>BTPG01000001.1:192627279-192662279 GCA_036245525.1 Semisulcospira habei | reverse complement strand
TGTACTTAACCCATTCAGCCCTGACGCACTACAGCAGGAGATGGACCGACCATGATTATCAAGGGTAGTGCAAGATTAGCTTGGCGCCGATAGGCGCCAAGCTAATCTGGCAATACAATACCCTTGACTTATCATGGTCGATCTATCTCCTCTGGCAATACCCTTGAATTATCATGGTCGATCTATCTCCTGCAACAGGTGCATAGTCGTTAGATGACGCCTCCAAAATTTGGGAAATACCTGCGTCGGGCTTAGTGAGTTAAGCCGCGCGCGTGCGCGTGTGTACGTTCAAGTTTGTGCGATTGTGCGTGCGTGTGCGTGTTTGCGTTCCTGTTCACAATTCCCGGCCCTGACACTAACCAGCATGTTACAATTTTTGACCGTGTAACTTTTACACAGTTTTATAAATACATATGAATTTATTTAATCTGTTTTCCTTGCGGCTCACTTGGCGGTTTTTGTTGTCAGAATATGCTTATTATGCGATTGATTTATCTTATTATACTCACTTAGTTGTGTGTGCATATTTAGTACAATGACTGCTCTCTCTCTCTCTCTCTCTCTCTCTCTCTCTCTCTCTCTCTCTCTCTCTCTCTCTCTCTCTCTCTCTCTCTCTCTCTCTCTCTCTCTCTCTCTCTCTCTCTCTCTCTCTCTCTATATATATATATATATATATATATATATATATATATAAAATGTGTGTGTGTGTGGTTTGATATTTTAGTGTCTGCTTGATTGTGATGTATGTATGTTGTATGTGTTGATCTTACCATGGAGGCTCGTCTGTTATGCCGCAAAAATTCCTAATGTTTATGCTTATGGCAATACAGTTTATCTTATCTTATGTTATCTTAAGCCTCAGAACAAGGTCACCTGCCCTAAGCATAGACTTTGCCAGCCATACGTTTTGGCATACGCCCCCAGAATAATCAACTGCACTGACTGTCCGTTCAATGTCCGAACTGTGAATGAAGGTACAATTGCAAATCTGCCCTGTGGGACCAAAAGACAGTAAGTCCATTCTTGCGAACAGCCAGATTCTCATTGAAATACAATGAATATTTCGCTTGTTTTCTTTTGCCTTCACAGAGCAGAAATCTCACAGTCACCCAACTGCAAAGAGGCATCGATTCTCATTGGCTCCCGCAGTTGCGGGGGCTCATGAGAATGTATGCCTCTTGCCAAAAGAGTAGTGTTAATTTACGGCTGAGCATCAACACTGCATACACAGTATTGGCGCTAGGGTTTTTGACAGTGGGTTTCTTTTAGCGGCACCTAGTCAAAATAGCGCCTACCGTCAAAATCGGTTTAGCCGAAATTTTATACTAGTAGTAGTACTTCCGATTTTCCGACCAAACATTTTCCCTGCATCCATAATCGGTGTTTCTAATCGGTATCGTCTATCGATGGCTAATTTCTCTTCCGGTATCTGTCTTCAAAACCGGTACTGAAAATACCGAGAATTACCGGTTGACGCGAACACTGCATACAGGAAGAGATCATCTGGTTTTTCGCTGGCTCTTCTATGGCCTTTTAACCCTTTTCATCCTGATACAACCAATGCTTGAAATAAACTTGACTGATAGTTCAAAGGTGGTGCCAGCATAGCCTGCTTGGCGCCTGAGGCGCCAAGCTATGCTGGTACCACCCTTGAACTAAAACCGTTGATCTATCGCCTAATCAATCAGTAATGCAGCTTTCGCAGCACAATGAGCAGATTTTACAAAATCAGCCTCAGGATGATATGGGTTAATGGTGCGGTTTTGATTGCCCTCGAATCTTCAGCGTGGAGGCTAGGGGACGTTCAGACATCGATACAGGCGTGGTTTTTTTCTGATTCTTGACCGCATGTGGCCTCAGTTGAGGCAGCAAGGTCCAAAATTACACAGCAGCACACACGTGTTTGACAATGCCACTTTACATTACTTTCACTGTGTTAACACATTCTGCCCCAAGGACCGAAATCCCCAAAGTTTGAAGCTGCACTCTAAAGGACTGTATCACAATTCTAGAGACAGATCGAGCATGATAGTTCAAGGGTGGTGCCAGACATAGGCGCCAAGCTACTCTGGCACCACTCTTGAACTATTACGCTGGGCGCCAATTAAGCTACTCTGGCAACACCCTTGAACTATCACGCTGGGCGCCAATTAAGCTACTCTGGCACCACCCTTGAACTATCACGCTGGGCGCCAATTAAGCTACTCTGGCAACACCCTTAAACTATCACGCTCGATCCATGCCTTGCTGTGGTATGTCGGGACAGAATGAGTTAATCGACAGAGTGTGTGGAAATTTAGCTGTAGGTGGCATGGAAGGTATGTCCCTGCAGAAACCACAGTCCGACTGTGGTTTTAGTCTTCGCAAGGTAGGCACTCGTTCTTTCCCTTCTTCCACTTACGCCGATGCTGTGCTGAAGAGGTCGTTAGAACGGAATAGCTGCACACACTGGCCAATACAATCTGGACCATCAGTAGGGGGACCTAGATCTGAAATTTCCACGCATCAAGGGGATGACCATCCAGCGACTGTGCAATACGCTTTCCTTCGGGGTTGGAGGGGCGGGCGGAGTGAGTGGGTGTTGGGGTGTGGGGGTGGGGGTGGGGGTGAGGGTGGGTGGGTGGGTGGGTGGGTGGGTCTTCTGCATGTCAGGTACTGCTTTCAGTAAATTTCTTAGCATCCCCCTCTATTGTATAATTTTGTGTGTGCTTAGACTAACTAGGTCTATGATCAATGGGCACAGTTTTCCCGCTTTATCAGTGCTTTTCTTCCTCTCGCGTGTTAATGGTCTCGCGTGTTGGTCATCCTACCGGTATTGGAAATAAAAGCAACTGGGGTCAGGTGTGTGGTTACACGTACTGTACTGTACAGTCCCCTCCCCCCCCCCCCACTCCCCCACCTGTCTGTCCCGCCGGCTTTTCCGCCACACCACAAATTGCATGCCACAGCGGTCATCTTACACACTTGTCCCTCTCCGGGTGCTTTGAGGCCGGTGCCGGCCCGCGGGCCTTCCTGCGTATTGGGAAGCAGGCCAGGTGAGGGTGACTACATACAGTCTGTGGTTGTGAAGCGCTTTTAACACATTCTACCCTAGGACAAAAAATTCCCAAATTTTAAATTTGCCCTCTGAAGGACTGTCTTTCAGTTCTAGAGACAGATCGAACATGATAGTTCAAGGGTGGTGCCAGAATAGCTTGGCGCCTATGGGCGCCAAGCTATTCTGGCAGCACCCTTAAACTATCATGTTCGATAGATGTCTTGCTGTGGTGTGTCCGAGCTGAATGAGTGAAAAATGTTTACTGTGTGTATGGAACGACAGCACCCCATGTTATGGTACTATAAAGCCGTGACACGATACAACAGAAAGTAGATTGACCATGATAGTTAACTCATTCGAGACGTGCCGCCTCCGGATACGCGGCACGTTTCAATGAGTTACTTGGCGCAAACGAGGTCTTCAGATCCGTGACACAGACCTCATTTGATGTCTTTAACTGAAATTGAACAATTTCGTCCTCAGGGCATAACGCGTACAGTGTCGAGAAAAACTGAACACCACCCAACTGCTAGAGGTGTACGTCCTGACTGATGAGCCCACGCAGCTGCGGGGGCTCATGAGGATCTATGTCTCTTGCTGACACCACTGTGACTCCATGCTACTGGGAAAACTAGGGCTTTGTGCTGTAGAATCAACGAAAAGGCTGCAGAAAGACAGTCTGCCTCAGGCTGGCACTAAACAGGGTTAACCCTTTTAGCCCCGGATCCCTACGGCAACTGGCACATAGTCGCTAGGCAACACCTCCAAAATTTGAGAAATATGACCTTGGGACTAAAAGGGTTAATGAGCGGCTTGCCATGAAACAGAAGAGGTTACTACTGTGACTACCGTCCATGTTCCTCATATCACAGTGACTTCTATAAAATATAAATAAATAAATAAAAAATAAATAAATAATTGTCTCACTCTGCCGCTCTGCATACAGAGAAATGAAATCAAATAACTATACATTTTCTCTGCGTGTAAAGAGGCAGCAGTCAAAGAAATACTTTTATTTTGTTTTAGTAATTCCAGTCAGTTTCTTGACATGGGCCTCTGCTCTGAGGCCGAGCTGGAATGCAGAAACAAGACATGCATTGTCTCTAAGACATGGCAGGTAGGAAGCCTGCTGTTTGCACCTGTGTCGTGGTGAATGCGGGCAGCACCCTCGGTCAGGGGCACGTAAATCAATGACTGGATTTCCACACCCTGTGTGGTCACCTCAGCTCATTGTCACCAGCGGTGGTTTGAAATTAAAAGGTGTAGGTCTGGTATTTTAGGGGGTGTCTTTAAAGGTATCATTTTTTTCACCGGAGCTTCCTACATTTAGTAGGGCTTTTACAGTGGCTGCCTTAGTATTGGTTTCGCTAGACAGGTGGTCGAGCCTGATTTTTATGTCGGGCAAGGTGTTCCTATTGTCCATAGTAGACGAATGACAAAGTTGACCCTTTGACTCTTCTTCTCTCAATAAGTATTTACAAGTAGCAACTGCGCATTGGTTAACAGTGGCATGGACTTTACGTCATGTCGCGTTTGATCACTCCTTTTTCTATATTATGTTTTATTTAGTGTGTGTGTGTGTGTGTGTGTGTGTTGTGTGTGTTGTGTGTGTTGTGTGTGTTGTGTGTGTTGTGTGTGTGTGTGTGTGTGTGTGTGTGTCTGTGTCTGTGTGTGTGTGTGTGTGTGTGAGTGTGAGTGTGTGTGAGTGTGTGTGTGTGTGTGTGTGTGAGTGTGTGAGTGTGTGAGTGTGTGAGTGTGTGAGTGTGTGAGTGAGTGAGAGAGAGAGAGAGAGAGAGAATCAATGAATCTTTATTTTACAACGGTGAAGATATTAACACAGTCAGTGACTATGTCATTTTTCGTACCTGCCGTTGCTACAACTACGACTAACTAAGTACAAAGTATACATAAAAAGAGACATCAAAACACAATAATACAAAATATATAGTCCACTAAACACAAACAAGCGCATACGCCGCGCACAAACGCACTCACGCGTCCACACACACACACACACACACACACACACACACACACACACACACACACACACACACACACACACACACACACACACACACACACACACGCACACACACATACACATGATTGTTATAATATACACGGACATTCGTGTGTCTACGAATAACTAGATATTATTATTTGAGTAATGTCAGATACTTATAAAGACTTGCCTTGAAACGAGATAATGTCGGAGTGGCTTTAACGTGATGTGGGAGTGAGTTCCACAGTGTGGAACCCGCAAATGACAAAGTAGATTTAAATATATCTATTCGGGGTTTTGGAACAATATAAAGACCCCTCATGTTCCCATAGCAGGAATCTGATTTTTTAAACAACTCTTTTAGATATTCTGGAGCGCTATGGTTCCACACTTTAAACATCAGTACCCCTTTGTTATATTTAAAATGATTTTGAAGGGTCAGGAATCCAGCTTTACTGAGTTTTTCCTCGGTCGTCAAGTGCGGGTCGGGAAGAATTAATTTTGCCATTCTCCTATGTAAAGAATTTAGTCTTTTTAAGTGGACATCACTGCAACAATCCCACACCGTCGATGCGTAGTTTATATGTGACATGATGTGTGCACTACTGAACAATTTTCTGGTTTCACTATCTGTGTAATACTTTAATTTCGATAACATAAAGACATTTCTAGAGACCGTTTTACAGACATTGTCAATGTGCATCTGCCACCTCAGCTGATTATCAATTGTGACCCCCAATAGACGATGTTCGGCTACCCGCTGTTCTATGATGTCGTCGCCGAGTGATAGATTAAGCTTTAAAGGTTTTAACTGGTGCTTTTGGCGTGTTGCAATAACCATAGATTTTGTTTTAGTAGGATGCAGAATCATTGAGTTGACTTTACACCATGCTGATATATCGTCGAGACTTTTTTGAAGGCCGTTCTCAACTTCACGTATGTCTTTGTTAGCTGTGTGGATTGAGGTATCATCGGCGAACATATCACACTGTGTTGCTTCGTAGGTGAGACTTAGAGGCAGGTCATTGATGTAAATACAAAATAAAAGAGGACCTAAGATTGACCCCTGCGGAACCCCGAGTTTAACATCTTTAGTAGAAGAGTAGGCTCCATTAGCAATTACTTTCTGTTTTCTGTTTTCGAGGTATGACATAAAAAAGGAAACAGCCATGTCGTTTCGAAGATAATGCTTAAGTTTGGAAATCAATATTGTATGGTTCACTAAGTCAAAGGCCTTTTTAAAGTCAAGATAAATTACACCTGTCAGCTGCGAATTATTCATATTTGAAAGCCATGTGTCTGTTAATCTGCTCAGAGCCGTATGACATGAGTGCCGAGGGCGAAATCCTGACTGAGACGAATGTAGCAACTTTCGCGATTCTAAGTAGTCAGACAGGTGTTTATGTATATGCCTTTCAAGGGGTTTAGATAATACTGACAGCAGAGAAATGGGTCTATAGTTGTTAGGGTCAGTACGATCTTTTGATTTTGGCAGTGGAACGACTTTTGCAACTTTGAGGTCTGTAGGGAATACATTCTTTTGAATACATAAGTTATAAATATAAGTAAGGGTCTCTATGATGTATGGTACAGACAACTTTAATATTTGTGGGTTGATATCATCATGGCCGGAGGACTTCTTATTAGCTAGGTCACTAATTAGTTTGCCCACTTCGTGTACAGCAAGTATGGGGATATTAAATGGTAGTGTGCCAGTTGTTTTTCTGTTGCAGAAATTAACTAAGTAATCGGGGCATATGTCAGCCTCTGTATCACGACTAGGAGTAGTTATCAAATCCGCAACAGACAAAAAATGTTCGTTGAATGTGTCGGCGGAGAGATTACTGGGGATGGTTGTTGACCTACTGCTATTGCCTCGAGTGATCGAATTCAGTACCCGCCACACTGCTGACACATCTTTGTTGTCCTTGACAGTGTTGCGGATAAAGTCCCTCCTCGCGGCGCGCACCATTGATCTCACACGGTTTCGCTGCTTTTTAAATTCATCAAAGTTCTTTTCTCTTTTTAGGTCATTTCGCACCGACATGGCATGCATTATTTCTTTTGTCAGCCAAGGGGGAACGAGTATCTCACTCTTCACTCTTTTTGTTCTAATCGGCGCATGTCTGTCTAATACTCCAAGGAATAATCTGTACCAAGTGGACAGCGCAATATTTGGATCATCTGTGAGAAGGACATCGTCAAAAGGAGTGTTATTAAGATCGTGCAGAAACTCATTACGACTGAAATGCTTAAACGACCTGTAGGTTGTTGTGGTATGACGATGTTTCTTTAATTTGGGGAGTTTCATAGACCAGCAACAAATCACGGGGCAGTGGTCACTAACACTAAGATCTGAGACACTAACATCGGACACGCCTGCGGTTTGTTTGTATAGACGTGGTCAATGAGCGTAGAGCTCGCGGCGGTAATTCTGGTGGGGGATTTAACTAGCTGTACTAGGCCAAAAAAAGAAAATGTAGTGTCCCATGCGGGATGGGGTTTAAGCATATCTATATTAAAGTCACCAAGAAGAATGACGTCATTTTGCCCTTTATACACTTTGTCTAGGTTACTAGTAAAATTGTCATACCACTCGAAGTTAGACGCCGGATTGCGGTAAAGAAAACCAACAAATGACGGTGAGCAGTACGGGCTTTTGACCTCAATTCACACACACTCTACTTCAGCAGTTTCTAAGTCTTTACGCCTACGGACTAAGTGTTCGATAGAGTGATGAACGTATACAGCAATGCCTGTTTGACCGTGACAGGAGGAATCTCTTCTCATAATACTAAAATTAGGAATTTTCACGGCATCATCACTGATATTTGAGTTTAGGCGTGACTCGGTAAGGCCGAAAATGTCGAACGGTGTGGGAGTATTAAGAAACGCCGACAGGTCAGATACCTTATTATAAAGATGGAAAACGTTGAGGTGACCCACTCGTAATTTATGTTCTTTTTGTTCGCCTCTAGCCATGAGTATTTCGCTAACAGCTGTATTTTGTTTCACAGTAAAATAGCAACTGCAATAGCCGTGGTTGAGCAAACGTCAATCAAAGATAAAAAGCCAATATAAAAGAAGAAAAAACAAAACAATCAAAGAAAACAATAACGTATGAAGACAAAAATTAATGTGATAATCAAACGTTCAGGAATTACAAGAGCTGAGCGTTACGAAGAGAAAAGAAAAGAAGAAGAAAACAAAAAGAAAACAAAACAAAAAACTCTCCCACAACTGAAGTGTATGCGGGAAATATCAATGTACGCTACCCTGAAGGAGCAATGTCAAAAATACTCTACGTCTGTTTAGGAATTGTTTGTTGCCGCGGATAAATACATGCAACGACGACAAAAACAGAACGTACGCCGCGGAGCACTCACAATAAGACAAATCGCTGTAAATAAAACAGTCCATCAGTGTTCACAGTCAAATTTCCTGCAATGTTTATAGTACGGCTTAATAAACGCCGATTTAGGTGAGAACGCTTAAATAAAGCTTCGACACGGAGGTGCTCAGTGGAATGTAAGTGAAAGAGAGAGAGAGAGAATGAATGAATGAATGAATGAATGATACTTTATTTCTCAAGGATGGAAACAATAGGCGCACAGGCCTCTTTTCATGTTTGTCCTTTCTAAACTACAGCATTAAAAGCAACATTAAAACAATATGTAAACAGCACAAAAAAAAGCGGCTACACCCCACAGGTCACTTGTGTTACATTCCGATACAAGAGAGAGAGAGAGAGAGAGAGAGAGAGAGAGAGAGAGAGAGAGAGAGAGAGAGAGAGAGAGAGAGAGAGAGAGAGAGAGAGAGGGGTAGGCAGGTGGTGGGGCGGGGATGAGGGTCGGGATGCTGGAAAATAGAAAGAGACAGGGGGACACAACCGGAGACAGGGACCGGGTTTTCACTTTTCTGTTTGCCTTTGTCGTGACGGGCGGAGTGCCACGATCTACAGAAGTACTTCAGTATCGCCGGTTGTTCTGCAACAATGTGGTGTGCGGTGTGTTTCCTCATCCTTCCGTTTATTTTCCTTCTGTTTCACAATGTTTCGCTGAAACTTTCATGTGGCACTGGCAAAAAGCATAATACTATGTCCTTTTATGAAAATAAATAAATAAAGAAAAAGAATAAAAATAGAATAAAAAATACGACCGTGGTAGCTCACAAAAACAAACAAAACAAAAACAAAAAAAAAAAAAACCAACAAACTGCACAAACTTTACATAATTTTATACTTTGGGAGCCATCTATGATGACTACATACCCGATGGGTAAGGTGATCGGCCGTGACAGTTCGACCTATCGTGACTCATTTTCATCTCGCGTTAATGGTGAATGTGTAAAGGAAAAATACCCCGTTAACCATTTTAGCCCCAAGGTCCCATTTCTTAAATTTTGGGTGTTGCCTAATAACTACCTACCAGTTGGAGATGGATTAACCATTATAATTCAAGGGTAGTGCCAGATTAGCTTGGCGCCTTTAGGTCATGGTCAATCCATCTCCTGCTGTAGGGACTCGGGAGCTAAATGGGTTAAGCAAAAAGCAAGCAAGCACACAAACAACAAGCGAATACCAACCAACCAACCAACCGACCGTTCCACTGATGCATCCGTCCCTCCGTCCACCCAAACTCACCCATCCATCCATTCATCCGGGATACCCATTCATCATGATACAAAATACAATATACATCAACATTTGCCACAAAAAAAACGGACAAATTCCAGACAAATTCGATTATTTTGGAGAAGAAAAAAAAGGTCTGTGGAGAATTCTCAGTCGGTGTACTGCTTTTTGTTTCAGAAGAGGAAGTACGGTTGTGTCAGAATCCTGCCTGCAAACACAGGGAGCCAGCAACAAGGGTAAGTACTTTCAGTTTTGATTAGGGACGTCAGTTTTAACCCCATTACTGGTACCGACGATAAACGCTGGGCAGAAAAGACGCGTGAACACCGAGCGGTGTCGTCAGTAGCGGTTATGGGGTTAATATTCGTACGAAGCATTTACTTTTTGTACATGTGATGCTTTGTCCTTGTGTCAGCCTTGTCCGTGACTGAGTCTTCGTACGGATGCTTGCGTTTTAACCCTTATCATTCGGAATACACCAGTGTGTGAAATACGTTTGACTGAAATAGTTCAAGTGTAGTGCCAGAATAGCTTGGCGCCTGTAGGCGCCAAGCTATTCTGGCACCACCCTTGAACTAAAGCCTCAGTGTCATATGGGTTAAATGTCGAAGTGCTTTCCCTTGGTTTCTACTGTGTGTTTCTAAAAGCTTTCTTTGAGTTTTATTGTTTGTTTATGTGCTTGTTTTTATTTATTATTTATTTAAAAAATATTTCTTGTCTTCTGAAGTGCAGTCTGTTTGCTCTTGTGCCGGTAGTTGTTTTGTCTGCACTGAAAGACTTTATGTACATGCATAAAGAGCTACCGCGTCGTATCAACGGAAGAAGGAATGTATGGTTATTAAAGAAAACAGCCAAGCGGAACAATCAATAACTGACGCCTATCCAGAACCGATTAAAAAAAACCCAAAAAAAACAGCTCAGTAAAAGTTCTCCAATGAAGCGATTGAACTCAAAACAATTTAAAACAATACGGTGTATGATGCGGGTCCAGAGAAATTCGTGTTAGTGTACGGTACCCAGTGATTTAGAATTTCTGTTAGTACCATACACCCGAAATTCTTGGCTATTTTTGTTTGGTAACCGTACACCATCTCAGTCTCTCCTCCCGCTATTCACATTTCATACACTGAATTACGGTATCGACAAATGCTATAAAATGACGAGAAAATGCACTGGCGAGCAAAAGAAATGCGACATTTTTTGAATCATCGGAAACACTAAAGTGTTTCCGATGATTCCATAAAATGTCGCATTGAAAGTTTCTTTTGGTCGTCACTAATATATCTTTGACGTTGCTAACGAAACATACACAGAAATCAGAGGTGGGGGGAGGGGGAGGGGGGAGGGGGGAGCGGAGGCGCCCCTCAGTCATGCGCTAAGTAAGTCATTACGGTTTATTCAGGAAACTAATAATTTGCTGCATCGACTGTCGGACATTCGCGTCTGATATTTGCAAAGATGTCTGTGTCAGGGGGAAATACTCTGAGCTCGAGGGCGACTTTCGCATGGAGAACGGATAGGCAGGGTACTGAGCCTTGAATTGAAGTTGAGTGTGTCGACCATGGTCCAGCATCACCCGACAGTGATGGTGGTTAGTTCGGGTTTAACGTCCACAGCACCGAGGTGATCATGGACGGCCCTGACGGGCGGGTTATGGGGGAGAGGGAAATCTATTGCCTATGGGGTACGACCTGAACACTGATCAACTCAGGTGCACTCCAACTGTGCCACCTTGATTTACCAGGACCTTTCAACGGACATGCTATTGAACAAATCCGTTCAGTTTTCCCCCTGGATTGTGAGTCCATCTACCGGGGCCGGGACGGGATTCGAACCCACGAATCCCGTCCCGGCCCCGGTAGCTGGACAGTGACAATCTCAGTACGTAGAAAAAGGTCCACGGACCGAAAGCGGTCTTATATCTGGCCCGCGCACGCCGGCTGTCGTGCGCGAGCCAGCTATAGGCCGACGTCGGCCCGAGCACCTTTTGTCTACAAGGCCCTGACGTTTTATAGAAAGGAACGCATATTCTTTGTCGCCAGTTATAGCCGGTTCGTTTGACATCGGAGCGCACGTTTTTCGCAAATATCTCCGCAAAGAACGCTTTTTCTGTACCAGTCTTAGAACAAATAGCAAATATCTCCGCAAAGAACGCCTTTTCTGTACCAATCTTAGAACAAATAGCAAATATCTCCGCAAAGAACGCTTTTTCTGTACCAATCTTAGAACAAATAGCAAATATCTGCGCAAAGAACGCTTTTTCTGTACCAATCTTAGAACAAATAGCAAATATCTGCGCAAAGAACGCTTTTTCTGTACCAATCTTAGAACAAATAGCAAATTTCTCCGCAAAGAACGCTTTTTCTGTACCAATCTTAGAACAAATAGCAAATATCTGCGCAAAGAACGCTTTTTCTGTACCAATCTTAGAACAAATAGCAAATATCTGCGCAAAGAACGCTTTTTCTGTACCAATCTTAGAACAAATAGCAAATTTCTCCGCAAAGAACGCTTTTTCTGTACCAATCTTAGAACAAATAGCAAATATCTCCGCAAAGACCACTTTTTCTGTACCAATCTTAGAACACATATCAGTCCGTACCAGCCACTAAGCAAGGTGCGCCGCTATAGCGGCGCACCTTGCTTAGTGGCTGGTGCAGGATTAACCACTTTTGAGAAACTCGAACAATGTGTGTGTGTTGCCGTACAGTCGTAACAATTCGGATTTTTTTCATGAAATGACTGATTTTACATCCTTATATGAGCTACTTAATTATATCATAAGCCCAGTATCACAAAGATCCACTTTCGCGTGAATTGGCCAAGTTTTCAAACCTGTAACAGCGCAGGTCTGCATGCTTGACCTCGATATTGAACTGAATCTGCTGGGGCTCTATGAGGGCATTGACAATGGCTTGTTCTGGTCTTTTCACCATATTTTTACGACAGTACAGCAAAATCGACAAACCATAGGAGTTCAGTAAAAATATTCCATATTAGGTCAATTGGCACTAAATGATATTGGTTCTTACAGTGATACAGAAAAGTGATACATAATAATTCAAGGGTAGTGCCAGATTAGCTTGGCGCCTGAAGGCGCCAAGCTAATCTGGCACTACCCTTGAATTATCATGGTACAGAAAGTGTTTCTAACGTTGTGCGCTCTGATGTCACTGAACGGCCTTTATAAAACTACCACCAGTAGCAACACGTTTTGTTCACATGCAGTGCATTGGCCCTGACGAGTAATGCAAATCCGCTGCGCCACCGCGTGCGCACGGCCAATGCGTGTACATAGCTCAAAGCAAGAATACAAGAGAGAAAACGAAGCACACCCGTGAAATTCTAGCTGTGGCCGGAAGTATCCCGGACCTCTTTCTCAACATCTAGAGTTGAACGTTAAACCCTGTAGTAGAGTGCCGTGAAAGAGGCCTCCATGCACTGCAGTGCATCCATTGTTTTTTGCCGTGTTTACTCCTGAAGTCGAAGCGAATTACTCGGAAAAGATATTGACAACTGAACAGTGTTTAAACCAGACTCCATTAAAGTAGACCTTTTCGGGCTGGGGGAAATACGTACCTAAAGCGACTGTTGCGTGCAGGTCACAAGTTCATGTCGACATTAAGACGCACTCTTGTTTTAATTTCATTGGATATGCTAATTGACATGAACCAAGTGAAAAATGAGCGTATGGGGCGTATTTCCGGCCACATCTAAAACCCTACAACTCAACGTCTGTTATGAATGATTCTTGACGTCCAGACGCAGCCCCACTACTTACCAACCTAAACAAAAGTCAAACCAAAAAGCTGATGTCAGTACAAGCGGACGCCTTGAAAGTGGCCCTGGGGGTCCCCAGACACACCCCAAACCTGCTTGTACTGGCACGGAGAGTGGGCAAAAACCCATAACGCTCATAATAAAGGAAAGAGCGGCTAACCTATATTATAAAACAGTATGTATGCCAGAAGACCACCCGGCCAAATTCACTCTCACCACAGACCACAAAACCAGAGGCAAACGCAACCAAACACCACAAATAAAAACCGTAGTCCAGGAAATCGAAGCCTCTATAAACCTAAAACTACCAAGCAGAACACCGATCATACAAATACTAAGGCGCCACCATGGAGACTCCCACAAATAGAAGTAGATCTGGACCTAACTAAGTATCAGAAAACAGTAGACGGGCCCAAAATGAAAATGGAGTCTGACATTAAAAAAACCCACTACATACAAAAACTACGCACTCATCTATACAGACGGGTCCCATGACCCAACCACCCACGCAACCGGACTAGGTATCCACGTCCCCAACAAATCGGACCGGGCCATAAAGCTACCAGATCACTCAGCGGTCTTCACAGCTGAACTCACGGCCATCCTAGGAGCTTATAAGGCAATAAAGAGTGACCTACAGAAAAACAAACACATACTCATAGTGACGGACTCGCTGTCAGCAATCCAAGCGATCCAAAACCTAGACTCATTCAGAGAAGACCTAACAAACCTGATTAGAGTACAAGCAGCAGAACTCGCAGATCACGGTAAAACGATCAAAACCATGTGGGTCCCCTCCCACGTGGGGATCCCAGGCAATGAAAGTGCAGACAGAGTAGCGAAGAAAGGCCTCGATCAAGAATCGACCTTCTTCAAACTACCACTGTCAGCTAACGAGAGGTCCAATGCACTGTCAAAAACTATGGGTAAAAGAATTCCACCAGACCAAAAGAGGGAGACGGAAAAAATCTCACAAGGGTACTTAACAACATACCCACCCTTCTTCAAGGCAAGAGGAAAGACCAATCACAGCTAACAAGAGTCCGATTGGGGGGCGAAAGATACCTAGTCCACCCGAACCAAATAGTGTGCACATGCGGCCACATACTCACTACGGAGCACGTACTATTAGACTGCCAAAATATAGAAGAAACCAGAGCCACAATAGCAGAAAGACTGAACACGCCCCTCACGTTAGAAGGCCTCATAAACCCTGACCCTACAACATGGTCCACCACCACCAAACTCACAATACACCTGCTCAACGAGCACCCCCTAGTTAAGTACATATAAACAAACAAGGAAGGAGAGAGAAGGCAAACAACACCACCGACCCAGCGAGACCGGGACCCGGACACTCACTGGAGCACGGGCTCTCCCCAACGACCCAACCGCCCAAGGCGCGGACAGGCATGATGAAGGATAGATGAAGCGATGCGCGTACATCAGCAACAGTCAAAATAAACCCCCTCCCCCCCATCCCCCGCCCCACCCCCCCCTGGACGAAATCAGCGAAAGCTGGAAGTCCCGATCCCTTTCTAAAATAGCATAGCAATGATTCTTGACTGTGCAAAAAGCCTTGATAGTAAACTATCGGTTTTGATCGGAGGACAAGGTTGGTATAGATTTGTGGCAAAATATCTACGGAGTTTGTTCACTTCCAGGTTTCAGGCGGATGGTTGCTTTGAGTGTTGAAAACTGCTCTGGAATCACAGTGCTTCGTTGCTTTGTGTGCCTTTCGTTTCCTCCCTTGTACAACAAACCAAGGGGAATCACTCAGCGCTGGACAGACGAACAGTTAGATCCCCTGCCGCCGCCTATCAGGCACCCATTCGCCAGCCCACAGAGAAATACGCAGGTATAGAACAAGACGATCATCTACATCCCTAAATCGTTACATTGTTGTGTCATGTTCTGTGCATCTACTGTGGGCATTCAGGGTATTTACCCGACCACATATAGTAATGCACCTTCGTGTTTGTGTATGTATGTTTCTCCTGCCTACTTCCTAAGTTCCGGAGAAAGACATGGGTTATATAAGAGACCTGATGCATCCTTTTTAGGGATGTAGATGATCGTCTTGTTCTATACCTGCGTATTTCTCTGTGGGCTGGCGAATGGGTGCCTGATAGGCCGGGGCAGGGGATCTAACTGTTCGTCTGTCCAGCGCTGAGTGATTCCCCTTGGTTTGTTGTACAATTCTGCCAGCGCTAGCCTCACCTATCTGGTTTGTGAGTTTCCTCCCTTGTATAGGGCTCGGGAAGTTCCCCGCGTTGCCTAGCAGCGTCGGCGCGTCAGCCGCCATCTTAAGAGGATACCATAGTCATGAGATAGTAGCGAAATAGTGTTTCAACACGTTTTTCTTCATTTTTCTTCCTCTTTGGAACGAAACAAAAACAGATTCTGGTGAGCGGTTTCCAACAGTGATGGCAAGAGCTTATAGTACGTCAGGACTTTCCTGACATTACAAAAACAGCGATTTCCCTATGAGCGCTTAGTCCCGTATCCTCACAAGATGGCCGCCACGACTGGCGTGATGACGTCAGCTTCCCGAGCTCTATTCTGACTTGAGCTTAGCACGCGGTGGCGCAGTGGATTTGCATTAGTCAAAGCACTATCGTCAGGACCCTATGATGCAGTGTTATCGTGAAATAGCCCATTTTCATATTTTTGGGCGTTGAATGTTCGGCGATATGCGAAACAGCTTCTCATTTGTAACACATGGTCTTTAGAACAATACTTGTGTGCGCATCAGCAACAGAACAAATATTTGCTAATTTAGAATCCGCTCTACCCCCCCCCCCCACCCACACACACACACACACCACACCACACCACACCACACCACACCACACCACACCACGCACGCACTCACGCACATACACCACCCACCCACCCACTTCTTTCCGTAGTAGCAAAGACAGTATATTATAATGTCTTTGGTAGTAGTAGATTCCCACCACTGCGAGAAACAGCGTCCGACACGTGATCGACAAATGATGCCCGACATTGTTTCATATATTATGATAGCTGGCTTTATTTACATATTTTGCCTTAAGAAATTTCACTCAAGCGAAACAATATTCCTTTGATCCTCAGTCTCCGCACTCACCGTCCAGCTTCAAGAGACATAGATTCTCAAGCGCCCCTGCAGGCGCTTGGACATGAGAATTTATCTCTTGCTCACTTAGACTGTGGTTGCGGCTGTCTCCTGTGGACAACGGTATTGCTGGTTAAACGTATAATTTATTTTATGATATTGAGTGATATCATCTGCAAGAGACATAGATTCTCATGAGCCCCTGACACAGCATGGGCTCATGAGAATCTGTCTCTTGCTCATAAGGTTAGGTCTCCGGGTGTGCTTCCGACTAACAGTGTTAAATGTGTGGTTTACATTGTGGTGTTAATAAACGATGTGAAATTCTGTTTGATGTTCATTATGCTCGGAGGCTCTGTTTTTTACATTAGATTTATGTATATATACACGCTCTTGTCCTCACGTTGGGCATTTCTGTCATTTTCTCACGGGTCGATCATGACCTTCTTGTCCGTCCTCATTTGTACGTCATCCCTTTCACACCCAGAGCCAAGCAACTGTTATGACAGAAACCGATCCAAACAGTTCATCAGGGAGTATGAAGGTTGATCCGCCTGCCACGATATTACATCGTGCAAAACAGACCATTTTAAAATGTGTGCCATTATGCTTGTATTTTCCCTGGAAGTGAAACAGGGAAACCACCCCCCTCCCAACCCCTCCCATAGTAAATGATAATTATTATTACCTCGGAAAGCGGCCATAAATTTCAAGGCTGTTTTCACGTGTCACGCATGGAAATTCTGCAAAATGAGCATTTTCGATGTAGACGAATATTCTACCTTTCTCGAGTTGCTGCGCATGCGAGGGAGACAGCTGGTGTGCTTGGGGACTTGATAGAGGTGGTGGTGTGTGTGTGCGTGTGTGCGTGCATGCGTGTGTGTGTGTGCGTGCGTGCGTGCGTGCGTGCGTTTTATCGAATATTCGGCAGATATACGTGTATCCGAATGCGACACGACGCGAGTGAGTTTAAAATTTGCACTTTGGGTGCCCAAGAAATAGCTTTGTGCGCTTTAGGACTGGGAAGATTCCCGGCGAAGTGGAGGACCTGAGGTGGGGTGGGGGTGGGATGGTGTGGGGGTGGGTGGGTGGGTGGTGGTGGTGGTGGGGGGGGGGGGTTGGGAGGCAGGGGCTTTCATGGAATGACATTCTAATGATGAGGGTAATGGTGCGTTGAGACACTCGAAAGACATGCGTGATCCCCCATAATGGCTCACCGATTTGACGTCGAGCAAAGTCAGCAGCATAGAACAACATGACCAGGGGAGCCTCCAGAAATTAAGCCCCGAGGCAGCGGCTCTTACAAGATCTGCTGCCAGGTAGGCTTAATTCATGGAGGCTCCCCTGGCCATGTTCTTCTTCGTCTCCTGGCTTCTGTAGAGTCGTTGTCTAGGGTCGTATGTCCGTCTTCATCTGTCGTAGCAATGAGTCTAGGTTTAACCCACCCAGCCCTGACGCACTACAGCAGGAGATGGGTCAACCATGATAATTCAAGGGTAGTGCCAGATTAGCTTGGCGCCTGTCGGCGCCAAGCTAATCTGGCACTACCCTTGATTATCATGGTCGATCCACCTCCTGCAATAGGTGCATAGTCGTTAGATGACGCCTCTAAAATTTGGGAAATACGTGCGTCGGGCTGAATGAGTTAGGGCTGCGTAAAGTTCCACGGGAGGGAATGATAACTACACGGACGAGCAAAAGAAACGCGACACTATCGTGTTTCCAGCAATTCGAATGATGGCGCGTTTCTTTTGATTGTCAGTGTACACGGGATAAGCGGCGTCGCTCCGATGATTTTTCATGCATACGAGATACCTGTCGAGAAGGAACGGCCACGGATGGCTGGCATCGTGATTGGAGGTCGTAGTAGGTTTACTAGCACAATTATTCGGAATCACCAACGAGACCGACCTCGCTTCGGTTGAGTTGCTTCTCTTTGAAGGCTCTCTGTTTAGGAAGATGAAGTAGGTAGAGCATAAGAAAAGCAAATTTAGTAAGCCTGGCAAAGTATGCAAATGGTTAGTTGGTTAGTTATGAGGGTTGAACGCCGAGCAGGCGACTAAGGCCATCTCACGACGGGGGGTTCGCAAACGGGGAGCGCTTGTTTATGACGAAACGATCCGATTGTAGTGTGTGTGTGTGTGTGTGTGTGTGTCAGTGCCGTGTGTGTGTGTGTGTGTGTGTGTGTGTGTGTGTGTGTGCATGTGTGCGTGCGTGCGTTCGTGCGTATATGCGTGCGTGCGTGCGTTCGTTTGGATGTTCGTGCGTGAGCGCATGCATGCGTGTTTGTGCCAGTGTGAATGTGCGTGCGTTCGCGCGACAAAATAATCTTAATGCATTCAGTGAAGTTTTTGGAAAAACTTCATTTCTTGTTTTGTCGTTGTCGTTGTTTTGTTGTTGTTACTGCTGTCGGCGTCGTTGTTGCAATCAGCAATGTTTACACGTCAGAGATAGATAATAGGAGAATCCCAAACCATCCCCCATCCATTTTGTAGTTTTATTATAATCAACTAGCTATTTAGACAAACAAACTCTAGCAACATTTTTTACATTTTAAAAGTTCAATTATTATGTTATAAATTTTTTGTTATAATCAACTAGCTATTTAGACAAGCCAACTTTAATTAAAAAAAAATTTATAATCAACTAGCTATTTAGACAAACAACTTCAATTACATTTTAAACCATCCATTTTATAGTTTTATTATAATCAACTATTTATTTAGACAAAACAACTTAAATAATACAATAAATTTTATTATAATCAACAAAATCATTAAATAATTAATGTTTTTTATTTTATATTACATTATAAAATGAATCAAGATGAATTACTACTTCTAAGTGATATCAATGCGGTAGAGAACAAAGACTTAGACTGTAAAAAACAGCGTCTTCTCTCCGTTGTTGTTTCTGGAAAATCAAAGGCTTATCTCGGAAAACAGTACATGGTAGAAGACATAGAGTCTCTCACATCCGATGAGCTATCAAACTTCATGCTAAATATGAAAATCACATTAGTTCACTAATGACTCGTGATTTGAGTCGATCTCTAGTATGTCTATACACAAAAGCAGTGAGTCACTTTCTACCTGTGGATAGTGACAGTCTTTCACACGACCTTGAAAGCAATCCTATTGTTTCAAGTTCAATTGGCAAATTAGCATGTGTCATGTTTTACAAGTTTGGAAATTACCTTGCACCTGTCGTAACATTACTAGTTACTGGGAGCCATATTGATTTTTCGAAAATAAATTTTAAATTAGAAGAAAATGGACGAGACCCAGATGACTCCACAACAGAGTCCTGTCCTGACACAAGTTCAAACGGTGACTAAGACTAAAAGCAAAGGCAGGGTTGAGGCTGGGAAAAAATTAGTCGAATGGAACAGGCAAAACAAATTACAGCTTCTGGCATTAACAGAAAAGTCTCATGTAACTGACCCACCGTCAACAGCACCAATGTCACTACCGTCAGGACCAACACCATCACACCCCCAACAAAGTGATAGACAAACAACTGAGTCTAAACCAAAAATATCAAATTATATAGTTGCTGGATTTGTTGTCGGATTTGGTTACGTAGGTTACCAATTATATAAAAAATACAAACCACAGACTCAAACAGTGTACAAAAAATCAAACACTCCAAAAATAAAAGAAGAAGTCTCCACATTACCAGCAACACCCAAAGCCGTGGACCCATTTTACATGCAGTAAATAAATTTATTATTTTAATTTTTATGGTATAAGAAAATGAGCGACACAAAGAACTTAATGAACCTTGTCTATCACTCTGCTGTAATAAGTGGACTAGCAGTAGCTTATTCTATGCTGGGAAAAAGTCTTCTCAAAATGAAATCAGCAGACCTTAGTAAATTAGACTTCGAAGACAGTGCTAAACTAGTAGTTGTTATAACAGCATCGATTGCAACAAAAGATTTTCTAGCCAAGCAAGGAATTATTCCAGAAAATATTTCTATGTAAATAAAAATATGGCAACTATAGCTGTCATGATTGGTGGTGCAGTTATTTAACGCATTAGCTTTTAGTGGATCAAACTATTTCTTTTCAAAAGTTAGTAAAGAAGAATCAGCAGAAGAAATGAAGCGCCACAATGAGGCATCTGAAAAACTAGCTCAAGCTCAACAAGATTATGAAAAGCAAAGAATTGAGAAACTTGATTTTATTAATGAAAAACTAAAACTTGAGGGTCACGCACAGCATACATTTTCAAATGTCGATGACGCTATCAAAGAATACTATCTTGTAACTGGTGAAGACATGTCTATTCCACAACCAAAACTTAGTGACTACTACCAACCAAGCCCAGAACAAAAAAATGGAGAAATAATATTTGTTCTAGTAGGAATGACATTAGTATATTTTACAGGAGTTTATATTGCTAGAAAAAATGGCAGACGCTAAACTATCAAAAATATATTACTCCCCAATTGGCTACTGGAAAGGGAATACTGCAGTAGAAAAATTACATGCTGCTGTGGGTGGAGATGTCAACCAAATAAAACAGTGGCTCAAAAAACAGGCAGTTTGGCAAATATATCTTCCTGCTCCAAGAAAAATAACAAGGCCTCATTTTGAAAACACATCACCTAATGACACACACCAAATGGACCTCCTGTTTCTTCCGCATGACACAATAAGAAAGAAACGATACAAGTATGCATTAACTGTTGTTGACATAGCTTCAAGGTATAAGGATGCAGAACCCATAACTGACAAAAAAGCTGTAACAGTGGCCACTGCATTATCAAAAATATATAGTCGAGGTCCTTTAAAATACCCTAGGCTTGTGCAGGTTGATGATGGGAGTGAATTTAAAGGGGCTGTTAATCAATTATTTGCAAAGCATGGAGTGCTAGTGCGGCGAGGCATACCAGGCTTGCATAGATCACAGGCAATTGTTGAAAACTTTAACAAGCAATTATCGGAGAGACTTTTTAGCTATCAGTATTCTAAGGAACTCATGCATGACGCACGTAACACTGAGTGGGTTAAAAGATTACCTTCTGTGATAAAAGCAATGAATAATGATGGTCACCCTAAACCTGTTGATTCTATTAAATTGAAAACAATACCGTCAGAAATAAAAGCAATAACACCTCCAGACACTAACTTATTTACAAAACAGGTGAGATATTTGTATCAACCTGGTGAGGCTGAAAATGACGTTAGACGTAGGGCAACTGATCCAATTTGGTCTACATCTGTTCATAATATAAAAAAAAATAGTTCCTTCAGCTAATGCAACAATATATTACCTGTATGAGCCTGCACCAAAGAGGGCATTTGTTAGAGAAGAATTACAGATTGTTCCCGCAGACACTGTTACTCACTTTTAACAATTTCAATTCATCAATTAGTTTATCAAGCAGATTATCAGCTATTTTTTCAGATAACTTGAGCCTGTAATGCCCAGGTGCATAAGCCTTTTCCTTAGTGTGAAACACACGTTTTGTGTCCCCAACTGCTAGAGACTTTTTATATGTTTGAATCATTTCAATATTATGTTTGTTTGATCTCAGTGTCTTGTTTGGATAATCAGGCATTAATGCACCATCTAATACTTGCTTATAATGTTCATGACGAATGTCTTTATTTTTTATTGCTGTTTTTTTAATTCCTTTGGCTTTCGACTGACTACCTTTCTGGTGCAGTATAGAATACATTTTTGATCTCAGTCCAACGTACTCAACTATAGGCACACCATTTAGTTCATCCTTAAACTTTCCAGGCACTTTCTTGTTTTGTGTGCTAAACAGTGGATGGTCTTTAGGGTAGTCAGACGTGTCATACATGTGTAACTCTGTTTTCATGTCTTCATAAAAGTCTTCAGTAGGCACATCTATGATCATAGAGTCAGTGTCAGTGTATAACAATCGACACTCAGGATATTTTGGTTTGAAGTAATCATAATAAAATTCAAGCATTAATAATTTTGATAACTCCAGAATAGCCATACCTATAAATACTGGCTTGTCCAGTTTAACAATCTTTTTTTTGAGTGACACAGCAAACAATGATGGATGAAATTCTTTATACCCTGTGTACTGTGGCTTGCCTGTAAGTTTAATTGCACCCGATTCAGTTGTGACCAGTCTAACATCTTTGCGGTGATGAGGATTTTCCATAGTCTTACCAAAACAGGCATTGTTCATAAGCTTAAAAAAGTCTTTGTCAAATGCAGTGTTACCTTCTCTCGCACGCAATGTTGTATTTTTCATTATATAATCTTTCATGAAAGCACTTTGGTCAAATTGAATACCTCTGTGAACTTTCTTTAATACTAACCCATGTCTGATGTAAAACTGTAACAATCGATAGTGACAAACGTAATTGAATTTGTCATTCAAATTTGGTACAAGTTTGGTGTCTTCTTTTTTCCCAGTCAAACTCAGTTTCTCAACTGCTAATGGATAATCATTATGGTAATCATGTAAATGGTGTGGATACTCCAAGTCTACTTCAAAGATCCAACCCTTTTCATCATTTTGACCTCGATCCATAATATATTTTGTTAATTTTTTTATGCCATACTGTGACAAATCATACAAACAAAAGTTTTTTAATGGCAACATTTCACACATTGCAAATCCATACAAATTATTAGCATCCAAGTATGTAATAAATGACCTTAGCTTTGAGGGGTCAAAGTCATCAAGATATTTGTTGTTGGCCTTGCCATAATTGTTTGCTGCTAAACTAATGCCACCCCTCAATCCACGTTCCACCATTTCACCCATCGTACGATCATACAACAGGTCTATAAATATCTTACTAGATTTCAAAAATGCATCCCACGTCATGCCAGGACTAGTTATGTAGCAAGCAGGGTCAAGACTGTAGTGCAACAAACCCTTTTCACGATAACTTTCAAATACGTCTGCTAGCAAACAGACATCAGCCTTTAAGTATTGGTCATGGTAGTCACCAATAGTTTCACACCCCAGTTTTTCCCATGCTTTAAGTGCGTGTTGGTATTCAGAGTCAGAAATACCTTTACCAATTAGTGTAGAATAAAAATTTTCTTTTGGTGGAAGACTCCTTTCCTCAAAAACTACCCAGTCACTGATGTACTCATATGGATAGACACCTTTCTTAATCAAGTCTGGTTCAAAATATTTACTTGTTATTGGAAACTCAGTAAGTCCTTCTGCAAGACTGGCAAGCCCTAAAGATAAATGTTGCATAGAGTCATAAAATGCTAATTTATCTAAACTAAAGGTCAAGTATTTTTCAGTTGTCTGTGCAATACAATTAATGTTTTTGTAAGACTCATCCACGGCCTGCATGATAATATGTGAATCATATCCCTTTAGATTGTGGAAAAAGATAGGCAGTTTATATGTCTTAGGATCTGTTTTTAATAATAAGTTACAATTGTTATGTGCAGCACCTCTGTAAAGCCCAGTTATGTGATCATGGTCACGAACTTTATCACCCCCTAAAGGTTGTTCACAAATCCAACACGTCTCATCTGTATCAAAATTATGTTTATCTTCTTCTGTCATAACCAAAGGCTTTTGACAATTTTTCAAATAATCAAATACCTTGTTATACAGTTGTCTCATTTCTGACAAAAACATAGCTGATGCATTTTTTCCCCTGTAAATAACAGGTTCTGAATGCTGACCGTCTGACATAACAAAAATATACCCGAAAGAACACACTACTTGATCACTCAACTTTATTGTCTTTGGTAATGAATCTGGAACAGGACCATCATATGGAACAACCAGTGATTCAAAATCAGCATACACTACAAACGGTAGCTTTTGCTGATTTTTATAGTTACAAAAATGTACTTTAGTACCAGGCTCTGGATACTTAAGTACTGTTTGTACGTCATCAACAGACCTACAATTTAAAACATGTTTATTTGCTACTGCAATAGAAGAAAACCTTTGTAAACATTTTTTACAAACTTCCTGTTTACCATTATGTTTTGATATATGATCATGAATTAGTCGTGACATACTCCTAATAATTGTGTAGTGAAAGTTATCACCTGAGCTTATTAGTAACATGTCAACATGTCTATCTTCTGACTGACCATAGGTTGGGGCAATTGGTGACACTCTAATTGGTTGTAACTTGTTTTCAGACTCATTATCCCATATATACACGTTTACAGATATACCAGGATTTAGTTTTTCAAACAAGTCTATGTCCTCCACCTTAACAGGGAACTCAATGCCACTGAAGTTGAGTTCGTTTACAAATTTGGTATAGTTAGATACACGATCAGGTTTTGCTTTTACAAAATGAAGTTTAGCAAGCACACACCACATAAAACATAAATTATCATTGTTTTGAATATTGACTACAGCCCTTTTGTTTGAAACCTCTGCCGGCAGTGGTATCCATGATTTGCCTAAAATAGGATGATATCTTGACTGCTTTAGTTGAAGTTCAAGTACACGACCTTCATGCCAACCAGATCCACTTATTTTTGCCCTATCAATTGCTTCAAGGAAGTCTGGCAACAGTCTTTCTCTAAACACTCTTTCCAATCCTCTTCTAGAATTAACTGTGTGTTGTCTCGTTGAAATATATGAAATAATAACTTGTCCAGATTCCCTTCTAAATTCTATTTTTGCAACAATCTGAATTTTTATACTACCAGAAAGAAGATTTTCTTGTATTACGGTAAAAGAGCTTTCTATTGATTCATATACATTAAAATAATTAGATATAGGTAAGTCAATTGTGTGAAACACGTTTCTTAATCTTTGATAATTGTCCGCCTTTTTTATTTGTCCGACAAAAAAATAAATAGAAAATTATATAATGTAAAATGGCACTTTATTGACTAAAACCTATATAATAGACAAAATTAATTACCAACTAATAAGCCACTTCATAGATATGTCTTCTGTTGTATCGTGTTCAAGCTTTTGCATGTGTAATATCGTTTTATTGACAGTAATAAATTTAACATTTTTATTTTTTATTTGATTGTATATGATTAAACACATAGCCTTAAACCAGTCAGATTTAGCATCATAAACTATAAAATTTATTGTTCTATTATTATAAAGTGGAAAAGTATTAGAATATCCAAGATAAAAACTATATGTCATGTATATCTTCATAGGTGTTGGAAGTGTTGAAAATGGTCGTCTAACTTGTGTTTTTAAGTCACTAATAAGCATAAAACCCCTGAAACTCGATGTAATATCTATGAATTTACCAATAGGCCAATTTTGATCCTCTTGTCTGTCCGTCATTTTTATAGACAAAAGATAAATTAATTTACTAACCCATACCCAGTGGGCTGATCTGTCTTTAAAATAAGCTTTAGATGCTTAGTCAATTTCAGTTTATTTTTTACACAGTCTCATTCATGTTTATTGGGAATTACATCGTTTTCTCTGAGACAGTCTTCAAAGCTGTCACGATCTTTACAGTAAAACAAACATATAAACTTTAACTGCTCATGAAAATCTTTCAGTACAGCATTATATTTCTGAGTGAGAATCCATACACTAATGTTTGCGTGTCTGCCACTAAAGGCAAGCTCTGCTAGAGTGTTTCTCTTTTTGACAATATCCTTTTCTGCTGAGCAATCATCAAGAATAAATAAAGTTGTCTGACCTTCAAAATGTTTGTAAAAATACTGCAGGTAGTCATTCAGTTTTTTCTCAGGGTCAACTAAGTAAATGTAGCTGTCAGTCCAAATGAATGAACGGTTTTGATAAGCTTTGTTGTGTTTGACAGTAGGACAGACTATCACTATGTTTTCAAAATGATTAAGGTATCTTGCTTGTAAGAGGTTAAGTACAAATTCAGTTTTTCCACAGCCTGTAGCACCACAAAATAAACTGCAGTGTGGGTCTAATGTCATCAAGTTCATTTTAATACACAATATAATTTTAATATATGTGTCCACTTAGTCTGCTTTCTGAAATATTTAGTTGGGCATCAAAAATTAGATACAAATATATATTTACTGCTCCAGCTGCTTCAACCTTTTTTTGTATCTGAATTGTAATTCCATCACTACCATTTTCAACAGTACGACCTGACCCATGTAGATAGTCATCATCAGTACTACGTAAATCTAGCCAAAGTGCATACTTGTCTACCAAGTATTGTGCAATTCTTACGTCATACAGATGCAGATCTTTAGATGCTATGTTTACAGGTTTTTCTCTAATTCTTCCACCTGCAAAATATTTTAGAATCTCGCCATATTGTTGATAAGGTAGCATACCTGAAGCATACACTTGATTAGGACGGCCTTCAATAGTACAAGACAAATTAGTAATCTTTGGATTATAAAATGTTTCTGGAGTAGGAGAGTATGCATTTGCTGGTTGAACAAACAACATAAGAATGCCTTTCAGTGACCTAGCAGGAGTGTTTAGGTTAATGTTCCAAATCTGATCACTTTTGTTTTATTAATTAAACTGTGCCTTATAACGTGGTCATAATAAATTGGAAGTCTTGACTGGTACTGATTTCGAATAAGGGTAGCTAGATGAGCATGTGTTACAATTTCATATTCTAAAGAAATGTTAGAGATCTTGTATGATGCATGAATATCAGTTGATTTGATAACTTTGGAGTAGTCATTAAACATTAACTCGAAACTCAGACGGTCATTTAGTGCTCCTTGGTAATAAGGTAAATGTGATGTTAGGATTTCAAATTCAAGTGGAATGCAAAATCTATTACCATATGTATCTGCCACAATAACATCAGCAGCAGATGTTGTTGATTTGTCTCCTGCATTTATTCTGAGTTTAGTAATATTATCTGCCTCTATACCTTGATAAATACGGTCTTCTCTTTCTTGACTTGTAAGCCAAAGGTCTTTGTAACAGTAAAATACATCTGCATCGTCAAGACTAAACACTTCCTGACCTTCAAGTTTAACTTTAATATTTTTAATAATTGCTCTACCTATGTTTCGAACTAGTGTTCTGTTCACATCTGTTGTTGCTGAAAGTTCAATATTAAATGCAATGTAAGAAGTATCAGGAACAATAACGTCATTAAGACCTAGGTTAGGAAACTTAACAATGAGGGTTTGGTTCTGATCTATAGTACTAGGATTGTTAGTGATGACAATTGATTGCCTAATACCCTTAACACCAAGAGGTTCACGTAGTTTTCTGTATGGGTCTAACTTTGATCCGTAAGACTGTGTCATTTTTATTATGCACAAAAATATTAAATTAATAAAAACAATGGCAGCAGGAGGATTTGATCATGACAATATTGAAATGGATGACATAAATGTCTCTGATAATAGTGTAACAGATATGTCTGGTATAATTCTTTTTTACAACAGGAACTTTTACAAAGTAAAGTTAACTCGTTTTATGATAGTGTTGGTGAGCGTCCATATCAAATAGATCCTAATCAGTTTGAATATGAAAAAGGACATTTATATTTAAAAACTGTTGACAAAGGAAAAATACAATTGACTAACAAAAAAGACCCTACTAAGTTTAGAGCTTTAGGTACAATCAGAAATGAAGGTGGTGTTGATACCTTACGTCAACTTGGTGTTGGTGATAAAAGGTTGCCACCTCGAGTTGTTAGTGCTCTCCATGACGTACAAACAAAATTGCCGACTGGTCAAGAAATTGATATGACTGAAGTAACAAAACTGCCTGAAATAGCAAACACAGTAATACAAGAAACTTCATTTACAGAAGGACAAATAAATGAGGAATTAAAAACAATTGGTGACTCTCCTTTGACAATGCGGGAGTTAGCTGGGTTGGATAAAGCACTTCAGTCAATAAGGGGTGAGCTTGTAAATAATTTAGCTAAACTAGGTGAACTTGATAATCATATTGAAAGAGAAAAAGAGAAACTGGCTACAGCAGACAATGGAAATCTTGACATAGAAATGAAAGAAAGAATACAACACAGATTAAAAGATTTGTATACAGAAAGATCAGCTCGATTAGAAGTGATTGAAATTGGAAAAGAAAAACTAAAAACACAGGTGAACAGGATTAGAGAAACTATACAAAAAGTACTTCATGAGGACACAACTTTGACTGAGAGATTAAAAACACTTTTCAGAGAGCAGGGTATCACTATTGCAAGTTTAATTACTGCTCTTGGATTTATTATCAGTACTGTAGTGTTAGCTGTAACAGGAGGTGGTAGTAGTCCAGCACCTCCAGCACCTCCAGCTCCTTCATCAGACCCAAAAGATTTACAGACTTGGGTAAAAAAACAGTTGTCTCATATATCAGACTTGCTTAAAAAATTAGCTGTAAAAGCAATGGATGCTTTGCCTGGCATAATAGGAAGTGTTGTCAGTTGGTTGATTAGTACAGCAGCAAAGGTAGTAGGGTTTATGGCAGAGCATGTGTGGATCTTTTTGGTGACAGTAGGGGGGTTAATTATAGGATATTTAATGAAACAGGTAAAGAAGTAGTATTCCTAATCCAGTAAGGCCTATTACCAATGCAGTTCTCTCTGACTCATGTGTGTTTTCTTGGCCTGTTACTGTCTGTACTGGTGCCGGTTCAGGTGTCGGTGCCGATGCTTGGGCTGTTATTGACATTACTGGTGTTACTATCTGTACAGGTGATGGTGATGATACTGGTGTTACTGGTGTTACTGGTGGTGTTACTGGTTGTATGTGAGAGGTTGTTGGACTCAAGTTTACAGATTGATTGAGTCCTAATTTCTGATCACTCCCTGCAACAACTATTTCATTATTATAATTTGTTATTGATCCAATTTGTAGTTGAAGATCAGAAGGCAACATGTATAATCCAATTCCAACTACAAAGTCAACTTTTGATCTGGCATATCTAAGTACGTCTTGATAGCGTTGTATGCTTGATGGTAAATCTACAACTGAATTAATTGAGTCTTCCATGTTTGCAAGAAACTTTTTTTGTGCTTCAAATTTGCCACTCCCATTTAAAATGTTTGATTTAGTTTGAGCTTGTGCTCCTAGTATACACCACACATACGTTCTAATAGACTCATTAATGCGTTCGACTCCTGCTTGAGTAAACCCTTCACTCTTGTCTAAGATAAATGTGGTCCAGGCATTAGATTGTTTCTGTTCAATTGAGCCTAACCAGACTTCTGATTTTGATGAAAATGAAGAGTATGGAGGCCAATAATCTTTCTGATATTGTCTGTGACTCATAGCATAATACAATGTTCCCATGCCTTTGTGATCATCAAGTTTTTGTGTAAAGTCATACTTAGTGCTTATGTTAAATTCATTACAGATCCGTTCAAATGCTTTCAAATCCATTGGATTGTTAAACTGGTTAAAACTAGATTCAGTTGGTAAAGGGGTATGAAGTTCTGACAGTATTCTTCTAAGCTGGTAATACATGTGAAAACGATAGACAGACTTAATCAGTTTGTTTGGGTGATTCAAATGTTCTGTAAAAGAAACACCACAACCTGTAGTTGAGCATAGTATAGCAAAGTTAAGTTGGTTTTGGAACATTTGTAGTGGGTTTGATGACCACCTTCTTGCAGTTGCATCATCTGTTATTGGAGGGTTTAGGTAATGATCATAAGGGTTGGGTACTTTCACTTGAAATAAATCTCGTTCAGACAAAGCTATATCAAGCTGATTTAGTTGAATTATTTTTTGTTCATATGTTGGTGCTACATTGTATTTAGCATCCACATTAAATTGGTATGCATTTACAGTATTAATTGTTGGTGATTTAAATTCCATTATGCTTTTTTATGTGATAATAAAAAATGTTTATAACCTTAACAAATATTGACACAAGCAAACCAGTGTGGTTAAATAATGGGATTGATAATCGAGATGGTAGCAAGGCTGTAGCTATCCATGAAATGTTCTACACAGTAAAGTGGTTTAATGTAACTGATGATACAAGTTTTTATGCAATTTATGCAGATACTAGTAATAGTGGTTTAGACAAAAATACACACTTTATACCATCTGGGTATTATGACTTTTGTACTTTAGCTACATGGTTTCAAAATAATTTAAAAATTAAAGCAACTTTAAATCAGGCTAACTTGTTTGTTGAATTAGAAATTCCTGCAGGTAGTATACCAGTATTTTCAAGTGAACTTGCATATTTACTTAGTTTAATAGACAGAAATATAACGCCTGTAAATTGGGCAACTGGTTTTGCAGATAATGGTACTAATGGATGGTATTATACAGCAGTTGTAACTAAAATAACTGGAACATATCCTGTTCATTTGTCAGTAAACACATTTCTAAATGTTTATTTAAAAGAACTAAATACAACTGAAAATATATACAATGGAAAACCTTCAGCTTTGTTGAGATGCTTACCAACTGGAACTGCTCCATATTGTGAAAGTGAAGTTATTAGATTTCCTAATTTACAGTTTAAAAAATTAGGTGCCAGTTTCTTTGAATCACTGAGCTTATATGTAACTAATCAGGATGAAAAACCAGTTGTAATGCATGATTTTACTGTTGTTTTGGAAGTTAAATAGTTTTATTTTTGATTAAAAAAATGAGTGCTGGACCAAAGTCAAAAATTATTCCAGTTGCATGTCCATCAATAGAGTTGAAAGATTCAGCTGACGTGCAAGATTTCGAAAAAGAAGGTGAGGTAGGAGAAGTGTATGGCCTTGAACTTGTGTCCGTTGGGTTGTACAAACGAAAGGCAATTGAAGATGAGAGGCAGTTTCCTAAACTTAGTCAACTTCGTGATGTTACTGTTCCTACTCCTGTAAGTAATGTAATATACAGTTTAAAATATTTTGGTAATAAATGGGTAATTATTCCTAATCCTACTCCGCTTTTACCTATGCCGCTTAAATGGGATATAAAGTTTGTATTTATTAGTCCTTATGTTTATTTTACTGATGAAGGTGCTTTAGTATTTAAAAAAGTTGTTAACTCTGAACCAATGCTTATAAGTCTTGTGCCAAGCTATTCCGCAGAAACTAATAGTAGAGAAAAACTGAAACTTCAAGAGTATGGTAAAAGAAGGTATTTTCTTACAAATAGAAAGGGTAGAACAGATACTTCTATTTCGTTCGTACCAGCAAATTTTACCATAGATAGAGAAGCCACAATAGTTTTTGAAATTCTCATAAGATCTGCAGAAACTGAAAAAGAAGCAGATATTGCACAGGGAATCAAACTTGTGTGGGATAGTTCAGTAGCAGAGTCAACAAAGGTTGTTATTGCTATTAGAAAAAACAATACAGATTTTGAAGTTTCTAGTAGTGTCCCTGCTGTTATGGTAATGATTGATAAACAAATTTTTGTTCGTATAAGTTTCATAAACCTGGAACACATAGACCTTGTTTCATTTTATTATGCTAGCAAATTGTATACTTTTGACGAGTTGCAAAATGAAATAGAAGATTAAAAAATATTTGTTCTTAAAATGCCGCTGTATCCTCAAATACAATCTGATAAAATATTACAGGTGGACTCATTCCGTTTAATTAATATTACAGAAGCATTAAAATATTTAGAAGAAGAACAAGCAAAATACTCTCGATGTAAAAGACGATATAAAACGGTCTTTAATTCTGTACACAACACATCAATGAGTATGGGTGTGGTTTCGGCTGGATTATCTGTAGGAGGTATATCTCTATTTGCTACTGGAGTTGGAAGTGTTATTGGAATTGCTGTTGAATGTATTGGTCTTGTCGCAGGTGTGGCATGCTTTGGTTTGGAAGCCATTAACAAAAGATTTTATATAAAGTTGCAAAAGCATGAAGCATTGAGTACACTAGCTGGAGCTAAGCTAAGCAGTATGAAACTTATTATTAGTAAGGCTTTAGAGGATAATGAAATTGATGATAATGAATTTAAAAGAGTCCAAGATGATTTGGCCAATTACAAGCAACAAAAATCTGAAATACAAAATATGATTCGTAATAAGGATGTAAATGTTGAAGAGTTAAAGAAATCTTTTTTAGAACAAGGAAAAAAGATAGGTGTAGAAGAAACTATGAAAAAGGTTCAAGGATTTATAAGCAAGTAAAGATCAGTTTTGTTAATCAATTATTTTTGACATACACTTCGCAAAAAGATGTTTAAAAAAAGCTTTATTGTTGTCCTTGTAACTTGTAAAATCTGCCTGAGTATCTTAATGACTTGGGTAAGAACTTATAAGTACTTATGTTAGGTTCTTGTAAGTACTTGTTTAAAGTAACTTAAAAGAACTTATGACAACTAACATGTAAGTGACAGTTGTAAGTGTCTTAAAGAAGTTAATAAAAAACATTAATTATTTAATGATTTTGTTGATTATAATAAAATTGATTGTATTATTTAAGTTGTTTTGTCTAAATAAATAGTTGATTATAATAAAACTATAAAATGGATGGTTTAAAATGTAATTGAAGTTGTTTGTCTAAATAGCTAGTTGATTATAAATTTTTTTTTAATTAAAGTTGGCTTGTCTAAATAGCTAGTTGATTATAACAAAAAATTTATAACATAATAATTGAACTTTTAAAATGTAAAAAATGTTGCTAGAGTTGGTTTGTCTAAATAGCTAGTTGATTATAATAAAACTACAAAATGGATGGGGGGTGGTTTGGGATTCTCCTATTATCTATCTCTACGTCTGCCTATTTATTGCTCTCATCTAACTTGAACAGGCACTGCCCGGCTTTGAGTTTTCATGGTGCTCGATCCAACTCGAACAGACTTAGTCGAGTTGCATTAAAAGACCCCAAAGCCATAAATGTGCTGATCTGTAATTTGGGACGAAAGTCGCAAAATCAGAGTCACAAACACACACTCGTAACTCTGCCCAGTGAAGTGAAAATAGGCTGTAAGCCCATTTTTTTGTGAAAGCGAGATTTTCATTGTATTCAAATGAAAATCTCGCTTTTCCCCCCAAAATGGCTTTCTGTCGTTTTCCTTAACTCATTCAGCCCGACGCACGGATTTCCCAAATTTTGGAGGGTGTCATCTAATGACTATGCACCAGTTGCAGGAGATGGATCGACCATGATAATTCAAGGGCAGTGCCAGACTAGCTTGGCGCCGACAGGCGCCAAGCTAATCTGTCACTACCCTTGAATTATCATGGTCGACCCATCTCCTGCTGTAGTGCGTCAGGGCTGAATGGGTTAACAGGGAAGAATTTGTTCTAAATATTTCACCTCACAAAAACGGACTTCAGTATTGTCTGCCGCTTTCACGTGGCCGGAGACCTACTCAACTTGCTGTTCAACTAACTCTGTCTACCCTTTGGCTGTCGGTAGCGGTGTTTGTCATCGGTGACTCTTGCAGGAATCATCGCGACAGAAACCGCTACCGACAGCCAAAGGGTTAAAAGTTGACTGCTGACAGCAAAAGTGTACTGCTTTCTTCAAGAGCAAGGCGGCTCACATTTTGGATCTTTTACACGAAGCACTGCGTACACGACTAGAATATCTAGTAGCCGTGATAGCGTGACGTGGTTTAACCCCAAAAGCTTGGCTCTTGTAGTTCAAGGGTAGTGCCTTATTAGCTTTGCGCCGAACTTTAAGCGCCAGATACGAGACACAACAAACTAACCATTGTCCTACGGAGGAAGGTCTTTGAATTCGAAGTAATCTTATATCTTCGATCCGGGGTAATTTTGTTTCCAATCCGTAACTTACGGATCTGTCCTTTTCTCGCCGTTGTCGCTGGAGGTCACCGTGAAACAGGTTCCCATAAAACTCCGAAGGACAAGAAACTGCGCGAGCTTTAAATGGCCTGTGAAACCTTTGGTGTTTTTTAAAGAAGAGAGCTCAGATGTTTGTTGTGTCTGTGAGCGACGGTAAACGTTGTACTTTGTGATATATGGGTCCTGTTGGTGGTCTTACAAACTGAGAAAAAATAACTGGTGTGCTCGTGTGAACGATAAAGAAAAGAAAACAAGGCACAGACAGCCACACAAACACAAAATCACAAACATACTTATCAACGTGCGTGCACGCATACATGCATGTACATGCACACACGCACGCGCGTATTTACGCTGACACGCACGCACGTACGTACCCACGCCCGCCCTTCCGCACACAGACACAGACAGGCACACAGAAAGATTTCAGACGCGCGCGCGCGCGCAAAGCCATAGAAACAAAACGAAAATCCCAGAGTCGGGCAGTTGGTCGTACGAATATATACCAAACGCTACTAGTCGATGAACTGATACTCAGAAAACCAGTCTCTTCTGCATTTCTTTTTTATGTCTATTTGATTCTCTCTCTCTCTCTCTCTCTCTCTCTCTCTCTCTCTCTCTCTCTCTCTCTCTCTCTCTCTCTCTCTCTCTCTCTCTCTCTCTCTCTCTCTCTCCCCCCCTCTCTCTCTCCCTCTCTCTCTCTCTACCAACATACATACACACCCATCCCCACTTCGTCTCACCCCCTCTCTGGATCTCCAATGTATCGTCTCATGCCCCCATAAAGATCTTTATCAGGCCATCTCGGTAATAACGACACTACGAGATGCCAACTCT
>BTPG01000001.1:192547279-192622279 GCA_036245525.1 Semisulcospira habei | reverse complement strand
TAGTTAGACCTGTGCGTAGCGTTTCGTAACCATCTGTTACAGAAGTGCATCTTTGAACAGTTACGGCGATAGTGGGCCTTTAAAAAAGTAAATTGCGTAGAGGTAGTGTGAAAAAGTGTTGCTAAATCCGACTTGCGCTACATCCGACCTCGCTGTAAGCGAAGTCAAGGGTATTTATTTATTTATTATGCATTTATGCATTTATGTATTTATGTATTTATTCATTTAATCCCTTCACTGCTATTGGACGCAAATTTATGTCTTTGAAAGAAGGGCAAATTCATCACAGAATAAATTCCATCAATCCAAGGAACACAGATATGAATAGAGCCTGCAAGAGGCAAAGAACCTCATGAGCCCCGCGGATGCGGGGGCTCATGAGGTTCTTTCCTCTTGCAGCTGGGTCGCGTTGGCACTTTTTCGCCCGTGAAGGGGTTAAACGAGAGAAAGCTACGCTAGTTATGCAGTTACAATGCAAACTATTTTTCTGAAAAGGGCGCTTTCGCTTTGACACGTGTGTGCGAACTACCACATTATGTGTGTACTTTACATTACATCCCAGATGGAGATGAAAATGTATGGACAAAGGGGATAAGACCAAAACAACAACATCAGCAAAAGTGGCGTCAGGTGTTCGAAGGTAGCTGTGTAGGTAAACATGCTAGGTACGTTGGATCACACAGCTTTCTGAGAAAGCGGACCTTCGCGTTCAGTGATAAGGTGTGAGTGCAAACGTGTACTTCATTTTCAAAATTCAGACAAAAGAGGTGACTGCCAAGCGTGCAAAATGTAAGGAAACCGCCAAGAGAGAAAGAACAACTGTGCTCGTCCTTTCAAAGCGTTGTTTTCCTTTGCTGTGTATGATTCCCCCCCCCCCCCCCCCCCCCCCCCCCGTCATTGTCAAAACGAATAAGAAGGTGGTGCCAGGTTTACGAACGTGACTGTGCAGAAACAAAACGCTAGCTAGGTTATCACACTCTACCCCAGGACCGAAATCCCCAAATTTTGATGTTGCCCTCTCAAGGACTGTATTACAATTCCGGAGACAGATCGAGCATGATAGTTCAAGGGTGGTGCCGGAAATAGCTTGGCGCCTACAGTATACACTCTGCTCAGCCTACAGCAAGGTCGAAGACAAATAGAATATAACAACACTTTCTCTCTCTGAGGACCCGACAGCACTTCGTAGATTACTTCGCTTATAACAAACTTTGGATATAACAACAAGAAAAATTGGATTCCCTGGCGATTTGTTATATCCAGAGTTTACTATAGAAAGTTTTTTTTTCTTTTTTTTCCCCTTTACGAATCGGATAAACAGAAAGTTGTGCTAGGTGTGCAAATGTAGAACCAAGACACGACGCTGTCGGCCGTCCTCGGGGGAAGATGGGCCGAGTGGAGAGAGGCGGTGGACGCCGGTCAGATCGAAAAGGACGTGAAAGGTCTGTGATGAACTAGACCAGTGTAGACCGGAACAGCGTTTGTCCAGTGAAGGCTAAAGACATTAACCCTTTAGCCCCGGGACCCTTCAGCAGGAGATGAATTATCCTGATCAATCCATCTCCTGCAACTGGTACATAGTCGTTAGGCAACACCTCCAAAATGTGAGAAATGGAACCTTGGGGCTAAGAGGGTTAACTCCGTTTTGTGAAAATAAAGCTTTTTATAAAAATCATTCTTTTCACAAATATTTAATAAGATTTGAGCATTCACAGACTGTGCGAATTTAATTATTTTGACCTTTTTGTGAGTTTGTAGACGTCTTTTCCTTTAAAAGCCCCGTGCGACATTTTAGCATGAAATATTTTAAAGATATATTTACATCTTGTCTTAAGACCTTTCTTTTTAGTCTGGCTGGCCTGATTTTTACCCATCCCGCCGTGAGATGGCCTTAGCCGCCTGCTCGGCGTTAAACCCAAATAACCAGCTAACTCTTTTCACAAACATGGAATCACTGTCTTTTGCCTACTTAGCGCAGACTGCCCAGTCGATTTTGAAGAAACAAAGTGAGATTTGAGAGACAATGTGGAGCGTCTATCTGCTTTTTCTGACCACAGGGGCACCAAACCAACTGAGAACGATCCATGAGCTGTCACTATCGGCGCATCATTCAGCACGGTCAACCGTTAGCAACCGTTTAAAAACGCGAACACGATTTGCCTAAGGAAGTGAAAAACCCGTTACGTATCCAGTTCACACACTTGTAAAAAGAAATCCCTCAGCAAGGTCGATCCATCTCCAAGAGAAATAGTTCTCATGAGCCCCTGCATCGCAGGGGCTCATGAGAACCTATGCCTCTTGCTAGTAGCGATCAGACCCTGTGTTTAAGTGCTTACTTTCGGGAATTATTCTGAATTTGGTGTCCACTAAAAATGCAAATCAGAAGAAAGTTTCTGATTAAAAAATCCGCCCATGTCCCCAAGCATTCGACAGCCCCGGCGTTGAGTTTCGGCCTAGGAAACTCGCTTCGAGTCGAATCAATAAGCGAAGCAGCTTTATAGCGAACACCTTACATCTGTACGAGGCCTAGGTTCTCCTGAGCCTTCTTGCAGCGGCGTGCAGGAAGGGGAAAGTCAGGGGAATTGAGGGGGGTGGGGTGGGGGGGGGGTGGGGTGGGGGCGTGGTGAGACGTTTCGATCACTTTTGCTTTAACTCATTGTGCCCGAGGTACATTTTGGAGTTATCCTCTGAGGACTGCATTACAATTCAGGAGACAGATCGACCATGATAGTTCAAGGGGGGGGGGGGGGGTGACAGAATTGCTTGGCGCCTTTAGGCGCCAAGCTATTCTGCCATCACCCTTGAATTATCATGGTCGAGCCAAATCTTGCTGTGGTGTGTCGCACGTCAGAACGAGTTAAGTTTTTGCTGGCAAGAGTCAGTTGTTGTGTGCTGCGTGATCTTGTTTAGCAGACGGTAGACCACGTTCAGACTCTCCGTTCCTCTTTGAAAGTGCTGCCGCGAGATAGCCTTAGATGTCTGCCTCGCGTTGAACTCTAATAACTAACTAATCAGCTCTTTGGAAGGGTCATATATCTTCATGACTGCCAGAAGGGGAAGAATGGGACATTTTACATCTATCATTTTCTTCTCAGCCTCTTCACAGACTGTGATTAAAAAAAAATCATTTTCAGTTAATTCAACCTCAGAGATCTCCGGCCGTCCAAGGAACACGGATACAAAGTGGTGTCAGCAAGAGGCATAGATCCTCATGAACCCCCCGCGGTTGCGTTGGCTCATGAGGATCTATTCTTCTTGCATCTAGGTTGTGTTCATTTTTTTCCTCGGCTGTGATGATTTCAGAATATGAGCAGAAACGTGAACCTCTTTGCAGCTTCAGAGATCATTTGGAATGGGGCTGCGGTAGCGATCAATGCCTTTTGCTTGCAAAATGTGCGCAGGTTTTAAATCGCAGACCGACACAGACATGATCACGTGTGCTGATCTGTGATTTTGGACCTTCCGGTTTTCAGCCGGAAGGTCCAAAATCACAGACCAGCCCATATGCAATTTATTCTTGCCAGCGCAAAGCATACGGACGTCCTAATTTTACTCTCAGTTTGTTCATAACGTAGAGGACACGGTGTTTCCGTGAAATGTGTACCAGGTAGGTGATAAAAATATGCAAGGTGCACGGAACTCAAGAAGAACTATCAACCTCTTGCTGCAAGAAAAGGAACAATGTCATTTACGTCTGTGTTATTCTTGTGGAGGAGGTCGTGCGGATTTCATATCAATTAAAAATCTTTTTTATCTGCAGGGGCACCAAAGTCATGAAGATATAAGCCTCGATCTTGCTAGTAAAAAAAAAAAAATCGCTTCCATTTACGTGTGTGTTATTTACGATGAAGAAGTAAGAATTTCGAGTCAAACTTCAAAGCCGTCATTCTCTACAAGGCGCAGCTCGCGGCTCTGACTATGACGTCACCATTCCTTCAGGTAGACGAAAATCGCTGTGGGCAATGTGAGGCTACACCACCTCAAAAATTATTGTCATTTGTGTCAGTTCAGTTCAGTTTGGTCAAGGGGAGATCTCTGCGCTCGGAAAAACCCATACGCGCTCCACCCCACCCATTAGAAGTCTTCTCAGAGTTCCTTTAGGTGTCGTGACATTGATTTACTTCGGATTTACAGTGGTTTTACTATTTTCTCGTGTCTTTCAAGTCTGACCAACGTCCGCTGCCTTTCTCTACACCTCTGCTCTGTAGGAAATCTATTGTCGCACTCTTGTGCTCGTCAGTACAGAAGCGGTAACGGATTCCCAGGTCAGTGCTACACCACGGCGAAATTGACTCACATTTATATCTTTGTTATCATAATAAGAAGTAGTTGGGCTTCAAATCTAGGCAATGGCAACTTCGCCGCGGAAAAAAAGCACTCATTTACGTGTGGTTGTTGTTCATAAAGAGGAGGGAGTAAGTCTTTCAAATTCTGATTCCGTCAAAGGCTGCTCCACCACGTCAAAAATGCTCTCCTTTATGTCTATGTTATTCATAAACTGAGATGATAGTCTCAAGGATTGCCAATCAAATTCAGTTGAAGGCTAAATCCACACTGTTCGTCTTCATCGGTTCTCTACCCGCGCGATCAGCCGTAGCCAATCTAGGGAGACAACCAGTGTGACGCGCGTCAAAAATTGCCAGCACGGCAGAAAATTGGTTTGCGAGGGACGCTCTTCTTGCCAAAGAGGATGAAGAGATCATTTCTCAGTATTTCACACAAGAAATAAACGATTTCTCTGGCTGCAAGCCTACTGACTGTCAACGCCATAGGCGCTTGCCACGCATTTGATGCAGTACAAAAATACCACGTTTTCGAGTGAGCACTCGCTGCCATCACCAAGAGCACCTGTCACGCGTTGATGTGACACAAAAATACGGCGGCATCTGCGAGCGAGCACTCGCGCACAAGGTACAAGCTTCAAGAGGCTTGTACCGTGTGCGCGAGTGCTCACTCGCATGCTTGTGCGTCAAGTAGCCCTCCGTGTGCGCGGGTGCTCTTTCGTATTACAGTCGTATTACTGTGCTACGTCAACGCGTGGCAGGCGCCTGTGGTCATCGCATTCAGAGAAGAAAACGATTTCACTAGCTACTGTCATACGGGGATTTGCGAATCAGGCTGACCTTCCAGTAAAACCGAGGTTGTTCACCCAGACTGAATTGGTGATTACAAGGGACATAATCATCCGCCTTTTGTGTTGGAGTGACTGGTCCTGCTGGCTTGTGGGGATTACGACTTTGATGTGAGTGGTGGGCATTTCTCCGCCTTGATACTGAAAAGCAACTTTTTCGAAGGATTTCGTTTGATTCGAAGCTGGGGTAAGCGATGCCTTTATTCAATGTATCTTTATGATGTCGTAAAAAACGCATTTTAACAAGCTGGTGCTTGTGTGCTGGTCTGTGATTTTGGACCTTACAGCCGTAGACAGTAAGGTCCAAAATCACAGATCATCACACATCATATACTTACCAGCAAAAGAACTGCGACATCACTGGAATCATATCGGAAACACGGATGATTCAAGTGATGTCGGTTTTTCATAACTTTTTTTCAGTTTGAAACATGTTCGGTATTCTGACTTTTATAACGTATTGTTGCACTTTAAGTTTCTAATATTTATTCCGCTGCCAACGCTTATCAAAGTTAAACTTTAAAACGTTACTTTTTCGTTTGTTCAGTTCCCACCGACTCCCTTCCGTTGATGTTCATTGGGCCATTCCTCCCTTGAAAATCATCCTGCGCCTTACGACGATGATGTATACTTTATACGAAAACGAACTACGGCGCGGTTGCATTTGCTTGCATAAAGCATACACGGGTTTGACACCGCACTGTGAAATCCGCTTAACAAAACACGATCTTTAGATCTAAAAAAAAACGATGAAAAGAAATCCGCTCAAACAGCATGGGTCTTCTGCATTCACAGTAAACATCTAGATACACACCCTTGTATCTTCCCAATGCACCATAATCGCGGTGGATAATTCCTGTGAAGAACGCCCAGTATCTGCAAGTGACATAGATCCTTATGAGCCCCCGCTGACTCAAGTTACCAGTATGTTATGTTTGCAGAATGCTTCGTATACTCGTTTACCGGCCATCGTGATAATGTCTACGTCTGAAAGCCATTACAAGTACTATACAAGTACTTACAAGTACTATACAAGTACTACGCAAGAGAAGGTAGATTCCCATAAGCCCTCGCACCGTGATACTACGCAAGAGAAGGTAGATCCTCATAAGCCCCCGCACCGTGCGTTGGGTCACGAGGATCTATGCGACCTCTTGCAGAGTGCCAGTTTCACACGCGGCATAATGTTTTTACATGTACGGATGAGCAGTTCACAATACTGTGAAATGTCTTTGAAACATAATATCGTTTTCTATCTTACTGTTGATCTTATCTCTGTCTTTCTGCAGACATGTGTGGTTAGACTATAACGTCCCTACGCTTCGCGTAATAACCAAGGGTTTATGCACATTAACTTATTTGCGGCCAGCCGCATCCGGATGCGGCTGGCCGCGAATGAGTTAACCAAGGTTTATACACAGTAACTAAAGGTTTATACACAGTAACTAAAGGTTTATACACAGTAACCCAAGGATTTATGCACAGTAACTAAAGGTTTATACACAGTAACTAAAGGTTTATACACAGTAACTAAAGGTTTATACACAGTAACCCAAGGATTTATGCACAGTAACTAAAGGTTTATACACAGTAACTAAAGGTTTATACACAGTAACTAAAGGTTTATACACAGTAACCCAAGGATTTATGCACAGTAACTAAAGGTTTATACACAGTAACTAAAGGTTTATACACAGTAACTAAAGGTTTATACACAGTAACTAAAGGTTTATACACAGCAACTAAAGGTTTATACACACACAGTAACTAAAGGTTTATACACAGTAACTAAAGGTTTATACACAGCAACTAAAGGTTTATACACAGTAACTAAAGGTTTATACACAGTAACTAAAGGTTTATACACAGTAACCCAAGGATTTATGCACAGTAACCCAAGGATTTATGCACAGTAACTAAAGGTTTATACACAGTAACTAAAGGTTTATACACAGTAACTAAAGGTTTATACACAGTAACTAAAGGTTTATACACAGTAACTAAAGGTTTATACACAGTAACTAAAGGTTTATACACAGCAACTAAAGGTTTATACACACACAGTAACTAAAGGTTTATACACAGTAACTAAAGGTTTATACACAGCAACTAAAGGTTTATACACAGTAACTAAAGGTTTATACACAGTAACTAAAGGTTTATACACAGTAACCCAAGGATTTATGCACAGTAACCCAAGGATTTATGCACAGTAACTAAAGGTTTATACACAGTAACTAAAGGTTTATACACAGTAACTAAAGGTTTATACACAGTAACTAAAGGTTTATACACAGTAACTAAAGGTTTATACACAGCAACTAAAGGTTTATACACAGCAACTAAAGGTTTATACACACACAGTAACTAAAGGTTTATACACAGTAACTAAAGGTTTATACACAGCAACTAAAGGTTTATACACAGTAACTAAAGGTTTATACACAGTAACTAAAGGTTCATACACAGTAACCCAAGGATTTATGCACAGTAACCCAAGGATTTATGCACAGTAACTAAAGGTTTATACACAGTAACTAAAGGTTTATACACAGTAACTAAAGGTTTATACACAGTAACTAAAGGTTTATACACAGTAACTAAAGGTTTATACACAGTAACTAAAGGTTTATACACAGTAACTAAAGGTTTATGCACAGTAACCCAAGGATTTATGCACAGTAACTAAAGGTTTATACACAGTAACTAAAGGTTTATAAACAGTAACTAAAGGTTTATACACAGTAACTAAAGGTTTATACACAGTAACCCAAGGGTTTATGCACAGTAACTAAAGGTTTATACACAGTAACTAAAGGTTTATACACAGTAACTAAAGGTTTATGCACAGTAACTAAAGGTTTATGCACAGTAACTAAAGGTTTATACACAGTAACTAAAGGTTTATACACAGTAACTAAAGGTTTATACACAGTAACTAAAGGTTTATACACAGTAACCCAAGGGTTTATGCACAGTAACTAAAGGTTTATACACAGTAACTAAAGGTTTATACACAGTAACTAAAGATTTATACACAGTAACCCAAGGGTTTATGCACAGTAACCCAAAGGTTTATACACAGCAACTAAAGGTTTATACACAGTAACTAAAGGTTTATACACAGTAACTAAAGGTTTATACACAGTAACCCAAGGGTTTATACACAGTAACTAAAGGTTTATACACAGTAACTAAAGGTTTATACACAATAACCAAGGATATGTACACAGTAACCAAGGGTATACACACAGTTACACATTAACCAAGGGTCTATGCACAATATCTAAGGGTTTATGAACATTGGGTGTCTTTACCGATTCGCTTTCACTGTAGTGGAAGCAAATCGAGGGAGATAACCAGTGTGGGATTTATATATTCAGTTCCACTTTCAGAAAGCGGAGGACAGATCGACCATGGGTTCACTTATTTCTTGCGTGGAGAAAATCGCGTTAAGTGAAGAAGATGTCCCTTTTGTAGAGTGTCTGTTGAACTTGAGAGAGGTGTGCCCTTTGCATCTTGCATTCCACAACGCCCTTGGCCTGGTCACGCATTGAGCGCCGTCAGCGTGTAGTTAAACTACTTCCGGGTCAACGCGACTGGCGTATAAGGGGATATGGCTTTTAGTTTTAACGTATTGCAGTTTTTGCGAAGAAATGCCAATGCGTGCGTGTGAACGTTATCGATCGTTGTTTAACACACGAAATTACATTTACATTCATTTCCTCCGATCTTCTCAACGATCTTTAAATCTGAATTGATGACTCCCCGCGGCATGTAAGGTAAATAAAACGATTGATATTAATAACTTCAGTGTTAAAAAAAAAAAAAAAAAACCGAGCGCAATCCAGCTGCAAGATTCTCATGAAAAAAAAAAAAAAAACCGAGCGCAATCCAAAACAATTATATCAGTCCATTCAGCCCTGACGCACTTAAGCAGGAGATGGGTCGACCATGATCATTCAAGGGTAGTGCCAGATTAGCATGGCGCCTGTCGGCGCCAAGCTAATCTGACACTATCCTTGAATGATCATGGTCGATCCATCTCCTGCAACAGGTGCATAGTCATTAGATGACGCCTCCAAAATTTGGGAAATACGGCTGCCGGGCTGAATGAGTTAAAGGAGATTAAAGAAGCATTCAGAAACACAGTCTGATCTGCATTCATTGGCAGGGGAGAGGTTAACTATTTCAACCCTGGCCTACTACAACAAGATACCCATTGGAGAGGAGAAGCCAACGAAGAAAAGAAACACGCCTAGAAAAGGCTGTTACAACACAATTATTAATAGTTCAAAACAGACATACAAACAAGTAGGCCTTCATTGTTTTGTAACTGTCTTTTCTAAGCGTGTTTCTTTCTTCGTTGGGTTTTTCTCTGCATTTTACACGCTTGGCCGTCACCTTTGTGGTCTGTACAGATTAAGATATTGATTGAACAGGATGGTTCAAGGGTGGTGGCAGACTACTTTCCACAGCTGCACTGTAGTCATCAAACGACGACTCGGAAATGATTTACCTTCTTGCTGAAAGTGTTAAAACATATAGATGTCCCAAAATAGGAAACACTCCCACATTTGATTTTCGGCATAATGAAAAAAAAAAAAAAAAAAAAAAAAAAAAAAAAAAAATCCAACGCGATATTGTGAGTATGTCGGTTTTACTAACCATCTTTAGCCAACGTTGCCATGTGACTAGATGAAAGTACCATTACGCATATCTTTAGCCAACGTTGCCATGTGACTAGATGAAAGTACCATTACGCATATCTTTAGCCAACGTTGCCATGTGACTAGATGAAAGTACCATTACGCATACATCTGAAGACACATTTCAGCACCATTTGTGTTTGTTATGCCTTTTCAACACGCCTAATGAAGTTTAAAAGCATTTGGACACGAAGCAAAGGCAAACCCGTAATCGCACTTATTTATTGAAAAGAAAAGGGGAGACTGCCAGTGCTAATATTTTAGTCTTTTGGTCTTGGTAAAAAGGGGACCTAGATTTAAATTTCCATGCACTGAGTGGCTGGAACAGTGGATATGTGATACGCCCCCCTTCGGGGGGGTGGGGGGTGGGGTGGGTGGGTGGGTGGGCTTCCATATGCATTGCTTTCAGTCACTTTTTTAGCGCCCCCTCTCTTTCCCATCTCTTTGTTTTGTGTGCTTTGGCCACAGTAGATCTATGATCACTGGTCGATCATGCACATTTCTCTCCCCTGACATTGCTATAACCTACTTTACTTTGTAACCTTCCGCACTTATTTATTCTGTGCAGCCGTTATCGTATCAATCTATTTTTAGTAGTTTCTCATACTGATAGCGTTGTATTTATAGAACGGAGTGGAGTCATTGTCAGATTACTTGATTTAAACATGGCGTGTGCTGAACTGGATTGTCCTGTGTCTAAATGAAACATAACTAGACCTGTGTGTAGCGTTTCGTAACCATCTGTTACAGAAGTGTATCTTTGAACAGTTACGGCGGTAGTGGGCCTTCAAAAATAGCATCTTCACCTTCATTTTCGAAGGAGTTTTTTTCCCCTCTTAAAAATGCGTTTCCCCAAACAAGATCTGAATGTGTCATCTGCATTTTCTAAATGCTGAACGATTGTTGTGCAGCGATGCGTAACGACCACGATTTCATATCCGGCAAGGGAACCGCCCTGTATCTAATTGTCCTGTCATTTTCGCATGACTAATCACAGTTAGCTACTAAATACGCGTACGCATATCCTTTATTTAAAAGAAAGAAAATGCACCCATATGTCTGCCATGTTTGAAGTTTTCATGGATAATTTGTACGATTTCAAAATATTTTGTATGCATTAACCAGATCAGTGCCAGCTGATGCAGACAGCGTTTCTGCAATCTTCGTTAATTCTAAGACCAAAAACAAAAACAGACATTATTGCTATTCTTATCCTTTGTACGCAAGAGAGCTCCCCCCCCCCCCCTCCGTTAATCAAACGGCGCAGAAGACGTTAAACGTTTAGGGCTTAACGTCTTTTGTTCACCACGAAGGTGATTTCAAAGACAGAGCACCGAAAAGAGGTCTGTACAAATTTTGACCTCAGCTGGGTTCCAACCCACGACCTTTCGGACGAGAGTCGAACGCTGTCCCACCGAGCCACCCAGCTCCCCTCAAACGGTGCAGAAAGCACACCTCTGTTGCGCGTGGCTGTTCGCATATCGGGTAGACGTGCCTTAGTTGAGGCAAGACAACATTGATACCCTTTGTATGGGCAAGGTTTAGCAATCCAAGCCCACCATGGAGCAGATCGCTTTAACAAATTGAGCCCTAACCCTTTTACCCCCCAGGTCCCATGTCTCAAATTTAGGAGGTGTTGCCTAACGACTATGGTCCAGTTGCAGGAGATGGCTCGACCATGATAATTCAGTTAGTTATTTGGGTTTAACGCCGAGCAGGCGACTAAGGCCATCTCACAGCGGATGATAATTCAAGGGTAGTGCCAGATTAGCTTGGCGCCTGAAGGCGCCAAGCTAATCTGGCACTACCCTTGAATTATCATGGTCGATCCATCTCCTTCTGTAGGGATCCGGGGCTAAAAGGGTTAAAACCAAAATTACCAATTTAGGACTTGGGGGGTGGGGGTGGGGGGTATTTCAGGGGTTCCGACCCCGCCCCCTTCCCCTCTCCCTCCCTCCTCCCCTCCCCCCCCCCCCCCACCCCCAACCAAAATTCTTCTTGAACAAATGCTATATCAAAGTCCCGTTCTTTCAAAACGAACTGACAGTTTTATTTTGAAGACATATTGACAAAGATTAGTCTTCTACATCTTCTTTCAGTCCTTGGTATTACACGCTTTAAAAGACAGATTGGAAATTAGTTCTCTAATATCGTAAAGATCACATATTATCTGTCATAAGCCACGGAAAAGAACGATTCAAGCACAGGCCTAAGTCTGCAAATACACGCTGTCTTATACAGATCAGGAGACTCATTTTTCCATAGCACTGATATCACGCATTTCTGCGTAGCTGGGCAACCAGTGTGACTTCCCGGTACGCCTTGTAACCATGGCTGACCTTTGTTTCGATAAGACAGGGAAGTCCGCCGCCATTTTATCTTTTTCAGTTCCTGCGCTAACAGGGAGAAATGATCGACTGACAGATTTTAACTCAAGGGTAGTGCCTGATTAGCTTGGCGCCTTGCAAGGCGCCAAGCTAATCTGGCACTACCCTTGAACTATTCTGGTCAAACCATTTTCTCCGCGTGTCGTAAGGAAAATCTTCTACTAGTGACATTTGGGCTTTGGAAGTGAAAATAGCACATCAGTCGTGCGTTATCGACTCGTATTTGTCATCTCCCGTGTGCTTTCGTCTTGTATTCGTTCTCACCCATGTGTTATCATCTCCGTATTTGCCAGCATGGTAAAATTGGTTGCTATCGGCGATAGATTCCCGTAATTTGTTTTTAGGTATACGGAAGGCAGCATTTATGAGAAGTTGCAATACAGGATTTAGGTGGGTGGGGAGGAAGGGGGTGGGGGGTCGGTGGTGGCGGCGGGGATTTGGTGGATGGGGGGCGGGGGGGGGGGGCATTGAGAAAGAGGCCTGGTGTCATGCGTCACGAGGAATTCGTTTTGTCAGTCAATTAAAATGAAGTTTTAAACCAAAAGGAAATAATTATGACCAAGAAATTAACGAATGACAAGAACCAAAATACAACAGTCACGTGTCCCGGTTTTAAACACCCCCGACCCCCACCCCTATTTCTGAAATTCTTTCGTGCCTGTATTAACCCATTCAGCCCCGACACACCACGGCAAGACATGGATTGAGCATGATAGTTCAAGGGAAGTGCCAGAATAGCTCTGGCACCATCCTTGAACTATTACCTCGATTTGTCTCTAAAATTGTAATACAGTCCTTCAGAGGGCAACTTCAAAATTTGGGGATTTCGGTCCTGGGGTAGAATGTGTGTAAGATTGGAACGTAATTCAATTAACTGCCCATCAGCATGCTGTGTCTGTAATTCTGGACCATGCCGCTGGAAGCCGTATGTTCCGTATTGCCGAATATCGTAGTCACGCCTGGAATGATTTAAAACAGAAGCTAAGTGCTATTTGCACAACTATGTAGGAACACGATGCTTCGATGTGTGGGACATGTATACAGTCAATAAACGTCTCCACACACACGCCACATTCCATCACGCATCGATTGTACCGCATTTTCTATCCGCGAAAGCTGTTCAAACAAAGTGCAAGTCCTTCAGACATGACGTGATAAATCTTCCTGAGAGAGAGAGAGAGAGAGAGAGAGAGAGAGAGAGAGAGAGAGAGAGAGAGAGAGAGAGAGAGAGAGAGAGAGAGAGAGAGAGAGAGAGAGGGGTGGGGGGGAGGAGGGGGTTTTGGGACTGAATAATTCACGCGTTTTTTTTTTTTTTATTGATCTCGTGTTAGAAAAAAACCACGTTAAACGTTTAGGGCTTAACGTCTTGTGTCCACCACGAAGGTGATTTCAAAGACGGGGCACCGAAAAGGGTCTGAACAAATTGTGACCCCAGCTGGATTCGAATCCGGGACCTTTCGGACGAGAGTCGAACGCTCTACCACCGAGCCACCCAGCTCCCCGATCTCGTGTTAGAATGCTGCAGACATGTAGCTATGAAAGTGAAGGAATGCATATCAGAAACCCTTTTCTCAGCATGAGCAAGCTATTTCCCAGTAGCCCTTCATTTAAAGCGACCTACTCCAGGCAGTAAAGGGTAAATGGTTCTCAATATCTCCTTTAAAAATGTTCTTAATGCTGGACGAAAGGGCTAACTTAAATTATCAAGTTTGAGTGTCGTACAAATTAATAAAAAACAACAACTTTTCTGTTCCTCGTCTGCTTCTGTACGCAGGGGCGTTCCCTTCGTCTTGTTCCAAAGTCAGCGGAAAACCTCTAGTACGCGCGCCTACTCACAGGGCTTGTGAAAACTGAAGAAGCGGTAGAAAAGTCCTATTTGAAGCGAGACAACACTGATAACCCGTTGTCCGCTGGGCGAACATTACCAAACCAACCGTGGGGCAGATCGCTTTAACCCATATCATACTGAGGCTAAAAGCTTCAAATTTGTATACTGCCAGATGCAAGCTACATTATAGTACTGACAGATAAGGACTCATATAGAACAATGGCGTTAGTTCAAGGGTGGTGCCAGAATAGCTTGGCGCCTAGAGGCCCCAAGCTATTCTGGCACTACCCTTGAACTATTTTAGTCAAACTTATTTCACACACTGGTGTATTCTGAATGATAAGGGTTAAGTTAAAGGTCTTGCTGGCATTTAATTTTTTATCCAGCAGAGTCCTGAGGGAGGGGCGTACATGGAGAATTAACCCCACGGTCGTATTTCCGAAATCATGTTTGGAGGTGTCACTTAGCGACTATGTGTCAGTTGCATGAGACGGATTGACCATGATAATTCAAGGGTAGTGCCAGATTAGCTTGGCGCCTCCAGGCGCCAAGCTAATCTGGCACTACCCTTGAATTATCATGGTCGATCCATCCCCTGCTGTAGAGCGTCGGGGCCAAATGGATTAAGAACACTTCACCAACAAGCGCTTAAGCTGCGGTTACCTTTCTATCGTCACGTTTCAACAAGCACCTGCTTTACAATAAACGCATGTTCCGGGTTTGACCTACATTATCCATGCGCTGCGGCAGATGTTTGCCATGCCGGAGAGCGGTGAAATTCGATCCTGAATATTGAGTCTGAAGTGGCACGAAGCTTCTCTTTCACATTTCACTGTAGACCTACATGACGTAACCTGCAGCGTGTGTGTGTGTGTGTGTGTGTGTGTGTGCGCGTGCGCGTGTGCGTGTGTGTGTGTGTGTGTGTGTGTGTGTGTGTGTGTGTGTGTGTGTGTGTGCGCGCGTGTGTGTGTGTGTGTGTGTGCGTGTGTATGTGCGTATGTGTGTGTGTTCGTGTGTGTGTATGTGCGTATGTGTGTGTGTGTTCGTGTGTGTGTGTGTGCGTGTGTGACAGTGTGTGTGTATCACAGTGTGTGTGTGTGTGCGCGCGCGTGTGCGTGCGTTCAATAATCCTCTTCAATCAGTTACGAACTAGTAAACTTTTCATTTGATGACAACCTGTGCAGGGGCGGATTTGCTTCATCCGAGGGGTGGCGCTGGGACAGGGGGTGCGTGCACCGTTTTGTTTGGGACATTGACTCTCAGCATACTTCTTTCTAGTTACCAAAAAGCTGGAAAGGGGGGGGGGGGGGGGGGTGAGTTGGGTTTCGGCGTAGGATGGACGGAAAATTGCGAAACGTAGGGCGAGGGGGGGGGGGGGAGGGTCGAAAAAACCATAACCCCTCCCCTGCCCCCCGGATCCTCCCTGATGCGCCTGTGCATGTTTAACTGCTGGCAAAACGTGACTGAAAGTGAAAGTATAGTTGGTACTTTTCTTCTGTGCTCTATTGTCCAGTCACAGTTGGTACACGTGTACTGGCAGAGCCAGCCGGCAGTGGCTGTACGATTGTAAAAAAGAATGGCCTTTCTATGGCCTCGTTCATTTTCAGTTCTCGGCCCGCTTTGTCTGCAAGTCGAAAAGGTTCTCATGAGCCATTGCAGCTTCAGGACTCGTGAGAATCTTTGCCACGGGCTGGTCCCATTTTCATCCTCGCACAGAGGAAGTTTCTGGTGGTTAAACATTGGACTGTCAACATTAGATTGAACATAATGGCCCCTTAGCAGGCGGTGTCAGTGGCGGCCTTTGGCTGTAAGTGGATCATAATTTCATCACTGTGGCGGTTAACCCCTTGACTTGAGAAACTGAACAGGATCCTACTGCAAGAGGCATAGATCCTCATGAGCCCCCGCATTTGCGGGGGCTCATGAGGATCTATGCCTCTTGCTGACACCGCTTTGTACCAATGTACCTTGGAAGGCTACCACTCCTTTGCGTTGAATCAACAGAGATTTGAGAAACGCGGTCTGCGACTCGGCACTGGCAGTGAAGGGGCTAAGAAAGACATGGGATCCTTTGTTTGAACTCTTTGCTTCCACGACGCAGTATGAAACCGCGCAACTGCAAGAGGCGTAGATTCTCATAAGCCCCCCACTTCAAGGGTTTCAGTCTGTGCCCGTGTTTACCAAAGTCGCATTTGATGGATCAGTGACCCGTTGCACGAGCGAGCTTGGTCCTGCGCCAGCCACTAAGCAAGGTGCGCCGCTATAGCGGCGCACCTTGCTTAGTGGCTGGCGCAGGACTAAGCTCGTTCATGCAACTGACCCCAGGTGTGTGTGGCCGAACAAATCGGGACCCAAGTGGTTTCCGGTGTACGAGCGTGTGGTCGGCACTTTTGCAAGTCTCGGGAGATAGATCGGGTGTGACATCTCCATCTGCTTTAAATGGTAGTGCCTTAAATCCTCAGTCACCAAAACAATCAAGCACTACCCTTGCGAGAGGTATCACAGTCAAATGTGACACCTCATCCGGGACGACCATTGTGAGAAGTATCACTGCCAAGTCATTGTAGTCGACTTAACCTAAGTGGATTTGGTCAGCTATGACGCCTCTCACAAGGGTAATGCTTGATTAACTTGGCGTCTGGAAAGGCGCCAAGCTAATCAGGTACATACTTGTGCTGTCGCTCATGGGCAATCCTTCTCCTGCAGTTAACTCTGGCAGGAAAAGAGGTTTGACCACAAAGACCCAGGGTCAGAAACGACGTCAACGTAAGGATGTTTTCAGACACCCACAGGGTACGAGGTAGATGGAGAAAAAGTGTGAAATGTTTTGTCATCCGAAGTCTTATCATGTATAAAGAAGCACCCAACGGAGAAGGAAACACGCTTAGAAAGACAGTTACAACACAATTGCATTATTTGCATTTTAAACGCTTGGCAATCACCTTTTTGGTCTGGATTGCGTTATCTAATATATTATGCGTACACTTCCCTCTTGCTTAAACGCGATCTGTTCCATGTCAGTATTTGATTGCTAAAATTCGCCGATATTACGGGTTATCAATGTTTTCTAGCCTCTAAGACTCTTCTACCCTTCTTTTCACGACCCATTTGACTAGGCGCACGTAACAGAGTTTATTACTGCTCCTAGTACGCGTCTGGAGGAACTCTCCTCCCTAGAAAGGAGAATAAGAGCAGGAAAGTCTTTCATTTTACGACATTCAAACTTGATAAGTAACGATTACCCCTTTAAAAGCACTCAGCCCTCACACACAACAGCGACAGTGAGACAAGCTCCCCCCCCCCCCTCAACCCCCCGGCCCACCCCCCCCCTGGACGAAATCAGCGAAAGCTGGAAGTCCCAATCCCTGTTCAAGACTCGACTCCCACACAACAGCACGAGATGGGCAGACGACAGTTCACAGGCGCTGCAAGAATTCTTGGCTTAATCCATATCATACTGAGGCTAAAAGCTTCAAATTTTGTACACTGCCATATGAAAGCTACATTATAGTACTTACAAATAAGGATATAGACCAATGGCTTTAGTTCAAGGGTGGTGCCAGAATACCTTGGCGCCTAGAGGCGCCAAGATATTCTGGCACTACCCTTGAACTATTTTAGTCAAACCTATTTCACACACTGGTGTATTCCGAATGATAAGGGTTAAACAGTAGGTAGACCATATCACTTGAAAGTCACTTCAAACGATGGTGGTCGATTTCTTGTAAAGATATGGGTTGACCATCATATCTTGATACACTAGTGCATGGAATAAATTTGACTTTGCCTGTAGTTCAAGGGTTGTGCCCGAATAGCTTGGCGTCCACAAGCGCCAAGCTATTCTGGCTCCACCCTTGAACTAAAATGGTTGATCTATCTACTAATCTGTTTAGAAGCCTTAATAGGAAATACACAAATTAAAAATGTCAGCTCATGATTTTATGTGTTAAAGGTAGTGCCATAATTCCTTGGCGTAAAGAGATGGTCAGATCTTGACAGTTCAGAGGTGGTGCTAGAGTGTAAATCTCCTGACATATAGAACACGTACATGACTGGATGCTTGGTACAGTTTTGCGAGGAGTGGGTTGTGAGACAATAATATCCGCGAGGACCTGCTACATTGGCATTTCAGACGACAGAATTAAGGCACTCGAACGAATCTCGCGTACACTTGTGCAGGTCTCTCGCGTGAACATGCCACTCGAGATCGCGATTTATTGGCCCATTTATTGGTCCAATCCCTTTGCGGCTTTGAACGGCAGCGGTGAAAACATCGCAATAAAGGCCAGTAGTATAGAGAGGAGTGAGAGTCCGAAATAGCTCAGGCGGTTAAACGTCGGAGCAGGAGAGCGAAGGGCGTGGGTTCGAATCCCGTCCCGGCCCCGGTAGCTGGACTCACAATCCAGGGGAAAAAAACGGATTTGTTCAATAGCATGTCCGTTGAAAGGTCCTGGTAAATCAAAGTGGCACAGTTGGAGTGCGCCTGAGTTGATCAGTGTTCAGGTCGTACTCCATAGGCAATAGATTTCCCTGTCCCCATAACCCGCTCGTTAGGGCCGTCCATGATCACCTCGGTGCTGTGGACGTTAAACCCGAACTAACCAACCAGAGAGGAGTGAACAAGCCTAAGTGTGACTGTCTGGGGTCTGTTGAGCGAGTGAGCTTGCACCCTTTACTAAAAGTGGACGCAGTTTGTGTTTTTGAAATCACTGTAAATTCAACGTCAAAGATCCCCAGCTGTCAAGAAACACGCATACAAATGATTTAAGCAAGAGGTATAGATCCTCATGAGCCCCCGCAACTGCGGGGGCTCATGGGGGTCTATTCCTCTTGCATTTTTGTGGTGTTCATGTTTTCTCGGCAGACATTCATGGAAAAGTGACTTGAAATTTAGCATTATCTCGGACTATGGTATAGAATCCAGACAACAACAACAAATAGTCTACTGCAGTTACGTAATAGTGCACGTACGTCTGTATGTCTGTTTTGAAAAACGGTTGTAACTATTTTTTTTTTAAAGTGATGCACTTGTCCTTTCGAAACTTGTTTTCTTCTTTGTTTGGCATTATTTGTATGGTCTAGAAATCGAGGCAAACTAAATTTCAAGCTATTCTTGTAGTGTCAGCAACTTTGTGACGCTGACTGAACAGTCCAGCTCAAGGAGAAGCAACCACAATGCATTTTATGAGTTCAACCAAGGAGAATTACATAGTTACAGCCTCCTTGGTTTAACCGCATGACTACTACGGACTATAACCGTTTGGCCTTAACCCCTTGACTGATACTGACGATACCGCTCGGCAGAAAAGACGCGTTATCACGCGTCTTTTCCGCCGAACGGTATTGTCAGTAACAGTCAAGGGGTTAAGCCTATTATGTTGAGGATTCTTTGCATGTAGAGAAGCTATTGTTGTCCACATCAACCGACAGCTCTAGTGACCCCCGTAGTATGCGTTACCAGGTACCGTTGGACAAGGTCTCTTCAGTCCTTATCTCTCCAGGTCTGTCTGTGGGACAATACAGAGGGGCGTGGATTGACCATGATAGTTCCAGGGTGGCGCCAGAATAGCTTATGGAAGGCACCACTTTTGAACTGTCATGGTCGATCTGCTTTCTGAGATACGCCAGACGAAAGTTCACGCACACACGCACGCACGCATGCCTACACATGTCCGATCCGTCTTGGGGACTTTTCTTACCGCTTGCCTTCTTCCCGACAAGAAGTTGTGGTTTTTCCACGAAGACCGATATTTACAAAAAAGAGTAACATTTCTCTTTGAGATTAAAGTACCATTATGCATACATTATTAATCTGAAGACACATTTCAGTACCATTTGTGTTTGTTATGCCTTGTCGACACATAACGAACTTTAACAGCAGTTGGGAAACACAGCAAAAGGACATGTATACGTAATCGCACTTATTCATTCTGCGCTGCCGTTAGCTTGTCAATCTATTTTTAGATGTTTTTGTACTGATAGCGTATTATTTATAGAGCGGAGTAGAGTCATTGTCAGATTACTTGATATAAAGACGACGTTTGCTAAACTGGATTGTCCTGTCTGGATTGTCTAAATGAACCATAACTTGACCTGTGTGTGGCGTTTCGTAACCATCTGTTAAAGACGTGTACCTTCTGAACAGTAACGGCGGTAGTGGACCTTTAATACCGTAGAACAATCGTAACGAACACTAGTTGGAATTTCAATGGCTTCGTTCGAAACCATTGCGGCCGACGCTGGGACTTTTACCTCCCCACTCTTACGCTGTACTCACGACAGCTTAGGTGACACTGAAGAGGTTTCTCGGGTAAACACAAATTCAATCCTATTTGACCTTGGGCAAGCTTCCCATCTAGATGGGGCAGATCCTCATGAGCCCCGGCACCTTGATTTTCAAAGACGGGTCGGTATCCGTATAATCTTTCGGCTTCTACACATCGGTGGTTTTAAGACAGACTGAAGAAAGATTCAAAGACTGATTGGTTCGAGCGGGCACACTGCGGCCAACGTCAGCTGAAGGATTTATTACTTTGTCATGGAAGTCCCAGTGAGCACAAGACCATCGGTTTGACATCGGCCGTAGTCGGCCCCCGCACAGTTGTGTGTGTTCAGAGTGTGTGTGTGCAGGGGCGAATCCAGAGGGTGTCTCGACGGACAGAGGGGGGGGGGGGGGGGGCACACAGCCCTCGCCCCCCCCCCCAACCCCCCGTTTTCCATAATGTGTTTTACAAAAGAAATCCAGACCAAAACAGTGTCTATCAGGCGAGCATAAAATCATAACAAAGAAAGAAACACGCTTAAGAAGAACAATTACAAATAAGTTGTGTTGAAATTATTCTTTCTTGGTGCTTTTCTTTTGTGATTTTCTTTTAAATTATACTATCATGTTGTAACCCTTCTTTCTACGCGTGTTTCTTTTACTTTTTTCTTGTGTTTTTTTCAGACACACCTAGAGTTCTCAGAGGTGACGATTTTTATTTGTTAAAACTTGTCTTCTTTTGTCTCGGGACACAGCACTGCTTTTGGCACTTTATAAAAGGAAGGGCTGATCATATCTACATGCACTTGTCCTCCTCCCAACCTCCACCCCACCTCCCTAACAAAACAAGATTAATCGGGTACTTCTGATTCTTACATGATGTTACTTTTCTTATTGAAAAGAATGTTCTACCAGGAGTTTCTGCAGGAGCAATCACCTTATGTTTGACAACAACACCAATTTTACTTCTCCGTCTGAGGAACAACACAGCCATTTGTGAAAATTGTGATACTGCTCTGTACACCCACAAACCTCCTCCATATGAGGAACACAGAATCAGATCACGGAAATAGTCATGATCACCCATGATGTATACCTCTTACACTGGCTGACGATTACTTAAAGGGTCAGTTAGTGATCAAAATCAAGATGTTTCACGCCGGCCTCCCCTCCACTGACACGCATCAATGACTACATGGCTACCTTGATGGGCACTGGTGCATGTCCACGGACACTACCTCAAAAGACAAAACTACGCAATCTGAGTGTGACTCACCTGGAGACTCGCTGTGCTCAGAGAGTGATGTGTGACGCGATTAGGGGATTAGCAATCACCTGTGACACCTGGGCCAGTCGGCTGCTCACCCCGGGGAGAGACAAGAACAGCGCAGTTGATTTCTAGCTTTCTGATCACAGTTGTAGACTTAAATCTAGATGACTGTCACGTATGAGGATGTAATGATAATGGTATGGCACAGAAAGAGGTAATGCTTTTCATGAGCCCCTGTAACTGAAGGGTCATTTGAAACTCTCTGGATTGTTCAGGGATTGAGTTGGGTCCCAGATCAATAAAGATCGGACACTTTCTCACCGCTGGGGTTGACCAGCAGTCAGCGGCATATTGCCAGATGGCTGTGTCAGCCTGAGGATGCAATGCGTATTGTGTCGCACAGCAAGAGGCACTGATTTACATGAGCCCCTGTGATTGCAGGGGCACATGGCACTTTATGTCTGGGTAAAGTACTGTGACACTTGCAGGTCGGCAGTGCCAAAGTGAGGATATTTGACTATAGGCCTATGAACACACTAGGCTTGCCCACCGATTCCGTGAGATAATTGTGAAATACACCGTACAAGAAAAGAAAAAAACATCGAATAGTAAAACACAACTTCCACAAAATAACCATATTTTTTTTTTGTTGGTTGGGTCAGGGCTTGACGTGGTGGGGGGGGGGGCGGTCCCCTCCTCCCTGGATCCGCCACTGGTGTGTGCGCGCGCACGAAACCAATTGACACACACACTACCAATCACAAATCACAAATCCCTTTAACCATTTGGCTGTCGGTAGAGCTTTTTGACATTTTTACCGTTCCAAAAACCATGGACCTGAAACAGAGATGCTTTGACCTGAACAGTAGCAACAAAAACATTAGCATAAGCATAACATGGGCATAAGCCGCGTATCCGGAGGCGGCACATCTCGAATGATTTAACTAACATCCTCACCACCAACTATCAGTATCAACTGATATCACAACCACCACCACTACCTTCATCGCTATCACCATCATCATCACCACAGCCGCCGCTACCACCATCTTGAAACATCAGACACGGTCTGGTGTACCGTGACAAGGTACGTACACTCTCTTGTTTGAAGTTTTCTTTGAACTACGAAAGTGTAGGTAACACGTCAGTGAACTTAATGTGATCTCGTATCTGCCCCCGAGATCTCGTCTATGTGATCCTTTCACTGCCAGGACACTGCAAACAACACGCAACTGCAAGAGGCATGGATCCTCATGAGCCTCTTCAGCATGCTTCAAGGGGCTCATGAGGATCTATGCCTCTTGCTGACGTCATGTGATGTCGGTGTCATCACGCAGATCGGTTATCGGGCTCTCTGCCCGAGGTGGTTTTAGAGACACAATTCTTCTTCGCTGGTAGTGAGAGGGATTTAAGTTAATTAACCCTTGCATTTCCACAGTCGAATGATTTACATCTTGAAATTATCAGGTGTATGTATTTTGCTGCGATTTCACAGAAACTCTCTGACAGTGTCGATAGGTTTGAAAAACGTGATGTCATGCATAGTAAGGCAGACGGCTCTGAGGTCGAAAAATATTTATTTTTTTATGCCTGTCCTCTAAAAAGACACTTACCAGGTCAGGCGATTGATCGACCATGATAGTTCAAGGTGTGGTGCCAGAATAGCTTAGCTATTCTGGCACCACCCTTAAACTATCATGGTCGATCCACATATTTGTGTAGTGTTTCAATGCCAAAGGGGTTAACTTTTGCGAAGATACACCTAACTGACGCAAACTCACTCCTCTTACTTGAATCAGTCACACACCCGAGTATGATCCTCACACAATGTAAGACTTCTGGGCTTCATTCTATGACTCGCAGCGGATGTAGGAATTGATTCATGTGACCTAGATTATGTATTGATGTAGGCCTCATTTTACCATCGCTTTATGATGTATGGTAATTAGACTGTCGCGTGGGGTGTACAGGATGGAAGTGTTGGGTGTATGGAGACTGCTTTGGCAGCATCCACCCGTATTAACTTCGCATCAGGGGACACCCATTTTGACGTCCTGACTAATAGATCAAATGGATGATAAAGTTCAGAGGACGCGATCGTGGACGATTTATAAAGAGTAGCATGTGTGTTAGAATGAAGACGGGTCTTTGCTACAGGAAATGCATTCTTGAACGACAATTGCGTGTAGAGTACTATCAGTTCCACGTTAAAAAAATGAGTAGAGAAAAAGATTTTAAAAAAATGCAAAAAAAGAAAAAAAGAAAAAAAAAAAAAAAAGAAAAGAAGAAACAAACAAACATACAAGCACAAACCAAACAAAACAAAATATAATTTTAGAAAACCAAAAACAAAGAAAAAAAGAAAGAAACAAACAAGAAAAGAAAGAAACAAACACACAACAAATAACAACCAAACAAACTAAAAACCCAAACAAAAACGGCCCCAAACAAAAGAAAACGGCAGCCAACCAAAACGCTATGCAACCGATCGACCAACCAAACAATCGAGCAACCAACCAAACTAACCAACGAAACAAAGAGAGAAAGAAACTACCAACAAATAAACAAACAAACTAACTAACAAACAAACTAACAAACGCTTATTACGCGATGTCTTAATGGCTTACAGGTAGTGTGATGTACGAAAGATGGTCAGGCCCTAGGTTCCAGCACACATTTCTACACCCCTTGCCGTATAAACAGGCTGTCAATCGGACCCGTCCTACTAGTATATGAGGGTGCAGCTATAAGGGGCAATAAGAAGATCTCGAGTCCTCGACAAATAGAATTTACTGTGTATGCCGTACTTAAGTGTGTCTAATCTACGCTGGTCCCATATAGCTTGTAGTGCTTACCGTTTCTATGCTATGCTATGCTATTATTGAAGGGACAAGGACTTCCAGCTGGCGCTGATTTCGTCCGGGGGGGGGGGGGGGGGATGGGCCAAGGGGTTGGGGGGGGGGGGGAAGGGGGTTTAGTTCTGGCTGTCTGTCGCTGGTGCCCGCGCATCGCTAGTTTTACAGTCTTGCATCCTGGCTGCCCGCGCCCTATGGGGGTCGAGTCGTAGGGGGGGGGGGTCTCCTTCGTTCTTGTCGTCCCTGACGGGTCGTTTGTTTAGATGTGTTGAATCAGGGGGTGTTTGTTAAGTAGTTGTATTGTCTGGTTTGCGGTGGTGTGCCAAGTGTCTGGGGTGGGGTTTATGAGACCTTCCAGTGTGAGAGGTGAGTTTAGTATGTCTTCTAGTCTAGCTCTGGCGTGGTTTATGGTAGGGCAGTCTAGGAGTATATGTTCTGTTGTGAGTGTGTGGCACTGTCTGATGTACATATGACTGGGTTGGGGTGGACCAGGTATCTCTCGCCCCCTAGTCTGATTCTTGTTAGTCGGGTTTGGTCTTTCCTTTTGCCTGAGAGTAGGATGGGTACGTTGTTTAGGACCCTCGTGAGGCCTTTACGTGTACCTCTTTTTGCGTGATGAAATTCTTTTTCCCATAGATTTTGGAAGGCTGGCCGGAGGGCGTTTGATCTTTCGGCTGCCGACAAGGGTAGGTCGAAGAAGGTCGATTCTTGGTCGAGGCCTTTCTTCGCTATTTTATCTGCTTTCTCATTACCTGGGATCCCTACATGGGAGGGAACCCAAATGAACTTAATTTCCTGGCCTAATTCTGTGAGTTCCGCTACTCTGAGTCTAATAAGATATGTTAGGTCTTCTCGGGAGGAGTCCAAGTTTTGGATCGCCTGGATCGCTGATAGGGAGTCAGTGACTATGAGAATTTGTTTAGCTGCATTCAGGTCTGCTTTTATTACTTTGATGGCTCCTAGGATTGCCGTGAGTTCGGCTGTGAAGACCGCCGTGTGATCCGGTAATTTGATGGCTTACCGTTTCTTACACTTCTCAGTGTTTTTATATACCCGTCCAGAAAGCAAGTAGTCATTGCACCAACACCCGCGCACGGCTTGACTATCCGCATGGCGAGTACTACCCAAATATTTAACCCATTTAACCCTAAGGCCACATTTCACATTAACAACTATGTAACGGTTCCAGTAGATGGATCGACCATGATAATTCAAGGGTAGTGCCAGATTAGCATAGCGCCTGATGGCGCCAAGGTAATCTGGTACCACCCTTGAATTATCATGGTCGATCCATCTCCTTCTGTAGAACGTCGGGGCCAAATGGGTTAATGTGTCACGCTATGTAGTGTCTCGTCAGCTAAACAAAAATTTCCAAAGGTTTTGGTTACGACGTATGCACATGTATGATTGTTTATCCACCCCACCCCCCCAGCCCCCACCTCCACCATCCGACAATTGTAAAATTGTGGATTTAAAGTTTTATTAAAAAAAAGTTTAGTGTTCCTTTTAACAGATTTTGTCACGGTCTTTTGCGGTTTGCAGACCCGAAGCTGTTTGGAACAGCGGTAAAGCTCACTGAGACCATAACTGTTCAGAGCAATATAATCCGCGCACCCAAATCTACCTATTTCTAAATTAGTGCGTAACTTTATTCAGAAGTGTAACAAACGTTATAATGGAGTGTAACGAATGAGGATGAAATATTTAATCCAGCCTTTGCATAACCTTTCTTTGTAAACACGTTAGAACACTGAATACTAAACCCATAGGGAATCCGGAGTCTTGTAAACACAGCGAGGGTATTGTATATTGTTATGAGTTAAACCACAGGAAATCCGTATCCTATGAGAAGCCGGCTTGTTATCGTCGATATACCCCGCGGAAGGGTGGGATATCAGGTCACAAGAGCCGCCAATACACGCGCAGGCTCACAGAACAGGTTCTGCCGACAATGATACCCCTAATGATAACATCAGGCCATCACTGTGCCATTTTCACAGCCTGACAGTAAACATTAGGTCCTCGGGCCGAAGTCGGCCGCGATCGGCCCGCGCAATGCCGTGCGCGGGCCAACTGCCGCCCGTTTGCTCTTTGCTCACTGGTTGTACCTTTACTCACTGGCAAACTTCTGGCTTAGCCATTGTACGCAGGATAACATCTGACCGTCCTCTGTTGGCGGCCGCGAACATAGAGGTTTATTCTGCGCACCGAAAATTGCCAGCCAGCGGCTTTAAATCCTCATGAGTCCCTGCAAGCAAGAGGCATAGATCCTCATGAGCCCCATAGCCATCGGGGGCCTCATGAGGATCTATGCCACTTACAGATAAATAATTTCGACGGAGAAGTGTTGCTAGAACCACTACACAGTGCTTATAAAAAAATCCCTTTCACTTGTGCCATGCAAGGGGCATAGAAATAAGAATCCATCAGCTGCTACTATTCTGTTGTTTGATGACGATATGTTCTTGGTGTTTCTCCTTGAGGATCATCGTAGTTTCACACCTGTACTTTATAGAACATGAAAATTGTATGTCCGGCTTGATTCGTCGCTCTCACGCCTTTCTGCTGTTATGGCAATGGCTGGAGCTGAACGGAGCCACAGTCAATGCTGAACGAGAATCAGTGATCAGGGACTGACTTTGGTCTTTCCAGTTCCGCTTCTGTGGTTCCTGGGCACGGTCCCGTGTGCACATTCTCCTGTTAATACTGCGTTTGTAACTCGTGTATTTAATATTAGATCGAAAGCTAAGCTGAGAGAAGCTCCTTTTCGCGCTAGAATGAGAATGGTTTGTGTGGCGCTATTATGCAAAGTGAATTTATTAGTCAGTTGTTGTTTTTTTACTGCAAAGGCATAGATTTTCATGAGCCCCTGCAGGTGCAGGGGCTCATGATAATCTATGCTTCTGCAGGTGCTCATAACCATCAGTATTTCTTGCTCATAGCAGTCATCCCCCAACACTGTCCCATGTTAGCCTACTTCTGCTCCTTTGAAGAAAGTGGCCTGTTGACTAAAATCATCTCCTGTTTCGTCCGAGGAGGTGACTGCAGCACAACCTGTGACTGTACCAAAGAGAAGCCTGTCTACCCGGAAAATCCCTCAGACCCGATCCACCCGGGTTGAGAAACGGGTAGAGGGGACACCCTATTACTGTGCGCCCGTTTTTGGAAGTGTCAGTGTGCGTACAAGGGATTGCCTTGCTCCCCGGCCTCGCATGTAGAGTTTACAAACACTTTGGACAACTTGGACTATGGAAAAGTGCTTCGACGCACAGTTGACAGAAACTCTTAGAGTCTCCAGTGCCAGGGTGGAATAGCTCAACGTTTCTGAACAAGTTGCGGGAGATGGATCGATTTTGAAAAGTATCGGGAAACAAGGTTGAAAAGTTAACCCTTTGGCTGTCGCGCTTTTTGTCGCGATGATTCCTTTTAGGAGTCATCGCGACAAAAAGCGCTACCGACAGACAAATGGTAAAGGATACTGTTAATGTCACATTTGGATCGACTTCACACGAAAACAACCCAACCTGTAGAATTGCCAAGTGAATGAGGCACTATTAAACTTGATCTATCATGGTCAGTCCATCTCTGGCGACCTGTACGTAAACATAAGGTCCACAGGCAAGCGTCGGCCTGAGGACCTTTTCGTTACTGGGTGTTGTATAGTGCATAGCTGGGGATTCTGAATTGACGCAAATCTAAGATGTGACTAAAACGGCAAGACTTGTTCGTTGCATGCCTGAAAGTATATTTGGAAAGCGTTCAGTGGAGTATTCAAACAGGAACCGTGTTCAATCAGATCTTCGTTATGTGCTCATGTGCCATCAACGATAGCTAGTGAGCTCAGCATTCTGTTTTCTATTTTTCTTCGGCAACAGTGATCAAGTTTGGTATGTACTACACAGTACCACAATTGGGATCTACGTTGTGATTTTCGTGACTGTGATACAATTAACAGCGAAGTAGAAGTGTCAGTTTTACCATTAGTCCATTAGCATTTTCCATTTCATGGCGATAGTGTAGACAACAACCACTGTTTTCCAGGTGATAGTGAATGTCACCACGTGATTATCAGCATCGACAAAGGTGAAAAGCAGAGCATAATGGAAATGCAAACAACCTGCCGTTGAAGTAATTGAAAATTCAGGTGGCTGAAAGGCCAGGCCACTTGAAACTCACACGAGAAGAATTTCAAGGTGCACCACGGATCGAAAGTTAGAAGCGTCAGTATGTGTATTGCGAAATATAAATATAGTCCTCAGCCGGGATTGAAAAGAAGAAGAATTCAGACGTCCTTTGGTTTGTGTTTGAACCTTGGGCTGTCGATAGCGGTTTTTGTCGCGATGATTCCTGCAGGAATCATCGCGACATAAACCGCTATCGACAGCCAAAGGTTTAACCCCACTGGTGCATGCAGCCACTGGTACCGTTCATTGACCGGTGGCTGCAAACACTAAAGGGTGACCAAGCCTTCAGCAATATTTACAACTGTGTCGAATTAGCGTGTGTCATTCGTGTGCTGATCGTACTGTTAATTAGCAACATTTAGTTAAGCACCTTCTGTTTGTGAGTGGCGGCGTCGTTGAAAATACGTGGAAACCGACCTGCGTGCTGGCCTGTGATTTGTTAATTAGCAACATTTAGTTAAGCACCTTCTGTTTGTGAGTGGCGGCGTCGTTGAAAATACGTGGAAACCGACCTGCGTGCTGGCCTGTGATTTTTGACTTTACGGCCTACGGCCCAAAATCACAGACCTGGGGCCAGTTGCGTGAATGAGCTTAGTTCAGCGCCTGCCGCTAAAGCGGAGCACCTTGCTTAGTGGCTTGCGCAGGACTAAGCTCACATGTGCAATTGGTCCCAGCACATATTTGTAGCGGGATAGTTTTGAGAGATACTCTTTTAACTGTTTCCCCCCCCCCCCAGTGTTAAGTAGAAAAAGTCACTTCATGACGCTTCGCTTCGTTACAAAACTTAACTCATTCGCGGCCAGCCGCATCCGGATGCGGCTGTCCGCGAATGAGTTAAGCGTACGTACGTACACCATCTGGTCAGATAAGCATTCCTCGGAAATAACAAATATTGCGGTTCAGAGAAAAATGAAACCAAATTAGTTCCGTTTTTGGTCAAAATATGTGTCTCGAGGCTTTTTTTCTTCCCACAAGGCGGTTGTGAGCATGCGGTGCAATATTTATTTTAAGAACTTAATGTCTCGTTTTATGAATGCGATTCTGAAAATGCCCATAAAAAAAGGTGTGGGTTAGGGAGGAGGAGGGGGAAGATCTGTATTGCAATCACGAATCACTAGACCCGAGAAATCTCCAATCTCGAATTACGATTTTAGGGCATACCTCACCTCATATAATTTTGCGAACATTTATGACACGATGTCGTGATATTGGTTTACTCTTATTTACATTCGGCATGCAAAGACAAATATCCGTTTATGGACAATATATTTATCGAATCTTCTTGAATCCTCTTGAGCAGCAAGTTCCCGATTTCGACACAGATTTCCAGATTTTCTTTTCAAAGGAGGCAACCGCATCAAAACATTGGCTCGCTCCAAAATGTCACTCATGAGGCTGCAAGCAACCACCATCGATTGGCTGCCAGAGATCTTTAACTCATTTGCGGTCAGCCGGCCGCATCCCGGATGCATAAGCCGCGCATCCGGATGCGGCTGGCCGCGAATGAGTTGAACGTCTGCCGGTGTTTGATTTTGCATCACGCGCACCGGCCGAATTATTCGTCACCTATACACTAAAATCGACTTTTTTATTTTTAAAGAAGAAGAGGCGTTTAGTTGGATTGAAATACTGCAGGTCAAATTTTGCTTTCGTCAGGAAAGGAAGTCCACACCCTGGTTGTCTCTCGAATCGCTACCGCTGATAAACGGTAGCAAATCGAGGGAGACAACCAGTGCGGGAAGTCCGTTTTTGAGAACAGTGTTGAAAGGGACACCTGGAATTCTTCTCTCTATTGTGCGGAGACTAGTTTAGTGCGAAGTCTTTTTGTATGAGATCTCTAAAAAAAAAAAATCAGTCCCATACTCGAGCTCTATGGCTCGATTAGATCACAGATTCAAATGCCTCGAAGGGGCATGGGTTTTCATGAGCCTTTGCTACAGCTGTGGCTCATAAAAGTCTATGTCTCTTGCACAGAGATAGCATGATGAATGAAATGTGGATCATGCAATTCAAATCCCACGAGCGGGTTCGGATTTTGAATAGCGATATTGACAAAACCAGGAAGGCGAGATTCAGTCTAAACATCGTTACCTTGGCGGGAAGACCGTCACATTTATGTGTGATTTGTAGGGCGTGCTAACCAGATGACTTTATTTGGAGGAGGGGGGCAGGGGTGGGTGGGTGGGGGTGGGAGGGGGGCGGGCGTGGGGGTGGGGGGGGGGGGGGCGTGGGGGTGGGGTGGGGTGGGGGAGGGAGGGCGTCGAGGAAGGGTGAGGGTAGATGGATGGCGTTTTTGAAAATGTAGGTGTATCCATGAGAGGCGATGGTCTTCTTCAGTCACCAAAACTTAGATTTACGCGTTGTGTTTATCACAGCTGTAACGCTGCGTGTGTGTGTGTGTGCTAGGTCCATTTAAGCGCTGAAATCTGTTTTTTCCCCCCCTTGCGTTTTCTGTCATAAAATACTGGCCATCTCTTCAATTTAGACAGAATGAAACTCTATTGGGCTTTCCCCGTTTGACATATTTGCTGACGCAAAGACAAGTATTTGCGAGTTTAAGCGGATTTGCGCCTGTTGTTTTTGGCAGGTAATTTTTTGCTGGGGGAAAAAAATGTTAAACCGCGGAAGAAAGTGTTTTGATTGAAGAGCCTGGTTGTAGAGATGACATTTCTCCTCAGTCACCCCGTTTACTTAACGCTTTGAGCACTGAAACACTAAAACAGGAGACGGATCGACCATGCTAGTTCAAGGGTAGTGCCAGAACAGCTTGGCGCTGACAAAATGTTGAAATTAGTCACAATTTTTTTTTAAAAAATCAATTTTTACAAATTTTTACTTTCGTGTTAAGAAATCCACGCTTCGCATGAAGCTTGTGTCGGTGGTACAAAGAGTTTCCCATGTAGAGAAACACTGGTAGATTTTTTTTCACACGTGTACACTTTCGGTGTCCGTGTGGCGCACTGAAAACACTGCAGAAATATTGTTTTACCTGGATACTGCAGTTGAACCTGGAGTTTAAGCGATCGAGGAAGCGTTTATTTTTCAAAGATTTCGAAAAAGAGTTAGCTACAAAACACTAAATCCAGACCCAAAAGGTGACTGTCAAGCGTCTAAAATGCAGAGAAGAACCCAACGGAGAAAGAAACATGCTTAGAAATGACGACAACACAATTTATTTATTCATTTATTTGTTATTTATTTATTTGTGGTGTAACTTTCATTTTTAATTAAGCGTGTTTTTTTCCGTTGGGTTTTTCCTCAACAAAACCCTAGGACCGCGTAGAAGAGGCTTGATCACAGACGCCATATCATCGTCTGTTTACATTTTGGACAGTGTCGGGATGGGGAAGCCACGTGGACAGAATCCTTGTACGGCGCTTGTAGCCGCGAAAGGGTCAAACACGTCGCACGATTACGGCTGTTTTGTGCTTTTACGCGTGTGTGTGTGCTGCGTTAGTTTGTGTGTTCGATACTTTGTTTTTCTGTCGCTGTGTTTGTCGCGAGGTTTGTTTTTGTGCGTTGAGGTCCTCCACTCCACACCTTCACCAAGACCAATTCATCTGCAAGAGGCATAGATTCTCATGAGCCCCTGCATATCTTTTTATAACGAGATCATTGAGTTGGGTCAACGACTGGCCTACTAGTCCGTGGCGCAGTGGTAAAGGCGCCTGCCACCACTGCGGAAGATGCGAGGTTCGATACCGGGTTCCGGCGTCGGACTTTTCTCCTCTAGTATGTATCACCGTTAATTCGGGCGGACTGTCGGGAGTTCTTTCTCCGGGTAATCCGGCTCTTCCTCCCCCTCCACTTCGGTACCGGTTTCAGGCCACTTTATAAATTTTAAATACAAGCGATCAAAATTTCCTAAACCTCAGTAGCTGAGCTGACCCTACGCACCACGTGAATGTGTCCTGTGTTTGTCTTCAGAGTGAATGCGTGTGTGTCACGTGAGCGTACGTGCTGGGTTCAGCTCTCGGCGCTTTGAGCCGATTCGCAGAATTGGCTAAAGCGCCTATATAATAACCGGTAGGCCTATTATTATTCTAACGGTGGAAACCTTCGCTATTGTTCACCCGCGATTACGTTCATTTGGCGTCACGCTCGACTGCTTGACAAAAGTCTAAATGAGAGTTTGTTCCGCATGGCCGTTGATTTTGGCACTGGTCAACATTCCTTGTAGCTCTTGGACAGTCGTAGGCAGAACGCTCTGTGACCTCCGCGCTGTTGGAGAAAAACAAGGTGATAAGTTGTATGTTGTTAACTCATTCAGCCTGACGCACGTATTTCCCAAACTTTGGAGCCGTCATCTAACGACTATGCATCTGTTGCAGGAGATGGATCGACCGTGATAATTCAAGGGTAGTGCCAGATTTGCTTGGCGCCGACAGGCGCCAAGCTAATCTGGCACTACCCTTGAATTATCATGGTCGGCCCATCTCCTGCTGTAGTGCGTCAGGGCTGATTGGGTTAGGAGATAATGTCTCGAGGATTTCAGCTGGACACAGTGTCTCCTGCTGGCGTCAGTAGTGCAACGTTCCCTCCACTCTAGGTCGATGTGCCAACAAGCAAATTTTGTGTATTCGTCAAACGCTGAAAAAACAGAATACGTAGAACACGAGAGAGACAAGAGGAGCATTTAGGAGGCGCTTTTCGCGAACAGTTTGAACCTGGGGCCGGTTGCATCAGTGAGCTTAGTCCAGCGCTAGCCACTGAGCAAGGTGCTCCGCTATAGAGGAGCACCTTGCTCAGTCGATGGCGCAGGACTAAGCTCACTCATGCAACTGAGCCACGGGCCGGTGTTCTGTCAGAGGCAAATATTTTGGTGCACCTCGGAGGCTTATGAAGGGGATGGTGGGGTGTGTGGTGGGGGTGGGGGTCTAGCAAGATCTCTGCTCAGTTCTCCATACTTGTTTCACCTGGCGGAGGTGCTTGCTGTTGGAATTTGTCAGTCTTGAAATCATTGGTCCTTGCATTCGGTGCCAGTATTGGCTGAGAGTCCGACACTGTGACAGTCTATGTCATTCTCCATCCAAATTACATTAGATCGTCTGCTGCACAGAACCCGTGTGTAAACTGCGCCAGAGGGATCGACCGTGTCGTGACTGTTCAAGGGTAGTGCCAGATTAGCGTGCGCCAGATTGAGTGTATATGGATTAACATACCTTGAGCCAATGTCCTTAAGCCAATGTCATAGCGCTCCGTTTTGAAGGTTAGGCGCAGCAGCTAGCATTGATGATGATGATAATAATAATAATAATAGCAAATATTATATGGTAAATGGAATTACTGTCAGGTTCACATATCAGGTGCAATTCCTAAGTTACCATTGTCGATCCATCTCCCGCAGTTGGCGCTGGACGTGATATAACACTGACTTAACCCTTTCAGCCCTGACGCACTACAGCAGGAGACGGATCGACCATGATAATTCAAGGGTAGTGCTAGATTAGCTTGGCGCTATAGCGGTTCACCTTGCTTAGTGGCTGGTTCAAGACTAAGCTCGCTCATGCAACTGGCCCCAGTGTCTTACAGCCGCGATGTACTCAGCCAGACAACTCAATCTGCGAATGAAAATGAATGTCGATTTGTCTCAACAAGAGGTACAGATTCTCATGAGCCCCTGCCTGTAGGGGCTCATGAGAATCTATGCCCTTTGCAGACAGAAAGGACTTGTTTGGGCCCAGACAGGAAGGATTGGTCAATGTTACTTCGCATAGCTGTGGGTTCTCTAAGCAAGGTCTTATATGTACCAGGGTGTGACACAGTTACGAATTTTGGAGTCAGCCTTGAATAAATGTGACGCAGTGTTGTGGAACAGCAATGTAACTTTTGAACCCTAAGAAAAATTTTGAAATTTCGGATTTGTTCTCTGAGGAACGCTGTCCTGTAAAGACAGAAAGACAAAAAGTCAGTTTTTGTGAAAAGCGAGATTTTCATTATTATACAATGTAAATCTCGATGTTCACAAAAACGGACTTGTTGTCTACTTTGTTCATAGGGGTGGACTGTTTTTAAATTCAGAAAACAGAATGGCCATGGTATTTTGATGATGGTGCCAGAATAGTTTGGCGCCCGGAGTTTTTCTTTGAGGACCACATTATGGGTCAGGAGACAGATCGACCCGGATTGTTAAACTTATACTGACGAGCAAAAGAAATGCGACATCAATGGAATCATCGGAAACGCTACAGCGTATCTGATGATTCTAATGGTGTGGCATATCTTTTGCTGTCAGTATATTTTAGCTGCAAATTACTACGGACACCGAGTAAGGTTAATTTTATGATTTCTGATACAACACTGACACTCTTACACGTACCCGTGTACCCTCGTCCAGAAAAGGTTAACACTTTGACTGTCAGTAGCGATTTTTATAGCGATGATTCCCATCGCGACAAAAACTGCTACCGACAAACAAAAGTTTAACTGCATGTAACTTTATCACGGACCGGTAAGCAAAAGGTTCTCAGCCAGGGGGAAACCTTTTGTTTACTAGAGCTTGTGATGAAGTTGGCCGGGGACTTTCTGTTTAACACCTTGACTGCCAGTGGACGCGTATTTCGCGTCTAAAGACTGCATACTGATCCGACACTCGCGTGAAGAACAGAAATGAAGTGCGACCAAACGTGGGCACAAAGAACACAGGACTCACAAGAGACATAAATCCTCATGAGCCCCCGCGAATGCGGGGGCTCATGAGGATTTGTGTCTCTTGCAGATGTGTAGCGTTTACCTTGCCCCGGCAGTGAAGGGGTTAAAGGGGCCTTACTATGAAACTGTCGTTTTCAGTTCATTTTCACATAACTTTTAGTCAATAGTACAAAGTCAGCACTGGGCAGCAGTCCGTGGCTTTTATATAACGCTTCTCAATAGCTCAGATTAGGCTTAAGCCTGATTAAGTGGTGGCATTGGTCTTTGGTAGTTGTGACAGATATTTGAAAGTGCTTGGTATGAAGGTAGACGTTCCTTCATTTTGTTGTAGAAAGTTGTACATTCCTTCATCTTGTGGTAGAAAGTTAGACGTGCACTCATTTTGTGGTAGAAAGTTAGACATTCAGTCATTTTTGTGGTCGAAAGACGTTCCTTCAGTTGTGTGTGGTAGAAAGGTTGACATTCTTTTATTTTAAGGCATAAAGTTAGACGTTCCATCCTTGCATGGTAGGAAGTTAGACGTGCAGCAGCCATTTTATGGTATGAAGTTGTCCGCTCCGGCACTTTGTGGTAGGAAGTCAGACATTCCGTCATTTTGCAGTTTCAAGCCTGTGTGAAGTTCTGGAAGAACGGCAAGGCAATAATATGCCATGTACCACTCTTTCCACATCCGCATTTTCTGAGGTATACGAGTATTGTGGATGAGCAACACACGGGAAAAAAACAACGTTGCAGGAGGCACATTTAGTTTTGTCAAGTTACAGGACTTGTATGGTTTGCTGAGGATGTTTCTCTTGTTTCGAGAGAGAGACATGTCTTGCCATGTTAGTGCCGACCTTCATCTCTCGTATGTAATCCTTCGGTTGTCGGTAGCGCTTTTTGTCGAGGTGATTCCTGCAGGAATCCCCTCGACAGAAAGCGCTTCCGACAGTCAAAGGGTGAAATTTATGAAAACCTTCCTACGTCACCGTTATACGTGGTAATTCCAATCAGTTGCCGGCCTCTGTGTTATTTTTAAAGTCACAAGACAGGTTGACGTGTTTGTCGATAGTTCGAGCAGGGCTTATTGGTAATTTGAACTTGAACAAAAGGATCGCATCGCAAAGGACCAACCTTGCAAACACATATTTGGGTTCTGTGTGGTTTGTAGATTTGAACAACTGTCTTCGTTTACTCTTCAAGACCAGGCATCCCACTAATCTCGAAATTTCGACCAACGGCAGGAAATGATTGACAACGGACACATATTTCATTAACCCGTTCAGGGCCAGCTAGCGCAGACAGTGTTTCTGAAATCTTCGTTAATTCAAGTCCCAAAACCCCAGCTGTCCCAGGAACATGGATTCAAAGTGTTGTCAGCAAAAGACATAGATCCTCATGAGCCCCCGCAACAGCGAGGGCTCTTGAGGATCTATATCTCTTGCAGTTGGGTGATGTTCGGCACTGAAAAAAATTATAGTGTGAACTGAGCTGAAAAGGACAAGAGATAATTTTGTCCAACGACACAGATCGAAGTTAACCCCGTAAATGCCAGTGGACGCAGATTGTGTTTTGGAACTCACTGCAAATTCAGTTTCAATGACACCCGTCGGTCAAAAGAACGCGGATATAAGGTGGGTTCAGCAAGAGACATAGATCCACATGAGCCCCACAACTGCGGAGGTTCATGAGGATCTATGCCTCTTGCAGTTGGGGGTGTTCAGTTTTCCTCGACAGTAAACGGGTTAAACAATCTCCCGTCCTCGAAATAGTCTGAACAGCTGTCTGCACACAGCTGTCTGCATTGTCTGTCTGATATCGCGAGACGTATTCTGGTAAGGTTCAGAGAAAATCGATCCCACCGATTGTGTATATATAATATTCGTTAATTCAACGCTACAGACCCTCAGTCGTCCCAGAACCTCAGTCGTCCCAGAACCTCAGTCGTCCTAGAACCTCAAGTCGTCCCAGAACCTCAGTCATCCCAGAACCTCAGTCGTCCCAGAACGCCAGTCGTCTAAGAAATAAGGATACCAAGTGGTCTTAGCAAGCGGTATGGATCCTTACGAGCCCCAGCAGATGTGTTGGTACCATGAGGATCTATGTCTCTTGGAGTTGGATCGTATTCAGTTTTTTTTTTTCCTCGGTAGTCAACTGGTTAGGGGACTCGAATATACCCTGAACGAGTCAAAATTTTGGTCTGACTCTTACCATCCCTGGAACAGATTTTCTTGTGGCCTGAAAAATTGAAGAAGCAAGTCAGCAGTGGTTTTTTTTTTTTTTTTTTTTTTTTTTTTTTTTTTTGAAGGACATAGGGACCGGGACTTGTGATTGACATTTGGAAAACGGACAATAACAGGACATGTTAGATGTTAACACAAAAATCAACAAAGAAAGACAGAAAGAAGAACAGTACATGAAAATAATTTACCAAGCAGGTAAACAACTATGCCATCACAGGCTCGCTTATACCTTCATCACACTCTGCCCCCCCCACCCCCTCACTAAAAACAAACAAACAAACACAAAAATACAACCCTCCCCTCAACCCTCACCCCCCACTTCCTTCCTTCCTCTATCAAACACAACATGGAATTGTGAACAACAAATACGTGTCACCAACACACGACCTACTGATAACCTTGGAAAATCTAGCGATCAAACCCCGATGACCACTGCTTTTGAGTAATAAGAAAATATATCCATCACAAAAGGCATAGCTTGTATTGAGACCCTGCAGGGTCTCATGACAGTCTATGCCTTTTGAGATGGACAGGGCTAGTAGATAAATACTTGGAAACAGTATCTCGATTGTTCTAGTTTCGTCCTTTGGGAGAAAGCATGTGGTTAACACAATCTGACTCCAAAACCATACACGAGGAAAATCAGAGAACGATAAATTGACAGCCGATAATAGTAGCGAGAGAGAGAGAGAGAGAGAGAGAGAGAGAGAGAGAGAGAGAGAGAGAGAGAGAGAGAGAGAGAGAGAGAGAGAGAGAGAGAGAGAGAGAGATTTTTTTTCAGGCGTGAGTCGTAAGAGAGTTATTTCCCCTTCTTTTGATAGATCTATTTCATCAAACTGTCCCGTGAGATCTTTCACTCAGCCAAACTTTCATTAAGGTAAAGTCCGTCAGTGCTCGAACCCGCATATTTGAGGAACCGTTGGCTTGTTTTGTTTGGCTGAATTAATTAGTCCTACCTCTGATCACAGTAGAAGTGACCCAGGTAGTTGATGCCGCTGATGTGGTGCGGGAGAAAGTGTATGACCTTTGACCTGTCGGAAGTGCATAACGAGCTTTGAACTGTATAAACTTTTCCACCAGTGGCCACTGACTTAAAACAGACTGTCTGGATATGAATGGATCTATTTCAAATTTTCGCTTTCTGATGAGTGTTTGGTCCCAACCCCAGCGTCGACCCAGCCTCGGCCAAACAACAGTGAGGATGTCTTTTGATCCGATGAGCGGGATATCTTTTTAGTGTGTGTGTGTGTGTGCCACGAATGTCCGTTTGTCGAGTATAACACAAAATCTTAGTTGATGCAAGCCGGCAACACTGAGAAACTTTTGTATCGGCAAATTTTAGCAATCAATGCCCGCCGTGGGTCAAATCGCTTTCAGTTCGCACTTTTGTGCTGCATTGCTTGTGCAGCAGGTCCCTTTAACCCCGTCGATGCCAGCGGACGCAATGAAGCGCGTTTGAAAACACATCACACTGACCGACATTTGCGTGAAGAACACAAGGCAACGGGGACCATAAACGCGCCAACAGAACACGGGACTAACAAGAGACATAAATCGCGGGGGCTCATGAGGATTTATGTCTCTTGCAGACGGGTAGCGTTTGACTTTCCCCGGCGGTTAAGAAGTTAAAGTCTCTCCAATTTGCGAAGGTCATCAGTAGGCGTTGCATGAGTTCAGAACATGTATCCATTTGTCAGTTAATGAATAGTAAGACTGAAACTGAAGTGGTATGGGCATGTCACGCGTTCAGCAGGGCTTGCCAAAACAATCCTGCAAGGCACTGTGCAAGGAGGACGAAGGAGAGGAAGACAGAGGAAAAGATGGGAGGACAATATCTCAGAGTGGACAGGACTGAAGCTGGGCGATACGCTGAGAATGGCAGAGAACAGAGAGGATTGGAGGGAGCTGGCTGCCAAGTCAGTCATCAGTGGTGCCCCAACGGTCGGCAAGACTACGGGATATAGATAGATAGATAGATAGATAGATAGATAGATAGATAGATAGATAGATAGATAGATAGATAGATAGATAGATAGATAGAAGACTGAAATTCGACGCGGGCGTTTACTGCACAGCAGCCCTACACTATTTTCACCCCTGTATTTTCATCCCTATCTCATTTGAAGAGCAGAGTAAGAAATTATGGTGTTGTCACGCTATGTCACCGAACAGGAACTGTTAAGCGTGTGTGCGTGCGCGCAGCCTGATTTACGAACCAAAACGAGAAGTTTCGAATCAACTTGACATCGCAACAAAAAGTTTTTTTTTTTTTTATTCTGCAAGCAAAACTGTATCCCCGCTCAATTCTAAGAAGTAGCACCCTTTAAGTATAAGAGGAATAATTAAATCAGTAAAACATAGATTCTCATGAGCCCACGCAGCCTGCTGGGGGTCATGCTGCTACTGGTTGACATTTACATCTGCGTTTCTTGTGCAGAACAGGACATTTTCTTTGCGTTGTACATTAATCCTTCTCGGCTTTTCGAAAGGTTATTTTTTTCGGTGCAGTGTGAGTTGGCTTACTCGAGCGTGGTCGTTTTAACCCCATAACTGCCGGAAAAAATGCGAACATCACCCAGCTGCAAGAGGCAAACAACCTCATGAGCCCCCGCATATGCGGGGGCTCATGAGGTTCTTTGCCTCATGCTGACAAACTATTTATATCCGCGTACCTTGAATTGATGGGGCTCTTCAGTGTTGAATTTACGCTGCCCTTACCTCATTCTACCCCAACACCTTACTTACTTTACTTACGCCTGTCACCCCTACCCGGGTATAGGCCGTCGACGAGAGACCTCCAGCAACTCCTGTCCTGTGCTTCTTCTTCGATTCTACTCCAGGTGGTTCCCAGTCTCTTGATGTCTGCTTGGAGGTCTCGACGCCAGGAGTTTCTCGGCCTACCTCTTTTCCTCTTTCCCTGGGGGTTTCATGACAATGCCTGCCTAGTGATACTGGAAGCTGGCTTTCTCCTCTCCACTATTTTGTAGCTATTTCCTTTTTTGCAGGGTGGGGAAGCTACCCCCACGCCCAACCCCCTTACTAGGAGGACCAGGGGTTTTCTGTCGGGGTCACCTTCCCTTAGACCATGTTGGTTGACGGCACCTTATTTCATTCGGTGCACCCCTCTCACGAGGGGACCCCCTATCCACCAACCAGGGGACGCGCCTCAACGCCATATGGTCCCAGCGCGAGGACCCCAACACCGAAATCCCAAAATTTTGCCGTTGTCCTCTGAAGACTGCATGACAGTGCAGGACACAGATCGACCATGATAGTTCAAGGGCGATGCCAGAATAGCTTGGCGCCCATAGGCGCCAAGCTATTCTGACATCACCCTTGAACTATCATGGTCGATCCATATCTTGCTGTGGTGTGTCTGGGGTAGAATGAGTTAAGGACATCATTGTGCGTCACTGACAGCGGAGGGATTAAAAAAAATTGACGTGGGTCTTTTCATATGCAGGTTTAGTGTCCCGTGGCCTATGCATGGCTGTCGTTCAGCGGGCGGCTGTCATCTTCATTCTGGTTTTTCTTGTCAGTCTATTTTTTCCCCCCACTATCTCTTCTCATTTGAAACACACAGACCGTATCTTCGCAGCGATTTGCATGTCGATGGTGTTGGCACGAGTAACTCGTATATTTGTGTACGGCTTGCTCGTCCTGGCTTGTACTAAAAGCCTGGACAAACATGCCATTTCGCATGTTTGTCCGGGCTTTTAATTTAGTGTTTTTGTCGAAACACGAGCAATGTTGACTTACTTTTGAAATCGTCTATTAGCATTGGGGAACATACACATGGATTTTCTTGTTCTGATTTTCTTTTTTATGTTCCGCACTTTCGCTTCTTAACCCAATTAGCCTCACGGCCGCATTTCCCAAATCCTGGAGGCGTTACCTAAAGATGACGTACCAGTTGCAGGAGATGTATTGACCATGAATATTCAAGCTCATCTGGCACTGTCCTTGAATTATCATGGTCAATCCATCCCCTGTTGTAGGGTGTTGGGGTCAAATGGGTTAAATAGACATACCTTCTCATTTTTGTCCGCAGACTGTTGGGAGGGGGGTGGGGGGGATGGGGAGGGCGGTCTCAGGACGACCAACGCAGTTGTCAGCGGGTGGCGGCTTGCAGTGTGTGGTGTGTGTGTGTGTGTGTGTGTGTGTGTGTGTGTGTGTGTGTGTGTGTGTGTGTGTGTGTGTGTGTGTGTGTGTGCGCTGGAAGCGCCATCTGGACAGTTCTGAACCGCTCGAAGCAAAGGAATGCGGCTTTAACGTGAGTGGAAAACAGACAAAACTGGGCGTTTCATAAATAAACGAAAACGAGACATGCAAAAACAGAGACCAAGGCCACAAGTAACTGCTCTGGAACACGCATGGTGTCCGCATTACTTTTCATGAACGGAAACATTCTACCGAGCGGTCGCACGCAAGCCAAACGTTTGTCCATATATGTTCTGGTCTGTGACTTTAGAACTTACAGCCGTGGGGCCAGTTGCATGGGTGAGCTTAGTCCTGCGCCTGCTGATAAGCAAGGTGCGCCGCTATAGCGGAGCACCTTGCTTAGGGGCTGACATAGGACTAAGCTCGCTATAGCGGAGCGCCTTGATCAGATGCTGGCGCTGGACTAAACTCACTCATGAAACTGGTCCCTAGGCCGTAAGGCCCAAAATCACAGACCAGATGCACGTCCAGCAACTCTTGTCAGCGAAGTTGACTGTATCTTTTTCTATTGTCATGGTATTTTCATCTTCTTTTTTCCCCCCAAGGACGGCCGCATGTTGGCTTTGCGCGTAGGAGGTAGACTTTATGCTGATATTCTATACCAGAAAGGCTTGTTGTGGACACTAACGGGGCATAGACAAATTAGTCCCGTGTTAACGATACTGACTTTGCGGGTAATGCTTATAATATAATGGTCAATTTTCCTTTGTTTGCTGACTTAACTCATTCTACCCCAACACCGAAATCCCCAAATGTTGCCGTTGTCCTCTGAAGACTACACTCAAGTGCAGGTCACAGATCGACCATGATAGGTCAAGGGTGATGCCAGAATAGCTTGGCGCCCATAGGCGCCAAGCTATTCTGGCATCACCCTTGAACTATCATGGTCGATCCTTATCTTGCTGTGGTGTGTCTGGGGTAGAAAAAAAAACGTACGCCAGGTTCTTTTGTCGGCAAAAACAATCGCAGAAACTTCTTGCGGTAAATCACCGATGCTGCGTTAACCCCATCGCTGTCGAGAACAACGTGAACACGATCCATCTGCAAGAAACATAGACCCTCATGAACATGAAGATCTATGCCTCTTGCTGACACGGCTTTGTGTCCAGGTTTACTTGGACAGCTGGGGTACTTTGGCGTGGAATTATCGTTAAACTCTCACAATGCGCATAAGATCTTTCGGCGGACGTCGACGGCAGTTCAGTGACCACGGGTCAACGTGGGACTGATGACCTTTTGCGCACTGGAGATGGTGGACTTGGAAAGTCACAAGTCAGCAAGTTGCACGCGTGTTTATATTTAAAGTTAGGTTGTCCATACTTGGCTAATAACTGAATCCGGACCAGAAAGATGACTGCGAAGTGTGTGAAATGCAAATTTAAAAAAAACCGAAAAAAACCCCCAAATCCGCTCAGAAAGTACAAGTATAACAAAATTATTGAATGAATTGTGTTGTACTTGTCCTTTCTAAGCGTGTTTCATTCTTTTGGGAATTTCCTGAGTCAATAACCGGAACTGCTTAATTCGTATGTCCTGGATTTTTTATATATATTTTCAGTGCTGACGAGACTTGTAACTGCCGCTGTTTTAGTCGGACGAATGGTATAAGTTGTTATTGGAAACGTACATTACACGTCAAATCCCTTCACTCCCGGGAAAATGCGGACGTCACCAAGCTGCAAGAGGCGAAGAACCTCATGAACCTCCGCAGACGCGGGGGCTCATGATGTTCTTTGCCTCTCGCTGGCCCCATTTGTATTGGTGTTCATTGGGTAAATGGTGTTACCTGGCGTTAAGTTTGTCGTGGGTTTAAAAAAAAAAAAAAGACGTTGTCACCTCTACAGTGACAGGGTTAGAATGCGGAAAGATTGTCTTGCAGGATATAGACTCGCACATATCTAACGGATGTTGACACAGCTCTAGTTTGTTTACAATGTTTGTGTTATCTGAATCTGGACGATCGTCGTTTAATAATAAAGAAAAAATTAGCAGTGACAGGAACAGAATGCCGAAGTAATGTCTCGTAGGACAGGGGCTCATCACATTTATATAACGATTTCAGCTTTGCTTACACTTACTTTTGTTATTTTAACTCATTCGCGGCCGCGAATGAGTTAAGGTCCGTCGTCACCCACGACTGTGCGCGGCCTCACAGCGGCCGACTTCGGCCCGACAGCAGCTTGCGTGCTGGGTAGACGAACGACATTTTTGTCTTATTAGCCCTGAGCCTTTTTATGCAGCAGGTGACATACCGTGCATAACAGATTGAGATCATGGCAAAGAAACATTTTATGTCACTCTGGGGCCGCATACCCCGCTTACCCACGCTTCCGTACCGGATGCTTGCAGCATTCCAAGATCGTGATGATGGTTTAGAAGTGCAGGAAAACATTTCGAGATCGCGAGACAGTGAACGTGTGAGTGCTGGTCTATGATTTTGGACCTTACGGCCACAGGCCGTCAGGTCCAGAATCACAGACCAGCACTCGGGGTTGCTTACGCTCTGTGCGTGTAAACGAAAGGACAGAAAACAGAAGTTGGGTATAGCCACTTGAAAATTTGCGATGCTTGTATCGTTAGGAAACAGTTGCACCCATTTGCGGGAAACTTTCCCCCAAGCCAGCAAACTTCCCGCTGCATCATGGCTGCTGTGAGATTTTTGCGTGAGGATAGGAATAGCCTAACACATTCTACACCAAGGAGGCCAAATCCCCAAATTTTGAAGTAGCCTCTGAAGGATTTTATTACAAAACCAGAGACAGATCGAGGATGATAGTTCATGGGCGGTGCCAAAATAGTTTGGCGCCTATGGTTGCCAAGCTATTCTGGCACCACCCTTGAACTATCATGCTCGATCCATGGTTTGCTGTGGTGTGTCTGGGCTGAATGAGTTAAAACTAAACCGCTTGGACTATGACAGGCGGGTGCTGGCTATTCAGTGAAAATTACTACGTGCAATTCGATCCAAGTTTTCACAACTTTCTGCGACGATCGCCACTCAAACGCAAAAGAGTAGGTTTTCATGGGCCCGCAATGAAATCATGTTTATCCGTGTTCCGTGTTCCGTAGGTAGATGTGTACGGCGACATTCAGTGTACGGTTGACTGGTTGCCTTGAAAGTTTATGAAGAAGATAGAACTTCAGGAAAAGGACAGCAACTTTCAGATGAATATTGACTTCACGTGTATCCTGAATATTACAGGTCAGACTCAATATATCGCACATAATACAAGGAAGTCATACTGTCTGGTAGCGTTATTGACATTCCCTTTAATGTCATGCTATACTTGCTCAGGCTTGTGAAGAAAACAACACCAAGTAAGCAAAACGTCCTTTGGGCGACGCCAGCTTCAACTGGCCCGCGCAAGGCTGTGCGCGGGCCAGTTAAAGCTGACATCGTCCGGAGGACAATTTGCTGACTGGATGTCTAATTGGGAGCTAAAGACCAGACCGTGTAATATCAGATTTCGCTATATTCTGCTGCGCGAAATACTGAGACTGACCTGTACTCTTGTTGTATAGAACAGACCAGATTTTATGAGAGAAACACTGGAGAGCAGATGCAGATCTGTGGAATGTTTTATATTAATGGACATTGCTACTGTGAGATCCCCACCAATGTGCTTATCTTTCAAAGTTATCTGTGTGCCTTTTGCCTGGTGTCACTCGGAAATATCGATTATGTTTCAATAACCGGATTATTGGAAAACTTTCTGTGACACTATCTCACCAAAATGCCGACTATGAAACTGCATCAGAAAGCCAAGAAGAAGTTTAACTCTTGGGGGAGGAAAAAGAAACAAAAGACGGATGATCCACCGGAAAGCCTCAAAGGTCAGGCCAGCAAAGAGTTTCCTCCCATGAGCCCAGATTTTCCTCCTGCCAGCCTAGAATTTCCTTCTGCTGCTTCTCCAGGTTTCGCTGATTTGGCTTGTGCGTTTGGGCTGGACGATTTTTTCGATCAAGCTTGTTTGAGGGATGCGGAGAAGTCTGACTGTACCACCTCCCCCGGGCCGCAATCGCCCGTCTCCTCTCCCTGCCTGTCTCCTGGTGACGGCGCGGTGGATGGAGACCAGTTCATCAACAAACTCTTCTCCAAAATTATCCCCGGAAGTGACGACACCAGCGATTGTGACACGGACGGAGAAAGAACTCTGGTCGGGGACGACCTGTCGCGCTCGCACTCTCCCGTTGATGACGTCTTCATGCCACACCAGAGTGCCGTCACAAAGAGGGAGAGCGCCACTTTGGAGGGAGGGGGTGCTTCGGGTGGATACACAACCTACTGCGGATCTGTAGGAAGCTTGCTGCCGGGAGGGAGGCAGTCTAGCGTCACATCCTGTGATGATAACTACAGTGACGACGATGATGATGACGATTCAATGTCTGACACTACTCTGTTGAACTTCACTATTTCGTCAGACGAGGAGGATGTACAGGACGATCTGTCAGCATTCAACGCTACACTAGGAGGCGAACTGTCCCGCCAGGCCAGATCTCACGGCCCCTACACCAAGCTATCTCATTCATCAAGAGATACCCACGTGGACGAAGCTTGTTCTCCAAAGACAAGCAGCCTGCCTCACTCAGAAAGCGTGCCAAACCTCAAGCCGTTCCCCAGTATGCGTGCCATGTCTCCAACACCATCAGAGCTGCTGACTCTGACAGAAATCCACAGCATGTTGGAATTAGCAGAACTTCCGTCTCTTCTGCGCCATGACTCTGTTTCTCAACTGTCTTATAGCATGCCGGACTTGAATAAACCTGATGAGGCCAAATCTTTCTCGCCTAAGCGACCGACTAGCTTCATAACAGCGCTTGTACCGCCGCAGTCTCCTAAGAAATCCAAACTGTTTGGATCAAAGAAAGCGTATAAAGGTGAAAAAGTCCCTAAGAAACCTAAGGAAGCCAAAGAGTCACAAAAGTCCAAAGACCAGCGGGTTTCTAAAGACTCCAAATTAAGCTTCAGCGAACCACGAGTTTCTAGAGAAGCCAACGACCCGAAGAACCCATCAAAGCTCACGGATCCATCCCTCGCTGAAAGGTCTGTGGATACTCAGATTCCGTCTGTGAAATGTGGTCTACCAGATCCGTTCAAGGCCAAGAGCCCCGTGGAGACACTGCCTTCTTTAACAGTGAAAAACCGTCCAGCCGACCGTTTTCCGCAGTTGGCGAAGGCAGCTTTTCAAAACAAACGCCAGCAGTGGAAGTCCACAGAGGTACACAGTCAGGGGATCCCTGAGGCTCTGTGTCTGTGTAGCTGTGACAGTGTGTGTGAAGCCGACGTGGAAGTAAAGCACGTAGAAATACGCTCAGTGCCAGAAGGCGCGTCACTGCTTCCAGGACAGGATCCTCAGGAGCCCGTCACGCTCCTTGGAGTGTATAAAATCAAGGTAAGTTCATCCCCACATTGACTAGAGTTTCTTTGAAATGTTTTTTTTGCAGCGCGTATGACCAACGAAACAAACAACAACAAAAAAACCCCCCCACAATCATAAAGGAAAACAAGAATGTATAAATTAATATTTATTTACACCCCAAAAACCAACAGACCCCCGCACTTTGTATCCACGCTACTTGGGCGGCTGGGGATCTCTGGCAAAGATTTCACAAACGCAGTCTGCGTCCTTTGGCAGTGAAGGGGTCAAACGTTAACTCATTCGCGGCAAGCCGCATCCGGATGCGCGGCTTATGCCGCGCATCCGGATGCGGCTGGCCGCAAATGAGTTGATATCTGTCACCGTTACCTGGCTTTTTCAGGCAGTTCAGTATAAAATTTCTTCAGCGGTTAATAACTGTTTGGCGTTTTATTGTGGAGCTAGGGCAATTTCAAGGCGGGAAGTGGAAAAGTCTGGCCAACTAGACTAAATGGAGGGGATGAAAACAAAATATGGTGTAATAAGCTAAGTCAATGGTTAACTGTCTTTTGTATGAGAGCAAATACAGATGTGTGTGACATTTATTTATCTATTACTTTGCGGTGGGCACTTGTCTTTCAAAATGATAGTTGAAGACCAACTCCCCTCCCCCCCCCCCTCCACACACACACCGGCACACACACAACACAGACCTTACCCGAATAGCTGTGTATGTACTTTCAAAATTTTGTTTGATGATGAGGCGGGAGTACATTTACCGTTCTCAAGTTAGACACTTGACCTTGTGAGTATAACCAGTCAGAATAATGTCGCCGCTGACCTTACTGTGTCACTGACACTTGACCTTGTGAGTATAACCAGTCAAAATAATGTCGCCGCTGACCTTACTGTGTCACTGACACTTGACCTTGTGAGTATAACCAGTCAAAATAATGTCGCCGCTGACCTTACTGTGTCACTGACACTTGACCTTGTGAGTATAACCAGTCAGAATAATGTCGCCGCTGACCTTACTGTGTCACTGACACTTGACCTTGTGAGTATAACCAGTCAGAATAATGTCGCCGCTGACCTTACTGTGTCACTGACACTTGACCTTGTGAGTATAACCAGTCAGAATAATGTCGCCGCTGACCTTACTGTGTCACTGACACTTGACCTTGTGAGTATAACCAGTCAAAATGTCGCCGCTGACCTTACTGTGTCACTGACACTTGACCTTGTGAGTATAACCAGTCAAAATAATGTCGCCGCTGACCTTACTGTGTCACTGACACTTGATCTTGTGAGTATAACCAGTCAAAATAATGTCGCCGCTGACCTTACTGTGTCACTGACACTTGACCTTGTGAGTATAACCAGTCAGAATAATGTCGCCGCTGACCTTACTGTGTCACTGACACTTGACCTTGTGAGTATAACCAGTCAGAATAATGTCGCCGCTGACCTTACTGTGTCACTGACACTTGACCTTGTGAGTATAACCAGTCAAAATGTCGCCGCTGACCTTACTGTGTCACTGACACTTGAACCCCACCCGGGTCTGCCCTGGGGGACTTGGGTGGGGTTAGGTATTTTTTAGTTCCCAGGGTCACCCTGGTCAGCCCTACTGGGTGGGTTTTTCTCTCTATTCTGGGGCATGCGTTTCTGTCTACCCTTTGTCCATTCACCTGTATTTGCCTTTTTAAAACTCTCCCTACTGTCTGCACTGCCTGTAGCTCTTGATATTGGATGTGTGTTGCTAAATGGTCTTAGCTTTATTTAGGCCCCATGTTGTAGGTTTATTTAACGTATTTGACCGGCTGGCGACATACATTCAATTTTCTGTTTGGTTTTTTTTTCACAAGCAGTGCAGGCACGTCCTGAGAAAGCCTTGTTGCTGTCGGGACGTTAAGCAATGTACAATCAACTGACACTTGACCTTGTGAGTATAACCAGTCAAAATAATGTCGCCGCTGACCTTACTGTGTCACTGACGACACGGCTGACCACAGTGTTAAACCCAGAAAACAAAAGGTCCTTTGACCAACGTCGGCCGGCGTTGGCCCGCACACAAATGTGCGCGGGCCAACGGCAGCCGACATCGGCCCGAGGGTCTCAGTGTGTGCTATAGCTATTCTCACGTAAGTTCATTCAATGAAGGAGTCCTTCGCTTCGACTGTGACCTACGGCCCCTTGTCGGAAAACAAGGGGAATCAGTCTGAAATCTTCAACTTCAAGATGTAAGAATGCCGGCCCTTTACTTCTGAACAATGGCTCACGGGACTTCCAACCCGATCTGTATGACATATGTTGACAATTGACATGGCCTGCCTTGGGGTCAGATGGCTACGTGAGTGAGTGAGTGAGTGAGTGAGAGAGAGAGAGAGAGAGAGAGAGAGAGAGAGAGAGAGAGAGAGAGAGAGAGAGAGAGAGAGAGAGAGAGAGAGAGAGAGAGAGCCTTGTGCCAACAAGAGGGGCACATGATTTTTCGCTCTTGCCTCTCTCTCTCTCTCTCTCTCTCTCTCTCTCTCTCTCTCTCTCTCTGTGTGTGTGTGTGTGTGTGTGTGTGTGTGTGTGTGTGTGTGTGTGTGTGTGTGTGTGTGTGTGTTTTATCAAGTATCATACACCGAGAGTGAGGGTTAAAGTTTCGTAGGGAGGCTTAAGAATTTAAAGCGATCTGCTTCCTGACGGATTTTAATTGCGAAAAAAAAAAAAAAAATCGCCAATACAACTTGTTATTAATGGTATCTTGCCTAAACTAAGACTTATCTACCTCTCCTTTCAAAGTATATGAGGGTCGGCACGAACGTCAGATGTTTTCTTTCGCCCCTCAGTTGTGAGTATTAACGGTAGACCTCTCTTACCTATAAAGGGGAAGGCGAACAGACTGAAAAGCCTTTCAATGTACTATATTCAAACTTTTAAAGTAAAATCTTTTGTCCAGCATTATTGTAAGGCATACTGACAGCATTTTATAACGAACATATTGCGAACTATTAACCCTTGATGGTCTGGAGCAGATCTCATTAACCCCTTTGTGCATGCAGTTAGCGGTACTTTTTACAGTACAAATGGTTGCATGCGCAAAGAGGTTAAACGTTTGATGCAGGTTAGTGCATACACAGCTTTCATAATTATTGTCGGAATTAACCCCATCACTGCCGAGGGAAGATTGAACATCACCCATCTACAAGAGGCATAGATCCTCATGAGCCCCCGCAGTCGCGGGGGCTCATGAGGATCTATGCCTCTTGCTGAGACCACTTTTAAAAAAAATGTACATAACCGTGCCCCTTTGACGGTGGTGGTTTTGGTGAAGTAGATTTTCTTCATCCCCGCTCTCCAAGTAATGTTAGTGAAGTAGATTTTCTTCATCCCCGCTCTCCAAGTAATGTTAGTGAAGTAGATTTTCTTCCGCATCCCCGCTCTCCAAGTAATGTTAGTGAAGTAGATTTTCTTCATCCCCGCTCTCCAAGTAATGTTAGTGAAGTAGATTTCTTCATCCCCGCTCTCCAAGTAATGTTAGTGAAGTAGATTTTCTTCATCCCCGCTCTCCAAGTAATGTTAGTGAAGTAGATTTTCTTCATCCCCGCTCTCCAAGTAATGTTGGGGAAGTAGATTTTCTTCATCCCGCTCTCCAAGTAATGTTTCGTTATCTTGAATTTAGATTTCGGAAACAGAGTACCGTACAGTGGGGGTGAAAGGGTTACAAAGAGAAATTTCGGTGTTCATAACCAGCTGAAAGTATGTATGTATGTAAGCCTGACGTACTTGAATAAGAAAAACAACTGCCTAACCCTTTGGCGTGCCAGCGATTCCTACAATTCCAGACTGAGATAACACACGCGTGCTTTGGTCATTTCATTCCATCTGCAAGAGGCGTAGATTCTCATGAGCCATGAGCGGCTGCAAAGGCACATGAGAATATATGCCTATATTATTGCTCGCAAAGACAGCCCTATTTGCCTCCTCAGATCGCGGGCGTCATTCACGTTTTAAATATACTACAGGTACGCGTTCACCTGAACAGGTAAGCCAGGTGTGTCACGCTCACTTTAGACAATGCTTCTGTGGTGGTCTGTGATTTTAAACCTGACGGCTTCTAGCTGTCAGGTTCAAAATCACAGACCACCACACATAGATAGAAATTGTCTTCAGTGTACCGGTTGTTCTGACATGGACAACAAGAAGAAAGTTACAAATAGATATTGACCTCCGGAGAGGGGAGAGGTCTTTGTAAAATATTCCATCAAAGCCGGCCGGAACGGGCCAGTTCCGAAGCGTATCTTGCCTCACAGTGACCGTTTTGTGACATTTTGTTTTTAATACACTACGCATAAAAAAGTTACAAAGTTTTGGAGACGATATCTTTCTAATGCCTGAAGATTTAAAAATTCTCTCTGCAGCATGAAAATGTTTACACACTTACGGATACAATGCAACAAACTGCATCGTTTTCCGTTGTGTTACCTTTAAGTTATAACCCTTTGAACACGACACCCCCAAATTCGAAAGTTGCAAGGTAACATTTTCAGGTGAGACGCGTTGTTTATCAAGCACTGCTCACGTTTCATCCAGAGCTTTGTAAATCTGATTGCACCATTTAAAAGGGCATTAATTTATCTCCTCATGCTGCAAATTATTTTAATTTTAAAAGAAACCTGTTGCTGTTGTGGTCTGAATAAGACATGCACCCCACAAAAACATCACTTGTGCCGGTTTCTGACGCATGTCTCCCATTTGCCGGCTAGTGATTTAAATTCCGAGTAATATCGTGAAAAGGAGGATTATTTCTCTGTCAGATGCAACCAAGAACATTCATTTAAGCGAGAATTGTGGATTTTATCTCAACAAAAGCCGACCTACCCCCCCCCCCCCCTTCCCCATCAAAACATTTCGTTGGTCTCTTCTAAGAGGCGAATGCAAACATTTTGTTTCTGAGGAAATGAAATCATCAAATGGCTTAGAGCGTTTCATGAGGCGTTTTTACGCCAGTCATGCTCCTCACACAGCATAATAAGTTGTACCACAGATTGGGGGTGGTGTGTGTGTGTGTGTGTGTGTGTGTGTGTGTGTGTGTATGGGAGGGGGGAAGGGGGATGGCGGGAGCCAGACGGGGGAGGGGAGGGGGAGCCAGGCGGGGTAGGGGGGGGGGAGGGGCCGGAGGTGTCGAGGGTGATTTGTAGCGTATGACCTGGAAACATTTACTTTTCTCATCAATAACACATTTTCACCGTTTCTTCGAGTCTCTGTGTGTAGGCTATCTGTGTGTGTGTGTGTGTGTGCGCGCGCGCGCGTGTGTGTGCGTGCATCCGTCCGTGCGTGCGTGCGTGCGTGTGTATGCGTGTGTTTAAGTGCGCGTGTGCTAACGTGTGTGTAACTGCTTTATTGCTTCATGTTCGTGTGATTAGTCGACGGGCTACTTGTTTATTGTTGTTTCTTTATTGTACAAGCGCCATTACATCAGCAGGAAAAAAAGACCAAGAAATAAACGGGGAAATAAGAGTAGCAATAACTTTATAAAGCCACACATTCTGTAAGACAGTGCATCGAGTCAATACCGATTCAGAAAATGATACATGTATTCGGTTCAGCCGAAGGGGGGAATGGGGTGGGAGGGGGGGAAAGGGGGGGGGGGGTGTCAAAGATGAGATGTAGTACACCGCTTATGATCTCAGAACTTTTACTTCTCTGTGTGTGTAACTTGAAATAAAACACTTTTTTTTTTTTACCGTCTTTGAGTCCATGTGCGCACGTGTGTGTGTGTGTGTGTGTGTGTGTGTGTGTGTGTGTGTGTGTGTGTGTGTGTGTGTGTGTGTGTGTGTTTTTGTGTGTTTTGCTTTACTGCTTTTTTTTGTTTTAATTGATAGTGTGAGTCGAATACTCAAACATGAAGCAATAAAATAGTAACACACACGTTAGCACGCGCACACACACAGACACACAAAGAGACACACAAACAGACACACACAAACAAACAAACACGCACACACACACAAAGACACACACACGCGCGCGCGCGCGCGCGCGCGCGCACACACACACACACACATACACACTCACACACACGCGCGCACACACACACGCACTCAAGAAGACGGTGAAAAATGTGTATTTTAAGTTACTTGTTGAAAAGTAAACATGTTGATATCATAAGCGATGCACTACACCTCCCCCTCGCCCTCTCTCCTTCCCCCACCCCCCCCCCCCCCCCCCCGCCCCCGCCCCCGCCCCTGCTCCCCATTGCCCCTTGCGGTACTCTACGTATGTTGTGTAAAAAAAAATTAAAAAAAAAACCCCACAAAAAACACACCATTACTGTAGCTGTAACGCCTCATGAAACACTCCCCGAACCATCTGATTTGAATTTCTTAAAAGTCCTGTGCATTCTCTTTTTATAAGAGCCAAACAAATGAAAATTGCTCCATCAGTTGAAATGTTTGGAATCGGGGGTAGATGAGCATTTCTTGCAATAAAATCCACAATTCTCGCTCAAAATGAATGTTTTTGGTTGCCTTTGAAAGAGAAATGATCCCCCGATGTTACTCGGAATATAAATCACTGACTGGAGAATGGACGACATGCGTCTGACATTGGTACAAGTGATTTTTTAGGGTGTGCAAGTCTTATTAAGACCACAACAGCAACCGTTTTCTTTAAAATAAAAATCATTTGCAGCATCTGGAGATAAATGCATGCCCTTTTAAATGGTGCAATCAGATTTACGAAACTCCGGATGAAACGCGAGCAGTGCGTGATAACGCGTCTCACATGAAAATGTTACCATGCAACTTTCGATTTTGGGGGTGTCGCGTTGAAAGGGTTGTAATTTAAAGACAACGCAACAGAAAAAGAAGCAGTTTGTTGCGTTGTATTCACAAGTGCGTAATCGTTTTCGTGACAGTCAGAATTTTAAAATCTTCAGGCATTAAAAAGAAATCGTCTCCCAAACTTTGTAAAGTTTCTTTTTGATGCGTAGTGTACATTAATTTGAACACGCATGGTCGGTCCACATCTTGTTTAACTCATTCTACCCCAGACACACCACAGCAAGATAAGGCTCGACCATGATAGTTCAAGGGTGATGCCAGAATAGCTTGGCGCCTATGGGCGCCAAGCTATTCTGGCATCACCCTTGAACTATCATGGTCGATCTGTGTCCTGCACTGTAAAGCAGTCTTCAGACGACAACGGCAAAATTTAAGGATTTCGGTGTTGGGGTAGAATGAGTTAAAGTATGTCAGAGCTCAGTTGGTTTTCTGCTGTGTCATAAGCTTGACTAAGTGCTGAAAACAGATGCTGAGAAAACCATACTTATCTGACGAGCAAAAGAAATACATCAGTCGACATCATTCACCACCAGTGAAGGCAATCTGCGTTTTTGAAATCATTGTAAATTCAATGTCAAAATTCCACGGCCGTCAAGGAGCACAGATACACAGTGGCTTCAGCAAGAGGCATAGATCCTCATGAGCCCCCGAAATTGCGGGGGCTTATGAAGATCTATGCCTCTTGCAGTTGGGTGGTGTTCAGGTTTTCTCGGCAGTGATCATGAGGGGGTAAGTGTTCCGATGATTCGAACAGTGTCGCGTTTTGTTTGCTCGTCAGTATAGCTTCTCTGAGTACTGTACCATCTGTGTCAACACAGCTAGGTGACTGACGCGCACTTGTAGTAACATCGATTATGTATGCAAGGTCATAGGGTCAATGATATACACTTGAATTAATCAGTATTGGGGGGTAGGGGGGGGGGGGCCGGAGGGAGAGGGGAAGAGGTGGGCGGATAGGGGTGGTATAAGATCGTGAGACGTGATTGGCGCGTATTTTGTACTCGTGACTCGTGAAAGAGCCTCTTCGTGACACGTGATTCGTGACATTGTTGGTCATAATTCGGGAAGCTTTCAATTTTTATTTTCGTGTTTCATGATAGACAAAACGAAATATTCGTCACTTTGTCATAGTAAACTCCCCCCCCCCCCCCGCCCTCCCCATCCCCTCCGTCTACCCTCCCGCTCTCACACACACAAGCACTCACATAACCCGTGATAATGTATGCAAGTTCAGAAGGTCACTTGTACTCGATATTTTATACGAATGATTATATATGCAAGGTCATGGGGTCATAGTGTTGTAGTGAGGTAAAAATGATCGATTGTACTCAGAATGTATATTTTAAGTCAAAAAATGACTCGGGTTATTTAAACCTTTTTAACCCTTTGGCTCTCGCTACAGCTCTGACAACCAAAGGGTAACGCGTCGATCGAAATTCCCAGATTTGGAAGCTGTCCACTGATCATTAGGAAACAATCTCGATCATGATAGTTCAAGGGTCCCCCCGCCCCTGTCCGTAACTGTCAAACGCTCTCCTCATTTAAATCACTTCTCAAAACCCATCTCTACAACCCTGCCTTTCACTAGTTCATTTCCCCAGCCATGCACAATTCATCACCACTGTCACGTGTGTGTGTGTGTGTGTGTGTGTGTGTGTGTGTGTGTGTGTGTGTGTGTGTGTGTGTGTGTGCGTGTTAGCTGTTAGCCTTTTCATTGTATCAGCGCTTAGAGCTACTCAGAATAAGCGCTTAACAAATCTCCTTTATTATTATTATTATTATTATTATTATTATTATTATTATTATTATTATTATTATTATTATTATATTAAGGGGGGTGGGGGGCCATAATAGCCTGGCGCCTTAAGGCGCCATGCTATTATGGCTCCATCTTTAAACTATCATGAGCTGAGTGTACCCTTGAACTGTCATAGTCGGTTAGCAATATGTCAGGGCCGAATGTGTAATTCTTTCAAATACACTCAAAATACCCTCAGTCCACGTTTAACTGAATTTTCCCGCGTACAATCTGGCCAAATGTTGATGGATTAAAGGGGCACAACTGAACTTTTTGAAGGCTTCAGTTCGCAAAATGCTTTTACTGGGCTTCAGTATACATACCCACATAGACAGTGACCACGCTGATGTCCCACAAATGCTTTTTTTTCGTCCGTTCAAAGCGAAAAGAGGCCCACCGGAATCTTGTGACGGGTACTGTGAAAAGATTGCTTCTGATAGGTGATGGTAGCTGACGTCATAACTATTCTATGCGGCGACTTTAGGTCATCTGCATAATTATTACCAATCAGAGACAAGATGGCTGATGAACAAACGAAGAATGAAGAAAGTATCATTGACCTGCGCCACAGACTCGGAATTGAAGAGAAAAAAGAGGCAGAGAGACAAGATACCCTTAAGTAGAATTGACATCGGACAAGGGAATATGGACATGTGGCAACGTATAACGCAAGAGCTTGGCCGGCTTGATCGCCCATCCGGAATTTGTCGCTTTCCTGCTCTGTGAATCGGTAAGTAATCTACGGAGAGTCGAACAAGCCACGCCACCCTCCGCGGTGCACGATGCAGCGCGGCGATCATTATTAGTAAATACTAGCAGGTCAAGCGGAACCCGCATTGTGATTGTGACAGCATAGCGAGTATGGAAGTTATTCTCCTGGAAAACCACGTCAAAGGGATGCCGGAGAACATCAGTACACGTATACACTGACACGTGTGTACACCACACCGATGACCTCGTGACCTGCAGTATTGCGATACACTGATAGTCGGCCGAGTTCTGCGGCCTTGTGACGTAGGCTCATAAATATGCATATTAATTCAAAACCAGGCCGATGCAGGCGATAAATCCGCGACTCGGGTACAAAAACAATACACCCTTCAAACGATGAATTTCGACATTTGGCATTGTACTTACATCATAAAGCTCTAAGATAGTACACAAAGGACCCATATTGTCAGCAGTATCTGTTGCAGACAGTTTTCTGACTGTGTTGAAATGCTTGATCCTGGGGAATATAACTTTAAGTATGCGAGGCCGTGGGGTCATGCCTTGTACTGCACTGGGCAAAGGACCCTGCTGAAGGCAAGGAAGGGTTACTAGTTCGCAGTATCTCCTTCAACTCATTCTACCCCAGACACACCACAGCAAGATAAGGATCGACCATGATAGTTCAAGGGTGATGCTATTCTGGCATCACCCTTGAACTATCATGGTCGATCTGTGTCCTGCACTGCAATGCAGTCTTGAGAGGACAGGGGCAAAATTTAAGGATTTTGGTGTTGGGGTAGAATGAGTTAACTTATTCGAGACGGACTGCATCCGGATACGCGGCATAAGCCGCTTATCCGGATGCAGTTCGTCTCGAATGAGTTAAACATTTTTGTAGTAGTCTTACAGATAAGAAGCTGGACTGAAGGTTAACTTCAAACACTTATGTAGTTTGATTGTCGTAAAAGGACAAAAGACTTCTGCTCTTTGTCTCCTTTGTACACAGGAGAGCGCCACCTATACACACAAGGGCCAGTAGAAAACATTTGTTGCGTGTAGCTACTCATATGGGTTGTAAAAAGTTTTAGTGAAGAGTTTTTAGGTAGGACACCACTTGTATTGGCAAATGTTAGCAAAGCCCGCCTTGGAGCAGATCGAGTTACAAGTTGGCGAGTAAGCCGTAGATAGTTAAAAGTGACTCGAGGGTATGAAGAATGTGACCGCTGAAATGTCCTGATAGCGTATTTATTACTTTCAAGTTTGGTATGGGCTGTGAGCGGTGAGCGGCATACCATTCTAACGTGTTTGTCAGGATTTGACAGGTACAGTGTGTGGATTGTGACTGTGTGTGCTCGGAATTCATTGGCGTTAACAATTTTTTTTGGAGTATGTGAACACCGAGTTCTTGATTCGACTCACTTTCTGCATTCGCTTTCAGGCATGTTGATATTGATTTCATTTTTTTTTACGTCATATATAAATTATGAAAAAATATGAAAATCATACGTTCTGTCCGCGTTTTAATGAAAACTGAAAACAAATTACTTATCAACATTTGTCAACAATGCGCTGCGTCATCATTTTGCAGTATGCCATCATTGACATACAGCACTGATAAATATATCTCGGAATACAATTTATCAGACGGACGCAATAGACGCCCAGCTGTGCCGTGCCCTAGTCAGTGACGCTCGCCGCCTTACGGGCTGCGATTTGATATACACCGGGGGACATGTAATGATACACCACAGTGAAGAGTTGGATATCGACAAAAAAAGAAGTGAAAGTTGAAAAGTGTGGGTTTTTTTTTTTTGTGTGTGTGTGTAGAGTCCACGGGCTGGCGTAGGCCAAAGTTGGCCCGCGCACAACATTTTTGAAAAAATCATTTTCAGTAGATGTAGAAATCATAACAACTTGTCGGCTTAGGCTTGTTAGAAAGGACTGGTACAATACAATTAATTGAATTTTGCAATTAAAAAAAAATGGCGTTACAGATAGAGGTGCAAGGCTATACTTATCTTTCTAAGACGGGGAAGTACATACATTTTGTTGTGCTTGTCCTTTCTGTGTTTCTTCTTTGTTGGGATTTCCTTTGCATTTGATCCGCTTGGCAGTGACCTTTTTTGCGGGAAGGTAAGGGTTAGTACTTAACACTATCCAGCTGCAAGCGACATAGATACTCATGAGCCCCCGCAATCGCGGGGGCTCATAAGGATCTTTCATCTTGCTGACACCACTTTGTATCTATGTTCCTCGGGCAGCGTCAACCAGCAATGAACGGAATAAAGTCAAAAGACCGCCCTCCGTTACCCTCAGGCATTGAACTGACGGAGATATGATGGAATGAATTTCACTTCGTTATCTTGACGCCCTTTCAGTTCCAAGGCGAATGGCCGTAGATGGGTCGACCATGACAGTTAAAGCGGTAGTGTGTGTATTAACGCTGACAAATATGTACACCTTATACCTAAGTAATCAATCAAGCGGGGGAATGAAGACGAGAGGAGGGAGGAGGGGGGGGGGGGGTGTTGGGGTCACTCCAACCTGCGACAGCCAACCGGAAAAGCTTGGGGCGAGGGGTAGAAAGCCGGGGTTTGGTGTGTGTGTGTGTGTGTGTGTGGGGGGGGGGGGGGGGTAGGGGGGAACACCTGTTTTCTACGCCTTTGCTGTGGTACACATAACACCGTGTCCCTGTAAGGTCTGATTAGAATGTGGGGGGGGGGGGGGGGGTGGGGGGTGGGGGTGGGGGGGGGGGGGGAGGAAGCCGCGTGTCCGCAGGCAGCACGTCTCGAAAATGTTACGGCTGACATTTGCTGGCAGGTCCGCCTCAGAACATCGCGCATCAGAATATCGCGAATTCGGATAAAACGCGGGGAGGCCTGTGGCTGCCATCTAGATAGCACAGGCATGGGGATGATCGTTAAGTAGTTGGTCACTTCTTAGCATGGTCGGTTGGTTAGTTCGCGTTTTAACGTACACTGCGCCGAAGTGACAATGGACGGCCCTAAGGAACAGGACAGGAACAGCTATTGCGCTTGGCGTGCGACCTGAACACCTGATCAATTCAGGCGCACTGCAATCGTGTCACATCGATTTACCAGGACCTTTCAACGGACATGCTGTATATAGAGCCCGCTTTTTTTGTCTGGGTTCTCACATGGGGGTAATAATAGTAATACTACTACCGGTGTCAAGAAGTGACCAGTTATCAACGATCTTCTCACGCCAGTGGTATATACGCAATGAGTGGGGAAAGTCCTCAGGCCGACTCCAGCCTTAGTTGTCCCGCGTGCAGACTTCTCATGCTTGTCTTCTTAATAAGTCTGTGTATGTTTCGCACCACATTAACGAAAACGCCAGTGACGCGGTTTGACCTGATGACCAGGTGTCGCCCGATATAGTGTGACTGACCTGTATGCGTGAAGAGTTGGACTTTAAATATTATGATGCGAACACCCACTTGTTCGACCGTACTTTTCCTGTCACTCCCACTTTCGTGAACTGGTAGCAACAGATATTGCACGCGTTATCAGAGGACAAATAGTGCCCCACACTGCCTCCCTCGATTCGCTACCGCTGATTCAGCGGTAGCGAATCGAGGGAGACAACCAGTGTAGCAGTGCTGGCGTATCACGAACAGGGAAAGTCTCCTCCCCCCCCCCACCCCCCCTATCCCCCACACCCTTCAATAATGCTGGAGACTTGCGGTTTCTGGGTTCCAGTGTACGCGTGGATCGTGCGTGATATAAGACCTCATGCTGATCTACTTTTCCACTGCTCAGTTTGCGCCATCAAAGTGGATGTAGCCGTTTGGTGTTATATGTAACATCAGAACGGATCCCGGTCAGCAGAAGGTCCTTGGGCCGATACGTCGACGTCTCACTGGCCAGCGTGCATCTGAGGCGTGGAAGCGTACATGTACGAGTACACATATACTTCAGACTGGAAAACAACTTTCGTCTGCCTAGTTCACGCAGTTGATTGTGGGTGTATCCGTTGTGTGGCAAATTGTGAGTTTTCGAATCCTGACTAAAACGGTGACTGCCAAGTGTGTAATGCAATACAGCCTCCTTGAAATCACCAACCAAAGAAAGGAACCACGTGACCTCTTCCAGGAAAAATACCCATATTTGACTGTTCTGTCCTGGTATTGCCGAAGCGTTCCAGTAAGCAGAGGCCGGCCGATATCAGCCCCAGTTGGCCCGCGCACGGCTGTGCGCGGGCCAGCTGTGACTGACATCGACCCGACGATCGTTTGCTTGCTGGGCTGTGCGTGCTGTTTTGGGGTTACTTTCTTGCAAATAGTTACCATATGCTTGTATAGGAGAGTGGATCAGTTCCAGGAAACTGAGACCAAGAAGTCCCAGTGAGCAAGAAGTCCGAGCGCCAAATTGTTCCTTTGCTGGCCCGCGCACAGCTGTGTGCGGGCCAGCAAAGACCTACATCCACTCCAGGATCTTTAGCTCACTGGTATGACTGAAAGTGGGACAATGGCTTTAATACGCGCATTCATTACAAGGATTGTGAAATGGGACACATCATTATGTTTCATGGATTAATCTGTGCAGGACAGTGCTTTTTGTTTCATGGATTGTAAAGACAACGCCTTATTTTCTCACGCACGGAAGTGGGATATTTGTTCATTTTTTTTTTTTTTTTTTTTTTTTTTGCGGATTCAGTGCTGACAGAAAATGCGTGTACATTTCATAGAATAAAATTGAACAATGGTTTGGTATCACGCGCACTGAAGTGGGATATTACCGCGTTCATATATGATGGACTCGGGAACCTTTTCATATTCTATCGACTGAAGTTTGACAATTCACTAACATTTTATGGATTTGAGTTCAGCAGCATTCTTGTATTTCATGGATTAAAGTAGGACAACGGTTTGGTATCCCACGGATTGAAGTGACATATTACGTTCGTACTTAACAGATTCAAGTATGACAGTGCTTTTATATTTCATGGACTGACGTTGGACACTGTGCACGTATTTCATGGATTTGATCTGGACAGTGTTCTCAATTGATTGGATTGAAGTTGGACAATGCGTTCGTATTTTAAGGATTAAAACCTCAACAAACCGCTACAAATTACCATCGGCAGGTAAGAACGTCAAGTTATTACGAACGTTTCTTGTCGTTTTTTTTTTTTTTTTGTGCTGGTAAATGCAAAAACAGCATAGACGGGATCCAGCTGTGAAGGAAAATTTACAACCTACACACATGGCGGAAACTGTGTAAAGAGTGGCGAACTGGCTTTTTAAACCCCTGCCTGCTGCTAAAGCTATCGGCGAAGATAATCATTAAACATTAAAGGCTTAGGGCTTAGCGTCTTTTGTCCACCGCCAAGGTTATTTCGAAGACAGGGCGTCGAAAAGAAATCCGAACAAATTCTGACCCCAACTGGGTTCGAACCCGTGACAGAAGCGTTAAGTGGGACCATCATTGTCCGTTTGAAAGAGTCTTTCGGGCAGACGGCGGCCGCAGTTGGCCCGCGCACGGCCGTGCGCGGGCCAACAGCGGCCGACGTCGGCCCGGGGACATTGTGCTTACTGGGTGTCCCGTATGAAGATGAGAGCGTTCAGTGAAGAAATACTCTAGCTGACACGTTGAAACAAATTTGTCTTCGCTTGCTTGCCGTGTGGAGTCTTCTTCTTTGAGTTTGTCACTGTGTAGCGTTCCTCCGTTGCGTGCTAGGTGCAATCCGACCAGTTTGTGTAGGAAGGGACCCGACGACCTCGTTTTCCTGTAAAACATAGAGGCAAATGAAACAAGCTGAAAGGATGGACCCTTATCAACCCTGTGCAGTTTGCAGTGGATAACGAAGGTCTGTGCCATCTGCAGGCAGACGCTCCAGTGGACTGTACTTTGCATGCGACACAATATTTCATAGAGGGTCTCCTTCTTCTGATAAAATTATAAGAAAATTGAGTCATGCCGAATAGGAGGGATAGATTTACGCGAGCCACTTCGGCGAACTGCAAGAGCTTATCTATATCTGTGCCGCCTGAAGATAAAGGGGGAACCTCCTGGAGTTTCTGAGGACACATGTCGTTTATTTGGCCGCAAATCTGCTCTGGCCTTGAACAGTAAACGCGTCTCGGAGACCCTCATCCACCCCCCCCCCACACCCGCCCCCCCACCCGCCCCCCCCCCCCCCACCCTTCTCGGGCTGACGTCGACCTCTGCTTCCCGGGCTTCTTTCAATGAAAATGATTTGCTCACGTGTTCCGATGTTGTTACGCTGTCAGTGTGGTTTCTTGGCACATTTACCTGTATTAACACAATCGAGGCTTGCCGCATCCGGATACGCGGCATCGTGCCGCGTATCGGGATGCGGCGCGTTTCGAACGAGTTGCGGCACCGTGGCGATTTTAACCCCTTCACTGCCAGTGGTCTGAATGTTTTTGAAAGCCCCGGCATGGCACATTCAAAACCGAATAATCCAGTCAATCCAAAGAACTCGGATATGAATAGAGAGTCAGCACGAGGCAAAGAACCTCACGAGCCCCCGCATCTGCGGGGGCTCGTGAGGTTCTTTGCCTCTTGCAGTTGGGTGGTGTTAACATATTTTTGCGGCAGCAGAGGAGTTAGCGGCCGCACAGTGTCAGATTAGCTTTTGACCGTTCGGCAAGACGCCACACAAATCTGACCGGCACTTCTCGGCATGCTGACCGATCCGTTTCCGACGTCTGCTGCAGTCTTTATTGCCGCCTGGAAAGTTGGGACAGTTATTAATACGTGAAGATTAGTTTAACCCCTTGACTGCCAGTGGACGCGGATTTCGCTTCTGAAACCACTGCACACTGACCGACAATCGCGTGAAGAACACAAATGAAATGGGGCCAGACGTGGGCACAAGGAACACAGGACTTACAAGAGACATACATCCATTCTCATGAGCCCTCGCGACTGCGGGGGTTCCTGAGGATGTATGGCTCTTGCAGATGGGTGGCGCATCCGCCTTGCCCCGGCAGTCAAGGGGTTTAGATGTGTTTTGTTACAATACTGGAAATTTCTCTGTGTCTGTCAGTGTGTCAATCTGTTTGTCTGCGGTAAAGATTTTCATTGTGTTTGGCAATATGATATTGTATTGTTAGTGATCTCTCTCTCTCTCTCTCTCTCTCTCTCTCTCTCTCTCTCTCCTCTCTCTCTCTCTCTCTCTCTCGCCCCCCCCTCCACTTCCTTTACCCCACCCCTCTTTCCTCGCGCTTTCTGTTTCCATCCCGCCTGTCCGAGGTGTTAGTCCTCACTAGGATGTTTGTTCAGAATAAACCACGGTCTTCATCACATGGATAAACAGACTGATCTATCAGAGGTCATACCCATGCGCATGAGGCGTAGATCCTCATGCACCCCTGCAATTGCGGGGGCTCATGAGGATCTGCGCCTCTTGTCGATTTCATTTACATCCGTATTTTTCGAGGAGATGTGGGTATTGGGGTTTCGTTCAACGGGTTTTCCGTTGATCCTGTTCTGTGGAAGGTCAACATTGGCAATGAACTGAGGCAACAGATGTGATGTAAAACACTGTTTAGCGGTCTTAGGCTGAACGCCTACGTCCCCGTTCTGTTTACACAGATATAAATGAGCGCCGTTAGCCGCAGGAGGCGCTGATCTTCACGAGCCCCTTCAGCCTGCAGGAGATTATGAAGATCTGTGCCCCAGAAACGCTCAGAGGTGGTTTCGATTTTGAAATGTGTGCAAGATTCTCGATGAATTCTGAAATCAGTTTTGTGTTGTGGTTGACAGGGATACTCACAAACCAGATAGGTGAGGCTATGTGTGAGGTGTGTTGTGGTTGACAGGGACACGCTATGGCTGAATAGTTTTAGCGCAGATTTCAGTTTCACGCCGAGATTTGTTTTTCATGGCGTGACTTTGACTCTTTGATGCCTGGCGGTGTAAGGTAAGTTTGGCCTAATCTTGGACACGGAAACAAAGGTAGTCGATCATGACTCATTAGAATTGTCGAATGCACAGATACAGTACATTCGACACATATAAAGTAACTGCTTCATATAACTCATTCTACCCCATCACCGAAATCCCCAATTTTTGCCGTTGTCCTCTGAAGACTGCATTGCAGTGCAGGACACAGATCGACCATGATAGTTCAAGGGTGATGCCAGAATAGCTTGGCGCCCCTTGAACTATCATGGTCGATCCTTATCTTGCTGTGGTGTGTCTGGGGTAGAATGAGTTAACACGATGTGATTTTTGTTTCACGATTGAAATAATTTACAACTCTTGCGGTAAATATGACTTATTTATTTTATCTTGTTTTGTTATTTTATTTTATTTTATTTATTTTATTTTAAGTTTTCTTTTAGATAACAACAACTTAAGAAAGCAACTTGTTATTGTAATTTAAAATTCAGTTTATTATAACAAATAACAAACCAACAAAAACAATATCAAAAGCACCAACAACACAATAGCAGCAACAACAACAGCGACAGCATCGCCAACAATAGGAACAACAACAACGAACAATATAACACGCAGAAGCACTCGCATATTTTCGTGTCCATCATTTCTCAGTATGCAAGAACAGACAGATAATCGGCAGTGCGTTCAGTGTACGCGATAAAACATTTTGAGAAACTAGTCGTCAAGATACATATCTCAAAACACAGTCGTCTCACGATAAATTAATTGATGCGAAACCTGCCGCATCAGGATACGCGCTTGAGGCCGCGTATCCGGATGCGGCGCTTCTCGATTGTGTTAACATGGTCGGTCGTAACAGTCACGAAACTGCACAGTAATCTTCATTCACTAATGCATCATTGCATGTTAAATCTGACTGTCTCGAGATGATGTTTTGTTAGGTGTAGTATCACGACAATGCGTTATCTTTATAACAGGCACTTATATGTTGACATGATTTCCACCCTGCGAGGACAAAAGACAATAAGTTCATTTGTGTGAAAAGCGAGATTATCATTGTATTTTGAATGAAATCTTGCTTTTCACACAGTGGACTTGCAGTCTTTGCTTCACAGAGTAGAATTGTTTGACCTGTGTGCATCGTGATACTCCAAATTGGGCGGTACCCTTGAATTATTTATGTGTGTGACACGAGCGCAGCGCTGCTTGAGATAACTCCCGCAGTCGAAACGTTTAATCGAGCGCTTCTAAACTAATAGGGCACTACCCTTGAACTGTCACGGTCGTTCCTTCTCCCGCTGTTGCTGCAACTCATCCCTTTAGTTGTACAGCCCCTACAAGCGTGACGGGACACAACTACTTTGCCGCCTAGTGAGACAAAAAGGATGGATCGAGCACTGATCAAAGTTCAAGGGTAGAACCGGATTATCTTGGCGCATCAGACACTAAGACTGATAATCCGGCTCCAACCTTGAATTTTCATGCTCGATCCATCTCCCTTGACTGGTATTTAGTTTCCGACAAACGACCTGACGAAAGTCCGTCCCAAGCTTGAAAGGGCAGTTAGTGTATGCTGAGTCAGCCAATTTCCTCTCCAGAATATTTTTTTTTCTCAAACAAATGTTGATAAATAACCTTTTGGCTGTCGGTAGCGATTTTTGTCGCGATGTAGGAATCATCGCGACAAAAACCGCTACCGACAGCCAAAAGGTTAAAATTTACACATGTCTTACAAGACAGCCTTACAAGACAGCAGATAACAGTTCGTTGCCTGGGGTCGTGTTCGTAATAAGACCTTACACTGTCAGCTGTACCACGGCAAAGAGTTGCATTTAGGAGACAGGTTTGTTTATCAGTGATCTTTTTTCTTCATATTACAAGCAATTTGCAGTAAGGACACAGTTGTTATCGCAAATTTAAATGGTATGTTTCGTGTTTTTCGCCTCTCTAAACTAAAAGTAGGATCATAACCGCTTTTTAAAGGTTGTAAGTATCTCTATCTACAATGAAAATACAGTTTTATCAGTGATCTTTCTCGCACTATTATTTTGACCGAAGAAAAAAGCTGAATGGTGGTAAATAGCCGTATTTTTCTACAAAAAGTTTCAATATGATGGTATCAGTTATCTGTCATGTACTATTTTTTTACCCCACGGCTATATTTCCCCAATTTTGCAAATGTCACCTAACGACTATGTACTATTTGCAGGAGATGGCTTGACCATGATAATTCAAGCGTAGTGCCAGATTAGCTTGGCGCCATCAGGTTGTCACAATGAAAGGGGCCAGGGGATGTAACTGTGTGTTGTCAACGCTGAGTGACTTCCCTTGGTAGTTATAAGCGTACACTGACATTAACAAGATGAGAATTTTATCCCAAAGACGAAAGTCTACCGTATTGTTTGGAGCTCAGATGCGTTTATCTTTTAGGAAAATTCAGAGTTGTTCATATTTTTAGGCTTATTATGCTGATCTATTTCCCTCCTCTCTAAGCCAAACTCTGATCAACACACACGTCGCCGCACACCGATAAAGACGGACACACGGTGCTTCCCGCGATTAGTACGCTCTGCGGCGGGCTCGTGTAGCGACATGAATCCATCTCCTCCTACTCTAACCCACCCTCTGATCCACACACAATGGCACACAAAAATAAAGAAGAAAACACGGCGATTCCGCCATTCGTAAGCTCTGTGATCTGGCGTAACATAGCCATTTTGAAGAAGAATAATAACACGAGCAGCGAAATGACGTCACTTGAAGCTTCACGTCATGGCATTCATATATAATAAGTTAGTCCCACGACGCAGTGTTCATAGTGACGACTCGATGTTATACGTCATCATCGCACTACTAACATTGACGTAGATCACAATTGACCTAATCGTACCCGACAGGCGAGACAAACTGTAGGCTTAGTAAATACCGTATTAGGAAACATCATGCGATTATTATGGAGAAGATATTTTATTTTTTCGTAAAAAAGATTCAATTGTTTTAAGATTAACCCATATAATTCGTGAAAATAATCACAAAAACGTGAATATATATTTTTTTCAAAAATATTTAATTATCACTCAAAATGTTTTAGAGGTACAATGCTGATTAACGAACTCATTCAATATCTCCCTTTTATCTAGCTATATGCAAAATATCTAGTAAAAATAAGAAAAATTACGGACTCCAGTGTGGATCAACCGATTTTTGTGAAACGGCCATTGTCTCGCCAATGAGCAAGTTAATCAAAACATCGAAAACTAGGTCTTGAGATAATTCTGTTAGAGTCAATATCCTAAAATTTCAAGCTTGTCCGTCCTCGAACGCGGGCTCCAGTCGCTGACGGTCACACGCACGCACGCACGCACGCATGCACGCGCGCGCAGCGCTTAGCGCCCAATTTACGTTCTCTAGCAAGGTTTGCATAGCTAGACGTGACGTCATTTTTATTGTGTTACTTCTTTGCCAGAATTTCTGCTCCGCACGCCAAAACGTCATGTGCATGCACCGGAATGCGCTCCGATCCAGCCCCATTTCAAAGTCTACCGTATTTTTTAAAAATACGGTAGACAACAAGGTGGGATGAACCATAATCCACAAAGTCATTTCTATAATAGAGCTGTCTTCGCTGTCAAGGGTCTCTTCTTTTTGTCTTTGACTTGATTCTGATGTTGAAATATCTCCTTTTGAAAAAGCCTCGTAGATGTGCCAATGCGTCAAACTGAACTCTGTAAGGGGCGCGCGCAGTGCATAGGCGTCATTGGTTTGTCAAACGTCATTTGTCATGACGTATTTTTTGTTTTTACGTAATTTTATATTAACGTGATATGAAGAGAAAAGAAGTACCCAACGGAGAAAGAAACACGCTTAGAAAAGACGGGTACAACACAATAACGTGATATGAGATTCGCTTTCGCTTCAAGACTTGGGAAAATGGTGACAAAACTATATTTTCACGGTACAAGTTTAGTCTTGGTATAATTTGTGTGAAATAGGTTGACTTTACATGCTATACTAAGTATAAGTGCATGGTCTTCTGACAGCGCGTCGATGTGTGTGTGTGCGTGTGCGTGCATGCATACTTAAGAGGCATAGATGTTCATGCGCCCTCCGGGCACATGAGGATCTATGCCTCTTGGAGATGCACGCATATGTGAGAGCGAGCGAGCGAGAGAGAGAATTACGTCATATTTAGAGTATGTCTGCGTGGTGACGGAGTTGCTTCTTTTACGTCACCGCCACTGCCTGACTTTCTCCAGATGTCAGTTTTTTTACTGTTTTAATTTTTTCTTTAATTTAAAAAAAATTTTTTTACTGAAGAAGTTGAAAGGGTACAAAGTTGGCTAACGAACTCATCCAATGTCTTTCTCCAAACTAGCTATATCGGGTCACCTGAATGCTGTTCTGAAAGTGCGACCGACGGTGTGTGTGTGTGTGTGTGTGTGTGTGTGTGTGTGTGTGTGTGTGTGTGTGTGTGTGTGTGTGCGTGCGTGCGTGCGTGCTTGCTAGTGCGTGCATGCGCGCGCGCTCCAAACATATCCAAGAGACATAGATCCTCATGCGCTCTCCGGGCGCATATGAATCTATGCTTCTTGGAGATGCGCGCATGTCTGTGAGAGAGAGAGAGAGAGAGAGAGAGAGAGAGAGAGAGAGATAGAGAGAGAGAGAGAGAGAGAGAGAGAGAGAGAGAGAGAGAGAGAGCACGGCGCGCTAGAGAGAATTACGTCATATTTAGAGTATTATGTCAATGTCTGCGTGGTGACGGAGTTGCCTCTTCATTACGTCACCGCCACTGTCTGACTTTCTCTAGAAGTCAAGTTAAAAAAAAAAAATACTGTTTTAATTCTTTTCTGAAAAGAATTAATTTTTAATTAAGAAGTTGAAAGATACAAAGCTGGATAACGAACTCATCCAATGTCTTTATCCAAATTAGCTATATCCAAAATTTCAAGTAAATATGACAAAAAGTACGGACTCTAATCTGGGTCAACCGACTTCCTATAAACGGCTGTTTATGTCTTAAATGAGACATTCAATTACAATATGCTCGGAGGCTCTCTGAGCCACTCATTTAAGAAAGTATTTCGCCGAGTGTCAATCTTGTGTTTACAAAAATATCGGAGATTCTCTTGTTTACATACATGCGCGCGCGCGCACACACACACACACACACACACACACACACACACACACACACACACACACACACACACACACACACACACACACACACACATATACATACATACATACATACATACGCACACACGGCGCTTCGCGCCAAATGTAGTTCAGCAGCGAGGTTAGCGTAACTAGACATGACGTAATTTTTATCTTGTTACTTTAATTGTGAGAGGTTAGGCCTGCCCGCCTTTGACATCATGGGCATGCTATTAAATTCGCGGCCCCACCGGTACCCGTCATAAAAAGTCCCTTCTATAAATAGAAGGAACTTAAAAATGGACCCCCTCAGATGCAAAATGAGGGGGCGAAATGTCAGAGTTGTAATAGGGGTGTTGAGGTAGCTTCTTTCGTGGCAAAACCGGTTTGAAATGACATGACACGGGCAGACAGTTTGAAAATTATACTAGCGAAATGGCCTGGAGGGGCAGAGTGTATTTTGGCGGTTTTTTTTTTTTTTTTTTTTTTTTTTTTTTTTTTTTTTGTCTGTCGTTTGCTTAGAAAGACAGAAACACGTTTTGAAAAGACGATCAGAAAACAGTAAATTAACCGATTTAGCCCCAAGTCCCTACAGCAGGAGATTGATTGACCATGATAATTCAAAGAAGTGCCAGATTAACTGGGCGCTTGAAGGCGCCAAGCTAATCTGGCACTACCCTTAAATTATCATGGTCAATCCACCTCCTGCAACTGGTACGTAGTCGATAAGTAACACTTGCACAATTTGGAAAATGCTCTCGTGGGGCTCAAAGGGTTAAGGTATCTCTCCTCGCGTCTTCCTGATCACGAAACAAGACGGGTTTACAAATTGTGTACTTGCGTGTATGTCTTCATTGAAAAGCCCTTTGCGTGCGGGTAGCGGCTTCCAGTAGGAATCATCACGGCAAAAAACCGCTACCGACACGCAGAGGGTTAATAAACTGTGTTGTAACTGTCTTTTCTATGCGTGTTTCTTTCTTCGTTAGTTTGTTGTTGTTCTTGCCGTGGCCTACTGCCCTTATGGGTAGCTTTACGATAGAACTTACCGACTGTGCAGACTCTTGCAGGCGTTGATCCCTTCGCTGTCGAGAAAAAAATGAACATCACCCAGCTGCATGAGGCATAGATTCTCATGAGCCCCCGCAGTCGCTCTATTCCTCTTGCTGACACCACTTTAAACCCATATTCCCCGGACTCCTGAATTTCCGACAAATGCAAGAATTTGCTTCCCCTGGCAGTGAAGGGTCAAACCCCAAGAAATTCTTATGTTTGTGATGTAAAATCTTATCAGAAAGAAGCACAGATCCTCATGAGCCCCTGCAGCTAAAGCTGCAGGGGCTCATGAGGATCTATGCATCGAGCAAGCAGAGGAAGGGGCGGGTGACAGCTTCGATAATGAGACTTTAGTGTTTGGATGCGAAGATTAAATTTCAGCTTTTGTGCAAAGAGTGTCATCCCGTGCAAAGTTGACAACTTGTTTTGCGAGTACAGGAAAGGTTTGGAGGCCCCGGTACAATATTGGGGCTTGTGCGAAACCAGCACCCCTAATGTCATGAGAGCAATATTGTGTGCATTATTATTCTTGGTGAAAGAGGGGGTCACGGGAGGGCACTGGGAATAGGGGTGGAGGTGGGGGTTGGCTTTGGGACGTTCGTGAAATAGTGGGGGTGGAGAAGGGTGGCGGAGTGGGGTGGTAGGTGTGAGCTCTGCACAGTGAATACAAAAGCCGGTAAGAAAGTATGGCAGTTTTGTGTGAAAACGAGATTAGCATTTGCCCATAGTCCAGCTCTTTTTAACGGCTTTACCGATCGAGAATCCGTAACTCCCATCAGTTTCCTCATGAAATTCCCCTTCTACTCATAAGTTTTGTGTTTAGTGATTTTATGACCACCATAGTTCAATTAGCGATTTTCTTACGTTTACAAATTTCAGTGAGCTCTCTTAGCCCACTTTGAAATTAAATAATAAATTCCTAGGATTTCCCTCTAAAATATAGTTTATGGTAGTTTTTCGCTATTCACATTTTCTGTCCTATACACAGTAACAATTTCAACAATCAGCCGAATCACAATCGGATAGACAAAGAGACGAAATAATCAGCAGAAAATCCCGCATACAGATTTCAGCGGTTGGGTGGTGGGGTGGACGTGGGATGAGGGGGGGGGGGGTGGTGGTGGTGGAGGTGTGTTTGTGTTGGGTTGGCTACAAGAAGCGAAATTCTTCTCTCACACAAGCTCCTTTGTTTTGCGATAGGTTGATGTTTGTTTTGCGATAGATTGAGGAACTAAAAACACAGGGCACCCTCAGTATTACGCGCATCAGGATATCGCAAATTCGAATATAACACGGTCTGGTCTGTGGTTCCCAAGTCGATGTTGAGACCCAACGAGCAAAAAGTCCTCTGGCCGGCGTCAGCCTTAACTAGCCCGAGCACACCTGTACGCGGGCCAGTTAACTGACGTCGTCCAGAGGACTTTTGTTAACTGGTTGTATTTTCTTCTTCACAAGCCCATATAAGTTCAGCGCCACTTTAATCTATATTTCACCTCCAATGCCGCATTTCCCAAATTTTATAGGTCACGGTGTCACCTAACTACTAGGTACCAGTTGCAGAAGAGGGATCGACCATATTAATTCAAGGGTAGTGTCAGATTAGCTCGGCGCCTGACGGCGCCAAGCTAATCTGGCACTACCTTTGAATAGACCGACCCACTCTTTGCGTGGAATGTGACTCAAACTGCGTGCGCGATCGCCTCTCGACCAATCTGCGTGCAGCAGAACCAGGCGCCTCTGAGTGCAAAGGCGAGGTACTGCAAAGCAACCGCTTCTGATTCAGTTGTCGGGCATGTAACTGAATGAATCTTCCCGCCCAAAAAATGGGTTGGTCTATTATCATGGTCGATCCGTCTCCTGGTGCGTCGGGGGCAAATGGGTCAACAAGAACGCCAATGATTTGATCTGACTTTATGGCTCCCAGGTGTCGCCAGATACTGAATGAGGGCCGATCTGTGGCAACTGGGATTAGCGTTAGTTTGCGCTTAATATCGAGTAAACGATACGACGGATGAGATGTATAATATTAGTTGAGAACAGAGTCATCAGGGGTGATTATCCTCAAGTCAGACTATAGTGTTACCGGTGTAACACTTAAAATGATCCCCACACCGAATCTTTCTGTGGTCTTTTTAGCGTACATTCGTGTGTGGTCATTCGGCGTGGCGAGCTTTTGCTTGAAGGGAATCAGTACTGACGATACCCTTAAAATTAATAACTCTAACGCTAGATCGATCTGGAGTGCGTTGGCGTGTTTACACGCCAAACGCACTCCGGTTCCATCTGGCGTGAGACTCGCTTTGGCGTATGCGTTCTGTCCCAGGAAGGGAGACGAAACGCTATTGCAATGACCCGCCATTTGAAGATGATAGTATTCATATTCTCGAGTCATGCGTAAGAGGAACCTAAAATCTGTTTACTGAAACACGGCAGCTCTACTTACGCGAGTGCGAGCAGTTCAAAGGTTTTACCCAACACGCGAAAGGTCATCGGGCCGATGTCGCCCGCAGTGGGCCCGCGTACAGTCGTGCGCGGGCCCTCTGCGGCCGACTTGGGCCCTGTCCACGGCCTTTGCCGCTCACTAAGGCGATAATAATATAGTGTACGGCTTTCATTTCAGTTTCACAGAAGTCATCTTATCTTCTTACGCTGTTTGCTTGTCTATACACGTGTTTCTCGATACACAACCGTACGTCCCCCATCCATTTTCTGCCTAATCACCCTTTGGCTGTCGGTGGAGCTTTTTTGTCGCGATGATTCCTGCAGGAATCACCTCGACAAGAAGAGCTACCGACAGCCTAAGGCCGGGTTGGAGTCTGCACCGAGATACATACTCTGTAAATTATATATTACCTGGTTAACTCCTTCGCTGGGGTTTGATCAAGAGTTGGCGGCTGAAACCACTGCACACTGGCGGACATTCACGTGAAGAGCATATAATTATGTAAATGGGACAAATGCGGGCGTAAAGACCATAAGACTACCAAGAGACGTAAATCCTCATGAGCCCCCGCGACTGCGGGGGCTCATGAGGATCTATGTCTCTTGCAGCTCGGTTAGCTTTTGCAGTGAACGGGTTAATTTCTGTTTTATGTAAACTATGTCTCGTCTTATGGTACCGTCAGTCAGTCCGCCTGTGCGTCATTTGAGCCCGGCCGTCTGTCCGTCCGTCGACTATCCAGCTATTAACCCTTTGCCAGCCAGACGACATACCCGACTTCTGTGACAATATCAACCCTTTGCCAGCTAGACCCGACTTCTGTGACAATATCAACCCTTTGCCAGCTAGACCCGACTTCTGTGACAATATCAACCCTTTGCCAGCCAGACGACATACCCCAATTCTGTGACAATATCAACCCTTTGCCAGCTAGACCCGACTTCTGTGACAATATCAACCCTTTGCCAGCTAGACCCGACTTCTGTGACAATATCAACCCTTTGCCAGCCAGACGACATACCCGACTTCTGTGACAATATCACGGTTTCACTGCAGACAACCCAGCCTGCGTGAGTCAAACAGATTTAACCCCTCGCCTGCCGGGAAAGAGCCAACACGATCCAACTGTAAGAGACATAGATCCTCATGTGCCCTCGCAGTTGCGGGGGCTCATGAGGATCTATGTCTCTTGTTGATACCATTTTGAATCTGTACCTGTGACGGCTGGGGCTCGTTGGGTTTGAATTATACAAGATTTTAGAAACAAAATGTACATCAACTGTAAGTGAAGGGGTTAAATGCTGCCAGCTTAGGGGCATAAATCCTCGTGCGCCCCTGAGTCTGCGGGAGTCGTGAAGATCTGTGTACGTGGGGGGAGGGAAGGGGGGGGGGGGCTGTTTGACGTGCTCTGGCAGTGATGTCTGCGCCGGGATGAGCCCGGGTCTGTAATTTGTTGACAACCATGCGCGTTCAACGTCTAATTCCCGATTAATCCAATTTTGTGTTTCAATCTCCGTACTTTGACCGCAGTCCACACCACCGCCCAACTTTCCACAACCCTCATCCGCCGTCCGCAGCAGTCTCGAACTTCTCTATATTTTCCCCTCTTACAGACAGTTGGTGAAGGCGCCAAGCTAAACAGGCAATACCCTTGAGATATACAGGTGCCTGGCTGATCAGGCGTTGCATTTGAGCTACAATGATCGATTGGTGTGTCGTGAATTGTACGAAGGGAAGAGCGAACGAATCTGAGAAAAATGTGTGCCGTGTGACTGTGGGAGTGAAAGCTGTAATTCTGTTACGCTGGTCAGCTTTTCACCTTCAAAGTTCTGTGACGCGAGAGTAGATAAAGCCCTCTGTCTCTAACGTGCACAATAACAGACCTTGGGCCTGTCCAGTATAGAAGCTACCCGATCTTCCTGTCCTATGAGACAAGCAGCCACCAAAGCATGCAATAAAGCGAGCAGTCAAGCAGTCATTCAGTCAATCGATCAAAACCTACAAACTATTTCAATCATGCAATCAATCAAGCA
>BTPG01000001.1:192449779-192542279 GCA_036245525.1 Semisulcospira habei | reverse complement strand
GGCACTTGGAAACGTGGCCGTTTGCCGCGTGTCGGGATTCAGCATGTCTGGAATGAGTTAACCATTACATTGCCCACTGATAAAAACTGACGGTCACAATCCAGATATTTTTACGTTTTTTCCGCCGAGCGGTACCCTCTTTAGCAGTCGAGGAAATAACCTACATTAACTCCTTCAAGGTGCCCGGCATCAATAGCTGCGAAAGTGTCGACACTTTCGCAGCTATTGATGCCGGGCGTCTTGAAGGAGTTGACGAAATACTTTGTGTTCTTGCGTTACAGGGAGACAGTAACGCAGCCAATCAGACCCTGGAGGCGGCCTTAGCTCTAATCGCTTACCCAGAAGGACCTGACCTCATGGCCAACCTTACTAACGACGCGGAGGGAGAGGGGGGTCGCGGCGACAGCTCAGACCTGGCCCGCAAGGACTCGACGTCGGAGGCAGCTCTCGTGTCGCGGCGGGAGTCGATAGAGTCATCTCCCCAGGACCATGGGTTGCCTCCCCCTCATCGCATGCCCATACGGCGACAGTCTCGGGTAGGTTGCGTCAGAGGGTGGATGTAGTGTCGGGTATAAATGAATGTAACGCTCGTTGTCGTTTATATTTATTGCACCCAGTCCCCCCCCCCACACCCCCACACCCCCATCCCACTCTATCCCACCCCCATCACTGCCAAAAAAAAAAAAAAAAAAAAAAAAAAAAGAAGAAGAAGAAAAAAAAGGTGCCATCTGTCAAATGGACGTAATTTTACCGGTTGTAATCCCTTCACGGCCAAGGAAAATTGAACACAACTCGGCTGCAAGAGGCATAGATTTTCATGTGCCGCCCGCTCTTGCGGGGCTCATGCAGATCTTTGTCTCTTGCTGACGCTACTATGAATCCATGTTCCTCGGAAGAGTGGGGCTCCCTGGCGTGGAATTCACGAAGATTTCCGAGACACAGTCAGCGTCAACTGGCAGTGAAGGGGTTAAAGTGTTATTGTACGCACAGGCGCCCTTCAAGTGCACTTTGATACAGTAATTAAAACGGCCTCCTCAAGACATACTAGGTCTCGTTTGAGACAAACGACTCCCAACAAAGAACGAGGGTGTAGTCACGGCAGATAACCAAACGTCTACTGTAAGCATAAACAACACTCCAAATATCTCCAAGAGGCTTAGATCCTCATGAGCCCTCCGGGCTCATGAGGATCTAGGCCTCTTGGAGATGTTTATAGATGCATGTAGGCTTACGCGTTTGTTATCCGCCGTGATGTCGCTCTCTTTCGTTGTTGGGAGTCGTTCTCCTCTTGGAGATGTTTATAGATGCATGTAGGCTTACGCGTTTGTTATCCGCCGTGATGTCGCTCTCTTTCGTTGTTGGGAGTCGTTCTCCTCTTGAAGATGTTTATAGATGCATGTAGGCTTACGCGTGTGTTATCCGCCGTGATGTCGCTCTCTTTCGTTGTTGGGAGTCGTTCTCCTCTTGGAGATGTTTATAGATGCATGTAGGCTTACGCGTGTGTTATCCGCCGTGATGTCGCTCTCTTTCGTTGTTGGGAGTCGTTCGTCTCAAACGTAACCTCGCAACTTTTTGGGTATACTTACGTACAGTGAGTCCTTAGCGGACGCGTCAAAACCGCAATAATATAATGATGCGTTGCACCAACGCACACTGGTTGTCACCCTCGATTTGCTACAGCCGGGTAGCGAATCGAGGGAGACAACTAGTGTGACACCAAAGTTCACTTGACGGGCGCCTTTGGCTTTACCGGACTATTTCATGTGGGTTGTTTTGATGCAAATAATTATGTGTGGCTTGTTTTGAGGTTTGAGTTTTAAGTTTCTAAGACACTTTTCATATTCTTCCTGCATTGTCTCCCTGTTAGGAAACAAATAGTTTACACTTATAATATAGGTACGTTTTTTATACTAAGTATCTTAAAGACACTTCACATAGTCTTCTCGCATGGCCGCACTGCTTGCAACCGATGAAAATATGACAATGCATGAAAAGATTGAGTCTATGCTTTTTACGTCATTGTATACGCACATTGACCTAATTGTCACATATTTATTTCGAAACCCAGTATAATCTGCTTTGCCTGTGACATAACTTATTGACGCTTGAAACTTGCTTCACACATACAACAGTTGTACTCTTTTCTATAGCAGTATCCAACCTTTCAAGGCTGCTGACAGAAACTAAGAGGTTTCTAGGAATTCATAGTTACTCTGGGATGCCTCGCGGCTTTGCGAACAGTGCAGACGGCAAATGGATTAGACTGACGCCTTTAATGGCATACAATTAGCTCATTGCATCCTGAAGATGAGATAATTATCAATTTATTTGAGATATCTGTGGAGGTCTACAGCACAGCTCTTGGAGACAGATCGCCCATGATAGTTCAAGGGTGGTGTCAGAATAGCTTGGCGCCCACTTTCGCCAAGCTATTCTGACACCACCCTTGAATTACCACGGTCAGTCCATACTCTGTCGTAGCATGTCAGGTCTTTATGCATTATTAGATATTATGTGATATTTAGGTACACATATAGTTTCCTTTGCTTTGGATGGTTCAGGTAAATCGGGTGTCCATGTTCTGAAGTCCTGGGATTTTATTTTCACGAGAAAACAGACCACGTTTTCTTTCACCTGTCCTCAGATCACACGGTTTTACATGGCTTGTACTAAATCTGGAACGCTGGTGTCCTTGTATTCCCGAAAAGATTGTGATGATCATTCCCCGGTTTTACCGTCTAACCTCCCAAAAAGGCAATGGACCTCCGGCCGACGACGGCCGTAGTGGGCCCGCGCACGACAGTGCGCGGGCCCACTACGGCGGACGTCGGCCCAAATAGTCCTTTGCTTATTGGGTCAAGTCTGGTATCTGGTACGTATGTCCTTAGTCTCGGACGTTTCAACTAAATCGGGTTCTCCTGTTCTCCCATAAATTTGTGGTAAAAGCCAAAATAAATTACTTTCGAACTTACAGTCTGGGGGTGTCTAGTACGTATGTAACTAGTCAGGGACGCTTCAACTAAAATCGGGTGCTCCTGTCCTCAAGCCTTCGGTCGACTTCTCAGCATCGAACGTCATTTCTAGGTGCTTGGGAACTCCGCATCCTCGTTACAGGTGCATGTGAACTAACCGCATGGGTGCACTGTGTACTGGATGTGTTGTGTGTGGCGCTCATGTTTCAGATCGCTTTGCAGGACAACTATTTCACCATCAAGGTCTACTGCAACGACAGTGACCACGAGGACTTGGAGGTTGTCGCTGCCGTCAACAATATGACACTCAGGTACATGACAAAATGATGATGATAATGATGTTGAGAAGATTATTATTATTATTATTATTATTATTATTATTATTATATTATTATTATTATTATTATTGTGTCTGTTATTATTATTATTGCTATCATTATTAATGAAATCACACAAACTATATATGAGCACATCTCAAAATGTCAGAGAGGAAACATCACACATAGCTGAAATTTCATCTCTCATTTTGAAAACTGATTGTGATTAGATTGCATGTATCTGACACTACTAAAAGAGTATGTAGCAGCTGTTTTCTTTTTGTAACATTTTTAGGGAGTTAGAGAAGAATTTGTGTCGTGCTAAGCATGGTGTCACGCTACAGTCAAGTTTTGAACGTTACAAAATGACCGGAATCACGATGCCTATTTTTGTCCCCAGCTAAATAATTGTTTTGACTCATTTTATCGGATAAAGCTCGTTTTCTACAAAACAAATGCCTTAATAATCGTGTGGTTATATTGCTTTCGTGATTATGTACCTTTAGCTGTATCATCTGTTGTACTCAAACTCTCGGGACTACTATGACCGTAGAGGTAACGACAGAAACCGTAATTTTCAAATTCAAATTATAAATTAAAAAAATCATCATCATCAACCAGACACTTTGCCCTGTGCACGTACTTTAATCCCCATGCAACACACAAACAAGATTTACTTCAAGCTGTCATCCGTTTCGGTGCTGAAGCTTCCTTATCAGAGATACCTATTCCGTGTAATGTTTTTCTGTGCCGAAATTATTTAAAATCATCTCACAAACAAACCACTCAAAAGAATGATACACAGCTTGGTATAAGAATTCTTTATTTCACTCAAATTCAGTTGCAGAAAAAAAAGCAAAGTTATATCTACATTCAGTGAGTCAATACTAACACTTCTGAACAGGGTTCGAGACAAGCGATCTTTTGAGATTTGCTCATATGTACCCTGTAAATAATACCGGTGGCTGCATGCATGCGGATAAAAATCAATGGATATCTATAGATGGCAAAAGACTGGTTAACTCGTAAACTCCCAGAACTAAACGACTTCCACTTTATAGAATGGCAGTCATTTTGTTCTGAGAGTTTACGAGTTTATTCACTGGAAAGCTCTAGATTTACACATTGTGCGGGAAACCCAGTGCGAAAAGGCCATCAGGCCGACGTCAAACCTGTTGTAGTGGCCACGTTTGCATAGTGGCCACCTGTCGATAGCAGCCAACTAAAAGTATACCTTATGTGACCGTGCATGAGACGACCACCTGGCCTTAGTGGCCACAACTGTCCTGTCCCTTAGGAAACCGTTATACACAGGTTTGACTACTGTATTTCAGGTTTACCTGTATTTCATGCCAGTCGACGAGAAGATTCGACCATGATAGTTGAAGGGTGGTGCCTGCATAGCTCGGCGCCTAGAGGCACTACCTTTGAACTAGTATGACTGACTCGTCTTCCACTGTGGCTCTGTAATGAATCCCCCATCCAGGCCCCGTCTCCTCTTCCCCCCTCCCCCTCACCCGCCCACCCCGGTGAATGCAGAGCCATCGGTACACGGGTAATGTTCCCAATACCAGTTGTTGCGCGCACAAGGGATTAATCCATAAAGCCCTGACACGATATTGCAGGACGTGATATTTCAAGGGTGGTGGCGGAATAGCTTGCCGCCTAAAGGCGCCAAGCTATCCCGACACCACCCTTGAAATATCATGGTCTTTACAACTGCGGCACAGACCGCAAAGAACATCCCCCAAATTTGAAAATTTCGTCATCAGTAATGCCACTAGGCGCCGAGCTATTACGACACCTCCCTTGAGCTATCATGAACTGTGACGTAAACCACAAAAGACATCCCCGCGATTTTAAAAGTTCGTCCTCAGTGCTTGAATGGCATAACCCGTTAAGTGCCGAGAAAATGTGAACATAATACAATTGCAAGAGGTATAGAACGTCAGGAGCCCCCGCAGTTGCGGGGGCTCATGAGGATCTATGCCTCTTTCTGACACCACTTTGAATCTATCTTTCTGCAACATCTAGGGTTTTTTTGGGGTCTAGAATTAACGAAGATTGCAGAAAACAGTCTGCGTCAACTGGAAGGTCTAGTGCGTTAGAGAGTATGAAAATAATGGTTCTGGTCACAAGGTGAAGACGTGGTGCAATTTTGCAGGGACGCCCTGGAGCCCATACTGGATCGCCGAGGTCTGGACATCAACAGTATCCACGCCTTCATTGAGAAGTCCAACACCCCCCTCCCGCTGTCCTCGGATACCTCCTTCCTGGCCGGAAACACCTTGGAGATCAAAGGTAGGTCTTGGTGTTTGTACACGCAAATAATCGCATGAACGTGCAAGCATGCACGTGCACGAGAGCAAGCTGACAAACAGATGGACACACACGCTTTAATGATCACGCAAAAGGGCGTGGCTGTGCACATTAACCCTCTTGTGCATGTACCGGTGGCTTCATGCACAAGGGGGTTAACTCATTCGCGGCCAGCCGCACCCGGATGCGCGGCATAAGCCGCGCATCCGGATGCGGCTGGCCGCGAATGAGTTGATGAAGACATGAACGCATATAATATATATATATATATAATGTGTGTGTGTGTGTGTGTGTGTGTGTGTGTGTGTGTGTGTGTGTGTGTGTGTGTGTGTGTGTGTGTGTGTGTGTGTGTGTGTGATATTCGCATGCAACATCGTAAGTGACGTTTTGGAGAGAAATCATGTTTGATTTGGCTGCCTCGTTTAATTTTCTGACGAAATCTGAAAGCTGTAGTTTGGCAGGAAATGCTTATAACCGCTTTGCGAAGCAAGCCAAGGATTACAAATTCAGACCAAGATATATGTTGTTTTTTTTTCGGTTTTTCTTTCTTCGTCTGAAGTACACGATTGTGCATGCAAACACCATCGATATTACAGTATACCGAATAGCACCCAAAAATGCAACATTTTTGGAAATATCGCATTTCTATTGATCGTCAGTATACTTCCTGAACACTTTGTTGATATACGCCACCTCGAACATGCACCAAATGTTGATTGCCCACGTCTGCAGAGAAGTTCTTTGTCCTGACTATCTTTCACGTATGGACGGTTATGATCCTCAACTCGATACCATTGATCAGTGGGAGCGAATCGAAGGAGACAACCAGTGTATATTTGTCGAAGACGTTGCATTTGGACATTCTGTGTTTCCTTGTCGCTGTGTTTTGTTGTGTCTCGTTAAGATTACATTCTGTTTTCGAGTTTTCGTTTTTTACTTAACTCATTTCAGACGTGCCGCGTCCGGATGCGCGGCTCATCCGCGTATCCGGATGCAGCACGTCTAAAGTGAGTTAACCCTTTGGCTGTCGGTAGCGACTTTTGTCGAGGTGACTCTTGCAGGAATCACCTCTATAAAACTCGCTACTGACAACCAAAAAGGGTTCAGATGTGTGGATGAGTCTGTATTTTGGACGTTAAAATCCGTAATGTCCAAAATTCCAGACCAGTACTGACATTCTAATTCAGCTTTATTTATTGTCACGTCTTTTCTTGCACTGTGTTGTACTTGTACTTTGGAAGCGTGCTTCTTTTTTTGCTTGGTATTTCTTCTGTTACACGTACATCTTTCTCTGAAATTCTCGTGCTAAAATTAATCGGAATTGAGTCAAACACTGCGCCGGCGTCTTTGACGCAAACAGTGGATTAAAAGCCCGGACAAACATGCGAATTCGCATGTTTGTCCGGGCCTTTACTCCACTGTTTGCTTAACTCATATCATACTGAGGCTAAAAGCTTCAAATTTGTGCACTGCCATATGCAGGCTACATTATAGTACTTACTGATAAGGATATAGACCAATGGCTTTAGTTCAAGGGTTGTGCCACTACCCTTGAACTATTTTAGTCAAACTTAGCCAAACTTAGCCATAAGCTAAACTTATTTCACACACTGATTCCGAATGATAAGGGTTAAAAGGCGGACATTGTTTATACTTCTTATTTCCGGAACTCGTCTATTTCCATAATGTATTCAATGAGGTTATGTCAGCTCCGTCGTAGTTTTCGACTTCTCAGCCTACTAGATACAAGTATTATTGTCATTATACACCCACCCCCCTATGCCCCCTTCCCAATCACTCATCTCCGTCACTGGTTCCCGTAGGCAAGGGGACACGGTCCCTCCACCTCTCGTCCGAACATCCCTCCTGTTCCTCAAAGCCTGACATGCAAAGATCTGCACTGGTTGTCTCCCTCGACGGAGACAGCCAGTGTGCTGTATGATATTTCTGGAAAGAAGGGTCAAGGTCGCATTTTTTTTTTACCGTGTTCCTGTTTATGCAGGAATTTAGGCAACTTTTTCTGGTCTCATAATTTCCATTATATATAATTTGAACAGTTGTTCGCTGACCAAATAATTCTTTCAGCCTTAACGAGACGCAATGTTAAAAGTCCCTGTGAGGCTAGAACTGCGCGTTGGGATTCCAAACAGGAAGTAGCTAACATTTACTAGTTAGTCCAGCGGATTTGCCAGAAATCACTGGCCAATCACCAGATGTCCGCGTGAGTGTCAAAGGTCAGTCATGGAAGTATTCCATCCATTAATGTAGTGTTAGGCCTTGCAGCAAGCGCATTCCGTCTGCCAACGACACAGAACCTCATGAGCCCCCGCCGTGCGGGGGCTGATGAGGTTCTGTGTCTCTTGCTGACTTGATTAAAACTGCAGTCCTTAGAGAATAGCCTTCTATCTGCAAGAGGCATAGATCCTCATGAGCCCCCTCAGTTGCGGGGCTCATGAGGAACTATGCCTCTTGCTGACCCAACTTTCGTAGGTCTTAAGTTTGTGTTGCACGTGAAACCGGTTGTTGTCCTCTCCTCTGCACGTCTAGCTATTGGTGGTATATATTTTTCAAGATCGAAATATGCAGCTTGAAGGTCTCATGAGGCTGCGTGGTTCTCGCAGATGGTTGGCGTTCACGCGAGGCGTGAATCGCCATACAAGGGACGTAATCACTAGTAAGCTGGTTTGTGATATTAGACCTTACCCCAGATCTGTAAGATCCAAAATCACAGCCCAACACACATTAATCATCATTGTTTTGGGGGAGTTTGGTGCGGTGTGAACCAGGAGTGTGTGTGTGGGTGGGTGGGTGTGGGGGGGGGGGAGGGGGTGGGGCTAGATAATGGGATGTGGGGAGGGGGGATTGATACATTAACTCCTTCAGTTCCGAGAAGATTGATTTCCACCCCAGCGAAAAGATCAGCAAAAGTTATAAATCCTCATGAGCCCCCGCAGTTGCGGGGATCATGAGGATCTATGGATGTTGCTGACACCATTGTGCATCAATGTTCTTTTGACGGCTGCGGATCTTGGACGTTGAATTACGCAAATTGAGAAAACACGATCTGGCAATGAAGGGGTCAACCCTAATAAGCAAAGGTCTTTGGGTCGACAACTGCGGCTGACGTCCGCCCGCAGACCTATTGCGTACTGGAAAATCGTTGCTCTACTGACACACAAACCTAGATCGGAATATTGCAAATTCACGGAAAAAGAGGCGTTAATCAGACGTTGCCTTTGTGAACTGTTGGAAAAGGCTACAGAAGCAGGCGATATGGTGTGAGATAATTGGCTATATACCCTGTTCTGCTATACTATAAAAGGGTTGTATACCCTATTCTGATATAAAATGCCCATATATCGCAACGCTATGTGTAAAAAGCAGCTATATACCACGACTACTGATCAGACGGTGGAAAAAAAAAAAAAAAAAAACACGTTTAGGGCTTAACGTCTATTGTCCACCACGAAGGTGATTTCAAAGACGGGGCACCGAAAAGAGGCCTGTGCAAATTTTGACCCCAGCTGGGTTCGAACCCACGACCTTTCAAACCAGAGTCGAACGTTCTACCAACTGAGCTCCCCAGCTCCCCCAGACGGTGCAGTTGCAGTTTTGAAAGGGATGGGGACTTCCAGCTATCGCTGATTTCGTCCGGGGGGGTGGGGGTGGGGGGCAGGGTAGTGGGGGGAGGGGTGGGGGAGGTGGGGGGGGGGGTTGTCTGGCTGGCTGTCTGTCGCTCCGTCGCGCAGCGGCTGGTGGTGTTGCCGGGGCCAGGCGGGTGGTGGCGGGAGGTGTTTTAGTTTCTCCCCAGTGTTTGTGGCGGATGGAATTGCCGGTTGGGGGAGGTGAGGTGTTTCAACCGCTGGAGAAGTTCTTGGATGAGTGGTGGTGGCCGGTAGTACCGTGGCTGGTGAAGGTGTCTTGGTAGTTGGGGTGGTGGTGGTGGCGGCCAGCGGAGTCTGGGTCTTGGTGTCTGTCGCTGGACTGGGCGTGGAGGGTAGTGGTGTTGTGGTGGCAGACGCGGGGGTGTAGTGGCGGTGTTGGCAGTAGAGCTGGCCGTTTGTTTTTTCTCTCCCGGGTCCGGATGTGTAGGGGTGGTCGTCTGCGTCGTTGGTGTGGTGGGTTGGTGGGTCCGTTGGTCGGGATAGGGTCTGAGGATTGGTCCTTCGTGGCTAGTGTTGTGGAGGTGCTGACGTCTGTGCAGGTTGGGCGTGGTTCTGTTTCGCTGCCCGTTTCTATCGTAGTCGTTGGCGGGGGTGTTGGTTTCCTTCGTTTCTTCTGTTGGGGAGGCTAGGCTCTCTGTTGACTTGGTGGCAGGTGGAGAGATTTGCGTTTCTGCCTCCCGTGTCAGAGGGACTCCCTGACATCCGAGGCTTGTCGTCTTGGGCGGATGGAATCTTTTCAGTGTTCCATTCTCGAACAACCACCGGGTGGTGATTATCGCCCGGTGGTGGCTGTCTCCTTCGGAGGAGATTATGGCTGGCGCTGCCGCTGTCAGTAGTCTGACGAGGCCGTCAAGATCCAGGATCCCAAGCGGACTTTCTTCTCTCTTTTGGTCCAGTCCCTTTCTCTTAACAGGTGTTTTGGGATGTGGACCAGCGGAGAGGCTGGTGTAGAGGCCGACTCAGATTCTGGCTCTGACTGATGATCGGCCTCGTAGACTGGTGAACAGGTGGCGGTTGTGTTACTTGCTGGTTTTGCTTCGTAGTGAGCGGTCATTTCTCTTGAAAAGCGACCGACCTGTGTGAGTGGTACATTGTATATCCTTGCGTAGTGGGCGACCATGTCTTCCCCGTAGGCTAGGGCGTCTTCCCTTGTCGCTCGTTCGCGGAATTGAAGGTTATTTTGACTAGGCGTCCGGTCGTTTGAAGAGGCTGTGCCTTGTTGGACGTAGTTGCTCTGCTCAGTCGCCCAGACGGTGGAAAAAGCAGCTATCTATATACACTGACGTGGTGTGCGATAAAAGGCTGGATGCAAGATTATAGTGGTGCTATAAACAGACTTTAGCCACGACATTATATTGTCACCCGGTGCGCAAAAGGCCATCGGCCCGACGTCGGCCGACGTCGGCCCGATGGCCTTTGCGCACTGGGCAAATTACCATTGCAATAAAGTAGTGTAAATCTACGCGGAGCAGACTTTGATTGTGACTGTGTTGTATGTCATGTGCGCTGGTCTTTGAGTTTAGACGCTGCGGCTAAAAGCCGTACGGTCCAAATATCGCGGGTGTATTACTAATCATCGTCACAATTAACCCCTTTACTGCCAGCAAATATCGCGGGTGTATTACTAATCATCGTCACAATTAACCCCTTTACTGCCAGCGGGCGCAGCTTGTGTTCTTGAAATCGTAAATTCAAAGTCGAACATCCCCTATCCGTCAGAGACACTGGATACAAAATGCGTTTCAGAAAGAGGTATAGATCCTTATGAGCCCCCGCAACTGCTGCTTGTATGGTGATACGCCAACCATCTGCGAGAAGCACACAGCCTCATGAGACCCTTCAAGCTGCATGATATTTTGATCTTAAAAAATATATACCACCAATAGCTAGACGTGCAGAGGAGAGGACAACAACCGGTTTCACGTGCAACACAAACTTAAGACCTACGAAAGTTGGGTCAGCAAGAGGCATAGCTCATCATGAGCCCCCGCAACTGCGGGGGCTCATGATGATCTATGCCTCTTGCAGATAGAAGGCTATCCTCTAAGGACTGCATGAGGATCTATATCTCTTGCAGCTGGACGGTGTTCTGTATTTCTCGGCTGTGAAGGGGTGAACACTGATTTTATAGATGCAACGGCCTAGGCGTGAAGTAGTATCTCGCATCACTGCGGACAGTCGATATTATGCCCAGCGAACAAAGAGTCCTCAGGTCACCGTGGGTTCAGTCGGCCACTCGTGAGACAACATCTATTTGGTTTGTTCGGGTTTAACGTCCACAACACCGAGGTGATCATGGACGGCCCTGACGGGCTGGTTATGGGGGACAGGGAAATCTATTGCCTATGGAGTACGACCTGAACACTGATCAACTCAGGCGCACTCCAACTGTGCCACTTGTATGATTTACCAGGACCTTTCAACGGACATGCTATTGAACAAATCCGTTTTTCCCTCTGGATTGTGAGTCCAGCTACCGGGGCCGGGACGGGATTCGAACCCACGACCCAGCGATTCCCTTCGCTCTCCTGCTCCGACGTTTAACCGCCTGAGCTATTTCGGACTCTGACAACATCTGTTGTTGTTTTCTCCATTTTTTGTCCCTCTGCACCGAGGTGATCAGGGACTATGACAACATCTACGTATATGTATAGACTTTATATACCTTTCTTGCTCTAGTGCACATGACAGATTCGTCATTTCCCGTCACGACTGTGCATCGATTGGCCGACTTCGTGTTGGCTTTCCCTCGTATCCGCGACATTAAGCTCTCTTGCTGCACGCGGCATGAACATACCGAAGGACCCAACGTCAGATGAAACAGGATCACGTACTCAGATTCTGAACAAGTGAAATTCTGATTAAAACAATTTATTTATTTATTTATTTATTTATTTATTTTTTAATTCTCAAACCGAGATTTGATTTTTTAAAAAAAAATTCCATATGTAACTTTTCCCTTATCTCTTTCACCGCCACACAATCCAAATCACTCACTCACTCACTGCGCAGTCCAGATCTAAAAGCGGTACACGCCAGCCGCTCATTTTTAACCCTTTTACCCCCAAAGTCCCATTTCTCAAATTTCGGAGGTGTTGCCTAACGACTATGTACCAGTTGCAGGAGATGACCATGATAATTCAAGGGTAGTGCCAGATGAGCTTGGCGCCTTGAATTATGGTCAAGCCATCTCCTGCTGTAGGTATCCGGGACTAAAAGGGTTAAATCTAAGGAACGTTTTTAGAGTGGCTGCGATAAAACTGCTGTTGCGACACTGAGGTTTAGCGTTGGATAGATGCATACGCACACATATAGATCAATGAATTGGAAAAGGGGAGACTGCCAGTGCTAATATTTTAGGAAGGTTACAAAGTAAAGTAGATTATAGCACTGTCAGGGGAGAGAAATGTGCATGATCGACCAGTGATCATAGATCTACTGTGGCCAAAGCACAAAAAAAAAAAGATATAGGAAAGAGAGGGGGCGCTAAAAAAAGTGACTGAAAGCAATGCATATGGAAGCCCCCCCGAAGGGGGGCGTATCACATATCCCACTGTTCCAGCCACTCAGTGCATGGAAATTTAAATCTAGGTCCCCCCGAGGGGGGTCCAGATATTTAGCCGGTGTGGACAGCTGTTTCGGTCTTGGCGACCTCATCAGCACACCATCGGCGATACTGGAGGAGGCAGGAATTTCTGCCTACCTGCAAAGACAACCACATTTTACTGTGGTGTAAGGGCATACATTCCATGCCACCACCTAGAGCCAAATTTCCATGCACCCTAAAAGAGAACCTACCAAAAGGGGGGAAGGGGTTGCAGTCGATATTGTAGTAGTAAATGAAAAGAAAAGGGGAGACTGCCAGTGCTAATATTTTAGGAAGGTTACAAAGTAAAGTAGATTATAGCACTGTCAGGGGAGAGAAATGTGCATGATCGACCAGTGATCATAGATCTACTGTGGCCAAAGCACAAAAAAAAAGATATAGGAAAGAGAGGGGGCGCTAAAAAAAGTGACTGAAAGCAATGCATATGGAAGCCCCCCCGAAGGGGGGCGTATCACATATCCCACTGTTCCAGCCACTCAGTGCATGGAAATTTAAATCTAGGTCCCCCCGAGGGGGGTCCAGATATTTAGCCGGTGTGGACAGCTGTTTCGGTCTTGGCGACCTCATCAGCACACCATCGGCGATACTGGAGGAGGCAGGAATTTCTGCCTACCTGCAAAGACAACCACATTTTACTGTGGTGTCGTCTGCAAGGGCATACATTCCATGCCACCACCTAGAGCCAAATTTCCATGCACCCTAAAAGAGAACCTACCAAAAGGGGGGAAGGGGATGCAGTCGATATTGTAGTAGTAAATGAAAAGAAAAGGGGAGACTGCCAGTGCTAATATTTTAGGAAGGTTACAAAGTAAAGTAGATTATAGCACTGTCAGGGGAGAGAAATGTGCATGATCGACCAGTGATCATAGATCTACTGTGGCCAAAGCACAAAAAAAAAAAGATATAGGAAAGAGAGGGGGCGCTAAAAAAAGTGACTGAAAGCAATGCATATGGAAGCCCCCCCGAAGGGGGGCGTATCACATATCCCACTGTTCCAGCCACTCAGTGCATGGAAATTTAAATCTAGGTCCCCCCGAGGGGGGTCCAGATATTTAGCCGGTGTGGACAGCTGTTTCGGTCTTGGCGACCTCATCAGCACACCATCGGCGATACTGGAGGAGGCAGGAATTTCTGCCTACCTGCAAAGACAACCACATTTTACTGTGGTGTCTGCAAGGGCATACATTCCATGCCACCACCTAGAAATTAGTGGAAATTTGGCTCTAGGTGGTGGCATGGAATGTATGCCCTTGCAGACACCACAGTAAAATGTGGTTGTCTTTGCAGGTAGGCAGAAATTCCTGCCTCCTCCAGTATCGCCGATGGTGTGCTGATGAGGTCGCCAAGACCGAAACAGCTGTCCACACCGGCTAAATATCTGGACCCCCCTCGGGGGGACCTAGATTTAAATTTCCATGCACTGAGTGGCTGGAACAGTGGGATATGTGATACGCCCCCCTTCGGGGGGGGGGCTTCCATATGCATTGCTTTCAGTCACTTTTTTTTAGCGCCCCCTCTCTTTCCTGTATCTTTTTTTTTGTGCTTTGGCCACAGTAGATCTATGATCACTGGTCGATCATGCACATTTCTCTCCCCTGACAGTGCTATAATCTACTTTACTTTGTAACCTTCCAGATCAATGAATTGTTGTTCAGAACAAGACATCAACAGATGCACGCTGTTTGCGAGGACGATAGCTAGATGTGTGCATGTTGAAGAATTAATGAACAAAACTATATACATGTACCAGTCTGCTAAGACCAACGGTGGCCTGAGGACACTTTGCATAATGGCAACTCCCTGTGGCTGTGTACTCGTAATCCTGCACAGTATTGTCAGAAGCTAAAAACGGTTATGCCCTGTGAAGGCAACAGACAGAAGGTTCTTCGGCTTTGTGAAAAGCGAGATTTGAAAAAAAAGATTACAAAGAACATCTCGCTTTTCACAAAAATGCACTTACCGCCTTTTTGCCTTTATTAGAGCAGAGTTCTTGTGTCTGGTATCGTATAGATACACTTTCGAATAGTTTAGACCTTGCTTTGTAAATCACAGATATTGGTTCGTTATGCGGAGCATTACTGTGGGGTGTCGCGGGCAGAATGAGATAATGACTTGATGGTGATAATGATGATGCACGAAATCCAGACCAACAAAGGTGACTGCCAAACGTGTAATTGATTGTAAAGAAAATCCCAACACAGGAAGAGGCACCATTAGACAGGACACGTGCACACAGCACAGGTTTTTTTTTTACATGTCCGTGTTTTGTACATGTCCGTGTTTTGTACATCATGTCCGTGGGAACCACGTTTCATTCTCTGTCGAGATTTTCTTTGATGCGCGACGCGACAGTGTGTGTGTGTGTGTGTGTGTGTGTGTGTGTGTGTGTGTGTGTGTGTGTGTGTGTGTGTGTGTGTGTTGTTTGGTTGATGCACATTTTATCGTACCCTGGAGCGATTCAAAGGCGAATCGGCTGATTTTCACTGTGACGGTAGCGTGGTTTTCAGTACCCCACAATAAATCGCAGCAATTCTAAACATCTTAACCCATTTAGCCCCGGGACCCTGCCACAGAAGATGGATTGATCATGGTAATTCAAGGGTAGTGCCAGATGAGCTTGGCGCCTTCACTACCCTTGAATTGTCATGATCAATCCATCTCCTACAGCTGGTACATAGTGGTTAGGCAGCACCTCCAAAATTTGAGAAATGGGACATGGGGCTTAAAGGATTATAGGGGCGCGATACCGCCTGTTGCGCCTCAATATGGAAACACTCAAAGAGATTTTTTTTTTCCTCAGCTGCTTTTTTTGCCGTGTCTCCCAACCGCCCCGCTGTCGCGTAGCTATATGGAAACACAGCCTTGGCATTGTTCTTGGTAGGCTTTGGATTTCATTTGCCGACGCACGCTTGTGGCTTGCTGCAAAGTGCATTAGAAGAATTAGAAGTATACTGACGAGCAAAAGAAATGCAACATTTTTTGAAATCATCGGAAACACTAAAGCGTTTCCGATAGTTTCAAAAAGTCGCATTTCTTTTGCTCGTCGGTGTAGAACATGAGCCCGCTTATTTATGCAGCCGCGTCGGTACTGTTTGCAGTGCACACGTACACTGTTTACCGTAGCATTGGCTGCATGCAGAAAGAGATTAATATGAACTAATGAAGATAAACAACAAGACAATCGAGCGTCTGCAATGTAGGCCATCAGCAATCGAGCACCTGCGCATGACCCCTTTTCGCTTTCATGAGCCAATATGAGTCGCACTTTCATCTGAACTGTTGTGACATGCATCGGGAGACGGATCGATCATGTAGCATGATAGCTAGCGCAACCGTGTCAGTTTGAACGGCATATATTCTGGTATGCATTCTGACAACCTTCCATAGCATGAAGAGCTACGATGGACGTACAAACAGGGAGGTGGCCCCTACTCGAGACGGCGCCTGAATGCTTAAGGATGGCACTAGATTAGCTTAGTGCCTGGATGTTCAAGGACAGTGCTTGATTAGCTTCGCGCCTTGACAGGCGCCAAGCTAATCAGGCACTACCCTTGGCTATCAGATCGTCTCTCGGCGTAGTTGACTCTAGACGCTAGAAGCCGCTAGATGTTGAAGGGGTCGTGTAAATGGGCGATAACTTGATACATCTGGGGCTGCGCGCGCCGTTTGTCTAAGATCACATGACGAGCGCGTGCTGTTGCTTGATTGTATACCAATCGAGACGCATTTATTTAATGAGGCACCAGACTAGAAAAGTCACCGTTACTTCTTTTCTACATTTTCCACTTTATTTATTTATTTATTTATTTATTTATTTATTTATTTATTTTTAATTCCATACTGGTTGTCTACCTAAAGAATCGAGCGAGACAACCAGTGTGAGTTTTATAGTCACGACCAAGCACACACTTGAAATGTCTTTTTGTCTTTTTTTATGTACTTTCTCCGGCATCAGACAATTTTGTACCGAGCCGCCATTTTTGACAATACGACTTCGATGCTGGCTCTGCAGTTTGAAGGAAAAAGACAGTATGTAGATTTTTTTGTGTGAAAAGCGAGATTATCATTGTAATGCAATGAAAATCTCGCTTTTCCACGATAATAGACTTACTTTCTTTTGTCCTCATGTTTATAACAGACTGATTGGTGTGTTGTATAAATATACATCGTGTCCGCTGGTCTGTGATTTTGGACTTTACTCCCCAGGCCTAGCCATGTCGGTTGGTCGTTTAACCTTTAGGCTTGTCGGAAGCGCTTTTTGTTACGATGATTCCTTTAGGATAAAAAACCCTACCGACATCTACAGGGTTAAGTGGATGTCTAGAACCGGATTCAGTTAAGTTGACTATATCAGCGTGTGTGTATGTTTTTAACACATTCTGCCCCAGGACCGAAATACCCCAATTATGAAGTTGTCCTCTGAAGGACTGCATTACAATTCTAGTGACAGATCGAGCATGATAGTTCAAGGGTGGTGCCAGAACAGCTTGGCGCCTATGGGCGCCAAGCTATTCTGGCACCACCCTTGAACTGTCATGCTCGATCCATGTCTTGCTGCGGTGTGTCCGGGCTGAAAGAGTTAAACTCATAGTCATTCTGAGGCCGATAATTCAACGACAGACGAATCCATCCGCCAATAAAGCACATATATTAAAGGTGACCGACCGTGTAGGGAAATACCCTCGTACTGACGTCTGCCTAAGTGGGCAAACGCACAGTCTTGCGCGGGCCCACTGTGGCCGATGTCGGCCCGAGGACCTTTGCACAAACATTCGCAGAGAAGTTCACGTCCTTTAAGACCTAAAAATATTCCCAGAGGTCGGATCGCTTTCACACACACACGCACGCACGCACGTACGCACACACACACACAGACTCTCTCTCTCTCTCTCTCTTATTGTCTCCCAGGTCCCGGCCCAGAAACCTTTACAGCAATTGTCTGGCCAGAGGTCCGATTGTTGTACACCGGCCAGCTTCCCGCCTACCACCCCCACGTCCGGAACACACTCGCAGGCTGACATCCCGTGAACTTCCTCGCAGAGATGGTTTAGTTAGCCTTCGGTGTTTAAAGGCCCGCTAGCGCCGTAACTGTTCAAAGATATACTTCTGTAACAGATGGTTACGACACACAGGTCTAGATATGTTTTATTTAGACACAGGACAATCCAGTTCATCACACGTCGTTTTGATATCAAGTAATTTGACAATGAATCTACTCCGTTCTATAAATACAACGCTTTCAGTACGAGATACAGCTAAAAATAGCTTGACACGCTAACGGCTGGGCAGATTACGCGTGTGCTTTTGCTGCTTGTCCGAACTACTGTTAAAGTTTATTAGTGTTAAAGTGTGTCGACAAGGCATAACAAACACAAATGGTGCTGAAATATGTGTTCAAATTTACGCGTAATGGTATTTTAACGTCCACGGCACCAAAGTGATGATAGACGCCGTAACAGAAGGGCTATGGGGAACATGAACAGCTGTTGCCTATGTAGATCTGAACACTGATCAAAGGCGCACTGCAACCGTGCCACATTGATTGACCAATTAATGACCTTTCAACGGAATGCTATAATAGTGCACTCCCCCCCCCCTCCCCTTTATTTTTTGTCTGGGGAACGAGAAGACATGAAGACATGTCCATTGGCTAGAGGGATACATTTGCATAGAAGGTCTTCCACTCTCCTTGCCACAGTTGGTCTCGGGGGAGAAAAAAAAAAATCACTATCATAAACCACGTTCATAAACCCACTCGGTGCAGAAAAAAAATCTATCTATCTATATCCCGTAGTCTTGCCGACCGTTGGGGCACCACTGATGACTTGGCAACCAGCTCCCTCCAATCCTCTGTTCTCTGCCATTCTCAGCGTATCGCCCAGCTTTAGTCCTGTCCACTCTTGAGATATTGTCCTCCCGTCTTTTCCTCTGTCTTCCTCTCCTTCGTCCTCCTTGCACAGTGCCTTGCAGGATTGTTTTGGCAAGCCCTGCTGAACGCGTGACATGCCCATACCACTTCAGTTTGCGTTTTCTCACAATGGCTAATAAGTCTTCATAGGGCCCGATGGCTTGCCTGATTCTGCTTCCCACTTCCTCGTTTGTGATGTGATCTCTGTAAAAAAAAATCTGAACACCACCAACTGCAAGAGGTATAGATCCTCATGAGCCTCCGCTGTTGCGGGGGCTCACGAGGATCTATGCCTCTTGCTGACACAACTTTGAATCCATGTTCCTCGGAAAGCTAAGATATTTTGGTGTTGAATTAACAAAGAATGTAGAAACACGATCTGCGTCCACTGGCACTGACCGGGTAAAGCCGCCTCCCCCACCCAAAAAATAAAAATAAATAAAAATAAATAAATAAAAAAAAAAGACAGGCTAGTCATACATCACCCATGACAATCCAGAAGAGAAAGAGTGAATCACACAGGGTACATTCCCTCATATGCTTCTCTGGCTGGCCAGACGTTACCCTTCTCGCTTTGAAATAGCCCTGGTCGCCTGCTGGTCGTTAAACCCGATCAACCAACTAACTCTGTCCGCTCCGGCGAACGAAGAGACCAGAGGTCCGGGGAGATGTTTGCACTGTGAGAGCTAATCTTGGGAGAAGAACGGGGCCCATACTTGTGCCGTTCGATTTTGCTGGTTATTCGTGAGGACAGCCGGCCGAAGCTATTTCGTTTTTAGCGCCGCCGCCATAAACTCTCCCCTTCCCAGCCCAGACCTCCGTGTGTTCTTAACGTCTTAACAAGGGACCTGCGATTCCGTTCAATTTTAAACTCGTTCCAGACGTGCCGCATCCGGATACGCGGCGAAAAGCCGCGTATCCGAATTACGGCATCTCTAGAATATGATTAACCCCTCTGCTGCCAGTGGACGTAGATTTCTGAAATTTTAGTTCATTCATCTCTAGAAAAAGCATCAGCTGTCCAAGGAACAATGGATCACAGCGGTGTCAGCAAGAGGCATAGATCTTCATGAGCCCCCGCAACTGCGGGGGCTCATGAGGATCTATGCCTCTTGCAGTTGGATCTTGTTCAGTTTTTCTCGGCAGTAAAGGGGTTAAGCAAATTCCAGCCCATGCATAATCTTTTCGAGCTTTTGTAGAGTACGGACACAAGGAGAATAATCACTCTTGCTTGCTCCGTTGATAGTATTTTTCAGGTGGAAGTTGAAAATCTGAGGTAGCTCCCATGGTTGGGGGTGTCATGGTACGTTATACACTGGTTGTCTCTCTTCGTCGATTCGCTAGGTAACTGCGGTCGTTGGGGTCGTTCATGATTTAAGTTCCTGTCGGTACACGAAATTTTCTGCGTCTGCAGAGGGCACACCTCCTCATGATCCCTTGAAATTTGCAGCTTCGAAGAACATTTCAATTGTGTTCGCGTGCAGCCTCCTAACAATTTTTTGTTTTTGAGAAAAGCTAGGTTGTCATTGTGTACCAATGAAAATCTCGCTTTTCTATAAAAAAAAAAATGGAGATACTGGCTTGTGCCAAATCACGGTAGAGTAGACAAAGCACTCATGCAGTCATCTACGTCTTCGTTCCTCAGATGACGGAGGAAAAAAACGGGTTTAACGGCGACTGATTTAAGGAGATTGCTACCAGACTGGAACTGAAGTCGGTATCATAACTCCAATCCGGAATCGCTGTCTAGTCCCATTTTCAGCGTTTTGGGGAACGGGACTTTGAACGGAGGGTGGGGCCGGGGCGGGGGTGGATTTGGGTGCGTTTTTATTGAGGCGGGTCGTTAACCCTTAATGGAGTCTTGCCGATCATGCGGCCAAGATGTTAAAACTCATTTTTGGGACAAGTCTGATGAAAATCTCGTTTTCCGCAAAAATGGACTCAATTGTCATCTGGCTCACTCATAACGTCTGTCAGGTCTACTCACGCGCGCGGATGCCCTGCCGGCCGTCACAGCATTATAAACGTTTGCTTGTCTGCCATTTTTTACCCGTTAACCCTTTTAGCCCCAAGGTCCCAGTTCTCAAATTTGGGAGGTACGAGTTGCAGGAGATGGCTTGACCATGATAATTCATGCCTAACATTTTTTGCCTAACAACTATGTACCAGTTGCAGGAAATGGCTTGACCATGATAATTAAAGGGTAGTGCCAGATTAGCTTGGCGCCTGATGGCGCCAAGCTAATCTGACACTACCCTTTAATTATCATGGTCAAGCCATCTCCTGCTGTAGGGATCCGGGGCTAAAAGGGTTAATCCCGAGGCCGCATTTCCTAAATTTAAGAGGTGTCTTATGTACCAGTCGGATCGACCACGATAATTCAAGGATAATGCCAGATTAGCTTGGCGCCATCAGGCGCCAAGCTAGTCTGGCATTACCCTTGAATTATCGTGGTCGATCCATCTCCTGTTGTAGTGCGTCGGGGCTAAAAGTGGTAAGGCTGGCAGCCTTGATGTTTAGGACTCCAAACAGCACACCAATGCATTGTCTAAAAATCTACGGTATCCACGCAGACCCACAAAGGTCCTCGGTCCGACGTCTGCCGCAGTCGGCCCGCGCACAGCCGCGCGAGGTCCCTCTGCGGCCGACGTCGGCCCGAGGACCTTCACTTTCTAGGCAACTGGTGCTTCTTTTTCTGGACCATGTATAATAAGGTCGTTTATTCTGTCCAGCCTGGGCTCTGCATAATGTATAATCAAAGCACTTGGTACTCTCGGGCCAATCATTGAATCGCTCGAGAATACGAACCGGTTTGATTCACGCCAATCACGCCAGATAGTGCATTTTAGTCCTGGTTATGAATAATCAAAGCATTGTTTCGTTTGTCATGTCCGTAAGACCATAGTTTGAATGCAATTTATACTTTATCGCTGATTCCTTGCTGAATGCATTGAGAAATCCGGCAGTTGGTTTCCTTGTCCGTCTAGAAATTGTATGTGCTCCAAAATATCTTACAATATCCCCCCCCCCCCCAGTTTTAGTCATTTGTTTGGATCAAATAGCTTGCACTAGCTGCACGAAAGTGGACTTTTATTCATGCGTAGCTGTTTTCCGAAACCGGAAGTTTGGATATAAAGTAGGCTTTATTGTCAATAGACTTCATTTACGAAACACAATTATGTAAAACAATTCAGCACAGGTCTGATCCGGTAGATTATACACTTGATAGGGTCATAACGTGAAATTCGTCGGCTATTTCTTTACATTTTGCACGCTTTGCGATCATCTCCTTGGTCACACTATTTGTCTCCCACGGTCGATGTGCAGCGAATCGAGGGAGACAAAGTGTCCTCCGTAGCAAAGCGTCTTTGGGCTCACTACGACCGCAGTGGGCCCGCGCACAGCCGTGCGCGGGCCCACTGCGGTCGTAGTGAGCCCGAGGACCCTTGCTTACTGGCGTGCTCTTTGGGCTGGCATCATGCGAATGGCATTGTATGCACAGTCATCAAAGAATCCTCACATGAACGCTGGTATCTCATGCAGCCAGGAGGCAGGCGAAACGCCTAATGTACCCTGGAGGCATCAGGACCTATTCCCATTGAAAAAGGAGTGTAGCGTGAGGATCAGCTGGCTCGTGTTGCGCAGGCTCACGTTGAAAGCTCGGGCTTTGGGCAGTCCTAGGAATGGTTACGGCAACAGTTGATCACATTCAGCTCAACCTCAAAATGATGCTGTCCGCTGAGTAGGTTGGTTAGTTCTGGGTTTAACGTCGACGGCACCGAAGTGATTATGAACGGCCCTAGAGGGCGAGTTATGGGGGACAGGGACAACTGTAACCTGTGGAGTACGACCTGAACACTGATCAATTCAACGCGCAATGCAGCTGTGCCGCTTTGTTTTTTCCGGACATGCTGTGAGTTGGTTAGTTCGGGGTTTAACGTCCACGGCACCGAAGTGATAATAGACGGCCCTGACGGGTGGGTTTATGGAGGACAGAGAAATCTATTTCCTATGGAGTACGACCTGAACACTGATCAATTCAGGCGCACTGCAACTGTGGCACTTTGATTTACCAGGACCTTTCAACGGACATACTATGGAACAAGCTCGTCCTTTTTCCTTGTATGACTGTACTGCGGTATCTTACATAGGGCGCACAGGTCTCTGGCTTCGATGCCCGGTGAGCAAGAGGTTCTATTGAGTCTTCGTAAATGAATCACTACAATAACGCGATACAGCGAATAAGGGTGTCTGACGTGATGGCTCCCGGGTACCGCGGCTGTCATCTACTGAAGCTGACCTGTACGCGTGTGTTGTGTTAGAACAGCGCCGGCGGGCGGGATGGGGCAACGAACTGGTTGACAACGTCTGGTGATTGAGCGGAGAATAGTGCAGCTACTTTTTTGTATCTGCACGAGATATAGATTCACATAAGGGCGCTGCAGTCGCAGGGACCCATGTGAGTCTGTGGCCCCTTTGCGGAATCAGTTTAGCACGAACCGTTCCCCAGATTGCGAGAGATATGCATGCGTTCACTGCCAAATGAAGCTATTTATGTTTCTGCACTCTTCGTTAATTTTAACGAAAAAAAAAAAAAAAAAACCCGAAAAAAAAAAAAAAACTGCACGTCGTCCCACGAAGATGGGTTCAAAGTGGTGCCAGGAAAGAGGCATAGGAAATAGGCAACTGCAGGGGCTCATGAGGATCTATGTCTCTTGCAGTTGGACTGATCGTGTGTTAACCTTTTCTCAGTCAAAGATTGAAGCGTGTGGCCGTCTGGCAGTGGAGCGGAGAATCGTATAATTGATTATGGTTGTTACATTCACTGATGCTCTGCAGACTTTTTGGCATCTGCAGCCACGGATCTACGGCGGCGGAGTGGGGAGGGGGGACTGGTGGGGGGAGGGGGGTCAGTTTATTCATCGATGAGGCAGAGGTCGCTGAAATTGGGAATTGTCGTAAAACGGCTATGTGTCTTTTGTAGAAGACGGGCGGATTATGGGGGACAGGGAAATCTATTGCCTATGGAGTACGACCTGAATACTGATCAACTCAAGCGCACTCCAACTGTGCCACATTCATTTACCAGGACCTTTCAACGGACATGCTATTGAACAACCCCGTCTTTTCCCCCTGGATTGCGAGTCCAGCTACCGGGGCCGGGAGGGATGACCGAAGAGAAATGACTTGAAGGAAATTATTTGGTCTCAACGACCAATTTCTTTAACCCCTTCACTACCGGAAAAGGTGAACATCGCCCATCTTCAAGAGGCAAAGAACCCCATGAGCCCCACATCTGCGGGGGTTCATGAGGTTGTTTGCCCCTTGCCGACCCTGTTCATATCCATGTTCCTTGGATTGATGGGATTATTCCGTGTTGGCTGAAGAAGGCTAAGCAAAGCCTATCAACTATGGTACAGTGGTGGTTGTTTTGTTGGTTTTTTTTTTTTTTTAAAAACTCATTCCGCCCGCGACACACCACAATAAGATATTTCTCGACCACGATAGTTCAAGGGTGGCGGCAGAATAGTTTACCGCCTCATAGGCTCCACGCTATTCTGCCACCACCCTTGAACTATCATGGTCGATCTGTCTCCTGAATTGTAATGCAGTCCTCAGAGGATAACTCCAAAATGTGGGTATTTTGTACCTCGGGCAGAATGAGTTAAATATGTTTTTAATTTTCATTTAAAAAAAAAATCATAATTATTGACGCGGTTATTGTGTTTTGAAATAGCTGCGCTGCAAAACATACTTTTTGCATCCGCTTGCAGTGAAGGAGTTAAAGTGGACGATAATTTGCACTCTCCTCTTCACGACCCCGAAGATCCGCGGGTGATTTTTGTGACTGTGAATAAACTGAGCAAAGTCTGTGTGCTGCAGCCCACTGTGGCCTGTTAGGGAATTTGACACGCCGCTCACCCAGTGCCACACTGACCCTGAGTCATTTACAATCCCGTCAACAACGCCCGACACGCTGATTTATGCGGACATTGTTATTCTGAGAAAAATTAGTTGGCAGGCCAGAGACCGAGAACACATTTTTGCATGAAACCCCGGTCATCTGCTCGCTTTTGAGGATATGATGGAACCGATTTGTCCCAACAAGAGGCATATTCTCATGAGACCCCTGCAACTGCAGGGGTCTCATGAGAATATAATATGCCTCTTGCGCCAAAGACGGTGGGTGGGTGGATGAAAAGGAACTGCTCAGCTGCTGGCGTTTTCGGGCCATTGCCCCTCATATCGTCCTCAACACTAGCCAATGACCTTCGCTCTTCTTCGGCGCCAGCCAATGACCTTCTTTTTTCTTCCGGGCGCCAGCCAATGGTTTTCCGCTACTGTCGACGGTAGCTAATGATCTCTGGCCTTCTACGTTGTGGGCCAATAACTTCTTAGTTATCGGCAAGGGGCCGATGTCCTTAGCATTTCCGTTGAAAGGTCCTGGTAAATCAAAGTGGCACAGTTGGAGTGCGCCTGAGTTTATCAGTGTTCAGGTCGTACTCCATAGGCAATAGATTTCCCTGTCCCCCATAACCCGCCCGTCAGGGCCGTCCATGATCACCTCGGTGCTGTGGACGTTAAACCCGAACTAACCAACCAACCAACCGATGTCCTGCGCCGCGCCATGAGTTTCCACTATTGTTGACCGGGAGACTCTTTTATTGTCGCGGATAATTGTATTTTGTGAGCTAAAACAGTTCTCTCTTTTTGCGGAAGTGGTCGCTTAACCCCCTTGTGCACGCAGCCACCAGTATTTGTAACAGTACCGGTGCCGGGCTGCGTGCGCAAAAGAGTTAAACAGTTTGGTCTGATTCGCGTGTGCTGCGCCGTAAACTGATTCCGCCAATTTGCGGTAAATTGATTTCTTCCAATTTTCGCAAGCCCGTCACGCCGCACGCAGAGGATCTCAAAATGTCGACGTCCTATGTTTCTTTTGTTGGACCCATCAATATTCAGTGGTCCCCTGGTTACCTCCTTGAGGGTGGACAATAGATGTAAATGATGCGATCAGATCAGATTCAACAAACTGTATTGCCGTTATTTATTCCTTTGGATATTGGCCGCAGTGCTTTTTGTCGAGGTGATTTCTGTAGGAATCACCTCGTCCCCAAAAAAAAAACCAACCAAAAATCCCGCTGCCAATGGCCAAAGAATTTACAGACAAGCACAGACAAGTATCTTTTAACTGATGTTTGTTGCAATTATTTTTCCAAAGACAACCCATTCAGCCCTGACACTCTGCAGCAGGATATCAGTCGACCATGATAGTTCAAGGGTGATGACAGAACAGCTTGAGGCAGAGGTCGCTGAAAATGGGAGTTGTCGTAAAACGGCTATGTGTCTTTTGTAGAAGATGACTCATCCACGATTTTTCAGTGTTAGTAGAGAATGATACTCCTGGCGTCTGTAGGCAGCAGGCTAGTCGGGCACCCCCCCCCCCCCCCCCCATGAGCTGACAGGCTAGTGTCCGCGGGGGTGATATGGAAAGAAGGGTAGGGACGACAGAAGGGAAATGACTTGAAGGAAATTATTAGGTCTCAACGACCAATTTCTTTAACCCTTTCACTACCGGAAAAGGTGAACATAGTCCATCTTCAAGAGGCAAAGAATCTCGTGAGCCCTTGAACTATCATGGTCGATCTGTCTTCGTACTGTAATATAGTACTCTGATGACAACTCTTAATTTGGGAACTACGTCGCTAAAGTTCAATGTGTTAGAGTCTCGCTCTTACGACTGATGTATACTATGCAATCTATGGCCACTAACCGTGAAGGGGTTAAGATCCCCTTGTCCTATCCGGTATTACGGTGTCCTCATTTCTTCGACCTGTTTATTTTGCTGTAGGTGTTTTTCCCCCGCAACTTTTGTGGGTCGCAGCGTAGATTTAATGTAAAAGTTGTTAGTGTTGTCACGACGCAAAAGAGCATTAACAAGGTGTAAGTGTGCGGGTCTCTGATTCTGGACCTTTCAGCATGAAGTCGTAATGTCCACAGTGTCAGACCAGCACCCACTTAGGTCCAAAGTCAAAAGACAAACACTTCATCTCTGCTGTTGTGTTTTCTGAAACCTTTGTTTATTCGACGACCAAACGCCACAACTGTCCAAAGAGCATGTATACAAATTGGTCTCAGCAAGAGGCATAGATCCTCATGAGCCCCCGCAGTCGCGGGGGCTCATGAGGACCTATGCCTCTTGCTGTTGGGCGGTGCTCATTTTTTCTCGAGCAGCGTTTAATGGGTTAAGTAATTGCATGTTTACTGTCCTGTCTTTTGAAGTTTTTGAAAGTTTTGTTGTTCAAATTTCAATTAGGAGTTGCAAAAGTGTGGCAGCCGTTGCAATCGCACACATTCGGTCACCGAGCACTAAAAGGATTCAGTAAATCGGAACTTGTCTTCATGCATAATTCATTCATCCCAACGGCCGTATTTCCCAAATTTTGGAGTCGTCATCTAATGACTATGCACGAGTTGCAGGAGATGGATCGAAAATGATAATTCAAGGGCAGCGCCAGATTAGCTTGGCGCCTGTCGGCGCCAAGCTAATCTGGCGCTGCCCTTGGATTATCATGGTCGACCCATCTCCTGCTGTAGTGCGTCAGAGCTGAACGGGTTAATGTTTTCTTCTTGTTTGATTTTTGTTTTTAACCCTTCCAATGCCGCAGCGCAACGACCAACACGCAGCTGCAAGAGGCATAGATCCTCATAAGCCCCCGCAACTACGGGGGGCACATGGGGGATCTGTGCCTCTTGCGTGCCCTGATTTTGTGTCCATGTTGTTTAGAGCTGGCGGTCTTCGGCGAAGAATTCAAGCTGATTTCAGAAACACAATCTGCATGCTGTACACCTCACTTCCCCAGTCCCTCCCCACCTTCACTAGCTTTTTGCTTTTTGTTTGCTTTTTGTTTGCTTTTTGTTTGTTTGTTTTCTTTAATGACAAATGGTGTTGTCATCGACTATGTTAACGCCTGTTTATTTTTTAACTCATTCGCGGCCAGCCGCTTCCGGATGCGCGGCTTATGCCGCGCATCCGGAAGCGGCTGGCCGCGAATGAGTTAAGACGAAAAATCACGGATTCGTGACATTGATATTTTTAAACTTTTAAATTTTAAATTGCACACCTTGTTTGAAAAGTTATGTCACTGTAACCGGCTGACGCGGTCCCTCCAGCTGAGCCAGTGAGCTCACTTTTTGAAAGACGGATGTCTGCATTTTAGCCTTGCGTAAGACATAGACTTGCGAAAGACATAGGCTTGCGTAAGACATTTATTACGTATTTGATCGTGACAATCATGTTGCAAAGAACAAAGAAAGTATATTCAATCGAAATTAGTCACATTGACCTCTTCACTGCCGAGAAAAAGTGGACACATTCAAAGTGCAAGAGATATACATCCTCATGAAAGATCCTATGTCTTTTGTTGACGCCACTTTTATATCTGTGCTCGGTCTCTTTACGTCTGGGGCTACATTTCCAAAACAAAAATCTGCGACCACTGTGAGCGAAGGGGTTAAAAAGTTGTTTATTTGTCGGATGTCTACGTCTCGCCATGAATTATGAGTGCCTAATATTCGACGCTGTCCCGCTGTGATCATGCACTAAATCCCCCTACCCCCCCCCCCTCCCCTTCCAACTTCACCTCAACCCCTCAGCCTTTAACTCTCTTAGTTAGCCACCGGCACTGTTCATTGTCAATCTGCCTGTGACTGCATACATGAGGATTTTATTCCTTTTGCTGCCGAGAAGAAAAACAAAAAACAAAAACAGAAACCAAAAACCTCCACCAGCTGCAGTTGCGGGGGCTCATTAGGATCTATATCTCTTGCTCAAACCACGTTGCATCCATGCTGAATTTGCAATGATTTCACATGCACAATCTGCGTTTGTTGGCAGTCACCTAGATGCTAGATTCAATCGAAATTAGTCACATTGACCTCTTCACTGCCGAGAAAAAGTGGACACATTCAAAGTGCAAGAGATATACATCCTCATGAAAGATCCTATGTCTTTTGTTGACGCCACTTTTATATCTGTGCTCGGTCTCTTTACGTCTGGGGCTACATTTCCAAAACAAAAATCTGCGACCACTGTGAGCGAAGGGGTTAAAAAGTTGTTTATTTGTCGGATGTCTACGTCTCGCCATGAATTATGAGTGCCTAATATTCGACGCTGTCCCGCTGTGATCATGCACTAAATCCCCCTACCCCCCCCCTCCCCTTCCAACTTCACCTCAACCCCTCAGCCTTTAACTCTCTTAGTTAGCCACCGGCACTGTTCATTGTCAATCTGCCTGTGACTGCATACATGAGGATTTTATTCCTTTTGCTGCCGAGAAGAAAAACAAAAAACAAAAACAGAAACCAAAAACCTCCACCAGCTGCAGTTGCGGGGGCTCATTAGGATCTATATCTCTTGCTCAAACCACGTTGCATCCATGCTGAATTTGCAATGATTTCACATGCACAATCTGCGTTTGTTGGCAGTCAAGGGGTTTAAGGTTTGAGCAAGGTTTGATCGATCGGCATGGCGCCTCCCCAAATTAAAATAGCCACTGCCCTTCTGCCGTCATGTTCAGTCTGTATTCCTTTGCTGGCCGTTCACATGAGCAGGTGTTCCTAATTAATCCACACAATTATCATTGACAATCCTTGCGCTGACACGGCCACCCTTCATTCGTTTGTTGGCCATCAACGTGATAGTTTTCCAAATTAATCCCCTCCGTTTATAAGTACTACCTTTGCGTTGGCTTGGTCACCCCATCTCCCTCTAAGCTAGGCGGTCACAGTAATTGAGCTCCTAAATAGGCACTACCCTTCTGCTGTCATGGTCATTCCACATTTAAGGTGATCTAGTTGTCCTAACATAATCCCTGCCGTTGTCAGACGCTGCCATTGCGCTAGAACCGTCACGCCCACACTGGTTACTTCCCTCGGTTCCCTGCCTTGCAGCAAATCGAGGGAGACGACCAGTGTGGGTCACACCGTCTCCCCCTCAGCTTTTGCGGTGACAGTGATTGAGCTAGACCTCCGTCCACTCCACCCACAGCATCCTCCAACTCACTCCTCTTCCCACCGGGACCGCCAGCAATTTGTCTCCTCTTGTGTTCTCTTCACCCCAGTGCGCATAAGGCCATCGGGCCGCGACGGCCGCCGTTGACCCGCGCTCGGCCGTGCGCGGTTCAAATTTGGCCGAATTCGGCCCAGTGGCCTTTTCGCGCTGGGCCCTCACCTTTGTGGGACCATCAGCCTCCAAACTTCGTTCAGCCAATCAATGCCTTTCATGCACTGACGGGCTTTGAAACGTGACTATCGATTGGCTGTCACCGCTTTGCCGAGGGAGAGATATTTCAAACTAGAGTAAAGACCCTTCACGTCTGCGAGAGACATGGATTCACATTAACACTTGCATTCGCAGGGACTCACGTTAATTTATATCTCTTACGGCCAGGATCAGCTTCGGCTGTTTCTAGGTTTGAGGGTGATGTTCCTGGTTAAAGGGTGTACAAGTACAAATGTACCTTTTGACCTTAATTTGAAGATGTTGTTCCGGGTTAAAGTGCACATTTATGAATACTTTTTTTAGCCTCCCCCCCCTCCCCCCTCTCTCTCTCTCTTTATATGCCTTGTCGTCATGGATGTGTAGAATTATGATACCGAGAAAATCTCTAGAACACTTGAAAGTTGAACGTCCGGGATACCGGAAATGCTAATTGCTTTTTGATTCCGCCTATTGGATGGTGTGTTACTTTGGCGGCTTTGATTTTAGCCCGTAGGATGTGAATTACTTTGTAGTCTTTGATTCCACCAAAAAGTGCGGTTTTAGATCGCAGACTTTGATTTTACCAGTTGGGGGCGCTTTCAGTTGATACTCTTTCTGAACAGATAAAGACGTGTGGGAGCCAAAAGTAACGAAAGCGAGGAAAGCACTTTTTTATAATGCAGAAAATCTTTTGAGAAGAAAAGGTCACGTTGAGGGATGAAAGGTTTGCCGCGACAATCTGTATTTCTCAAGGATCTTGGACCTTGCTGATAATACATTTTGGAGTGTCGATCAGCGTAACCCGTTCAGTGCCGCGAACATTTGAACACCACCCAACTGCAAGAGGTATAGATCCTCATGAGCCCCCGCATTCGCGGGGGCTCATGAGGATCTATACCTCTTGCTGACACCACTTTGAGTCCATGTCCCTGGGACAGCGGGGGCTTCTTGGTGTTGAATCGACGAAGATTGCAGAAACACAATCTGCGTCAGCTGACGCTGAACGAGCTAAACGCACGCACATGCACACACACACACACACACACACACACACACACACACACACACACACACACACACACACACACACACACACACACACACACACACACACACACACACACACACACACAGACACACGCAATGTGCGAGAAAAAAAGGCTTGCTTTGAATGAATTTTAAAGAAGTAAATTGTTTAGCTTATGTAGAAGCGATTTCCATACATATGCAGCAGAAAATGAAAGCTACTAGAGAGAGAGAGAGAGAGAGAGAGAGAGAGAGAGAGAGAGAGAGAGAGAGAGAGAGAGAGAGAGAGAGAGAGAGAGAGAGAGAGAAAATCAATGAATCTTTCTTTTACAACGGTAAAGATATTAACAATGCCAGAGGCAATGCCATTTTTTCAAATCAGAGAGAGAGAGAGAGACAGAGACAGAGAGACAGAGAGAGAGATTTGAGCAAAGACCGCTTCTATAATTATGCTGTGTAAGCGTAATACGGCGTAATTTATTTTCTCTGCAAATCACATTGCCAGAGCGCAGTATAATGTAAACTAATTGCTGATTGGCCGTGTTCTGTTTGTTCCAGCGGAGGTGCGCAAGTTCCTCTGCTGAAGAGTTCACAATAGGAAGATAACTGACTACAGATTGCACAGAAAGTTAGCCTCATGTAAACAATTTAACCACTTGACTGCTATTAACGATACCGCTGGGCGGGTTTCCGCCGAGCTATGTCGTCAGTAGCGGTCAAGGGGTTAAATCGAGCGTAAGAGAGAACAAGATAGGATAATCCATAACCACAAAGTCCCTTCTATATGCGAGCTGCCCTCGCTGTCTAGGGTCTCTACCTTTTGTCTTTGACCTGATTCTGATGTTGAAATATCTGCTAGTGAAAAAGCTTCGCAGATCTGACAATGCGTCAGTGAGCTCTATAAGGGCTCAGTGCATACGCGCCATTGGTTTGTCAAACGTCATTTGTCATGACGTATTTTTAAGTCCTTCTATTTATAAGCAATCCAGACCATTTATTTATTTATTTATTTATTTATTTGCTCAAATTTATCTATTTATAGAAATAAATAAATAAATAGAAATTTATCTATTTATAGAAATGACTTTTTAGGACGGGTCGCGGTGGGGCGAATTTAATAGCATGGCCATGACAGGCTAAACCTCTAACAATTGAAGTAACAAGATCAAATTTAATCTCGCTGCTGAACGTACATTTGGCGCGAAGCGCCGTATGTGCGTATGTATGTGCGTATGTGTGTGCGTATGTATGTAAACAAGAGAATCTCCGATATTTCTGGTCACACAAGCTTGAGACTTGGCGAAATACATTTTTTTAAGTGGGTGGCTAAGAGATCCTCCGAGCATATTGTAATTGAATGTCTCATTAAAGACATGAACAACCGTTTATAGGAAGTCGGTTAACCCCGATTAGAGTCCGTAATTCTTTTCATATTTACTTGAACTTTTGAATATAGCTAGTTTGGAGAAAGACTTTGGATGAGTCACGTTAGCCAGCTTTGTATCCTTTCAACTTCTTTAGTAAAAATTAATTCTTTTCAGAAAATAATTAAAACAGTAAAAAAAAAAACTTTTCTTCTAGAGAAAGTCAGACAGTGCTGGTGACTTAAGAAAGCAATTACGTCACCACGCAGACACTGATACTCTAAATATGACGTAATTCTCTCTCCCTCTCTCTCTCTCTCTCTCTCTCTCTCTCTCTCTCTCTCTCTCTCTCTCTCTCACACACACACACACACACACACACACACACACACACACACACACACACACACACATATTCGTGCATCTCGAAGAGACATAGATCCTCATGTGCCCGGAGGGCGCATGAACATCTATGCCTCTTGAGGATGTTTGGAGCGCGCGCATGCACGCACGCACACGCATACACACACATCGACGCGCTTTCAGAAGAGCATGCAGGTGTACTTAGTATAGCATGTAGCTAGGTAAAGTAAACCTGATTTCACACAAATTATAGCAAGACTGAAATTGTACTGTGAAATTCTAGTTTTGTCACCATTTTTTGCAAGTCTTGAAGCGAAAGCGAAACTCATATCACGTTAAATATAAAATTACGTAAAAACAAAAAAATACGTCATGACAAATGACGTTTGACAAACCAGAGACACATGCGCGCATCTTCAAGAGGCATAGATCCTCAAATGCCCTGAGGGCGCATGAACATCTATGCCTCTTGAGAATGTTTGCAGCACGCGCGTGCACGCACGCACACGCACACGCATACACACACATCTGGTTTGTCAAACGTCATTTGTCATGACGCATTTTTTTGTTGTTGTTTTTACGTAATTTGATATTTAACGTGATATGAGATTCGCTTTCGCTTCAAGACTTGCCACATTCCTTCTGCATATAAAGATAAGTAGCGGCTAATGTCTCTGTTTGTTTGTCTATTTTGACAAAGGGTATTTACCCGAAATATTAATAAATTGTGTTGTACCGTTTTTTCTAAGCGTGTTTCTTTCTCCGTTGGGTACTTCTTTGCATTTCACACGCTTGGCAGTCACCTTTTTGGTCTGGATTACACACACATCGATGCGCTTTCAGAAGAGCATGCAGGTGTACTTAGTATAGCATGTAGCTAGGTAAAGTCAACCTGATTTCACACCAATTATAGCAAGACTGAAATTGTACCGTGAAATTCTAGTTTTGTCACCATTTTCCCCAAGTCTTGAAGCGAAAGCGAATCTCATATCACGTTAAATATCAAATTACGTAAAAACAACAACAAAAAAATGCGTCATGACAAATGACGTTTGACAAACCAATGACGCGTATGCACTGCACGCGCCCCTTCTAGAGTTCACTATGACGCATTGGCACATCTGCGAGGCTTTTTCAGAAGGAGATATTTCAACATCAGAATCAAGTCAAAGACAAAAGGTAGAGACCCTTGACAGCGAAGACAGCTCTCATATAGAAGGAACTTTGTGGGTTATGGTTCATCCCATCTTGTTTTTTTTTTATTGTTTTTTTTTTTAAATCTTGTTACTTTAGTTGTCAGAGGATTAGGCCTGCCCGCCTTTGACATCATGGACATGCTATTAAATTCGCCCCACCGCGACATGTCCTAAAAAGCCCCTTCCATAAATAGAAGGGACTTAAAAACCAGTCTCGTTTCTGAGACCATCCATCTGCAAGAGTCGTAGATGCTTAAGTCACCTCTATTTAACATTTTAAAAATATTTATGTTTTGTAAAGTTTCAAACGTTTCGTTTCGGGATGAACCTGTATTGAGCGACCATCCTTGTTAGAGACCACCTGTCGTTAGAGACCACCATTTAGGCTATTGCGGAGCACCTTGCTTAGTGGCTTGCGTAAGATTTACGCGCTACGGCCACCTAAATGATGGGTCTTTAACGACAGGTGACACTTGTTGTCCTTCAATACTTCTCCTGAGAGAGCATGCGTCTATTGAGACCACTTGTTTTCTGCTTAAAAGGGTGGTTGCTGGAAGCAGGTTTTACTGTAAATGCTGTTTCTGCATGGGCTTATGAAATTCCAAACCCCTTAAGACAAATGATGGTGATGATGATGGTGATGGTGGTAATAATACATAGCTCTTACATAGTTCTTATGAAGCGTGCTGTCCAGAGAAAAACGGGATTCACTTCTCTAAACTTGAGACTGACTATAGCTGATTGGTTGGTTAGTGCGGGGTTTGAACGTCCACGGCACCGGTGTGATAATGGACGGCCCTAATGGGCCTGGTTGTGGGGGACAGGGAGAGCTATTGGCCTGTGGAGTACGACCTGAACACTGATCAGTTTAGGCGCGTTGAAACTGTGCCAACTTGATTTACCGGGACCATTTTAACGGACTATATGATCAAGCCCGTCGTTTTCCCATAGACTAGCTGACGGATCAAAATATTTACTGCATCCGCAGGAATCAACGGTGATCCAGACAAAGAAAGACCGGCCGAGGGGGTAAACCCACCACGAAAAAGTCTTTCGGGTCGACATCGGCCCGATAGGCTTTTGCGAACTGGGAAGCCAATGCGGCGCATACTGGGGCTGACGGGCGATCTGTGCCCTGTAGACAGGAAGGGGCTGGACGGTGGTGAACTTTGATTGGATATTGTGGGGAGAGCAAGCCGCGTACCCCACCGCGATCAATATAATTGTGTTTGACCAGCGATTGCTTTTGGCGCAACAGTGAAGCGAAATTATCGAGATTACCACCGTCACCGCTAGTGGACACGGAGTTTGTTTCTGAAATCCTTTTTAAAAAAAAAAAACTCTTCGTCTGCCAGCGGACGACCCAAATTACATTTTCGAATTCTTTCTTAGTTCAGCGTCTAAGCCGTCAATGGAACGTGGATGCAAAGCGGTCTCATGCGTAGATCCTCATGAGCCCCCCGCAGCTGCGGGTGGGGGGGGGGGAAGAGGGGAATGAAGGGGGGGGGGGGGGCTCGTGAGGATCTATGCCTTTTGCGATTGTGTGATGGGTGATGTTCAGTGTATCTCGGCAGTGAACGGGTTAAAGCCATCTTACCCAGACGAGGAAGGATTATTTTGTAGGTGATCCTGGTATTGCCTTTCCGTAATGTCGCACACCGAAATTGCTACTTGCAGTTTGAATGTGGTCAAACGAAAGACCGCTCTGCTCTTTTTTTAACTTCGCAAAGCATGATAGCTTTTCCGTTGCGCATAAGGGACAGTAGCACACCTCTCTTACCCGTGCCTACTTGTATGGATTGTGAAAAGATGGATAAGGCAGTCTTAGTTAAAGCGAGACAAACTTGAGAATCCACTTTATTGGCGAATTTTAGCAACCAAAGACCGCTAATGAGAAAGCAATTTAACCCTATGGCGGGATTTCCCAGATTTTGGAGGTGTTACCTAAAGAGATGAATTGACCATGATAGTTCAAGGGTAGTGCCAGATGAGCTTGGCGCCAAGCTCATCTGGCACGACCCTTGAACTATCATGGTCAATCCATCTCCAGCTGAAGGGCGTTAACTAGATGTGGTGATGTGGGGCCGGAGGGGTTAGTGTTGAGATGTTTGCGATTTTATTTTCTTCTTCTGTGTACCCGTTTGTTCTAGTTCCTTTGCCCCTTCAGTGTCCTTGAACTATTCGTTCGAGATCTGGCCCATGCTTTAGCTAGCACATGTACACGTATTCCTTAACCCCTTCCCTGCCGGAACACACGTCGCAACACTCAAATGCAAGAGGCATAGATCCTGATGTGCCCCTGCAGTTGCACATGCGGATCTATGCCTCTTGCTGACCCCACTTTGTATCGATGTTCCTTGAATGGCTGGACGTCAAAGAACCCAAGCCGTCCAAGTAACTTGTGTAAACGGTGGTGCCAGCAAGACACATAGATCCTCATGTGCCCCCGCAACTGCGGGGGCACATGAGGATCTATGTCTCTTGCAGTTGGATTGATTATAAAGGGTTAAAGTTTGTCGTATGCCGACGGTTTTCAGTATGTGTGTATACATTTCTGTTGCTGGGCTGATCTATCTACAGAGCTATGTCAATGGCAAAGCTTGTAAGTTGACGCAGCAGGCACGCGCCTATCTTTTGACTAATGGTTTTTGCTGACTCACCTTGCCCTCTGCGCAGTCACGTCATTTCTGACAGATAAGACGCTTGTTTGAAGTTTATCGGAGTTGTCAAGCGACGTATGGATAGTCTTTTTTAAGTGGCTGATCTTAGATGTCCGTATGTTCAATAATAATAATAATAAAGGTAATTTGTATAGCGCCAAGGTGCTCTAGGCGCTTTACAATCACAGTAATGAAACACAAAGCAAAATACAAAAACAAACACACACACAACAACAAAACAACAAACATACATTGATTTGCAAGGAGCAAAAAACGCGCGCGCGCGCGCGCGCGCGCACACACACACACACACACACACACACACACACACACACACACACACACACACACACACACACACACACACACACACACACACACACACACATATACATACACACATACATATGATGAGCCAGCAGACAAAATGGTCTTTAAGTATATGCAACAGAAAAAAGGTGTGTTTTAAGCTTGGATTTAAAAATGGAGAGAGATGATGAGAGACGCACGTCAGCTGGGAGGGCGTTCCATGTAATGGGACCAAAAGACGAAAATGCACGATGACCTTGAGTGACCTTATTACGTCTAGGGATACGGAAAACACGAGTGTCTGAAGCAGAGCGTAGTGAGCGGGACGGTGTAAACAGCTGGACAAGATCAGATAAGTAAGGAGGGGCAGAACCAGAGATGATGTTCAAACAAATAACAGAGACTTTATATTGAATTATGTATGAAACTGGCAGCCAGTGCAAATCAGCTAGTAGAGGCATAATGTGTTCACGTTTCGGTACACGAAAAATCAGACGTGCAGCACAGTTCATGACTCTCTGGATTTGGTCGAGAAGATTTTGCGGAACACCGGACAAAAGAGAATTGCAATAGTCTATGCGGTACAGCACAAGGGAGGTAACAAGTGTTTTGGTAACTTCAATAGTCAGCAGATGTCGAACAGTGCTGATCCTTCCGAGTTCAATGAAAGCAAGCTGGCAAACTTTCTTCACTTGTTCCTTCATTGTCAGCGGAACAGATAACACCCAAGTTACGGGCCGAGCTAGAAAAGGAGATGGTGCTCTCACCCACCATCATTGACTCAGGAAGATCAGCACTGCACGTTAGTAGAGGAGGGCCTCGGTATTGTCACTGTTTAGCTGGAGCTTGTTTTGTGTGGTCCACTTCTGAACATCACAAATACAAGCCTCCATAGACTGCACCATCCGATCAACATGTTCACGTAAATGATAAGAAACAAAGTGACGCTCAATGACATGCGACAGGGGCTGTGTATACAAATTAAAAAGAACAGGCCCCAAGACCGACACTTGTGGAACGCCACAAAACAGCTTCACAGGGTGGGACTCGAATCCTGCCACTGAAACCATCTGCAAGTGCAAGGTAGGACTGGAAAAAGTTCAGTGCAGTGCTTTGAATGCCAAATACATCATGAAGGCGAGCAAGTAGAATGTCATGGTCAATGGTATCAAAGTTCTAACGCATTAATTAGAGCATGACGTGTGTAATGCGCGTGACGCGAGGCTTACTTACTTACTTACGCCTGTCACCCCTACCCGGGTATAGGCCGTCGACGAGAGACCTCCAGCAACTCCTGTCCTGTGCTTCTCCTTCGATTCTACTCCAGGTGGTTCCCAGTCTCTTGATGTCTGCTTGGAGGTCTCGACGCCAGGAGTTTCTCGGCCTACCTCTTTTCCTCTTTCCCTGGGGGTTCCATGACAATGCCTGCCTAGTGATACTGGAAGCTGGCTTTCTCAGACTGTGACCGATCCATCCCCATCTTCTTCGCCCAATTTCATTCTCTGCTGTTATCTGCTCTGTTCTCTCCCAGAGTCTGACGTTGCTGATCTTCTCTGGCCAGTGGATTTTCAAAATTCTTCTAAGGCAACTGTTCATGAAGGTCTGTACTCTGTTGACTGTGGTTTTTGTCAATCTCCAAGTCTCTGCTCCATATAAGAGAACTGCTTTTACATTGGAGTTGAAAATCCGGACTTTGGTGTGTTGTGACAGCTCTCTGGAGCTCCACACTTTTTTCAACTGGAGAAAGGCTGCTCTGGCTTTACCGATTCGTGCTCTGACATCTGCATCAGTGCCGCCTTTTTTGTCTATGATGCTCCCGAGATAGGTGAAGGACTCCACCTCCTCCAACGGGGTGCCAGCAAGCAAGACTGGTTCTTCCCTGGTTGCGTTCAGCCTCATTGTCTTTGTTTTCTGTTTGTGAATGGTGAGGCCCACTTGGGACGAGATGTCAGCAAGCCTCGTGGTCTTGTCCTGCATTTGTTGATGAGTGTGGGACAGTAATGCCAAGTCGTCTGCAAAATCGAGGTCGTCAAGCTGTGTCCACAGTGTCCACTGTATTCCACTTCGTCTGTGCTCTGTGGTCATCTTCATGACCCAGTCTATGGCCAGTAGGAAGAGGAACGGAGACAGCAGACACCCCTGCCTGACACCGGTTCTGACCTGGAGCTCCCTGATGAACTGCCCTTCGTGGATCACGCGACATGTCATGCCATCGTAGCTGCTCTTGATCAGGCGGACGAGCTTTGTGGGTACACCGTAGTGTCGTAGGAGTTTCCACAGAGTCTCTCGATCCACACTATCAAATGCTTTCTCATAATCCACAAAGTTGACGTACAGCGGGGAGCTCCACTCCAGAGACTGTTCCACGATGATGCGGAGAGTGGCGATCTGGTCTGTGCATGATCGGTTCTTCCTAAATCCTGCTTGCTGGTCTCTCAGCTGGGGGTCAACGGAGCTCTTCATTCTCTCCAGGATGATCCTGTTGAAGACCTTTCCTGGTACTGACAGCAAGGTGATTCCTCTGTAGTTGGAACACTTGCTGAGGTCGCCTTTCTTGGGAAGCTTGATTAGGTACCCCTCCTTCCAGTCAGCCGGCATCACCTCCTCTTCCCAGATCTTTCCAAACAGTGGGTACAGCATCTCCACTGTTGTCTCTAGGTCTGCTTTCAGAGACTCCGCTGGGATGCCATCTGGGCCTGCTGCTTTGCCGTTCTTCAAGAATGCCACTGCTCTTCTGATCTCTTCCCGGCTGGGTCTGTCACAGCTGATGGGTAGGTCGGTCTCTGCCGGCTGGATGTCTGGGGGGTCGGGTGGGCTCGGTCTGTTCAGTAACTCTTCAAAATACTCGGCCCATCTGTCGAGTTGGTCTGCTCTGTCTGCAATAGGCTTGCCTTCTTTGTCTTTTACTGGTCTTTCTGTATGGCCATACTTGCCTGACAATCTTCTGGTAATGTCGTAGAGCTGTTTCATGTTGCCGCTGCCTGCTGCCTTTTCTGCCTCTGCTGCCAGGCTGTCTGTGTAGGCCCTCTTGTCTGCCCCGATACTACTCTTCACCTCGCGGTTGGCTTCCGAGTATTCCCCCTGTGCCCTTACTTTGGCTGCTCTTGTGCGACTGTTGTTGACAGCTGCTTTCTTCTGCTTCCTCACTTCTATCTTCTTCAAGGTCTGTGCCGACAGCCAGTCCTTGTGATGGTGTTTCCTGAACCCTACAGTGTCTTTGCAGGTTGAGTTCAGCGCCTCTCTAACTGCCTTCCACTGCTGCTCTGTGGTGACCACCTCCTCTTCATTTACTAGCTCCTGTAGCGCTTGAAACCGGTTGGACAGCACCAGTTTAAACTCTTCTCTAACTCCAGTTTCTCTCAGGAGGCCTACATTATAGCGCTGTCTTCTTGTTGTCTCTGTGTGGCTTTTCTTTAGCTTGAGCTTCATTCTTAAGGTAAGCAGATGGTGGTCGGAGGCGACATCTGCTCCCCTCCTCACTCGAACATCTTGAAGGGATCTTCTAAATTTCTTGCTAATGCAGATATGGTCTATTTGGTTCTCTGTTGTATGGTCATGTGAGACCCAAGTTGCTTTGTGTATTCTTCTGTGTGGGAAGATGCTGCCTCCAATGACAAGTTGGTTTAGAGCACAAAAGTCTACAAACCTCTCCCCGTTCTCACTCATCTCCGAGCCTAGTCCCTGTCTCCCCATCACCTCTTCGTATCCGGTGTTGTCCTCCCATATTTTGGCATTAAAATCGCCCATGACGATGGTGATGTCTCGCTCCGCACATTTGTCCAAGGCACTCTGGAGTCGGTCGTAGAACTCTTGTTTCTCTTCCTCGTCACTGTCATTAGTGGGCGCATAACACTGGATGACGTTCAGCTTGAGCTTTTTCTTGGTTCTAAAGGCTGCTGTGATAATTCTTTGGCCCAAGAGGTTCCCAGCCCATCAGCGCTCTCTGTGCCACTGGTGACAGCATAAATGCTACACCTTCTGTATGGGGGGCATTCTCCTCTTCATGACCTGAATACAGAATCATCTCCCCACTTAACAGCCTTTTCTGGCCAGACTGCGTCCATCTGGCTTCACTGATACCTAGCAGGGAAAGGTTGTACTTTTGCATTTCCGCTGCTATCTGGGCGGCCTTGCCGCTCTGGTACATGGTCTTGACGTTCCATGTGCCCATGGTTGTATCCCTGGATAGAGAGAGGCGGCTCGGTCCTGTGGCTTCCGAAGACTTCCGGCTTTCACCACAGGACGTCATAAGTCTTCTGGTAGAAGAACCTTCCTCCTCCAGGAATGGAATTACTGTTAGTCTTTTCGTCGGCGTTTTTGTAGCTATTTCCTTTTTTGCAGGGTGGGGAAGCTACCCCCACGCCCAACCCCCTTACTAGGAGGACCAGGGGTTTTCTGTCGGGGTCACCTTCCCTTAGACCATGTTGGTTCACGGCACCTTATTTCACTCGGTGCACCCCTCTCACGAGGGACCCCCTATCCACCACCCAGGGGACGCGCCTCAACGCCATATGGTCCCAGCGCGAGGGTAACGCGAGGCTGCTTGTACTATAAACATTAACCCATTTCACCCATGCCCCCCCCCCCTCCCCCATAATAGCTCGACATAGCTCTGGCGATTAAGCGTCGGAGCAAGAGAGCGAAGGGAATCGCCGAGTCGTGGGTTCGAGTCCCCGTCTAGGCCCCGGTAGCTGGACTCGCAGTCCAGGGAAAAAAAGACGGGCTTGTTCCATAGCATGTCCGTTGAAAGGTCATGGCAAATCAAAGTGGCACAGTTGCAGTGCGCCTGAATTGATCAGTGTTCTGGTCGTACTCCATAGGCAATAGATTTCCCTGTCCCCCGTCAGGGCCGTCCACTATCACTTCGGTGCCGTGGACGTTAATCCCCGAACTAACCAACCCCATGTCCGCATTTTTCACATTTTAGAGGGCCATCTAACGACTAACGAACTACTGAAAAGGTATTGTAATACCCGACTTTTGTTATATTCAACCTTTTTGCAGAAGATGGATCGACTATGACAATTCAAGAGCAGTGTCAGATTAGCTTGGCGCCATCAGGCGCCAAACTAATTTGGCACTACCCTTGCATTATCATGGTCGATCCACCTCCTGCTATAGGGCGTTTGGAATTAATCTCAAAGTTCACGAAACGCAAGCCTGTGGCCTTATATATAAGCGGCCTTCATAATAGACTTGCCATCATTATTTCTAGAATACAGTAAGATATAATACAATATAATACAATATAATAGGGTGCAAGAGAATACAGTACAGTATAATATAATATAATATAATATAATATAATATAATATAATATAATATAATATAATATAATATAATATAATAATCACCAAGGGACCGAATTTTCTTGTTATATCCGAAGTTTGTTATAAGCAAAGTAAGTTACATAGATAATGTTGTCGGAACTACTAAAAAGGTGTTGTAATATCCGACTTTTGTTATGTCCGACTTTGTTTTGAAAGTCGACTGTAATATGATATGATATATGATATGATATATGAAATATGATATGAGATATGATATGATATGATATATGATATATGATATATGATATGATATGATTATGATATGATTATGATATGATTATGATATGATTATGATATGATTATGATATGATATGATATGATATGATATGATAGAAAGTGAAACTAATCACTACAGAGTGCACGCTGTATCTATCATCCTCATCATACGGATTGCTTCCTTTATCCCCGGACGGCCTTCCAGCCAGTACTATCGCACCGGAACATCAGCCCGGGCCAAAGTGTCGCTCGTTAATCAGAATCCAGTTTGCCGATCGAAGGCTGGAGGGAGGGGGGGGGGGGGGGGGAGAGAGAGAGAGAGAGGGTGGGGTGAGGGGTGGGGGGTGGGGGGCGGAGCGGCGGCTAAGCTACGAAAACTGTTAGCTCCTGTGAGTTCTAAACTGTCGAAATTCCTAAATTTAAGAGTCCTTACCCTCTGAAGACCACATCGCGGTTCATGATAGTTCAAGTGTGGTGCCTGAACAGCTTTGCGCCTAAAGGCGCCAAACTATTCTGGCACCCACCCTTGATCTATGATTTCATAGGCGCCAGGCTTTCTTGGCACCGCCCTTGAACTATCATGTTCGGTCCATACACTGCGTGTAGTGATCAAGCATGTACATGCTAGGTTTGTTGAGACGACCAGATCCCAGTTGTTGTTTTTTTAGATCTTCAGTTTCGCCTTTACTTTTTATGCAGTGGTCTTCGGGCCGACGTCAGCCGTAGTTGGCCCGCTTTGCGCGCGCGCCAACAGCGGCCGACTTCGGCCCGTGGAGCCTTTGCTTACTGGGAAACCATTGAAGGCCGTATCGGAGTTCATGGGAACCTGTGATCATTGCAGACAGGGGAACCTGTCATCATTGCAGACAGGGGAACCTGCATTAAAGGTGTCGGAAGAACGAAATCTCAATGTGAGAGATAGGTTCCGGGTGGGGAGGGGGGGGGGTGGCGGCAGGGAGGGGTGAGTATTTGGGTTGGGGGAGTTGGAGGGGCCCAAGAGGGAGGGAGGGCAGGAGGAGGGAGAGAAAACCTGAGATTCCATCACTAACGCGTGTCTCACATCTCAAACAGGACCGAATAATCACTCGTACAGCGAATTCCACCAGCATGCCATAGGCATACAGCCTCATCAGCCACTTTCCGAGATTCTACAAATCAGCGCAGACATCAATAAGACATACTCTTGCTGTAGGTGTACAGTATCAGCCAACGCGTGACAACTGTTTGACTATCGGCGCCCGAGTAATCACTCCCGCTGTGATCTCCTGCCATCTTGACTGAGAAAGGCATATTATGTCCTCATATCATGAGAGCTCGTAAATTCAGTCATAAGTAATACATATATCCAAGCCAAGGATCCTCATGAGCCCAGCCAGCCTTCGAACGGTGCTAAAGTATACAATGGCCATTGAGCTCTGTAATATGTATAGGTTGTAATGAGTCAACTTGCAGCCTTTGAATGCAGACGGCCCGTTAGCTCATGAGTTTTGTGATACTGAGTAGCTTGAAAACCGCGCGCGCGGTATGCCTTTTGCTTTTGTTTTTACCCATAGCTGTCAGTAGCGGTTTTTGTCGCGATGATTCCTGCCGGAATCATCGCGACAAAAACCGCTGCCGACAGCCAAGGGGTTAGTTAATCTTACAACTCAAAGCCGTAAGTTCCGTTGTCACTGACCGTCATAAAAAAATGTTGACCCGCACCTGTTCGTCAGACGAATATTTTGGCCGCGTCTGCTGTAGCTCATAAATGTATACCTCTCGATGGTCACATTTCTGTACAGGATGTCGATGAAAGCGAACACAAGGCATCTGTAAGAGGCACAGATCATCTTGAGCCCCCGCAGATAGATAGGCTCATGAAGATCTATACCTCTTGCCAGACACATTTTTCCCCCATATATTTCCTCTACGATCTCGGTCACCTTGGGTCATATTCTATTCCAATTTTTTTCTTCAGAGGATATTTTAAATCAAATCACAGACATCTGCAAGGGAAGAGATCTTCATGAGCCTCTGCAAATTGCGTGGATTCATGAAGATATATACCTCTTACAAAGCCACGTTTAATTCCGTATATTCCACCCAGGATCAGGGGTACCTTGGCCCTCAACCAGAGATATTTTTCGATGACTGCAAACTAATCTGCAAGGACCATAGATCTTCATGAGCCTTGGCAGATTGTGGAGGCTCATGAAGATATATACTTCTTGCTAGCCACATTTTATTCCATATATTCCCCCTACGATTTCGGTCACCCTGGCCCCTCGACCACAGTTTTCGATCAGTGCGAATACATCAGCAAAGAGGCACATATCTTCATGAAAGCCCATGCCACTAACAGTAAATACATTTTATATAAAAACAAAACCAAGCTGTCTGCAACAGGCATCGACCTTCATGAACCCCCGCATTCTGCAAGGGTTCATGAAGATCTATGCCTGTTGCAGGTCACGTTTCGTTCTATTTCTCGGACGATCTGGGTCACTCGAGCGATCAATATGGGATGTAATCGAAGAAGCGAGAGCAGCGTTGGCTTCAGAAGACCACTCGCAGGCGTGAGGTGCGGTCATGGAAAGCGAGGCGTCAGTCAAAAAGCCTATCGGATTTATGAGAGTGCTCTCAGTTGTGTGCATCTTGTATTAGTTCTGTGAGTTCGTTTTGCTCCACGGAACGTGAGCCGTTAAAGAGCCCTTGCTAATGTGTTTTTTTTTTTTATTTTTTTTAAAAAGAGTTGCGCGCATCTCGTATTTGTTTTTTTTTAGTGTGTATTGTCCACGGAACGAGTTTGTCGAAATTTATGAGAGTGCTGTCAGCGGGACGCATCTCTGTGCGCGTTTTTCTCGCGCTAGGAACGTGATGCGCTATTAAAGCGTCCATTGGAATTTATGGGATTGCTCTCATAGGGACGAATGTCTTTGTTCTATGATTTTTTCCTCTTTCAGACGAAACCATATTCAGTAGCTTTCTGCGCATCTTGTATTTTTTTTTGTGAGTGATTTCAATCACACTCAGCACGTGCACTCTGATTCCAATTGGCAGACGACAATTATACTCGCAGCTGTGCGGTTCGCTGGTGGAATTGAGTGTGTCATTCGAGTTAATGTGATACGTGATTCGTGAGTGTTGCTATTTCGTGACTGACAGTTCCTCAAGCTCGTGACGCAGTCCTTATTATTCGTGAGTGTTCTAAATTGCATCCATCTTATATTTAGTATTGACCTCAAGTTTCTAATTGTGCACTGTTTTGCTTTCTTTAAAAAAAACCCACAAAAAAACTTATGGAACTGGAATCCGACTGGGAATATTATTTTGGTTGGACAATTTGTCGAAAATCATTTAAGTGCAAGAAGCATAGATCCTCATGAGCCCCCGCATCTGCGGGGGCTCATGAGGATCAATGCCTCTTGTCGACCTCATTTGAAACTGTATATTCGAGTAGATCATCGAATTTTTTCTGGACACAGGCAAACTACACTAATCGTTTGAAGGCAGGCATGTGTATATAGCATCGAAACAAATTTGATATTCTAGCTAAAAAAGCAGACGCCTGTGGTTTACATAAGATTTGTCTTGGAGTAATTTGAGACTTATTAAGGAATCAGCCACGCCCGTGTATGCTTTGAGCATCGGGATTATTTTCTATACATTAGCCGTCCCAGCGTAAACATCACATGTGAACGAACAGTAGATGCTCATGGACTCTCACGGTGTAGTCACTGCAGGTTTTACGAGCATGTGTCATAATCCGAACGGGTCAGAGCATTTATCCAGAAACATACCACAACTGTATGTGCGGGACGGGTAATTTGATCCTCATATAAGCATGTAATTAAAAAGTATTACAAAAAAGAAGCAAATACGCTTCACAAAACAACGACAAGACAGTTTAGTCGACTTGCTTAACAGCCTCTCTTTTGGTCTGAACTTTCTAATTTAGTTCTTGGTTGTTGTCTCGCATGTGAATTCCCAGATTAACTCTTAAACTCCCAGAACTAAATTGTATCCATATTGTATCCGTGACCCTTGAACGGATGGAGGTGTTTGGTGTTGAATTAATCCATTTAGCACCAAGCCTGCATTTTCCAAATTTTGGATGTGTCACCTAATGACGTTGTACCGGCTGCAAGAGAAGGACCGACCATGATAATTCAAGGGTAGTGCCAGATTAGCTTGGCGCCATCAGGCGCCAGGCTAATCTTGCGCTACCCTTGAATTATCGTGGCCGGGCGATCCCTCGCCTGATGCAGTGCGGCGGGGCTCAATGAGTTACTAAAGACTGACTTCAGAAACACAATCTGCATCGAATGGCCAGTGAAAGGGTTTTGAATTAAACTGCACAGCCGTCGGCGCGAACAATTTTCCCGCTTAACCCCTCCACTGTCGGCTGACGCTGGCTGTGTTCCCGCTTAACCCCTTCACTGTCGGCTGACGCTGGTTGTGTTCCCGCTTAACCCTTCCACTGTCGGCTGACGCTGGCTGTGTTCCCGCTTAACCCCTCCACTGTCGGCTGACGCTGGTTGTGTTCCCGCTTAACCTCTCCACTGTCGGCTGACGCTGGTTGTGTTCCCGCTTAACCCCTCCACTGTCGGCTGACGCTGGCTGTTTTCCCGCTTAACCCCTCCACTGTCGGCTGACGCTGGTTGTGTTCCCGCTTAACCCTTCCACTGTCGGCTGACGCTGGTTGTGTTCCCGCTTAACCCCTTCACTGTCGGCTGACGCTGGTTGTGTTCCCGCTTAACCCTTCCACTGTCGGCTGACGCTGGCTGTGTTCCCGCTTAACCCCTCCACTGTCGGCTGACGCTGGTTGTGTTCCCGCTTAACCCCTCCACTGTCGGCTGACGCTGGTTGTGTTCCCGCTTAACCCCTCCACTGTCGGCTGACGCTGGCTGTGTTCCCGCTTAACCCCTCCACTGTCGGCTGACGCTGGTTGTGTTCCCGCTTAACCCTTTCACTGTCGGCTGACGCTGGTTTGTGTTCCCGCTTAACCCCTCCACTGTCGGCTGACGCTGGCTGTGTTCCCGATTAACCCCTTCACTGTCGGCTGACGCTGGTTGTGTTCCCGCTTAACCCCTTCACTGTCGGCTGACGCTGGCTGTGTTCCCGCTTAACCCCTCCACTGTCGGCTGACGCTGGCTGTGTTCCCGCTTAACCCCTTCACTGTCGGCTGACGCTGGTTGTGTTCCCGCTTAACCCCTTCACTGTCGGCTGACGCTGGCTGTGTTCCCGCTTAACCCCTCCACTGTCGGCTGACGCTGGCTGTGTTCCCGCTTAACCCCTTCATTGTCGGCTGACGCTGGCTGTGTTCCCGCTTAACCCCTCCACTGTCGGCTGACGCTGGTTGTGTTCCCGCTTAACCCCTTCACTGTCGGCTGACGCTGGTTGTGTTCCCGCTTAACCCCTTCATTGTCGGCTGACGCTGGCTGTGTTCCCGCTTAACCCCTCCACTGTCGGCTGACGCTGGTTGTGTTCCCGCTTAACCCCTTCACTGTCGGCTTACGCTGGCTGTGTTCCCGCTTAACCCCTTCACTGTCGGCTGACGCTGGCTGTGTTCCCGCTTAACCCCTCCACTGTCGGCTGACGCTGGCTGTGTTTCTGACATCTTTAGTGATTCAACGCTAAACGTCCCACGCCGCTCAAGGAACAAGGAAACAATGTGGCGTCAGCATGAGGCAGAGAGCCTTATGAGCCCCCCCCCTCCCACCCCTCCCCCTCCCCCACCCCGCAACTTCAGGGGCTCTTGAGGGTCCATGCCTCTTGCAGTTGGATTGTTTTCACTATTTCTCGGCAGTGAAGGGGTTAAATCAACGGCCTCTAGTTCTCGCCAAAGAGTGTCGTCCGACAGGGGTGCAGCGTACATGTACGCACTCGGCTTTGCTCTATCGTCTGGCTTCTGTACAGCCCATCGGGCCGACGTCGGCCGCCGCCGACCGTGCGCGGGCCAGCGGCGGCTGACGTGGGCCCTATGGCCATTTACGCATTGGGGCGAGGCTCTTCAACTGCCGACAAATTAGCCACACCCATTGTCACGAGGCATTGCCGGTAGTCTCAGCCCGCCCCTTGAATACCTGTGTCGTCTGCCCGTTGCTGAAATGAGCGGAATGCATCTGTGGTTCGCCTAGTAAGCAAGAGCCATTCGCGTCGCAGTTGGCCTGCGCGCAGGTGTGGAGTTATCTTTGGTTTTCCCATTTAGCAGAAGGCCTTCGTGCCGAAGGTGGCGGTCGCCGGCGCGCGGCTGTGCCGGACTTATGTGTTTTTCCCAGTTAGCAAAAGTCCTTGGTGTCGCAGTTGGCCCGCGCGCGGCTTTAGAGTTATCTTTGATTTTCCCATCATTTAGCAGAAGGCCTTCGTGCCGAAGGTGGCGGTCGCGGCCGGCGCGCGACTGTGGACTCATCTGTGTTTTTCCCAGTTAGCAAAAGTCCTTGGTGTCGCAGTTGGCCCGCGCTCAGCTGTTGAGTTATGTATGATTTTTCCAGTTAGCAAAAGCCGTTGCAGGGGATCATGAGGATCTATGCGTCTTGCTGATACCACTTTATATCTGTGACTCACGGGGGCTCATGAGGATCTATGCGTCTTGCTGATGCCACTTTATATCTGTGATCCTTGGACGGCTGAGGCTCTTCGGCGTGGAATGAACTCGGGCCAAGATTCCAGAAACACTATCTGCGACCGCTGGCAGCTAAGGGGTTAAAGGTTGCTTCTCCGAATTAGCCTGATAGTTAGATTCTTGTTAACCCCACCGACTGCGCAGGTCAGCTCATGAGAATCTCTTCCTTTTGTATACTGAAGGAGTTTCGCTCGGACGCTTGTGTCCCTTGAGGAACTTGATGCGCTGGAGTTTGGACAGGTACATATAGATTCTCGCAAGTTATACATGCTACTGCTGGCAGGGCATGATACGAGGTCCGGGTACATTTAGTTCTGCGCCCCTGGCAAGTTTAAATTGATTTTAACCTGAAATTGCATACGTGTTCCTCACGTCGGGGAAGGGTGTTCTTCTGCGATGGATTAGACCCGTGACGAAGGGGTTAGAGTTATCTCTGTCGCAGACGGTGTCAAGCGAGAATCAAGCTTTCTTAGCCCGGGGATTCATTGCGCTTGATATATGTACCTCAAGCTATGTGCCTGATTGTTTTGTATTGAGCGCATTGAAAGACACATTGGAATGCATGAAGTGATAGCTCAAGGGTAGTGACTAATTAGCTTGCCGCCTGGATGCGCCAAGCTAATTAGTCACTACTTTGAATTATGTCGATCTATTAACTGTGTCTGGCTGGAGGTGCTCAGTTCGCCCGTTCACCCAGTCCCATCTGTACCAAGAAAAGGTCACAGTTCATATTCACCTGAACCCCTGCAAGCTTCGGACGCTCATGAGAATCAGTGCCTCTTACTGGCGTTTAACTCATTCGAGACGTGCCGCATGTGGATACGAATGCAACCCGTCTCGAATGTGTTAGATCGGCTTCATTTGCAACTTCAAACTGAAGAGAATTACCCGAAATAACACTGCGAGCAGTGGCAGCGGCCGGCGCAAAAATGATTTGAAGTTAGGCTTCATCTCACACAGTAGATCATAATCCACTGTATGAGATAAAACGAAATTCAGATCATTTTTGCGTCACGCCCTCAACCTATGCTAGCATATATAACTGACGAGCAAAAGAAATGCGTCATTTTTTGGAATCATCGGAAACATGACGCATTTCTTTTGCACGTCAGTATACAACAGTTAGAGGCTTCCACAACGTAGGCCGTTTAGATGATTCCAGAAATGTCGCATTTCTTTTTCACGTCAGTATACAACAGATTAGACGCTTTCACAATGCAGGCCGTTTGGATCTTGAAGTGAAAGATTTATCGGTGCGCCGCAACACAGTCGCGCAGGGCTATATCGCCGTTTATACCCGCCGCCTGCACGCCAAGGGTATATCGCCTGTTATACCCCGCAGTGCCTGCACGCACAACGCACTGACACACACGTAAGGCAAATACCTCAGACCCAATCAGAGAAGCGCTTACGTGTCTCGTCTTTCGGTTATTGCTTTTGTCTGCAGACTAGTCGCAAAAGATCGCCCAGAAGTGTAGATATTTTTGCGTATTGTATATGCTCAGCGAGGGATAGCTATTCCGCAGCAGTTCCTTTGTGTACATGTGACAGTATTGTGGAAATAATAAGCCTGCAAATTCTTGGAGACTGTGACAATGCTTTTGTTTGACATTTGGTGATCGGTAACTTGTGTTTGTGTTCCCTCATATGTATTGTTTCAAACGTGAAAAAAAAAAGTGCAAAATTGCAATGTTTTTGGAGACTGTGACATTTGTGAAACTGTGTTTGATTTTTGGCGATTTTTAGCTTGTGTTCATACGTATGAACTGTTTCGACGGTGGAGTAGAAACGTAATATCTTCAGTTGTCGCTTTTATTAACCCATTGAGCCCTGACACAAGAAGAGATACATTGAACATGACAGTTCAAGGGTAGTGCCAGAATAGCTTGGCGCCTGTGGGCGCCAAGCTATTCTGGCACCACCCTTGAACTATAACTTTCGCTCTAGCTCCTGGACTGTAATGTTTTTATCAACGGAGATTAACCGCCCATATTTTGGACTATGGCCGTAGAACGCAGTGTGTTAATCCTTTGGCTGCTGGTAGCGACTTTTGTCGCGATGATTCCTGCAGGAATTATCTCGACATAAGTCGCTACCGACGGCCAACGGGATAAAAACTAGGAAAATACTGATACACTGGATGTGTTTGCAATTAAGAAGTCCGCAGATTGCAACGGGTGACATGAGTATGCATGTATTTCTGTGGTAGCCTCGGATTTTGTCACACGGCATCGATTAATCGTTTCGTTCACACGGTAGCTGCATAAAAAATGAGACATTTACTGTTGTTTTCATCCCTACGTCACACGACCAGTCTCTTTAAAGCAAATTGTGCCACATGACCGAGCTACAAAAACCCTTGTTGCGAAAGTTGGCGGACTTTTTCTAGCCCTCTTTCTGACGCGTCTTGGATGCCAGTTTCGTTTTACAAAAAAATCACCAAAGTTCTAAAGTACAAAGTTACTTAGTGTTGTTCGAAACCACAGGCACCCTACTGGAGACGGCAACGTCATGAAAGATTTTAAAATACGTCATACGTCTATTATGTATAAATATATATTCCTTTTACGTCAGTCAAGTCTGGCGCGATCCAGGTTGGCAGATTCCTTCTTAATTTCTTTTACGAAAATAGTGGAGGAATGAAAACAAATACGTTAGGCCTAAGGGAGGTCAACGGAACCTTCCGCGTTCAATGGTTCCTTTGGCCTCCCTCAGGCCTACAACGGTTCGTGTTGGAAACCTGGTTAGTTCGGGGTTTAACGTCCACGGCACCGAAGTGATTATTGGACGGCCCTGACGGGCGGGTTATGGGGGTCAGGGAAATCTTTTACCTATGGAGTACGACCTGAACACTGATCAATTCACTGCAACTGTGCCACTTTGATTTACCAGGACCTTTCAACGTACAACGTATGGAACAAGCGCCCCCCCCCCCCTTTTTTTTTAAAATAGCAAACACCTGCTACCAATATGGAACAAGCCTTCTTTTTTTTCTTTTTTTTTAGCAAACCCCTGCTAACCTCGTAACTGACACGTTACAAAGCGTCACTTACCAAGGTTGCATGCGAGCACCAGCGATGTCAGCTCACAGCACCGCCTCATAAATCTTACTTTTCACGGGCCGTGGTTGAAAAAAATGGTGATTGAATTTGTTTTCACTTGAACCCAATCAGCCCTGACGCACTACAGCAAGAGATGGGTCGACCATGATAATTCAAGGGTAGTGCCAGATTAGCTTGGCGCCTGTCGGCGCCAAGCTAATCTGGCACTGCCCTTGACTTATTATGGTCGATCCATCTCCTGCAACTGGTGCATAGTCATTAGATGACGCATTCAAAATTTGGGATATACGGCCGTCGGGCTGAATGAGTTAAGTTTGGTCCTAATGGGCAGGAGCGAAGTAGAATGACTTCTCACTAAACTGAAATTAAATTTACCGTAGGTTTCGTCTTGTGTACGGTCACAGTCAGACGATGACACTCGTACCAACAGTGACCCGACTAGAGTTTACCGCAGATTTCGTCTTATTCATTGTCACAGTCGCAGAATGACATCTACACCAGTAGTAATTTGAAATTGAGTTCACCTTACATTTCGTCTAATTTCTAAGCCTCAGGAAGTCATACGAGACCTAAGTTTAACGCGTTCAGTGACGTCTTTCTGCAGTCTTCGTTAATTCAACACCAAGAAAACCCTACGTGTCCCAAGAACATGGATTCAAAGTGGTGTCTGCAAGAGGCATAGATCCTCATGAGCCCCCGCATTTGCGGGGGCTCATGAGGATCTATACCTCTTGCAGTTGTGTGGTGTTCAAATTTTTCTCGGCTCTGAACGGGTAAGCTCAATTTCAAGAAGTTAGACGATGCCAAAGGCAAACTCAATCTCAAGAAATCAATCTGAGGTGTTGGTCATCCTTCGCCTGTGTTCCTCGTCACATTTTCCTGTTGTATTGTATTGAGAATTGATTTTCAATAGAAATCTCTCACTGGCCGGCCTGTGAATAGAGTGTTATCGTAGTCGGAATTTTAGCATTCCTACACTTCCATCGTAATTTTGACTGCATCCGGAACACCCGACGCCTCTTCCGCCTGAAGAAACAACGACGACGTAGTACAGGTCAGCGCGAGAAACAGATTTTCAATAGACCTAGCAGCCTGTGTAGGATAGGTCTTTCGTTTTCTACAAAATTAATTCGCCTAAATAGGCTATTACACTTTCTAACGGAGGTGTCATTTCCATTTGATTCGTGTTTGTCATACTAAGATATTTGCCGCGCTGTGATTTTGGATTGTAAGGCTAGTGTGTGCTGGACTGTGATTTTGTACCGTACTGCTCAGAACCGTTAGGTCCAAAGTCCCAGACCGGCACACATTAATCGACTTAGCCCTGATGCGCCGCAGCAGGAGATGGCTCGATCATGTTAATTCAAGGGTAGTGCCAGATTAGCTTGGCGCCTGACGGCGCCAAGCTAATCTGGCACTACCCTTGAATTATCATGGTCGATCCATCTCCTGCAACTGGTATATAGTCGTTAGGTGACACCTCCACAAATTGTATGAAATGCGTTCTTTGGGGTTAGATGGGTGAATCATAATTTCTGAAAGGAGGTATAGCCTCACTCGCATTTTTTCATATCCGTCCTACCCTGCAAAGACATCGTTTATGTCCGATTCACTGGCGTGCACAAAGGATTGATGACAAAAATTGTATGCAATGCAAATACACTGCACATGCCTTGCTTACACTATAAAAATAGGTGTAGCCTTCAACGCAGGGTGTGCACGTGCTGGTCTGTGATTTTGGACCTGAACGCCTACGACAGGACACCATTTGTGCCTGAATCGCAGAGGTGCACCAGGGACTGACGCTATATGTAATTACACTCGGCAGGTGCACACTTGCAATTTTACAGAAGTAATCCCCGGTACAATTTTTTTAAAATTAGTGATTTTATAACGGTCCCAAGCTAATCTGGCACTACCCTCGAATTATCATGGTCGATCCATCTCCTGCAACAGGTGCATAGTCGTTAGATGACGCATCCAAAATTTGGGAAATACGTGCGTCGGGCTGAATGAGTTAGTGCAAGACGTATTACGAACATTTGCATGGAGGTTTTGCGACTAACCTATCACTGCCTGGAGTAGGTCATGTCAACCTTTTGTACCCTAAAGCCGACTTCCCGAAATGTTGGAGTAGTCCTCTGAAGACTGCATTACAATCCAGGAGACGGCTCGACCATGATAGTTCAAGGGTGGTGCCAGAATAGCTTGGTGCCGATACTGAGGCGCCAAGCTATTCTGTCACCACCCGTGCACTATCATGGTCGATCCATATATAGTCTGGGTCTGTCAGGGTTAAATGAGTTAAACATTGAGGCTGTTAGTGATCTAGTCTGTGATTTTGGACCTTACGGCTGAAGGGCCGTAAGGTCCAGATTCACAGATTAGTGCAAAATTAATTTGTATGTGAGGAAAGCTTGAAATGCGATTCTGTTCTCTGCATATACTCTGGCAAATTGAAATAATTTTCGACACACGTTGACCGCTCTTGCATGACCAATATATATTTGTTTGTAAGGCCGTAGAATGTCCAGAATCACAGACCAGCGCAAGAGCCATAACTCAGACCTCACTTCTTTGTGTGCACGCCGCGTAAGGGCCAAAATCACAGACCAGTCGCAAAATATTTTGAGTGCGAGGGAGGACAAGTGACAAGATTTATTTTAAGTGGTGTCACGATTTAGGCATCCTAGCAGGTGGGTGAACAACACCTTTCCCAGAAAAAGCTAACCATCATTAGGCCGACGTCGGCCCGAACACGTCTTGCATAGTGGGTTTAATATCTACACCATCGGACATCTGTGTCAACAGCCGGCGTCCTATTTGCCTACGACGAGCAGTATTCTGTTGAACACTTTTTGCTGTATTGTGCCGATCTAATTGTTAGGTTTATTTAACGTATTGGACCCGCTGGCAACATACATTCAATGTTCTGTTTAGGTTTTTTTCACAAGCAGTGCAGGCACGTCCTGAGAAAGTCTTGTTGCTGTCGGGACGTTAAGCAATGTACAATCAAACTAATTGACAACAGACTACTTGAAGGTTTTGTTCCGGGATGTTCCCCCGGGCAAGATCTTCAGTTTTCTGAGAGAGTGCAATATTTTTTAAAATAAGATTTGAGCATTCATAGAGTATGATAATTGTATTATTTTGACCTTTTTGAGAGTCTGTAGACGTTTATATTTGTAAAGACCTGTGCGACATTTTAGCATGAAATATTTGTTAGGATATAATATTTACATCTTGTCTTAAGACCTTTCTTTTAGTCTGGCTGGCCAGATTTTTACCCATCCCGCCGTGAGATGGCCTTAGTTGCCTGCTCGGCGTTAAACCCAAATAACTAACTAACTAACCTATTTTGCCTTGAGTCCCATAGGCAATTTAAAAGCACTGAAAGATCTTGAGCGGTTACACGGGCGATCGTAACATTTGAAGTAACCAGTTACACGAACCATAAGGCGGTAAGCAAAGGCCGTCGTCGGCTTATGTTGTTTTTGTAAGAAACGTACATCTCATTTCCAACTATTCAAACTGCGGGCGCGTATTATAAAGATTTTTTAAATCGCTTTAATTCAATCTGTGATCGAAATCTCCCATCTGCTACAGGCGTAGACTGTCATAGACACTTACACACCTGCAGGGGCTAGTGTGAATTTGTGCCTCTTGTTGAGCTGGGATCCTAGGACTTGTTCACGTCTTCAAAACTAGAGTGGAGATATATTCTGTAATAATCGGGGTTTGTGAATTAGTCTACGATTGTATTTCAAATGTACTTCCTAACACCAAACCGTTTACAGCATCATGGAGCTTACTTCACACGGCTTACTTGTCGGTTTAGACGAAGGATGCCAGTGAGTAGAAGATTCGCGTGCGGTCGTCAGCCATTGGCCTGCGCACGGCCCCTGACGCCCGACCAAAGACCCTTTTCTCCCTGGGAGGTGTAGCGTTCGGTGATCGCGTCAGTGTGTGCTTTGAGGGCGGTGTGAGTGTTTCTTGAAATGAAACTTACTATTTAGTGTCTCAGTCGATTGTATTTAGCCGACGTCTGCCTAGGGCGGCGGGGGTGGGGGGGGGGGGGTGGTTTATTGCTGCTTGGGAGTTTTAGCATTCCGTGATGGCGTGTGTGCTTTGACGACTCGCGTGTGTGTGTGTGTGTGTGTGTGTGTGTGTGTGTGTGTGTGTGTGTGTGTGTGTGTGTGTGTGTGTGTGTGTGTGTGTTCGACATGAAAGATATTTTCATCAGTGGCAGTCGATCGTGTTTGGAAGTATACAAATGTAAGTCGGCTTTGCTGCGTTGCATGAGTGAGCTTAGTCCTACGTCAGCCACTAAGCAAGGAGCAATAGCGGAGCACCTTGCTTAGCGGCTGACGCAGGACTAACTAAGCTAACTCATGTAGCTGAGCCCTGAACTGTAACAGCGCAAAGACAAGATGAGAGTGAGAGATTTGACTGGCTTTGCAGCTAGTGATGTACAGTACACGCAGGTGTTTTTCGACGTTTGCAGGCGGGTTTTTTTTTTTCTTTCTGCGTGTTTGAGACATCATTATGATGATCAGCATGCTGCCTCTGCGGGCTGCAGATGTCTTGTGATAACGGAGTGATTAAAGACGATATTGGATTTCGTAACCCCACCACCGCCAGTGGGCGCTGTTTCCATTTTTGAAATCGTAAATTCAACCCCAAAAATCCCCCGCTGTCAGAGAAACATGGATGCAAAGCGGTTTTAGCAAGAGGCATAGATCTTCATGAGCCTCAGCGACTAGTGTGGATGGTGTTTTTTTTTGTTTTTTTTTTTTGTCACTGCGGTGAAAGGGTTCATCTTACCATTCATCAAGGGAATGTGATAATGCCAAAGTTTAGAAATGTTGTACTGTTCGTTGGTTAGATTGTGGCTGTGTTAAAAAAAAAATTATCACAATTCTGTCACAGCATGTGCTCATTTTAGTGTCTTGTAGCTCAACTTATTCGAGACGTGTCACATCCGGATACGCGGCTTTCAGCCGCGTATCCGGATGTGACACGTCTCGAATGTGTTAAAGTCTTGCGTGGACCTTTGTATAACGACCACTATCCATACTAGTCTGTTACATATTTTTTCGTCGATCGATAATCCATAGACGTTCGATGTCAGCGGTCATTTTCATCACAGGCTTGGGCCGAGAGACGCGGCAGAAAGGCATGTTCTCACGATGCGTGCATCTATCAAGACTGTACACAGAATGGCGCCATGCTAGTCAGTCTGGTGCTATCCTTGAACTTATCAAGGTCGGTCCATCTCCTGCAACTTGTTCATAGTCGTGCGACCGTGGCGTTAAATGGGTTAATCCTTTTCATTCTGATACACCCACTGCTTGAAACAGATATGACTATGATAGTTCAAGGGTGGTGCCAAAATAGCTTGGCGCCTCAGGCGCCAAGCTATTCTGGCACCATCCTTGAACTAACACGGTTGATCTATCTCCTAATCTATAACGCAGCAAAGCTTTTTAAAAAAAAAAATCAGCCTTAGGATGTGATGGGCTACAGGACTCCAGTGCTGGTCCATGATGTGTGACACTTGGCAGGACCCGCGTACGGCTCCGTTATTTTGGCCGCAACCTTCCAAAGCAAAATTACGCCGAGACCAGAACTGCTACACGTAAATTCACAAGTGACACCTGGGATTTACGTAATTATATGTACTCGCATGGCGGCCGTGCAGGTTCACGGAAAGTTCAGTCTGGTCTTCGTAGCAACTGAAACGCCCGTTTATCGGCGTGAAGCCGGAAAAGGTCGGAATACTGCCGCCTACAATTTAGAGATGTTCTCTGAAGACTACATTTCAGTTCAAGGAGACAGATGAACCGTGTTAGTTTAAGGGTTGTTACCAGAGTAGCTGGCGTCTTTGCTACGCAGAGTTAGTGATAGTTCAAGGGTGGTGCCAGTTATGTGGAGTTGTGCTCTGAAGACTGCATTGCAGTTCAGATGAGAGACTGATTGACCATGATTAGCGCCTCCAAGGGGCAAGCGCCAAGCTATTCTGGCACCACCCTTGAACTGTTACTGTCGCTGTAGCTGCTGGGGAGACAGATCGACCATGACAGTTCGAGGTTGGTGTCAGAGCAGAAATTCCCAAATTTGTAAGCCGTAAGGGGTGACAAGCAGTGTTAAAGATCTATTTTGTGTTTTTTGACTATCTAGATCTATGATCCTTGGTCAGTAATGCACGGTTCTCGGCCCTGACATCGCTGTTACATCAGTACTTACTTGGTATTTTGTTGTCCTAAATTTGGAGTATGACATTGCAGTTCCTCAGAAAATGCATGCTGAGATTCACCACTGTCATTGAAAATGAAGATTGGAGATTGCGGGCGAAGGACTTGAACAAGAACAGATAATCTGTGCGCTGACAGCTTATTAAAAAAAAAAAAAAAAAACCTCACAGGCACTCTATAGCAAGCCCGTAACGTTCCTTAACAGGACAGTTACGTGCTTGCAGTCGAGTGCCTGTGTATAATATATAATGTAACATGCTTTACAAGTAGTTATTACCACTGTACTGTGTGTGAGTTATTAGCAGTGTAATGTATGTGAAAGTTATTAAACAGAGGTACCACTGTTTTTAACCCTTTTCATCCTGATACACTAGAGCTTTAAGTTAATTTAAACAATGATAGTTCAAGGGTGGTGCCAGAATAGCTTGGCGCCTGAGGCGCTGGGCCAAGCTATTCTGGCACCACCCTTGAACTAAAATGATTAACTACTAATCTGTAATGTAGCCTTCGTAGAACAGTAAGCAGATTTTAAAACAGCAGCCTCAGGACGTAATTGGTTTAAAAAAAATGTTGAAGATAGTTTGCTGTCTACTTGAAAACGGGCAGAAAATCTGTGCAGTGACAACACGTAATAAAATGTATGATAACGTGTGTTAAGATAGTTATTACCAACGTAAGGAAGGTATTAATGTCACTTAAAGTGAATATTAATATTATTATACTGCTCAATATATGTAAAGTGCTGATTAAAGATTTAAGTGCTATGGTCTTGGAAAAACAAACAGACAGAAATCCGCGCAGTGTCAGCCTATCGTAAGATAAATAGAAGATAGCGTGTGCGGAAAGTAGTTATACCCACAAGCTGCGGTAGAGAAATGCACAGTATTTATTTCATCTAGGCACTGAAAAAAAACACCATTAAACGTTTAGGGCTTAACCCCCTCCCTGCCATTGTAGTACATTTTTGTGTGTCTGAAGTCTGTTCAATCGACGACCAAAAGCCAACACCGTCCAAGAAACATGGATACAAATTGGTCTCAGCAAGAGACATAGATCCTCATGAGCCCCCGCATTCGCGGGGGCTCATGAGGATCTATGTCTCTTGAAAGTTGGATTGTGTTCATATTTTTCTCGGCAGGGAAGGTGTTAAAGGGTCGCGTCCCGAAGGTGTACCTTCGGGAGTCCAAAATAGCTCAGGCGGTTAAACGTCGGAGCAGGAGAGCGAAGGGAATCGCCGGGTCGTGGGTTCGAATCCCGTCCCGGCCCCGGTAGCTGGACTAACAATCCAGGGGGAAAAACGGATTTGTTCAATAGCATGGCCGTTGAAAGGTCCTGGTAAATCAAAGTGGCACAGTTGGAGTGCGCCTGAGTTGATCAGTGTTCAGGTCGTACTCCATAGGCAATAGATTTCCCTGTCCCCCACAACCCGCCCGTCAGGGCCTTCCATGATCACCTCGGTGCTGTGGACGTTAAACCCGAACTAACCAACCAACCAACCGTATACCTTCGGCCTCAGCCGCAGAGTACGTGTCGCTAATACGACTTTCGCGCTGACGGCCAGGATTCAAGTGACTCGCCGAGACTGCGCGCGCGTTTACAGAGGCCGGCCGATAGCTTACCATGTTAGCCCCGGATCCCTACAGCAGGAGATGGCTTGACCAAGCCATCTCCTGCAGCTGGTACATAGTCGTTAGGCAACACCTCCAAAAGTTGAGAAATGGCACCTTGGGGCTAAAAGGATTATCGTCTTTTTGCCCACCACGAAGGTGATTTCAAAGACGGGGCACCGAAAAAGGGTCTGAACGAATGTTGAACCCACCGGGGTTCGAACCCACGACCGAGGGTCCGACGCCACTGTGAAACACACGCAAAAAAACCCCACAAAAAACCCCACAAAAACCCCCAACGTGCATTGACCAGAAGAACTGAATACAGCACAATGGCACACATCGTGAATACTCTTTTTTTTTTGTTCTTTTCTCAATTTCTCTACGCCAGCCTGTGATTATACCGCTGCACCAGAGGTGCCGGCATCCAGTGTTATTCACATGGTGAGGTTGCAGATAGTGTGCTACGGACTGGAATTGAACAAAGACAGGACAACCGCCAGACGCGCAGCAGGGTCAGCCTATTAAAATGTAAGGTAATCTGTGTGTGAAAGGCAGCTATTACCTGCTTCAAGCCTCAGGTGACAACAGCCCTGGCCCATTTCAGAGCGGTGAGATAATTGCATCTCCGTTACCCCCAGTCCTTCAGAACTCTGTGGAGACCGCCATCCGAGAGAAGCCTGAATGGCGTTATCAGCCTGCTGACGGCCAGTGGATGCAGATTGTTTTTCTGGAGACTTTGCTAATTCATCACCAAAAGGTCTCAGTGGCCCAAGGAACATGGATACACAGTGGTTTCAGCAAGAGGCATAGATCCTCATGAGCCCCCGCAACAGCGGGGGCTCATGAGGATATATGCCTCTTGCATGTGGATCTACTTCACGGCAGTTAATAATCAGAAGTAGACAAGAAGTAGGCCCGCGGCATCTGTCCGCGAGATGCAGCTGTGTGATGATGGGAACCAGAGAATAAGTTATTAATGAGAAGTGGGTCAGAGAACGCGCGACGTTTCAATGGATTCAGTCAGCCAGTCCTGCTCCATCTGCGAGAGGCACGTACTCTCATGAGCCCGTGAAGTCGCAGGGCCTCATGCGAAGTATGTCTCACTTGCTATCATGATCGCGGATACATCGGCGTCTTACTCAGTCTGGATTGGCGGCAAGACGGAAAGTTGCACCACTGAAAATTGTATTTACATGCTTTTACGGCGTAAATTGGCCATTAAGGCGTTACCAAGAAACGCGCAGGTTGTACCTGTGGGGAAATATACTCGGGGACAAAGGAGACGCACAGACATGCATGCCGTGTGGATCAGAAAATGACTGGCAGTCTTATGAGGATCAATGCTGCTTCATCTGTGCACGCAGACCTGTGCATAATACACCACAGTACTCAAACCAAGGGGAATCACAGCGCTGGACAGACAACAGTTAGATCCCCTGCCCTGTTTGTGAATAATACACCACAGTATTAGTAGGAAAAATAGCGACTGAAAACGTAAAAGGCTTGTCCTTGAGATCTGCAAGAGAGAAAGTTGCTGTGCAGGCGTTGGGGAAAGTACCATTCATTAAGAGATAATCACTTGAGTTGATTGTCGAACGCCGGAGTCATCATTTGCCACTTTTCTTGTAATTAAAAGTGAAAGGGTAGGATGGGAAAACGTTATTAGCCACGTGACTGCCGGTCGTGGGCCCAAAAATAATAATAAAGTCTGCCTGAGGCACACTGATATAAATGCTGTCAGCAAGAGGCATAGATCCTCATGAGCCCCCGCAGATGCGGGGGTTCATGAAGATCCATGCCTCTTGCTGTCGTGCTAAATTGAAGAACGGATATCACTGTAGTCACTCCTTTGTCTTTTTTCTGTAATTAGTATGTCTGCCGAAAGTAAGAAGAAATTGTATGGTACTTGCGACTACCAATGATTAGTAATGAAAGGTAAAAAGTATAAGTCTATGAAAAACGCGCCGTTAATTAAAAGAGAGTCAAGGGGGGGGGGGGAGGGGGAAGATATTCTTATGTTATATGACAAGATTACAGGTGTGCATACCTTCAAACAAAAACGGCCCAATCATTTACCTTAGCGTAATTAGCATTAGGCGGACAAAATGATATTAATTAAGGAAGAGAACATTATAAACTGGAGCTAGGTCATGGACGTCACATTTGCTTTGCGCCTAATAAGTATACGGTAATTAACGGTTCACCGCAATTCAAGTAAAAGTCTTCTATTTTCTTCTCGAAGAAGTAACGATTAACTACAACACTTACAACAACAACAACAACAACAAAAAGAAACGGCAATATTTTTTTTTTTAAATCGCTGGGAATAATCGTCATTCATTACCTCGTCGGTGGTCTTGTAAACTAGACTGGAGCGGGTGCAGTTTTTTTTTCATTCTTCTTTTTTTCCTAGGAATTCTATTACACAGCGGACTGTACGTGTGTGCTGACACAATAGCGCAGACGGCGGTTTAGGTTTAACCCGTTCAGTGCCGAGAAAAATTCAACAGCAACCACGCAGTCGTGGGGGCGCATGATATCTATGCGTCTTGCTGACACCACTTTGAGGCTGTGTTCCTGCGACATCTAGGGTGTTTTAGGTGTGCGATTAACGAAGATTGCACAAACACAAGTGTGCGTCATCGTCTTAATCAGTGGTCTTGTCACTTGCAAGTAGCGCACTGCGGCCGACGTCGGCCCGAGGACCTTTAACGCACCGGAAGATCATTTCAGCTGCCCGCTCGCCGGCAGAAGATTGAAGACAAATATCATGCAATCAGGGGGCGGTCAAACGCTGGAAGGCAGTGCGGCAGTTCACCTGGGTTCGTCTCTGGTCCCCACGACGTAATTTCATCTGATTTACTGACGCAGATGCACAGTTTTTTCCAGCCAGTCAGCAAGGAGGTCTAAGCAAGCCTCGGGCCGAAGCCAGCCTGGTTCGGCCTGCGCGCAGCCAAAGGTCTTCGGGTCGCCGTCGTCTTGAGTGGGCCTGCGCACGTCTGTGCGCGGGCCCACTCAAGACGACGTCGTCCCGAAGACCTTTCGCTCACTAGCACCCGGTTGGTTTTCATAGTGACGGTAGCTCTCGCAGATGGGTAGTGCAGGGGTTATGAACACACGATTTACACGTTCACCTCGTTTGCTCTATTAGTGAAAGACCACCAAAGGCTTTTTTTGTTGTAATTATTTCGTCAAACTGATAGTTACATCGAAAAGTAAATAGGCTTCAGGTCGCGCTCACGGCACTTGTCGATTGACGCCGTGTGTGAAACCAAAGACATCGTAAGAATTCACCGCAAAGCGGTAGAAAGAATGAACTATGTACAAATTACACGTGTGACATGCGAGTGAAAAATCGCTGCGTCTCTGTCAGTGTGTCTTCTCGTCACCACAGAGGATACAACAGAACAGGACGCAGTAGTGGGATCAGCCCCGAATAAGTTATTCAGTCTGCAGATGTATCTGCTGTTGCAACGTGTCAGGGCGTAATGGGTTATGTGTGAAACGAAGATTTTCCCTGGAAACTGCATTTCCTCAACGTGTTGGTGGGGCTTGCGGCGTATTATAAATGTGCGTCCCTTTTATGCTGCCTGTGCGAATGCCGGGGAGCATATCCCATCTACTTTTTTTTTTTTTTTTTGTGCGGGAGGGGGACGTACTTTATCCACTAATTTTTATTTAAAAAAAAAACAACTCATTCAGCTCCGACATACCAAAGCAAGACATGGATCGAGCATGCTAGTTCAAGGGTAGTGCCAGAATAGCGTGGCGCCCATAGGCGCCAAGCTATTCTGGCACCACCCTTGAACTATCTGTCTCTAGAATTGTAATACAGTCCTTCAAAGGGCAACTTCAACGTTTGGGAATGTCGGTCCTGGGGCAGAATGTGTCAATTCTTTTTTTTGTTATTAGTTGTTGTGAGTAGCAGAAGACTTTTTTGTTCGCAGGGAAATACAGTTGAATCATTTTTTTCAGTGCGGAGGAAAATACATTTTATCCATTCTTTGTGTGCGGAGGAAAATACATTTTATCCATTCTTTGTGTGCGGAGGAAAATACATTTTATCCATTCTTTGTGTGTGGAGGAAAAGACGTTCATTTGATTTTTGTGCAGAGGAAAAAGCATTTTGTCAAGGTTTTGTGCAGAGGAAAAAGCATTTTGTCAAGGTTTTGTGCAGAGGAAAAAGCATTTTGTCAAGGTTTTGTGCAGAGGAAAAAGCATTTTGTCAAGGTTTTGTGCAGAGGAAAAAGCATTTTGTCAAGGTTTTGTGCAGAGGAAACCGAGTTTTATCTTTTTTTTCAGAGAGGATTGAAAAAGACAGGCAAAGAGGAAAAAAAGGATGGAACTGTTTCTCGCTGTCTTCAATCCGCTGTATGAAAAGATCGAAGACGGAAAACAAATAATATGTGATTCTGAAGAAATCAGTAGACTAGCAATCGGCGCGGTGTTCATTTCTGCATTTGTGCAGTGATAGGTTTGACTGTCACTTTGATATAGTACGTGACCTTGTGAACCCGTTGTCTGTAACCTTGACCGTAACCATGGAGCCGGCGTGATCGGTTTGTGCGCTACCTTGAGATCGTACGTGACCTTGGGACTCACATGTGACCTTGAGATTTATGTGCCCTTGAGATTTATGTGAACTTGAAGTTGCGCGCGACCTTTGAACCGCAGTCATGGAGCCTGTGAGGTCAGCGCCAGCCATCATCGCGCTGCTGGACAATGATGACGACGATGACTCCGTGTTCTTTGGAGGTAAATGTGAGCCAGGTTTCGTTTGAAACGAACGATTCCCCCGACAAGGAACGAGAGCGAAATCACGGCGGATGTAAAATAAGCATAAACAACACTCCAGACATCTCCAAAAGGCATAGATCCTCATGAGCCCGGAGGGCTCATGAGGATCTATGCCTCTTGGAGATGTTTGGAGTGTTGTCTATGCTTATGGTACAAGATGATTTTACATTGTCGTTTCGCTCTCGTTCGTTGTTAGGAGTCGTTCGAGGCAAACGAAACTACTCTAATGTCCAGGCGAGCACGAGTTCCTCGGGCCGGCTGTCTGCCTGGCGACCTTTTTTGTTCATTTGATGTGCGTCCGTTGTCTCTGGACTGACTGATTGCCCCTTTGTCTGTCGGTAGCGCTTTTCAGTCGCCGAGGTGTGATTACTGCAGGAGTCACCTCGGCGAAAAGCGCTACCGACAGCCAAAGGGTTACTGCTTAAATCTTTCTACCCCAACACCGAAACACCCAAATTTTGCCGTTGTCCTCTAAAGACTGCATTGGAGTGCAGGACACAGATCGACCATGATAGTTCAAGGGTGATGCCAGAATAGCTTGGCGCCTATGGGCGCCAAGCTATTCTGGCATCACCCTTGAACTATCATGGTCGATCCATATATTGCTGTGGTGTGTCTGGGGTAGAATGAGTTAAGTGCAGTGTGTGTGTGTGTGTGTGTGTGTGTGTGTGTGTGTGTGTGTGTGTGTGTGTGTGTGTGTGTTCGTGTACTGATGCGTTCAGTCGAACAGTTATGATCAGTCAGCGGATTAAATAGGCTGACCCCGTCAGTGCTGCGGGAGAAAAAGAGAGAACGGAAATGCATGAGGTGTAGAGCCACATGAGCCCTCGCATTTGCGGGGGCTCATGCGGCTCAACACCTCATGCTGACTCCATTTATACCCATGTTCCTTGGACGTATTCAATGAGGTTGTTGGGTGTTGTGAACTGATACGATGTCATATACATGGCCACTGGCGTGGAAGGGGTTAATCTGTCAAGCCACCACGCACGCACTGTGAAGATATAGTCAAACCTGTCGAGGCGACCACCTGTATATTGCGACCACCTGTCTAAGCCGACCGCCCATTTTTGGTGCCATGATCTTCTTTCTGTCACTTAGATGACCCTGTGACCCGAGACCACCTGTCCAATGCGACCATTTTTTTGATAGTCCGCTGTGTGGTCGCCTTTCACATGTCTGATTGTATGCAAGATCGCAGTAAGACAAATCGATAAAGCATTGACCTTGCCAGACAGCATAATAATTGTGAAATCTCTCTCGGAACCGGCCTTACATTTGTGAGCACAAGGTCCTCGCCTCGACGTCGCGCCGAGCTCATCGTGTGTTTATGCGTGAGCGCGAAACGACTTTCGCCAACTCGCTCTCTTTCCAGAATTCGCAATAAAACACAAAATGGCAGAACCTTTCCGTCGATTTGCCCGCAAAAAAACAACAACAAAACGTGTGGTTTGCCGGTCTATGATTTTCGACCTTACGGCTGGAGCCTTATTGTCGAAAATCACAGACCCACGCACACATACACGTAGGTGTGAGTGTGCGCGGCGCTGGTTCTGTGATTCTGGGTCGTACGGACAACACGTAGGTCTGAATTCGAAACTTCCACGTGGGAGGTGAAAAACAGTTGCAGGAAAGATCTTGTGTCGTCTCTGGTTTGAGGATGTAACTGGCAAAGAGGCTTAGATCCTCACGAACATCTGCTTCCGGCAGGGGCTCAATAGGATCTATGCCTCTTTGCGAATTTTATGAATAAGGCTATTGCTGAGTGTCTGATTGCCAACGTGATACATTTTGGATCATTTTTAGCGAAGGCCTTTTGTCTTTGAAAGGGACATATATCTCTTTGTAGTCCCCACATGTGGGTTTAGGGTTTTGTTTTAGCACCGTGTTCCTCAAACGCAGTGCATGGCATTACTTCTGATTTGAAAAAAAAAATGCAACAGATTCAAATGTAAGAAAATGTCACAGATTCAAATGAACCATTGGAAACTGCAGGGAGTCATGAAGATAAATCTACACTTTATTGACCTCACTCGCGTGTGTGATTCTCATTTGAAGCGGGTCATTAGGTTCTTAATTTATAAATGTGTGCTGGTTTATGATTTTCGGCCATACGGCCGACGACCGTAAGGTGGAAAATCATATACCAGCAAAGTTGAACAGCGAGTGTGTATCAGTTTCAGAACGCGCTGTCAATGTTTACGACTGAAATTAAGCGTTGGGAAAGGATTTCACCGAATCAGCAGTTCATCATTCTGGAATGTTGCGAAATCACCAAATGAAATTGTAAAAAATGGACAGAAATAAAATGGCATTCTGTATCACTCCAATCAGCTGAATTACTGTTGAAGGTGTCTTACAAGGGCAAACTTTCCTGCCCCCGCCCTCATTCCACCCCCACCCCTCTCCGATATCTCCCTCACCTCTTACTCTACCCCCGCGAAACTTCTTTTCCCAACCGAGTTTCGTAACGCAAGCTCCGCGCATTGCGTGGAGCTTGTGTTACGAAACTCGGTTGTGGAGAGAAATTTAACTCATATCATACTGAGGCTTAAAGCTCCAAATTTGTACACTGCCATATGCAAGCTACATTATAGTACTTGCAGATAAGGATATAGACCAATGGCTTTAGTTCAAGGGTGGTGCCAGAATAGCTTGGCGCCAAGAGGTGCCAAGCCATTCTGGTACTACCCTTGAATTATTTTAGTCAAACGTATTTCACACACTGGGCCGGGCCAGAGTTACGCGCGCAGTTCGCGTAATGGAAGTCGTTTGGGAAAAGAAATTTCGTCTATCTCCCCCCCCCCCCTCCTCCACCCATACCCTCTCTATTGCTACCCGGAACACTGACGCATTGCGACTCGCAAAAAGTGAGCATATTTGCCAGTTTGCGGATAAGGCGGACTGAACAAAAAGCAACGGGATGGGCCAACTTCATAATTATCAGTGTGCACTGTGCTGTGGAATGTTTGGCCGTACAAACTTAGTAATGTCACAAAAGCTTTTTATTTCGTCGTATCTTTATCCAACCCAGTTCCATGTGCAAGAGGCACAGATTCTCATGAGCCCCCGCGGCCGCAGGAACTCATGAGAATATGTGCCTCTTGCTTAGATCGTGTACATCCTGTTTGCAGAGAGGAAGATAGTGCTGTTGCATTCTTTGCTGTAATTGGGGGGGGGGGGGGGGGGGGGGGGCCGAGATTTATTTTTCGGTATCAATATTTCATCAGCTTCTCGTTTAGAGAAGAACGCGGAAGGTGGCACGACAGAGGACTCTGTTTCCAATCCAATCCGATCCAATCTAATCCAGTCCAGCCCATCCCAATTGTATCCAGTCCAATTTATTCCCATCCCGTCCAATCCAATCTAATCTAAATCTGATCAATTCCAGTCCAGTCCAATTCTATCCAATCCAGTCCAGTTCTATCCAGTACAGTCCAATCCAATCCAATCCAATCTAGTCCAGTTCAATCATATCCAATCCGGACACACTTGTGTGTGTCAGATACGAGGTTTCACAGCTCATCGTAAAACCGTAAGTGTGAACTGCTGACTCTTTATTACCTTTGAGAATATTATTTAACCCCTTCGCTGCCAGTGGACGTAGAGTGTGTTTGAAATCATTCTAAATTCAACGTCAAATATCCTCGGTCATCAAAGGAGTATGAAAAAGGGTTTTAGCAAGAGGCATAGATCCTCATGAGCGCCCGCGACTGCGGGCGCTCATGAGGATCTATACCTCTTGCAGTTGGGTGCTGTTCATTTTTCTCGGCAGTTAAGCGGTTAAATAAAAGTACCCATTCTGGTGACCGATTTCACCCTTGCTGTTTGCTTAGGCTAAACGATCCTGGGGCCAAGGGGCCTTCATTTTTCATCGGCGGAGTTAGTGGGTCAGTATTACTCTGACTCGGGTTCCGTTCGGTGGGCGGATTGAGTCGATGCACTGTGATCACAAATAGAAATCAAACAGGTCGATGTCTGTGTGATTATAGTGACGTGTGTGTGTGTGTGTGTTGTGTGTGTGTGTGTGTGTGGTGTGTGGAGAGAGAGAGAGAGAGAGAGAGAGATGAGAGAGAGAGAGAGAGAGAGAGAGAGAGAGAGAGAGAGAGATGAGAGAGAGAGAGGAGAGAGAGAGAGAGAGAGAGAGAGAGAGAGAGAGAGAGAGATTGATTGATTGTACATTGCTTAACGTCCCGACAGCAACAAGGCTTTCTCAGGACGTGCCTGCACTGCTTGTGAAAAAAATAAACAGAACATTGAATGTATGTCACCAGCCGGTCAAATACATTAAATAAACCTAATACATGGGGCCCAAATAAAGCTAAGACCATTTAGCAACACACATCCAATATCAAGAGCTACAGGCAGTGCAGACAGTAGGGAGAGTTTTAAAAAGGCAAATACAGGTGAATGGACAAAGGGTAGACAGAGAGAGAGAGAGAGAGAGAGAGAGAGAGAGAGAGAGAGAGAGAGAGAGAGAGAGAGAGAGAGAGAGAGAGAGAGAGAGAGAGAGAGAGAGAGAGAGAGAGAGAGAGAGAGAGAGAGAGAGAGATGAAACGAAATGAAACTTTATTTCTCAAGGATAAATGATTAGGTACACAGACCTTTTTTCAATCATGTCCTTGCACATGCACTCACACGACAATCACACGCGCGTGATATATAGACCTAATTAAAATGGAAAGGCAAAACGTGACCACCAAAAGGCAGACACACACGCACGCACGTAAGCACGCACGCACGTACGCACGCACGCACGTACGCACGCACGCACGTACACACAGACACACACACACACACACACACAGACTGAGAACCTGATTTAAACATGAACGTTAAAAACTTAGTTTCAACAATAACAGCAACAACAAACTCGGCAATACAACTCAAGGCGCTCGAGTCACGCCGACACAACTACGGGCTCGTTTCTTTCAGCTGCCGAAATAAGCGGGCCCTGAATGTGGACAAAGACGGAGCAGCCTCAGTAACGTCGATCGGCAACAAATTCCATATTTTATTCCATAGAGAGAAAGAGAAACGTCGCTAAAGTTCAGTGTGTTACGAGTCTCGCTCTTACGACTGATGTATACTATGCAAACTACAGAAACTAGGTGGGGGGGGGGGGAGGGGGGGGGGAGGAGAGAGAGAGAGAGAGAGAAAGGTTTCATCATCTTCATCAATCATTATCATCGTCGTCATCATCATCACTACCGCTCTCTCTCTCTCTTTCAGAGGCCTCTCCCGTCAAAATAAATAAATAATAAATAAGTAAAACACTACTACTACTACTACTTCTACAACTACTACTACTACTACTACTACTAATTAATGTCTTTGACATCATGACATCCATTCACCCCCGTTCACCCGATTGATTGATATTGAAGCACATTGATATAAATGAATTCCAACAAGAGATATAGATCCTCCCGAGCCGCCGGCTCTTTTACGCTGAACTGACAAAGATTTCAGAAACACAACCCTCGTCCTCTGGCAGTGAATCGGTTAACACGACACTCGAGAGACGGATATCGCCCCTTGAGTCGGCCGGGCAACAGAGGGAAGTGTCGAGTGTTTTGTTTGAAATGCGTTAACTTATTCAAGACGTGCTATTCGGATACGCGGCATAACGGGTCAATACAACCCTTTGGCTGTCGGTAGCGCTTTTTGTCGCGATGATTCCTGTCGGAATCATCGCGACAAAAAGCACTACCGACAGCCAAAGATGCAGGAATGATCGTGACAGAAAATGCAGGCGACAGCCAAAGAGATAATATGCGGGAACAGTCGCGACAAAAAGCGTTACCTGGAGTCAAAGGGGGTTAACACGCTCACCCCTAGGACACCACAGCGGGAGATGGGTCAGTCCGTGATAGCTGAAGATTACTGCTGGTTTCGATTATTTCTGGGGGCCTGGGAAAATAAGCTTGAAGCTGCACAACAACGGCGTTTGCAGAAACTAAGAAAAGTAGACTGTTGTTACAGCTGTCCTTGAGCCTTGTAAGGGATTTTGCGCTTTACAAGACGACGAGTGGTTTATGGTGTTGATGATGGTGATGATGATGATTGCAGCTGGGTAGGCGTACTGTTCTTCGCGTGCCCCCCCCCCCCCCCGCCCCCCACCCCCTCCACCCACACCCCTGTCCCCCACAACTGCTTGTTGGTCTGTGATTGTTAGGACCGTAAGGTCTAAAACCACGGACTAGCTCGCCGAATGTGTGTCGGTCCGTGATTTTGGACCGGACGGCCTAACTCCTGAAGATTGAAAATCTCATCTGCCGTGAGATGTCGTCTGTCGCTTGCTCGGCGTTACATCCCAACAACTCACTGACTAACAACAATCTCACACCAGAAAAAAAAACACAAAACAAAACAAATTCTCTAAACACTAAGGTCCCCAAAACCACAGACCAGCACATATTATTGACGTGCGTGGCTAGGGTTAACCCCTTGACCGCTGCTGACGATACCGCTCGCCGGAAAAGACGCGTTGTCACGCGTCTTTTCTGCCGAGCGGTGTCGTCAACAGCGCTCAAGGGGTTAATGAGATGACTTTGTCTTTGTCTGTCTCTAATGGACTAAAGTGATGGCCAGGATGGACTGTTGTATCAGATCCCGCGTCTTATGAGGTCTTGGGTTGTTGGAGTCCGGCTTTTGTAGTAGATGGCTTTGAACTCAGGGTTAAAAAAACAACAACAACAACAAAAACAAACAAGAACACCCTGCACCATACTGGGAGTACCTAGGCTTTACTAGCCCTCTTTAGCCTCTCTCTCTCTCTCTCTCTCTCTCTCTCTCTCTCTCTCTCTCTCTCTCCACACACACACACACACTCTATACAGTTGGCAGCGACTTTTTTGGGTCCTGCGGCCAATTTCAGCTCCACCGTGATATGGCCTTAGTTGCGTGCACAGCGTTAAACCCATTTAGCTATAACGCACTAATGCAGGACATGGATCGACCCTAGTAAAAGTCTGTATGTCCATTTTTGGAGAAAAGCGAGATTTTCATTGTTATACAATGAAAATCTCGCTTTTTTCAAAAATGGACATGCAGCCTTTTTGGTCATATAACGGCATAGTTGCAACTACGAAAACCCGCGACCGCAAGCGTCCCTAAACTCTATTTGATTTTGCAGAAAGAAGCCGAAGTCGGTCAAAAGAATCCCAGTATTGACTATCGCATGGTAGCGCTCTAATGAGTCTGGGCAGCGCTCGATTGGTCTAGGGCGCTGGAAGAACAGGAATTCGCGTTGCCTGGCTGAGCCCAAAAAATTCGGGTGGGTCAGATATGAGAATAACACGCCCTCGTGCCACCAACGCTGGACCAATCGTGCGTCTGAATTACGTGTCTACTAGTGATAGCCTGCAAACAAGAACCCATACTCCGCAACCATCGTTATGTTGCTAGAGAAAGTTTGATGGTCTGCTGTCCAGTGAACATAGGTCCTGGGGCCGACGTCGGCCGCAGTGGCGGGTCCGTGTACGGCCGTTGTGCGCGGGCCCACTGTGGCCGACGCCGGCTCGAAATCTTTTGCTTGCTGGGTATATCGGAGAGGACAGGCACACTGCGTTGACGTAACTGGACGCGATGGTTGCTTGTTTACGTAGTTCGGGGTTTAGCGTCCACGGCACCGGAGTGATAATGGACGGTCCTAACGGGCGGGTTAAGGGGGGCAGGGACGGCTATTGCTGATGGAGTGCGACCTGAACACTGATCAATTCAGGCGCACTGCAACTGCACCACTTTGATTTACCAGGTCATTTTAGCGGACATTCTATCTGAACAAGCCCCCGTCGTTTCACCTGGAAAGCACTAGACCTGGTGCATGCTCGGCGAGGCTATACAGGCCATTTTGAGTCTCTGCAGCCTAAAGGAAACTGGCACAGGTATTCATGAAACCTATGCAGGCTCGTGGGGAATATCAAGAGCTGTGTCTCTTGCAGACTAAAATTAAATCTGTGACAGAGACTGTACCCTGCTTGGCCGTGTCAATGCCAGTGGATGCAGATTGTGGTTTTGAAATTGTGAATCCAACGCCAACGGTCCACAGCCGGCAAAGAAACGTGGACACAAAATGGTTTCAGCAAGAGGTATAGATCCTCATGAGCCCCCGCGAATGCGGGGGCTCATGATGATCTATACCTCTTGCAATTGGGTGGTCAATTTAATTATAAGCACAGAGCTGCGCTGATTAAGAAAAATTCAGATGGAATGGTCTTAGATGTAAATTGGATGAAATCCTTTCCGAGATGCGAGAATCATCTTAAACCCATATAAGCTTGTTTGGCAATTGGACTCATGAGGATCTTTGTGTGTGTGTGTGTGTGTGTGTGTGTGTGTGTGTGTGTGTGTGTGTGTGTGTGGTGTGCGTGTGCGTGTGCGTTTTTGAAAGAGCGGAAAGAAAATGTTCGTTGTTTATAGTTTTTTTGTGGAGGTCCATCGCCAGGAGGTCTATGGCAGCACGAACAAACAAATTATTCTCCAGAGCATTGGCATGAGATGAAGCCATCCAGCGTTTGCTCAGCCATTTGCGCTGGTCTGTGATTTTGGACCTTACAGTCTCCGGCCGTAAGGTCCAAAATCACAGACCAGCACACATACTTTACGGGTAGTGCCTGAATAGGCTAGACGTCTTCCCGGATTTTGCAGATGTAGTCCGGGCTGTACTTCTTCAGGGCTGGAAGAACTTCTGATGAATTTCTTTTTCTTGTCCTGTTCGAGAGCTTTTCTTTACGAGGTAATCTTTGCGCAAAAGGTCAAAGGTCTGATTGTCTTTTGCTCACCGGCGACATTCGTCAATAAAACAGAGTGACCTTTCGGATTTGGCCTCTTTGTGTCACGCATTTCATCGCCAGTGGATGAGAAGAGGAAAAAAAAGAAAAGAAGAACGAAAGAATACTCGATCTCCTGACAGGCAGGCAGAAACAGTGCTAAAGGAGCTGAGATCTAAATGTGTCGGATAAGAGGTATGAAAGCTAATACGACCTAAGTGTGCGGGTTCGTGAGGATCTATGCTTATTGCAGATGAGTGACAGTTGCCGATGAAATAATAACTTGATTAGAAGACAAGTAAGGTAATTGGAATCCCATTTACCGGACTTCTGTAGGCAAAAAAACAGATAAACATCGTAATGGACCAGATATCAAGAGGGATTGATCGTCATGAGCCCCCGCAACTGCGGAGGCTCATTCACCTACGGGGGCTCATAACGATCTATGCCACTTGCAGATGGGTAGATTTTCTGACAACCTGTATGCACTGAAAACAAAAAGGTCATATCAGATGTATTTTGCCTTGGCAGGGAAAGTCCATCGAACTGTAACCTCTTCTGAAGAACTCGGTCCTAAATTATCCTTTGTTCTGAGGTCCACAGGAATAAATTGCTTCATTCGCGGTCAGCAGATAGCAGTAGCCCTTACCACCTGCCGGTGCCTATAAAGATCTGTTCAACTGGAAAGAGAGTTGAGTACACGCGCAGTCTAAAACGCCGCACTATGGGAAAACAAAAGACAAAAGTAAACGCATCTAAGAACAGTAAAATGGGAAACAAAAGAAGAAAATAAGAAATCAGCCGTAAGAAACTAGTGGCATGGTCTGGGAAGGATCAGCGACGCGAAGTGCACACTGGTTGTCTCCCTTGATTCGCTGCGCGAGCGCAGAAAATCGAGGGAGACAACCAGTGTAGAGAAGATGGGGCTTGGGTTGTGCGGATAGGTGGGGTGCATGTGTGTGAGGGGGGAAAAGGGTTTGTGTGGGGGTTGGAAGCGATGTGGGGTGAAGGTGGGGGCAGGAGGCGTGGGGTGGGGGGAGGAGGAGGGGGAGGAGGAGACTCGGGGATAATACAGCTCCTTCACTGGCTCCCCATCCCCAACGCATCCAATACAAGATTCTGTCTCTCTGCTACAAATCCCTGAACAACTACGCTCCTACCTATCTCTCCAACTTACTTCACCCCTACACTCCTTCCCGCTCCCTCTGCTCCGCCTCCGACCCTCTCCTCCTCCTCATCCCCCGCACCAAACTCAGCACTTTCGGCCCCCGCTCCTTCTCAGTATACGGTCCAACCACCTGGAACACTCTCCCACTCTCTCTCCGTCAGAAACACTCTCTCTCCTCCTTCCAGTCCGCCCTCAAAACTCACCTCTTTCAACAGTTCTAGCACTACATCACCACACTCCCCACCCCAAGCTGACCGTCGTAATGTATTTTCACTATTTGTGGTACGTGAGTCTTTGTCTAAAGCGTGCGCATGCGTGTGCGAGTTGTGAGTGCGCGCTTAAGATAAGCGCATTATAAATACCGTAATTATTATTATTATTATTATTATTATTATTATTATTATTATTATTATTATTATTATTATTATTATTATTAATATTATTGCTGGATGGCGAACGAAGACAAAATTACCCCGATAAGCAAAACGTCCTGGCCTCGGTTGACTGACATCATCGCGAGAATTTTTAAGCTCACTGAAGAAGAGTTCTGCTGGGTCTGAATTTTTTTCGTTTTCAAAAGTCAGGCTGTACTGTCGCTTTCAGTGGACGTTTAGGTTGGAGGATTCCTGAACCTGTGGGTTAGTTAACCCTTTCGCTGCCATTGATGAAAGATTGTGTTTCCGAACTCTTTCGTTCATTCAACGCCCCAGCCGTCAAAACCTACACGCACGTGGTCTCAACAAGAGGCATAGATCCTCATGAGCCCCCGCTATACGTGGGCTCATGAGGATCTATGCCTCTTGCACTTGGATCGCGTCCAATTGTCTTCGACAGCGAATGGGTTAAATGTGCGTGGTTTTTTTTTTGGTGGGTATTGTTGTTTTTTCCCCTTCTCACGATCATCAGCTGATTACCCCGGTGAGTAGCACGTCCTCGGGACGACGTCAGCCTTATTTGGCCGCACTCATCGCCCCGAGGGCCTTTGGCTCGCTGGGGAGGATGTCGGCTTGATTTGATGCCAGTACACTCCGAACAAAAGTCAGATTCATTAAATATTCCGCCACGACTTTTATGTGATTAACCCATATTCAGCCCTGACGCTCTACAGCAGGAGATGGATCGACCATGATAATTCAAGGGTAGTGCCAGATTAGCTTGGCGCCTGTCGGCGCTAAGCTAATGTGGCACTACTCTTGAATTATCATGGTCGGTCCATCTCCTGCAACAGGTGCATAGTCGTTAGAGGACGCCTCCAAAAATTTGGACATACGTGCGTGGGGTTGAATGTGTTAATAATGTTTTGCGTAATTATAATTAGCCTGCCCATAAAACGTCAGCCAGCATTATTGACCACAACACGGAAAGGAGAAAGAAATTATCTCGTCTTTTGTTTGCTTGTAAACAGAAATTAGCATCATTACTGGAATCTTATAAGACGATATTGACAAAACTGTCAGCGGGGTTGTTTTTTCTGACAAACATTTCAGCTGCCAGATTTCAGAGAGCAAAGAAAAAGCTTGATGTGACGCGTTCTGTGACAACATAACAGTTCAGACCAAAAAGGTGACTGCCAAGCGTGTGAAATGCAAAGAAGTACCCAACGGAGAAGAAACACGCTTAGAAAAAACGGTACAACACAATTTATTAATATTTCGGGTAAATACCCTTTGTCAAAATAGACAAACAAACAGAGACATTATTTGCTACTTATCTTCAGATGCAGAAGGAATGTGGCAACATTCCTTCTGCATCTGAAGATAAGTAGCAAATAATGTCTCTGTTTGTTTGTCTATTTTGACAAAGGGTATTTACCCGAAATATTAATAAATTGTGTTGTACCGTTTTTTCTAAGCGTGTTTCTTTCTCCGTTGGGTACTTCTTAACATAACAGTTGCCACCAAATAAACGTGTTTTTTTAAAGTTGAAGACTGCAAAAATTTAATTATTTAATTAATTCATTCATTCGTTAAAATAAGAAATCGTAGCTCCTCCGTAAGTTTTCCAGGTGTTTGTGCTAAACGTTTTGGTCGTCAATTAGTTATTAGGGTTTAACGCCGAGAAGGCGACTTGAGGCCATCCGAGGGCGGCGTTTTGTTTGACACAAAGTTGATGGACTAACATAATGTCACAAGGTTTGCCTAGTAAGCAAAGGACCCTCGGGCCGTCGTCAGCCCGAGAAACTTTGCTGACTGGGCTGTGGAGTCCACGAGCTTTCGTGACTCTGCTACAAACGCGCGTTGAGAACGACGCGGTGGGAGTGTCCGGGCACTTTGTGACAGTTGTTACATTGTTACAAAACTGGCGATCGCAGAGCCGTCATCGATGTCTGCCCTGCTGTAGAAGGCGAAAGTCCGGGCAAGTCCTTTTTTTTTTCCCGTATAAAGCGAGGTTTTGGTTGTCATACAGTGAAAATCTCGCTTTTCCCAAAAGTGGACTTGCTGTCTTTGACCTTCACACGGCAATGATGACTTACCAGCGTTCTCTCAGAAACACGTTTAACCCTCTTAACTCCACGGCCGCATCGAGGCATTGTCTCACGACTATGCACCTGTTGTAGGGGACGGATTGATCATGATAATTCAAGGGTAGTGCCATATGAGCCTTTTTTTGGCGCCTGTCGGCGCCAAGCTCATCTGGCACTACCCTTGAATTATCATGATCAATCCATGTCCTGCTGCAGGGTCCCGGGGCTAAATGGGTTAATACAGTCAAATGAATTATTTTATATGTGCCGCCGTCTTTGCGCATTAGGTCTATTGATCAATTTTCCATAGCTAGAAGTAGTCTTCATTAGGTCTATTGATCAATTTTCCATAGCTAGAAGTAGCCTTCTGCAGACCACACAACAGTTCAGTAGACAGATCGACCATGATAGTTCAAGGGTGGTGTCGGAATAGCTTGGCGCCTGGAGGCGCCTAGCTATTCCGGCACCACCCTTGAACTATCATGGTCAATGCGTCTTCTGTTACATCGTGTCAGATCTGAACAGGCTAGTATAAAAATGAAAATCTAACTTCGCATCTAAACCACCGCCAAACCACCCTTGCATTTTCTTCACAAATTCATCGTGTCAGTTCAAGGGTGGTGCCGGAATAGCTTGGCGCCTGGAGGCGCCTAGCTATTCCGGCACCACCCTTGAACTATCATGGTCGATCCATCTTCTGTTACATCGTGTCAGATCTGAACAGGCTAATTTAAAAATGAAGATCTAACTTCGCATCGTGCACTTGGGCGGCTCGTTTAAATTTGTAGGGTTTCCGCCCAATCGAAACTCGGCTGTCAATTTCTTCCGTGCAGATACAGGAGTCAGCCGAGCGGGTGTGAAATTGCGTTTGATTGGCTATTTTCAGTCGCTACGAAAATGTCAACTGCTTAGTTCGTTTTGTTTGTTTTAATAGATGAACTGATGTAAGATAAAGAAAACTTGCCACAGTATGTAACTCGGCTGCGTCTTCAATAACTCCGCATTGGAATCAAAACTCCTGAACTGCAAACATGGATTTCCAACTGAAAATCTCAGAATCTTGTGTTATAATTGCTGTCTGTTACGTGGCGGGCTTTGATCCCTAAAATACGCAGGTACAACGAGTTCTGAATGTCGTCTGGCTTTGCACCGCTGGCTGTCGGTAGCGCTTTTTGCCGCGCTGATCACATGCAGGAATCAGCGTGACAAAATGCGCTACCGACAGTCACAGATTTCACTTAGACTTTATAGCACTCCTTTTCTCAGTGCGTGTGAGTAGATGCAGGTTTTTGTTGTAGTTGTTTGTTTGTTTGCCTGCTTGTTTGTTTGTTGTTGCTGGGTGTGTTTTTTTGGTGTTTGTTATTGTTTTGTTTTGTTTGTTGTTGTTGTTGTTGTTTTTAACTCTCGCTCGTGTCGGTTGTATTCTTCCACATACAGAGCAGTAAAAAAGTCTTTCCTTTTACGTCATTCAAACTTAACTCATTCAGCCCGACGGCCGAATTTCCCTAATTCTGGAGGCGTCATCTAATGACTGTGCACCAGTTGCAGTAGATGGATCGACCATGATAATTCAAGGCCAGTGCCAGATTAGTTGGCGCCGACAGGCGCCAAGCCAATCTGGCACTACCCTTGAATTATCATGGTCGACGCATCTCCTGCTGTAGTGTGTCAGGGCTGAATGGGTTAAACTAGTAAATTGTTAATGTTAAGTTAACCCATTTGTCCAGCATTTTTTTTAGAAACACAAAGACCACGTATAAAACTGATATTGGGAAACATTAAGCCTTCATTTCGTTGGAGCACGATGAAATAACACTGAAATAATCACTGAAAGGATCGCTGAAATGACGCAGACATGCTCATCACGAGCACAGACAGAAAATCATCAGACACAATTGTATACCGCCTCCACGCATTCCGCGCGATGCAGCCGACAGCCCTACTAACATCTCTACTAACAGAAATCAATTTGTGCAGAAAATTGACGCTAAAAAAAGAAAGACCTGATTGATTTGAACTCTCCATGTGGGCGAATCATGATGGTTTTTTTACTTTCTCAAACCTGTTCATAACTTTTGCAGTCGTAGGAGTTGGGGTGAACTATAGAGCTATCTCACGGCGGGAACTATAGAGCTATCTCACGGCGGGAACTATAGAGCTATCTCACGGCGGGAAGCTTTTACAAGTTAGTGATAAAGACTGTGTACCGGCTGTGGGAGATGGACCTTCTCATTTATGCCGCACATTTTAAGAGATGGATTGGCCATGAGAGTTCAAGGGTAAAGTCGCCAAGCTAATCTGGCACTACCTTGAACTATCATTGCCGATTCATCTCCCCAAAAATGTGCGGCATAAATGAGAAGGCCCCAAACTAATCTGCCACTACTTTTGAAACGTCATGATCTCCACCTCTCGCTGTCCTAGTGTAAAGGCAGATTGAACATGATAGTTCAATGGTTGTGCCAGAGTACCCCAGCAATTCTGGCACCGCCCTTAAACTATCGTGGTCAATGTAGGCGGCGTGGTATTGTTTAGTTAATTCTTTAAGAGGTGGTTTTTTTTTTAATCGACTTTATTGTCCCACGAAGGGAAATTTGGGCTGCTTTCCTAATAGAAAACGTGCCGCTGCATTGCAGCGCCACCAGACCTACATAGAGTTATTATTATTATTGACCGATTTGAGCTGTTTCGACACTGTCCTTGAACTATCATGGTCGATCTAAGTGTTTCCGCATAAAGGGCCATTCATGGAAGATTTATACAACCCAGACCACCTCACCACAAGTGCCTTACTCAAGATAATATACAATGCATCTCCCTCTAAGCCCGCGCTTTTCCCCGACACATATCAGACCCGATAGCCATGGTACACATTCGACTGATTCAAGCCGATGTATACTGACGAACAGAAGAAATGCGAAATCATTCGAGTCATCGGAAACACGACAGTGTTTCCGATGACTCTAATGATGCCGCATTTCTTTTGCTCGTTCAGTGTTTCAATAATTCCAGTATTCTCGCATTTCTTTTGCACGTTTAGTGTTTCAATAATTCCAGTATTGTCGCATTTATTTTGCTCGTTCAGTGTGTCCGGCAAATCGAATGACGCCGCATTTCTTTTGTTAGTATATTTTGCTCACACTCCAAGGAGTTTCTTCTTGCCAACAGCAGACACGCTTGACGACCTCGATTTTGCAGACGACTTGGCATTACTGTCCCACACTCATCAACAAATGCAGGACAAGACCACGAGGCTTGCTGACATCTCGTCCCAAGTGGGCCTCACCATTCACAAACAGAAAACAAAGACAATGAGGCTGAACGCAACCAGGGAAGAACCAGTCTTGCTTGCTGGCACCCCGTTGGAGGAGGTGGAGTCCTTCACCTATCTCGGGAGCATCATAGACAAAAAAAGGCGGCACTGATGCAGATGTCGGAGCACGAATCGGTAAAGCCAGAGCAGCCTTTCTCCAGTTGAAAAAAGTGTGGAGTTCCAGAGAGCTGTCACAACACACCAAAGTCCGGATTTTCAACTCCAATGTAAAAGCAGTTCTCTTATATGGAGCAGAGACTTGGAGATTGACAAAAACCACAGTCAACAGAGTACAGACCTTCATGAATAGTTGCCTTAGAAGAATTTTAAAAATCCACTGGCCAGAGAAGATCAGCAACGTCAGACTCTGGGAGAGAACAGAGCAGATAACAGCAGAGAATGAAATTGGGCAAAGAAGATGGGGATGGATCGGTCACAGTCTGAGAAAGCCAGCTTCCAGTATCACTAGGCAGGCATTGTCATGGAACCCCCAGGGAAAGAGGAAAAGAGGTAGGCCGAGAAACTCCTGGCGTCGAGACCTCCAAGCAGACATCAAGAGACTGGGAACCACCTGGAGTAGAATCGAAGGAGAAGCACAGGACAGGAGTTGCTGGAGGTCTCTCGTCGACGGCCTATACCCGAGTAGGGGTGACAGGCGTAAGTAAGTAAGTAACAGCAGACACGGAATTCAAAGCGATCGAAGCGAAGTAGGTTCTCATGAGACCCTGCCACTGTTATGGGTTCTTGAGGATCTATGCGACTGGCAGGTTATGATTTGGATGTCGGACCCAAAGATACTATTGGCAACTATGGCATCTTTGACGGATCTTTGTCTTATCAAGGACATTGAAAGTAACGCGTACTTAAGAAATGCTTGAAAGACCATATATGAATTACGGGTTTGTCACTTAGTTCAAGAGGGTTGACCGTGGTAGGCCTTTATGAAACCTGTGCGCAGGAAATGTATTGATGCACCTTTATTTTGAATCTTATTTATGAACTCTATAGAATTTAAGGTACTGTTCGGCACTGTTTAACCCATTTAGCTCAGAGTCCCTACAGCAGCAGATGGATTGACCTTGATAATTCAAGGGTGGTGCCAGATTAGCTTGGCGCCTTCAGGCGCCAAGCTAATCTGCCACTACCTTTGAATTATCATGGTCACTCCATCTCCTGGAACTGGTACATAGTCATTAGGCAACACTTCCAAAATTTGAGTAACGGGACCTTGGGGCTTAAAGGGTAATAACTAAAACTTTTGCCATCATTTTCTTCATTATTTCGCGGCCTTTTCAAGTCATTAGACGAATTCTTAACCGCTTATCTGCTAGTGGTCGCAGTATGTGTTTTTGAGTTCAGTTCAGTTCAGCTCGGTCAAGATCTCAGCGCTCGATAAGGCCCGTACGCGCTTCACCTCGTTCATCTGGAGTCGTCCCAGATGTTACGTTTGTGGTTGTGCTATTCTTTGAGAACACATGTGTGTTGATCTTAGGAATGGTCCGATATTCATTTGAGTTATTTTGGATAAGAACTGCGTACCTTTTAGAAGGGTTCATTTTATTTTGCACGGAGAATTGCGATCGATTTTTGTTGTGACGCGTAGTTTCGCTTCAATGTTGTAAAGTTTGACCTACATTAGACTGGAACGTTCGAGCAGGGGCGCGAACTCGCGATCTTTCTAGTGACCTCATTATATGACGTCAAAGTTGTTGGCAACGTTTCCTAACATTGTATCGAAGGCGCTTAGAGGGTAGTGGACATTTGTAGAAACTTCTAGAGAGTTCTTTTTTTAAATGAATATTAATAAGTTTTGGTTACGTTTTCTTTTCTGATTGGCTGTGTTGGGTGAATTTGCTGGATTATTCTGGAAATCTGTAATAGTATAGAAGAGCGTGTTAGGAAATGTGTGTGTACATTATATGAGAAACGCAGTGTGTCAAAAGTGTTGATGCATTGTAGAGGAGACTGCGTATCAGTGTTGGTGCATTTGTGGATGCATTGTGTGGCGATTGCTTCGCTGAAATAAAATACTGTTGGAACTGTTACACTACAACCTTATGCCACGTGTGACGAGTTGCAGCTGAGTGAAGTTTCTTTACAAGAACCCTACGTGCGTGCGTTTGGTGTGATTGTATCAGACTACGACTGCCACGTAACACTAGATTTCCTTTCAATGCAGTGGTAATATTTTTGTTTGGTCTGGTCTACTGTGGATCTGTCGGTCTCATATCTTTTATCGTTAACTCAGTCAACGCCAAATGGTCCCAGCCGTCCATGGAACAAGGATACGCAGTGGTGTCAACATGAGGCACAGATCACCATGAGGCCCCGCAATTGCGGTCCATAGCCACAGAGCAGTAACCAGTCTGTTTATATATCATAGCGTTTTGGTGTCACTGAACTGCGGTCCATAGCCACAGAGCAATAACCAGTCTGTTTATATATCATAGCGTTTTGGTGTCACTGAATTGCGGTCCAGAGCCACAGAGCAATAACCAGTCTGTTTATATGTTTTGGTGTCACTGAGTGTGAGTGACCACGGTTTGATAATACCATAGATTGAATATCTATCAGCGCCTCCCCAATGCGCAAAAGGCCATCGGACCGACGTCGGCCCGATGACCTTTTGCGCATTGGGCGCCTCCCCCCCCCCCCTCCACCTCCCCCGGCCTTCTGTATCTTCCCACTTCATCCCCTGTGTGTTTGAAGGTGGGTTTAGTCTCATGGCCACATTTGCCAAACTCATCCATTTCCGTCTCTAGCTAGCGCTATAATTAACTCATTCGAGTTGCGCCGTATCCGTATGCGGCTCGACCCGAATGAGTTCAATCAATTTCTGAACGTCAAGCACAATCGACGGGTCGGACTGTCTATTACACACCATAATAGCTCAATCACTGTGATAGATGATCAGCTGTGCGACAAACTAGATGGTGTGCCTGGCCAGGCCAACCTAGCACTAGACTGGAGCAGCCACGGTATCTCCATCTCAATTTGTTGGGGTTGGACGTGAAGCGTGCTGACCGTTATCCCTGCTGTAACGGAGGAAATCAACACACGATACGTTCTGTTTGCGCCTCTGCCCGATTTTGTCAGGAGAATAGTTTAACCCTTTGGCTGTCGGTAGCACTTTTTGTCGTGGTGATTCCTGAAAGGAATCACCACGACAAAAAAAGCGCTATCGACAGCCAAAGGTTAAATACAATCTAGATGTACTGCAATTTCGGATACTCGGCATAAAGTCATGTATCCCGGTGCAGGACGTCCGGAATGTGTTACTCTTACTGTAAGCAGCATGAGGTGTTTCCTTGTTTTATTTATTTATTTTATTTTATTTTTGTATTTATTTATTTATTTATTTTTTTTTTTTGGCATCAAAAGATAATAATAACAATAATATAAAATCGACAGTGAAACCGAACACCCACACCTAATCTGTCAGAGCCACAGATCCTCATGAGCCCCCGCTGACTATAGATCTTATTACTGTCCATATTTGCATCGGTCTCTTATCAAGGGTCGAGGGATCTAGGGTCATGAAAAGGTGTTCTGTCTACAAACCTACGTACCGTATGTATTTGCCAGTATTTACCAGTATCGATTCTCTGTTGTATCAATCCTTTGACCGATATTTCTGTCTGCAAGAGGCATAGATTCTCACGAGCTCCTGCAGCCTACGGCTGTTGGAGCTCATGAGAATCTATGCCTCTTGCTGACACATCAAGACTCATTTATATCCGAAGACTTGAGTATGCCTGATGGGGTTTAAAGTGGCCTACACCACAGTTGAACTCTTACCTGGACCCAAGTGAGCTATTTATTGGTACTTAGTCACGGGATATGGGCTACTCTGTATAAATACCCTGGTCATATGGCCGATCGTGTGCCGGCTGGTAAGGTGTGTGTGTGTGTTTTTCCACCTTGCCCCGCCCAGTTCAAGTCTCAACTCAGGGGTATGGCTGAAAAGGTCATAGTCGTCATGATTAACTCATTCAGCCCGACGGCCGTATTTTCCAAATTTTGGAGGCGTAATCTAATGACTATGCACCAGTAGCAGGAGATGGATCGACCATGATAATTCAAGGGCAGTGCCAGATTAGCTTGGCGCCGACAGGCGCCAAGCTAATCTGTCAATACCCTTGAATTATCATTGTCGACCCATCTCCTGCTGTAGTGCGTCAGGGCTGATAGGGTTAAAACGAACATTTCAACAGTGTCGCTAAGTAAAGGAAAATTGACTGAAGCTTTCGACTAATGCTCGAGCTCTTTCGACTAATGCTCGAGCTCTCTTAGTGTTTTTCTGAGAGAAATAAAAAGTCAATGTGAAGTGCGCGTCAGCTTTGCCATATTGACGTGTTTCCGGCGCACATCTGACAGTCTTACTTTGGACGATACATTGTGATAGACCTACACGCTTGCAGTTAACCCTTTGGGTGTCAGTAGCGATTTTCGTCGCTATGATTCCTGCATAAATCATCATGGCAAAAACCGCTAACGACACCCTGAGGGTGAACAGTACAAAAAATGTGTATAACTGAGAAACCAGATCAAGAAGCTGAGGGTGGTTTATGATGAGATAGAAACTTTTGCAGGCATCGTTGTGATATGTTTCAGCTCGTTAGCCCTTTTCCGGCTGCAAGAGGCATAGATCCTTATGAGCCTCTGCAGTTGCGGGGGCTCATGAGGATCTATGCCTCTTGCTGAAACCACATTATAGCCATATTGCACGGACGGCAAGGGCTCTGCAGCGTTGAATTAACACATATTTCAGACCACAGTCTGCAGGCACAGGCAAAGAAATGGTTTAACCCATATAATACTGACTCTAAAAGCTTCAAATTTGTACACTGCCATATGCAAGCTACATTATAGTACTTACAGATAAGGATATAGACCAATGGCTTTAGTTCAAGGGTGGTGCCAGAATAGCTTGGCGCCTAGAGGCGCCAAGCTATTCTGGCACTACGCTTGAACTATTTTAGTCAAACTCATTTCACACACTGGTGTATTCCGAGTGATAAGGGTTAAGGCTGCCTTCAATTATCAATCAACAACTTTGTAGTGGTGTTTTGATTTTTGCCCCCGTTCAGCTAGAACCGTTCAAAACCACAGACCGGTCTTGGCAGCCACTGAGGAAAAATTCACCTAACTGCGTTTTGGTGGTTCGCGATGGGCCAAGTTAATACTACTGCGAAAATTTCGCGACGTTGACCCTCACAGCTCAAGCCCGTCGAGGGGCGGACCTTATTCAATAGGCTCGATACGCCGACTACTGTAGCAGTATTTCTGGACTTTGACTAAGTCTCAGTCTTGGCAGTGTATGCGGGGCTATAATTATAGTTATTTCTTTTGTGTCATGGATCGACTTTCTTCTAAGAGAGTGTGGATCTACCAGTGAAAAACACGGAGGGGGAGCACTTCAAAGGATGGAATATGGGTACGTTGCATCAGTTCGTTGCTATCGTATTTAACCAAACATGGATGTGCTGGGGCCAGTTGCCTGCGTGAGCTTAGTCCTGCGCCAGCCACTAAGCAACTAATCCAACACCTTGCAAGCAAGGTGTTGGATTAGTTGCTTAGTGGCTGGCGCAGGACTAAGCTGTCGGAGCACCTTGCAATAGTGGCTGGCGCAGGACTAAGCTCGCCCTGCGGGTGACCCCTGGTCTGTGATTTTCGATTTTTATACTCTTGGCCGCAAGGTCCGGAATCACAGACCAGCCCACACGCTCATGTTTTATGGCAATAATTATCAAAGAGGAGTCGACTAGAATTATTCGAAAAATATTACCACGAAAATGCCCCAGGGCTTGACTGACTTCAGACGTCCTGTGTCCGGATGCGCGACACACAGCTGCGTGCGTATCCGGATGTAGGACGTTTTCAATGTGTTAATATATAAAACTTTGTCAAACTGTTTTACGTTGTTTCACAAAGTTTTAAGTGGGGTGTATACACAGTGTTTTACTTAAAGTGAATTACGCCGATACGCACAAGGAAGTCCAGAGCAAAAAGGTGACTGCTGAGCGTGTGAAATGTGGAGAAGAACCTAAAGAAAAAAAGAAACATGCTTAGGAAAGACAGTTACAACACATTTGTGTTGTAACTGTCTTTTCTAAGTGTGTTTCTTTCTTCGTTAGATGCGCGCTAGGGGCATTATCAACCTCTGTTAATTGTGCCAACTCACATGGATTGTAAAAGGAAGGGGTAGGCCTGTCTTGGGTGAGGCAAGACAGCTTTGAGATCCCGTTGTATCAGGAAATATTTAGCAGACCTGCCGTTATGTAGCCAAAATTAGTATGTATAACAGTGAAATTTTAACTTTAAAAAACCACCATATTATTATATACAATAAGAAATCTCGCACTTCCCCAAAATGGACGTGCTGTCTTTTGGCATATAACGGCAAGAAATCTTGCACTTCCCCAAACTGGACGTGCTGTCTTTTGGCATATAACGGCAAGAAATCTCGCACTTCCCCAAACTGGACGTGCTGTCTTTTGGCATATAACGGCAGAATCGCAGACCATCCTCGAGCAGGTCTCTTTAACCCTTTTAGCCCCGGATCCCTACAGCAGGAGATGGATTGACCATGATAATTCAAGGATAGTGCCAGATTAGCTTGGCGATCTAATATGGCACTACCCTTGAATTATCATGGTCAAACCATCGCCTGCAACTGGTACATAGTCGTTAGGCAACACCTCCAAAATTTGAGAAATGGGACCTTGGGGCTAAAAGGTTTAACCAGCAAAACTCTCGAAAAACCGAAAATGGAAGTGCAGCTAACGTCTGCCAGCAGATTATATAATCTCAGTGATCCCTGCAGCCTGCGCGGGCCCATGTGGTTCTATGCCGCTTGTCGGTGGATAAGCTAGATTTATGAGCGACTGTGTGACGGGAGTTGTGTGTGTTTGTCTGGGCGCTTGTGCTTATTGCGATTCAAGGCACACTCCAGGGAGGAAAAGACTGCATTCATTGTAAACTACATTTGTAACGAAGAACAATCATTTTCTTATAGTGCATTCGGTGTACGGCGTGTCGTTCATTGTTGCCTCTTGGGGCGCAGATGGTATGAGCGACAAGGCATTCACTGCCGACAAATACCGAACACGCTCCAAGTACAAGAGGTATAGATCCTCATGAGCCCCCGCAGCTGCGGGGGCTAATGAGGATCTATACCTTTTGCTGACATCGATGTTCTTCGGACGGGTAGTGCTCTTTGGCGTTGAAGGAACGAAGATTTGCTAAACACACTCTGCGACCCGCAATGGCATGGTTAATACTGAAGAGAGAAAATGTGTTTCAAAAAGTCAGAACTGTCGGGGTTTTATTTATGATTTCAGGTTCAAAATCACAGACCAACAAACTTCTGGCCAAACTGTCTGTACTCTACAACTTAGCAGCGCATTGTGGTGGTGGTGCAAGTCGCAGATGGTTATGTAGGCGGAGTAGGGAAATGTTGTCGCCGCCGTCGTAGTGGCACGTGAATGAGTCAAGATGGTGCAGGACCTAGTTCCTGGAAATGTTTGATATGGTGATGACTGCAATGTCTGCACTGACTTCATGTGCAGAGGCGTGTTTTTTTTGTTTTGTTTTTCTTTCTTTGTCTGAAAGCACGAGTCTGGGCAGATGATAAAGTAACACATGGAAATAAGAACCTTGCACTGTGCATTGATTCTAGTGAGTCCGAAATAGCTCAGGCGGTTAAGCGTCGGAGCAGGAGAGCGAAGGGAATCGCCGGGTCGTGGGTTCGAATCCCCGTCCCGGCCCCGGTAGCTGGACTCGCAATCCAGGGGGAAAAGGCGGATTTGTTCCATAGCATGTCCGTTGAAAGGTCCTGGTAAATCAAAGTGGCACAGTTGGAGCGCTCCTGAATTGCTCAGTGTTCAGGTCGTACTCCATAGGCAATATATTTCCCTGTCCCACCTTAACCCGCCCGTCAGGGCCGTCCATTATCACTTCGGTGCCGTGGACGTTAAACCCGGAACTAACCATTGATTCTAGTGACTTCGCGATAGCTAAAGTCAGGGCGCCCCAGCCGTCACAGAAATGTGCATTCGAAATGGTGTTGGCAAAGAGACGTAGCCTACATCCTCATTACCTCGAAACGTATGGCTCTGTGTCTCTTGCTGATGGGCTGGGTTTAAACGGCCTTTCCGCACTGCCGAGAAAAAGTGAACGCTTTTGTAACTTCAAGAGGCATAGATCCTAATGAACCCCCGCAGTTGCGGGGGCTCATGAGGATCTATGCCTCTTGTATGTTCCTAGGACGGCTGGGGGATCTTTGGCGTTGAGTTAACCTCTTTAGCCCCAAGGTCCCATTTCTCAAATTTTGGAGGTGTTGCCTAATCACTTTGTACCAGTTGCAGGGGATGTATTGACCATGATAATTCAAGGGTAGTGCCAGATTAGCTTGGCGCCTTCCGGCGCCAAGCTAATCTGACACTACCCTTGAATTATCATGGTCAATCCATCTCCTGCTGCTCAGGGCTAAATGGGTTAACAACGATTTCAGAAACACAATCTGCGCCCACTGACAGTGCAGGGGGGGTTAACGTAATTCTCATGCCTACACAAAATATGAATAAATATATGATGCTCATGAGGATGTATGTCTCATGCAACTAAGCTGCCTCTGCTGATTGAATGGGGGGAAAAAAACCTCGGGTGTTCATTGTCTATCCTCTGGCTGACGTCAGTTGCACTTGGGTGTCTGGAGGGCGTTCGCCGGATAAAAGGCATGCAATTCTGCCCTCTGAAGGCAAAAAAAGGCCCCCCCCCCCCCCCCCCAAATCCATTTTCGTGAAAAGCGAGATCCTCATTTGTATTACAATGAACCTCTCGCTTTTCATAAAAATGATTTACTGTCTTTCGCCTTTCGCAGAGCAACTTTGTATACCACGCGTTATCTGTCAGAAGCCAACGTTTTGTCTAGAGATCTTGGACGGCTTCGTCTTTCGCTGGCAAATTAACCCTTAGGTTGTCGATAGCGGTTATTGTCGCGATGATTCAGTGGCTACCGGAATCATCGCGACAATAACCGCTATCGACAGCCAAAGGGTTAAGGCGTGCGTCGGCCCGGATAATTTTTACTGGCTGGGAGTGGGATGTCTGGATGGTGCCTCAGGCTTTTGTTTACCGTTTCATGACAATATCTGTCTGGATCGAAGGTGGGGTGTAAATCTCCTTGAAATCTTTAGCTTTTAGAAAGGTTCGAATTGGACAATTGAACAAATAGTTATGTCATCTTGCCTGCTCATGGACTAAATATTTATGCCTACGTAAATCACACTTTTAGAATATTTAGTCCATTAGCCAGGTTGGCCTGCAGATTTGTTCAGTTTCGATTCATTCAAAGTCAGTTTTTGCATCGAGGCCGGAGATGTCTTTGTGTGCTTGCATTTTAACCTAAAGTGCAGAGAGAACCCCCCCCCCCCCCCCCCGCACCCACCCTACCCCCACCCCGACCTCCCAAAAAAAATAAAATAAAAATAAAATAATTAATAATAGATGAATACAAAATAAATGAATAAATAAATAAATCAATAAATAAATCAATAAATAAAATAAATATTAATAAATAAATAAATCAATAAAAAATAATTCATTTTCAGATTACTATATGCATAGTTTAACACATCTACGGCCGTTGCGGGGGCTCATGAGGATCTATGCCTCTTGCTGACACGACTTTGCATGTTCTGTGATCAATGCATTAAGTCACCGGGCAAGCCAATAGTTGTCATGATCTGCCATGCTATTTGAAGGGTAGTGCAAGATTAGCTTGGCGCCAAGCTAATCTGGCACTACCCTTGAACTGTCATGGCCAACCACTGTGGCATCAGTCATCGACTGACTCTGAATCATTCCTGTCAGAAAGAAATGTTGTATGATCGATACATTAAGTCACTCGTCAGGCACGCCATATAGCAAATAGTTGTCATATTTCACATTCCTTCGATAATTGTGCGACAGCCGAGTTTCACGGCAGATATTGATGTCAGTTAGCACTGAGGTCTTTACTGAGAGTGCTTATCTAATGTAAGTCTGAACTCGTGTTAGTGGCCTTTAACACATATCATACTGTGGCTAAAAGCTTCAAATTTGTACACTGACATATGCAAGCTATATTATAGTACTTACATATAAGGATATAGACCAATGGCTTTAGTTCAAGAGTGGTGCCAGAATAGCATGGCGCCCTAGAGGCGCCAAGCTATTCTGGCACCACTCTTACGGAATTATTTTAGTCAAACTTAGTTCACACACTGGTGTATTCCGAATGATAAGGGTTAAAGCGACCAGCTCCGGGGTTGACCGTTCGCAATATTGCATTTACCATTCTTACTAGTACGTCTGACAGTAAGGCCGTTCACGAGGGCGAACTTAACCCGGTAACTGCCGGGGCAAGGCGAACGCTGAGCAGCTGCAAGAGACATAAATCCTCATGAGCCCCTGCTGTCGCGGGGGCTCATGAAGATTCATGTCTCTTGTTGGTAGTCCTGTGCGGTTCTTTGTGCCTAAAGTTGTGGTCCCATTTAGTGTGTGTTCTTTTGGCGAATGTCGGTCAGTGTGCAGCGGTTTCTGAGGCGAATTCCGTAATCACTGGCAGCGAAAGGGGTTAACATATTAAGCCCTTTGAATGCCCTAAAATGAAAGACATTTCTGCTGTTTTTCTCATTTGTGCGCAGGAGAGCTCCACCAAAAAGAGCCAAGGGCAGAAGTATGCCCTTGTTTTGCCTTTGTTTCTGCCTACTCATTGGATTGCGAAAAAGCAATGTCTTAGTTGAGGCAAGACAACACTGAGAACGGCACATTTTAGCAGTCAAAGCCCGTCACGGATCAGATCGCTTTATGAAATAATCAGGTGAAAGGCATAATTATTAATCAGTCTACAGATGCGAATGAAAATACGCGCACTTTAGCAAATTGCAGCTCTATGTTATTCTTCCTGTACTAAAAGACCTTAAAAGACTCTCGATCGAAGAAAACACCCAGTGTTAATATGAGCCGGTTATTGATAGCAAGGAGCATAGACGCTGACGAATCCTTGTAGTTTGCTGGGTCTTATAAAGATCTGTACCTTTTGCAGGAGAAAAAAAAAAAGTTATTGCGCTTGCATAGCTTTGAAAACGATCGCGCGTACAATAGATTGTGTAGACGACTAATGGAAAACGGTCGTGCCAGTCTCCGTGCACTAACCTGCAAGAGGCGTAGATTCTCATGAGCCCCCGCAAGGCGGGGGCTCATGAAGATCTACGCCTCTTGCTGGGTTGAATTGCTTCCCTGTCCCTCAGACTGTTGAGGTGGTGGGGTGTTAAGGTCTGTGTTGTCTAATGGCTATATTGAGCATGTCACTTCTATTACATTACCGGTCAATTGCATGTGAACGGACTCGTCACGTTTCTCGTTCGGCTGTTTATACAGCTTGAGTGGGTGTAGGTTTTCATAACCAATGGGTGTGCGTGGGAATAGACGGATCGGGCGGGTGAGAGGTGGGGAGGGTGTGGGGGGTGGGGGGGGGGGGGGGGGGGAGGAGGAGGGGTAGGGGAGGGGGTGGGGGAGGGGGCTGGTGGTGGGGAGGTAGGTGGTGATGGTGATACTGTGATAGTTATGACTAGAAACATTTGTCAGTGTCAGTGCAATAATTAAACATGCCTTTTGTGACAAATGAGATGTGTGTGTGTGTGTGTGTGAGTGTGTGAGTGAGAGAGAGAGAGAGAGAATCAATGAATCAATGAAACTTTATTTTACAACGGTTAAGGCATTGACATCGTCATTGACACAGCCATTTTACAAACCTACCGTTGCTAACAACTACAAGACTATCTATACATGTACATGCATATAAGTAAAAAATAATACTTGCAAACAATTGACAACACTGTTCACATAGGCAGACATACTCATAAACTCTCAGACACCCCCTCCTCCCCCCTCGC
>BTPG01000001.1:192434779-192447279 GCA_036245525.1 Semisulcospira habei | reverse complement strand
ATAAAAATATTTTTATAAAAAATGTCGCCCGGACACTTACTGTATCGCTTCTCTGTTTAAAGTGCCCTGTGTACTACCAGATTAGTTATTTTTTGGTACAATTAGTTTTTGTTAAGCGCCTAGAGCTCTAATCTGAGGTTAGGCGCTATACAAGTACTCATTAGTATTACTACCAAAGACAATACATTAATGTATTGTCTTTGGTACTACTGATAAAGGCCTGTAGGCAAAGATGCATTTCCCTAAAAAAATCATCGAGATAGTACCTTTTAACATACGATTCTAAGTTACTTGTATGAAAAGGAATGCAGCTGTCTCTCTCTTGGCTTGACTTCGCGAACGAAGATTTTATAGGAGTTGCCCACGACGTCTGCAGGCTTGTTCGTGGCTGCGGAGGCCAATCCGAGACAGGCAGGTTCGACCGCAGTGGCTGCAGGGGAAGGTATGGCCAGGGTTATGAGCTGCGGCATCTCTGTTTTTTCTCCTGAGCCGCTTGTCCTTAGGCCAGCTCTGTGAGAGTCCTCAAAGGAGACAGCTGCCTTGTAAATGGTGGAGCGCCAGGTGTCACGGTCCGCAGCAAGCGAAGACCACTGGTGGTGGTCGATTTGGCAGGCACTAAGTGACTTCTTGAGACAGTCTTTGTATCTCTTCTTTGGTGCCCCTCTGTCTCGGTGTCCAGTAGCAAGCTCGCCGAACAGGGTGATCTTTGGTAGGCGATGATCCTCCATCCTGGAGACATGCCCCGCCCAGCGGAGCTGTGTCCGCAGCAGCAAAGCCTCGATGCTCACAGTTTCATGTATGAAAAGGAATGCAGCTGTATTCACTGGTAAACACCCAACATGATTTGTAACCCTCTGTCTGCTACTGGCGATACCGTTCGGCGGAAGAGACACCTGACTACGAGTCCTTTTAGCTGTCAAGAGGTTATTAACCCTTTGGTTGTAGGCAGCGTGTCTAACCCTTATCATTCGGAATTAACCAGTGTGTGAAATAAGTTTGACTAAAGTAGTTCAAGGGTGTTGCCAGAATAGCTTGGCGCCTCTAGGCGCCAAGCTATTCTGGCACGACCCTTGAACTAAAGCCATTGGTCTATTATCATCTGTGAGAACTATAATGTAGCTTGAATTTGGCAGTGTACAAAATTTGAATCTTTTAGCCTCAGTATGATATGGGTTAATCGAGGTGATTCTTTCAGGAACCACCTCGACCAAACACGCTACCGCAGCCAAAGGGTTAAATTACTTTACTATTCATTTGATCATCGGCTCAGAAAACGTAATAACACACCACTTGCAGGTCCTAACGGCCCGGGGATCTTTTGCTGGCTGTCAGATTTGGACAGAAGCGTCGTTGGTCAGTCGCCCGTGCATAACTATGATGGCAGGCGAGCCTTCTGCGGAATATCAAACGCGGCGGGTCTGAAGATCTTTGCTGTCCGATCCACCGGAGAACTTCTGCTATCTGTTTGAGGCATAGATCTTCATCAGCCTCAGGAACGGTAGTCAATGGGTAGCATTAACCCATTACATCCTGAGGCTGGCTTTTTAAACGTTGCTTAGTGTCTTATGAAGTCTACAATACAGATTAGGATTGATTGTACATTGCTTAACGTCCCGACAGCAACAAGGCTTTCTCAGGACGTGCCTGCACTGCTTGTGAAAAAAAATAAAAATAAACAGAACATTAAATGTATGTCGCCAGCCGGTCAAATACATTAAATAAACCTAACACAAGGGCTAAATAAAGCCAAGACCATTTAGCAACACACATCCAATATCAAGAGCTACAGGCAGTGCAGACAGTAGGGAGAGTTTTTAAAAGGCAAATACAGGTGAATGAGCAAAGGGTAGGCAGAAACACATGCCCCAGAATAGAGAGAAAAACCCACCCTGTGGGGCTGACCAGGGTGACCCTGGGAACTAAAAAACACCTAACCCCACCCAAGTCCCCCAGGGCAGACCCGGGTGGGGGAATACAGATTAGGAGATAGACCTTGAACTTAAATGGTTGATCAATACAGATTAGGAGATAGATCAACCATTTAAGTTCAAGGGTGGCGCCAGAATAGCTTGGCGCCTGAGGCGCCAAGCTATTCTGGCACCACCCTTGATCTATCGTAGTCAAAGTTATTTCAAACAATAGTGTACCAGGATAAAAAGGGTTAATAATTCGTGTGTGCTGCTGGCAAAGCGCAGCGGTCCCATTGGTTTTCTGACGCCAAAGAAAAAACCCAAACTATTTTTTAGATAGATAGAATTTGAAAATTCCCCACACTAATATTATGCTCGGCTGCAGGGGCTTCTGATGAAAATATACGCCTCTCGCGTATAGACCTGAATGGATGGATCCAAGCAAACTTTGAAGTCCGTGCAATGTCTGACCTACATCTCATTTCGGGACAACCTCTAATATACGTTCTCTAGACAAAGGATAGACGCAGATTATACATCACACCGTAAAATTCCAATGGCAAGTGTCATAGATGTGCATGAGACTTTGCAGCTGCTGAGTCTCATAAATATTGCTTATGAAGATCAGTCCGGTTTGCGTCTAGTTGCCCCAGATGAAGGAGATTATCTTTGATCGATAGATCGAGCATGTCCCGTACCGTAGCTTGTCAGCGGCCTGTCAGACAGGCGTGTCATGCTGCAATTCCTTCAATCTGCAAAAGGCATAGATTCTCATGAGCTCATGAGAATCTTTGCCTATTGCTGAATTTTATAGCTCTATGTACTCCTTACACGGAGGTCGACATTTCATGTTTCGAGCTCGTTTGTGTTTTTTTCCACCGACCAAGCGAATCTATGTAGCCAGCGACCAAACGACAGTATCGTGCAGCCGTCCAATCCGACGCGGGGTTTCGGGCGTTAAATAATTGTCATGTCGTGATTGGTTCCAGAACGAGGCTGAACGAGTCTTAACTTTAGCCGCAGTCCGCAGCTCTGCACATATAATTGTTTCGACAACAGCAAATAAGAAAAAAAGAAAAAATAAAGAAAGAAAACTGCAAAAGAAAAATTGCGACAGGTCATTCTGAGAGAACATGGGTGAGTTTGTTTTATTAAAAGCTTTGTAAATACAAAAGTAAATACAAAAGTTTCAATTGTTGCTGAAAAGAAGCTCAGTTGCAGTTGACACTGGGTCCGTCTCCCCCTACCCCTCCCTCCCTCCTTTACTCTCACCTCTTAGCCCCCCCCCCTCGTGCCCCCTCCCCCCTCCATCCCTCCAGCCCCCGTACTCTACAACAACAAACAACAATCCTTGGCAAAGTTTCTGCTTCACGAAAGTCACTCACCATGTGATTATTTTGGGACATCGACTCGGTGGTGCTCTAAGTGAAGGAACCTTAGTACCTCCTCGCACCTATGGTCTCGTGATAGTATCTTTAAAGGGACTCGGGTGGCAATATTGTATAGGAGTGATCGGGGTAGTGGTGTTGCTGCTGCTGAGCAGTACCAGAATATACTTTCGTCCCACTAACCAACAAAATGAATTCCCAGTCCACACTTCAGCCCCTTCCGTCAGCAAGCGGCGCAGATTCTCATGAGCCCCTGCGCCAGCAGGGACTCATGAGAATCTACTCCGCTTGCTGATATATATCTGCTTCATTTAGATCTACAACCTCAAACTGAAGCAATACATGGTTTTCACCCGGAGTTATGCAATCAATTCTATTGCTTGGAGAGGCATTAACATAGTAAACACATACTATCTGCTATCTAGTCTCTGTGTACCTCTTTGAATTCCATAAGCACTGACTATGGGTTGGTTTTCCACTCATGACAGCACTAGGGTGGTGCCCAGATCGTGTTCTCAACAGCGACAGGAAATGTATAGACTCACGCACACACATGGTTGGTGCGTGATCGATAGTTCTTCACGCAGACCACGCGCTGAACTTGTTTCGCACCGGTCATGACCGAGTCACCTTGGCCGCGATGCGTGTCGCAGTTTTGGTCTGAGGAAATAAGTTTTGAAAATGATGGGAGTGAGTGAGCAAATTTTTGCTGGCCTTGGAATGGAAAATGCTCAGAGCCATCCTACATAGTAAATCGATACGTAACGACCTATTCCGCCCTCGGAAAAACCAATACAAACCTTTGCGCTTTCGGGGCCAAACTACTGTCTTACTTAACGAATCATCTGCGTGACGTTACTCTAATTTAAAAATAAAGAAAGAAGAAGAAGAAGTAAGATTGCGCTGACCATCGCAGTTCAAGGCTAGTGCCCCATTAGCTTGGCGCCTATAGGCGCCAAGCTAATCGGGCACCACCCTTGGAGCGGCATAATTCGTCAGTCTCTCACGAGCGCCAACAAGCCCGACCCTCAGAATGCGCCAGGTACGAGCGCCATTGGCGCTAATCGAGCGCGACCCTCCGGCTGTCACGGTCGTCCATTCTCTTACTGTTGGCGCTCAGAGTTAAAGAACCGGTAACCTCTTTTTTCATCTTGTCAGCTCTAACTAAACACCTTTCCGTGTCGGACTTAACTTTCCATTTTGCTTTAATTCCGAGACTCTTAGTGCGCCCTGCCTGCGGATGGGGATTCCCATTTATGAGTTGTCTGATTGATTGACTGACTGACTGACTGTTTGATTGATTGATTGATTGATTGATTGATTGATTGATTGATTGATTTGATTTGATTTCAGTGATTTGATTTGATTTGTTTTGTTTTGTTTTGATTTTAACACCGTGCGAGCAGCGAAGGTTATCTCAAGTCTGAAGGCTGCATTCTAGTTCAAGAAATGCTATTTCAAGGGAGGTGCCAGAACAGATTGGCCCCTAGCTGACGCAGCACTAAGGTCACTCGTGCAACTGAGTCTTGCAGCGAATCGCTTTAACTCATTCGAGACGTGCCGTCTCCGGATACGCGGCATAAGCCACGTATCCGGAGGCGGCACGTCTCGAATGAGTTTGAAGCGATTACGTTCTGCCTGGCTCATGCGACTCTGCGTTTAGCTTGCATGTGGCAACAACGTACGCGTTTCACCGCCGGAGAGCCGCTTGCGCCTCCGACCAAAGTCATGTTTGCCGAGCCCATCAAGAAAGAAGACGTGCCAGAGTTGATGCCAAATCAATAAAGATTTCGTGCTTGGAAAAGGGAACACCTCAAACCGCTTAACGTTTTGAGTCCTGGGGCCGAACAAAATCGCCAAACTTCGGAGTTGTCTACCGTAGATTGTGTTACAGGAAGACTATGTATAACAATGTCGGGGGAAAAGAATGACTATAATGCGTGCGACCTATAAACACGAATCCGATACGAACTCGATCCGAATCCGATGCGGGTCCTTTTCATGTTTGTGTGTTTCCATATGCCCGGTGCGGTATACGAATTCGCATTCGACTCCGAATTAAAATGACGCAATTTTTTAAATGGAAAATTGCATCACCGCGTCGGGTTCGGATCGTATTCGTATCGGATTCGTGTGTATGAAACCGTAGCTTGATAGTTCAAGGGTCGTGCCAGAGTTTGAATAGCTTGTCAACTGAAAGATGGGAGTCGTCGATGCAAATTGTTTAATTTTAGTATTAAAAATTATTTACTTTATTGTCCGAGGAGGGGAAGTTTTGCTTGCCTTCTTCCGGGAAGACGAGTCGTTGCAGTGCAGCGCCATCCGACCTTATTCGAATTTCTTTTTGTTTATTTATTTATTGACGTTTTTGACCAATTTCAGTTCAGGAGACATATCGACCACGATAGTTCAAGGGAGGTGCCTGAATAGCTTGGCGCCTAGTCGAGAGGTATAGGTCCTCATGAGCCCCCGCAGTTGCGGGGGCTCATGAGGATCTATGCCTCTTGCTGAGACCACTTTGTATCCATGTTCCTGGGACGGCTTGTGGTCTTTGACGTTGAATTTACAATGATTTGAAAAACACAAACCGCGTCCACTTGCATGGAAGGCATGGGAACTTGTTTCTTGATGAAGATAGATAGGTTCCATAGAGCGAAGATTTCGTCCATGACGGGCATAAAACCCTACGATGTTTTAAGGCGCATTTTATGCTTGTGTTACTCTGTGTTCCCGAAGTAAGGGCACTTGTTTTTCTTGATAAACTAACACGACTTCGATCTAGCGGGCGGAGAATTTTACGGCCCCTGTACCAGAGCGTTGAATGTAATATTGAACAGTTCCGATCAATTCTCAGTTGACGCTACGACAGAACCTGTTTCGTACGGCCACTCTTATAATAGATAGCCTGTCATTAAAGACCATCATTTAGGTGGCAGTAGCCACCTAAATGATGGTCTTTAATGCCAGGTGACACTTTTTGACTTCTCTAGAGAGAACCTCTCTTTTAACCCTTTCGCTAACGGAACCATCTCGACAAAAAACTGCTACGGACAGCCAAAGGCTAGGACTAATTTCTCTTGCAAAACAAAAGTGGTAAATGCAGCTCAGAACAGGTTCTTTTGTATCGGTTCTGTATCATTCTCAGTCCTAGAAAAAGCGTGTGTGTTTAGAATCCATTTCGCTTGCTCGGAAATAATTTTGGGGGACTATTTATGGTCCAATTTTGGTCTCTCTGTTTATTTCGTCTTTCTGCCTAATGTCGCTTGGAGGTCGATATGCTTCCACTGCTTTTCTTCAGACTCATTTCTAAGGAGCAAACTCCCATCAAGTGGACGTAGTGTGGTCCGCATAACATGATGTGTAGGCATGTTCCCCATTATTGAGTATCTTATGGCCGATTTCTCAACGAATTTTGTCTGGCGATTATTGACCAACACGACGTTGCCCATGTGAACGCTCACCAATTTTGCGACGACTTTCCAGCGACACGCCACCAACTTTTGCTACTACGTGCTGTTCCGTCGACACTCGGCACACCTCGGTCAAAGGGGCATCACCCCATGAACTCGACAACAGGTTGACTGACTATTGAAAACAAAATCATATTTGATTGGCTAGTTCTGACCAATCGTCGATCAGGAAACAACCCGCTTGCTTGGAGTTGGTGGGAAATCGGTGGAAAGTCGAGCATTGCTCTACTCGCTGCCAACTCCCCACCGACATCTGGCAATTGTCGGCCAACTCCAAAACGACAAAAGACGCCCATGTGAACAGGTGGAAACTTTTGTCGGCCAATTGTTGCCAGACAAAAATCGGCGAGAAATCGGCCATGTGAACACCACTTAGTCCAACTGATCTCAGTCCATGTGCACTCTAAAACAAAGTTTCAATTGATCGTTCACCCCCCCCCCCCCCTCCCTCCAACCAGTGAAACTTTATTTTAGAATGAGCAAGGCTTTAACGTAAAAACAGAGTAAAGTTCATCTCGGTCAGGGCGCCAAAACAATCACGGTAGTGACGTCAGTACCGCGTAATATGATGGTGAAAATCCGCCACTGGGGTTTAACCCGTGCAGTGTGAGTTGACGCAGACTCAGCGTCTGCAATCTTCGTGAAATCAAGACCAAAACATCCTAGATGTCCCAGGAACATGGATTCAAAATGGTGTCAGCAAGAGGCATAGATCCTCATGAGCCCCCGCAACTGCCAGGCGGGGCTCATGAGGATCTATACCTCTTTCAGCTGGACTGTGTTCAAATTCTCTTGTCACTGAACGGTTGAAAGCCGTACATAAAACACAACACTGACGACCTAATCCAAAAGCGTTACAACCGCGATACCGAATTTTGAGGCAACGCTTCGTTGCTAAGTCCACGCTTAGGCAACCTGTTTGCTGTTCTCAGACGCTCCCCGATAAACAATAGATCCTCGGGCCGACATCAGCCTTAGCTGGCCCGCACACGGCTAAGGCTGTCGACGGCCCGAAGACCTCTGTGAATGAAGGATGCATCAATGGTGTCTCTTTAAGCGCTACCCAGCTGAAAGAGGCATAGGTCCTCGTGTATCAGCCATATATGCTTCAGTTCGGACCTGTTTATAATTGTGTTTCTTGGCCGCGCAGAGGAAATCGGGTGCTGGGAAAATGATGTCATCTTCGAGCTTCAAATTGTGACGTAAACACCATTTCTGTGTTCTTGACCTCACCACGACGAAGTCCTATGGACAAAGTAGCCATACTAGTAACCATACTTTGTATGTTGAAGGTCTTCACGGTGACGTCAAAAATATGCGAAGTAGGTAAGATAAGAATATGAGAAGTAGGCTTTAAAATAATTAAAAAAAAAACCCGCAACAACAATGACAACAACAAAAAGACTGTGCGTCTGTGATGCAATTAGTGAATCAAAGGCGATATCACAAGTTTGTCCGGGCTTTGAAACTACAGTTTTCGACGAAAAACGTGCAATTTTGACCTACCAAACAACGTCTATTCAAACTAAACGGTTTACTAACCTATACCACTAACACACGATGACCTGAACCGAGTTACATGGATATACACATAAATGGACGCCAACAAGTGGTTTAGATCCTAACAATTCTGTAAGGTCCACGTTGATCTATACCGCTTGCAGTCAGTTTCCGTTTGATGGAGAAACACGCACGGACGCACCTGTGATCTTGTTAACCCGTTGGCTGTCGGTAGTGGTTTTTCTCGCTGTGATTCCCCGCGGAATCATCGCGATAAAAACCGCTACCGACAGTTAGCGGGTTTAACAACAAGATTTGTCACCCTGTGGATTTTCGTAGCGATTTTTGACGCGATGATTCCTGTCGGAATCGTCACGACAAAACCCACTACCGACAGCCAATGGATTCAGACATCAGCTAAGAGTCTCAAGCTTAGAGGCATAGATTATCACGGGCACAGCAGCTGCAGGGGCTCATGAGAATCTTAGCCACGTACCTGTTGACGTCCAGACCGATGGCCCTGTGAACTTCCTCAAATGGAGGAAGCGAAATCGAGAATATTGAAATTGTTGAGATATTCGAGATGTGGACAGCTCGGATTAACGTTTGCACGATAATGCTGGGGGTTGCGTTGGAATTATCACAGTTTGGATGTATCCTGTTTTTTACAGGAAGGGAAGAAGGCATATGTAGCACAACGTTAGCTCATTTAGCACTGACACACTGCAATCAGATATTGATGGACCATGATAGTTCAAGGGTGGTTCCCCACCCGGGTCTGCCCTGGGGGACTTGGGTGGGGTTAGGTATTTTTTAGTTCCCAGGGTCACCCTGGTCAGCCTCACAGGGTGGGTTTCTCTCTCTATTCTGGGGCATGTGTTTCTGTCTACCCTTTGTCCATTCACCTGTATTTGCCTTTTTAAAATTCTCCCTACTGTCTGCACTGCCTGTAGCTCTTGATATTGGATGTGTGTTGCTAAATGGTCTTAGCTTTATTTAGGCCCCATGTTGTAGGTTTATTTAACGTATTTGACCGGCTGGCGACATACATTCAATTTTCTGTTTAGTTTTTTTTTCACAAGCAGTGCAGGCACGTCCTGAGAAAGCCTTGTTGCTGTCGGGACGTTAAGCAATGTACAATCAATCAATCAATCAAGGGTGGTGCCAGGATAGCTTGGCGCCTCTGGACTCCAAGCTATCCTGGCACCACCCTTGAACTGTAATCTTCGATCCGGGTCCTGAGCTGTCGTGTAGTATTCAGATCACATCTCCCAATCGTGGCATCTGTGGCCGCAGGGCCAAATGTCTGAAAGTCCTCCGTACAGAATGCATAGGCTACCGGGAAACGATAGCAGGTTTTTCACAAATTGAACACTCGCAACACGCACGAAATGCTTATGCCAATTAGACAGAAACACAGATGAACGTATTCCGTCAGTCTCTGGACAGGTCCAACTAGTCGTTGGACGTAGGCCTCTAAAATTGTCAGCCTGCAAAGATTGACATCCGCCACTGACCCCGTAAGCAAATGGTTTGGGCCGATATAAGCCTTGGTTTGGCCCGCGCACAAATGTGCGCAGGCCAAACTAGGGCTCATGTCGGCCAAAAACATTTGGTTTACTTGCCCGTGTTTTTTCTGAGCGTGCATCTGCACGTAATTGAAGCATTCCTCCGAATCAGAGCATAATTAACTTTCACGGTCGTTGTGAGGTAAACTCAGTCATTAAAAAGCGGAAGATCAGTTTTGCGGATTCAGGTGGCAGTGACAGTTTTATCTGGGTCCTTGAAGGGTGTAAAAAGTCCTAGTCTTTGTTCCATTTTCTTTTCAAAACAAGTCGTGTGTCGGAATCGGTGTCTCCGGCAGCTGTGTTGTGTTTCCGTATTTGCGCGCTAAAGTTGCCGGAAAATCTCAGCTTGTTAAGGCCATGGCCAGCATAGTGACCACGCCCTCATCGAAGAACATTATTTTGTTCACAAGATTTACAGAGCCTCACGAGCCTCCGGTTTGCGGTTAGAGTTCATGCAAGGCTTTATGTTTCTTAACGCATTTAACCCCAAGGCCACATTTAAAAAAAAAATTCCAGGTGTCACCGATTGATTATGTCAGTTGCAGGAGATGGCTCGAGCATGATAATTCAAGGGTAGTGCCAGATTAGCTTGACGCCTGGCGGCGCCAAGCTAATCTGGCACTAGCCTTGAATTATCATGCTTGAACCATCTTCTGCTGCAGTGCGACGGAGCTAAATGGGTTAAGACCCTTGCATGTCTGTGTACGCCGCTCACTGATGGTTGAAGGCAGAAACTTTTCCTCACCGTCAAGCAAGGTCTATCAGCTATGGGCATAGATTAAAATGAGACTTCACAATAGCGGGGCTAGTAAGGTTTAGTGGCTCTTGCTGACCATAATTCCGTCTGTGTGCCTTCTACGGTGAAGGAAGGCTGTTCTTGTAATTCGTTGTCCATAGACACACGGTCCACCAGATACATTTAGGCGGAGAAGCTGTTTCTTGGGTCTGGCCAAACTTCGAAGACTTCGAGAACACGCTAGACCGTGATAATTTCCTGCTTCTGAGGAACACGCGTATATGAAAAAGTGGCTGATGTTTATGGATAAAAGACATAGATTTTCATGAGCCCCCGCGGACGCGTGTGCATGCGACTCTATGCCTTTTGCAGATTGCATTGGGGGTCTGTGTGGACACACACTCCCGGCTTCGCTCCAGGAGTCAATTGCATGAGTGAGCTTAGTCCTGCGCCAGCCACTAGGCAAGACGCTCCGCTATAGCGGAGCGTCTTGCCTAGTGGCTAGCCCAGGACTAAGCTCACTCATGCAAATAGCCCCAGTCTGAGGAACAGAGATGTACAAAACACTGCAATATAATCACCAGCAAGAGGCGCAGATTCTCATGAGCGCCTGCTGACTGTTGGGGCTCATGAGCCTCTACAGTCAGCAGGGGCTCAGGAGAATCTAAGTCTCTTTCGGACTGATGCATTGAAGGTGTCTCGAGGGAGAATCTTCGTCGCCTTGTCTCCAGACTGCAGATCTTTCTCAGGCAGTGTGAGGGGGAGTAGAGATGTTATTTAATTTTGCACGGTCATTTCCGCATACATTCTCTTGAGATCGTGCAGAGTACAGCGGATCATAAGACTCTGTGTCGTGGGCAGACTAGTGGAATTGAGGGTCCTTGTGAAGAAACTTTGCCGCTTTGGTGCCAGACCGAAGTCCTTCAAGCATAATGAGGAATAGAGATGTAAAATAACTGTACAATCACCGCCAGCAAGAGGCTTACATTCTCATGAGCTTTTGCACAATGCAACATCTCATATGAATCTTTGTCCAGCGAACACAGCTGGAATTATGGCGTTTTAACAGAAAAACTTTCTCGCATTTGCTCCGAGCTGAAACTCTTCAGGCAGTTATGAGGAAAGGCGATATGCAATGACGTGCACAGTCAATTTCAGCACTTTGCACGCATTCACATGAGCTACTTCAGAATCTGCGGTTCTTGCAGACTGAAGGATTTTAAAAGGTGTGTCTTGATGGACAAACTTTGTCACTTTGGCGCCAAGCCGAAGTCGTGTCGTGATAGAAATTCAACAGTGCCCAAAACCAACAAGCGAACGTGACGACCGATTTCGCCAGAAGACAAAAATTGCCAGACCCGCCGTACAAGGTTTCAGTCTTAACCACTTCACTGCCGAGAGAAAGCGGTCACTACTCAACTGCAAGAGGCATAGATCCTCATGAGTCCCCGCAATTGCGGGCGCTCATGAGGATCAATGCCTCTTGCCGAGGCCATTTTGTGTCCGTGTTCCTTGGACGGTTATGGCTTCTGGTCGTGGAAGGAAAAATGATTTCAGAAACAAATATGCGTCAACCAGCAGGGAAAGGGTTAAATTCCAAGCAACTGAAGGTTTTCCTTGTATGAGGAAGGCAGGTTTAAACAAGAGCGGCTTGTTTCGTTTGAAGAGGTACAGTGAATTTCGGATCTACGACAACATAGCAGGGGTCTAAACAAATTGTCTGTTGTGACATCCAGAGTTGGCTGAGAGCAAAGTAATTTGATCTATGTAGAAAATGTGTAGTCATGGCCTTCGAAAATGCGTTGTCTCCTTCGAGGGAATCCGCTGGACGAATCGAGGGACACAGCCAGTGTGAGCATTGTTATATCCAACTTTTGTTATCTCCGCTTTAAAAAAAAAAAATATAGCGAAGTCTACTGTAGCTTGAG
>BTPG01000001.1:192337279-192432279 GCA_036245525.1 Semisulcospira habei | reverse complement strand
TGCACACTTGATCATTCGGAAACTAAAAATGTCGGTGACCTGACCTTCTCCGTTGCTATGCACTGGTCCTGGAGACAAAACAGCTATTTTTGTGTCTGTGCAGTCTTTCATCAGGAAGAGGCCTGGACCTACGGGAGGCCCTGATATAGAGAAGTGTCAGACGAGTGTCTGCAAGATTTATTATAGAAGATCCTTATATGTTTCAGCCTTGACACTACAACTAGATCTAAATCGACCATGCTAGTTCAAGTGTGGTCAGAATAGCTCGGCGCCTGTCGGCGCCAAGCTATTCTGGCACCACACTTGAACTAGCATGGTCGATCTTCCCTCTGAACAGTCACTCATCTTCCGAGGACGACTTCGATTTGGGAGTTTCGATATCAGGGCACAGTGCTATAGGCGAGCGATTTGTGTATCCTGGACTGAGGCCGGTATAGAGTCTTTCATTACGATAAAGTAATATTAAATATTCTGATGAGGCCCAGCGTCCTGCCGGGGCTGATGAGGTTCTGTGCCGGTATGCTGGATGCCAGAGTGGCCGCCGGCACGTGGACGGAAATTTGTCAGAATCTGTTGCTGTGTTTTTGGGGAGGACGGGCGTCACGTTGTGTCAGTTCTTGGCCAACATTGTTACGGCCAAGGCCGCTACGGGTCTCTTGTGTCTGTCTGTCTGTCTCTCTGTCTCAGTCTCTCTGTCCACGGTCTGTCTGTCTGTCTGTCTGTCTCTCTCTCTCTCTCTTAGTTCATGTAAGTTTGAAGTGTGTGTCTGGGCGCACGCGAATTTTTTTCTTTATTATTATTATTATTATTATTATTATTATTATTATTATTATTATTATTATTATTATTATATTCTGCGTGCCTACAGTCTTTATCATTAAAAAAAAAAAGTTCGGGTCTCTCTCTCTCTCTCTCTTTCTTTCTCTCTCTCGCTCTGTGCGTGCGTGCGTGCGTGCGTGCGTGCGTTTCTCTCTCTCCTATATAATATTAGTAGCGAATCGAGGGAGACAACCATCATTGTGAGTGAAACGTTCTTACCAAGGAAAGCCACTCTGTGAGAAAAAAAATCCTTGCTCCAGATGTCATTTGCATATTTGAAGGAAGAAAAGAGGAAAATGACGGTATTTTGGAAAGCACGTAATCCCTAAAAATGAAACGTGCATGCTGGACTTATGCAGCATTTTGCTGCCGGCTTGTTCACATTTTACTGAGTAACTGGCAGTCTCGTAGCCGTGCCGTTCTACCTGCAGGATTGCCATGATCCTCATGAGCTCTTCCCGTTGAGAATCAATACCTCAAGTTCGATTGCCTTTATATCTTTCTTCCGATCATCTGGGTTTAATCTCGTCACTGCTAGATGATGTTATTTCAGATCATTGTAGATTCAGCGTCAAAGCTCCCCAGCCTTCAAAGGAACATGGATACGGAGTGGATTTCAGCAAGAGGCATAGATCCTCATGAGCCCCCGCTGTCGCGGAGGCTCATGAGGATCTATGCCTCTTGCAGCTGGGTGCTCTTGTATTGTTTCAGCAGGGGACGGATTAACTCCCCTTGCGCATGCACCCGGTACTGATGCCTGCGGGCAGAAAGCGGTTAACGTCTATGAATACCACGTAATACCTTCAGACTTGCGTACATTTTCAGACGCTTGAAACCTTGAACAGATTTTTTACTGTAAGCACTGTTCAATGCATTTGAGACGTGCCGCATCCGGATACGCGGCTTCAAGCCGCGTATCCAAATACAGCACGTCTCGACTGGGTTAACACATTGTGCACTAGGACCGAAACCCCAAATTTTGAAGTTGCCCTTTTGAGGGACTGTATTACAACAACTATCGCCTATATATGCGCCAAGCTATTCTGGCACCGCCCTTGAACTATCATGCTCGCTCCATGTCTATGGTGAGTCGGGGCTGAATGAGTTAAAATGAGAAAAGTGGTTTTGTATGAGACTATGATTATTGTGCTCACGATCGCTGGCAGGGAACAATTTTCTCTGTGATTTCAGCTAATTAAAATTTCAACAGGTTTAAGTTGCCACCACAAAGAGAGACATCTCTTTGTTCGTTTTCAGTGCTTGCCTACTTAAGGTGATAGCACTGTGATTCGTATCCATGAAAAAGCTTTAGGAATGACTTCTTTAAGTTGTTACGGTCCCAGCCCTTTTTAGACACAATACCTTCTCCGCCCAAGCTCTCTGTTCGTATTTTTGTGTTTTGAGAAAATAGTCAAAATATATCACCTTAATCCATTCAGCCCTGACGCATTACAGCAGGAGATGGGTCGACCATGATAATTCAAAGGTAGTGCCAGATTAGCTTGGCGCCTGTCGGCGCCAAGGTAATCTGGCACTACTCTTGAATCATCATGGTCGATCCATCTCCTGCAACAGGTGCATAGTCGTTAGATGACGCCTCCAAAATTTGGGAAATACGTGCGTCGGGATGAATGAGTTAATAGAATAGTGTTTTTTTAAAAAAAAAATAGTAAGCTGCTTTGTCCTATACCATCTGTTTTGTGCATTACTTTTATTTAAATATTCAAGATTTAATCTACTTTATTATGTCTCGCGAGACAACATTTTCTTTAGGTGGGATCATGCTGAAAATAGGAATAGAAAGGTAATCATTTTTAATCCTGTTTCATTTTTGGTTGGTGCAAATTGTTCATGGCGTTGCACAAGCTTGGCACGCCGTCCTGTCGGCGGTATGGATTTTATAAGAAAATATTAAAAATACTTGTATTGACGTAGCTGGCACAACCAGAATTAGAAAGTACGGTGTAGTCACAGGAAACAAAAGCAGGACTGTTACAGACCTTGGGCAAAACTTGCTTCCCGTCTCCAGTGTACCAAGGACAAGCTCAGCGCCTGTTGTCGCAACGTGAGGGGTTGGAGTGTTCGCCTACAACGCCCAGCAAGCGGCAAAACATTCTCGGGCCGTGTCGTGCGCGGGCCAACTGCGGCTGACGTCGGCCCGAGGACCTTTTCCTCCCCTGTTACACACTCACAGATTCAATATTTTTGTTTAATTTTCGCCATCACATGAGCAGAGTGGGATATAAACTGGTGCATGCAACTGGTGCATGCAAGAGGCATAGATTCTCATGAGCCACTGGGCTCACGAGAATCTATTCCTCTTGCAGATATATTTTGGGAACAAGAGATTTTGAACATTTGTAAAGAGTGAACAGTTTGCTTTTCATGATGGTCTCAGTTGTTGCCTCGGAAACCAAAGCTTTCCATAATCTTTACGAGGCATAGATCCTCGTGAGCCCAGACAGGCAGGGTGTTTTTTTTGCGACTGTGCGCCGCTTGATGGCTTCATTTATGTCTGCATCGTCCAATACGAGTGGGCATCAGCGTTCAGACTGCTCTGCTTTGCTTGCAGTGGACACATCGGAAAATGGAAAGTTTGAACAGAATACATTTGCATTCTTTTTCCTTGTCTGTACGCCAAGGACATTGCATCTTTCGCAAGCGGTATAGATCCACGTGGGCCCTCTGAGACTGAAGGGGCTCATGAAGAAAGGATAGTTCTTTCGGAGGAATATACAGTTGTGTACTTCAGAGTGAGGACTCGCCGAAGGCCTGATACAATTAGCAATCGCTTTTTGTAAAGAAGGAACTGACCATTAGTGTAACCAGACGTGGCACTCGTTCCGGCAACGCCTTCAGTAGTTTTGCAAGGGGCTGGCCGGCACCAGGTGTATATGTTGTGTGTGCGTGTGTGTGTGTGTGTGTGTGTGTGTGTGTGTGTGTGTGTGTGTGTGTGTGTGTGTGTGTTCGAGTGCTTGTGTGTGTGCGTGTGTGTGTGTGTGTCAGTGTGTGTGTGTGCTTGCTTATGTGTGTGCTTGTGTGTGTGTGTGTGTGTGTGCGCGCGCGTGCCTCTAACGACGGATGAATACTGCATAGCTACTTTGCAGTGAGTTGTACCTATCCCGTCGCAACTGGCGCCGTCTCGACGTCTGCGCCGGTCTTTGATTTTGGACTTGAAGTCAAAGCGCCAGAACTCATCTGACATTTTTTTCAGCATTTCGTATGATGTGGACGGATTTAAGATATTTTTTCCTTCACTTCTATCATGCAGTACATACAGATGCTTTGTAGTTTGGTTTGACTACAGAGGGGGGAGACGGGGTCCATGGCAAGGTGGACAGAGAATAATGCATATTTTTCTTGCCTTCATGACTTTTTTTCAAGAACAACACCACCACCACCAACAACCTAAGGGCTGCTAAGAATGTCATCACAAACACAGTGCCTGCCTGAAAAAAAAATAAAAGAAACAAAAACAACAACTATAACAACAGGGCTAGGATCATTATTGAGACATTCTGGACAGAAATGAATATCATATGGCTGTCACAGGAACAATTACACTCGTCCTCATAAATAAACGCACTTCATTTTTAAAAACACGTGTCCTTTTATTGGTCGCATTTCTTACAAATCGGTCTCCTTCGTCTTGTTTTCTCTGTTTTCTATCAACCTTCCGAATTTTCTGTTGCTGTCCGTTTCAGTCTTCAACCATGAGTTTTCCGTCTGCAAGAGGCATAGATTCTAATGATGCCTCTGCGGCCACAGGCCGCAGGGGCTCATGAGAATCTATGCCTCTTGCCATCAGCAGTTCCCTAGATTGAGTAAGTGGTCGGGATTTGGTGCACGTTGTTTGGAGGATTGCCGAGAACGCGTGTGCTCAGCTGCGTAAACAGGAGACCCTTCAAGTTCAGCGTTGGGACCACAAGAGTTGCGCGGCCAATCGTCTGAGATCGGTCACAGCAGAGTTTGTGGAGAAAGGCAGCGGACGCTAGGCAGACTTAGAAAGGCCATGAGAGATGCATAGCGAGCCAGACCAGTACTCGAAGTGATAATAATCGCAATAATAGAAAGGAACGCTGGGAAGAATTCTGTTGGCAGGGGTGGGGCGTGTCCGTCTGTATTGGCCTTTCCAAGCGCAAAGATCCCATCTTGACTCAACTGAACTGATCTGAGATTGGCCATAGCTCTAGCCTTTCACCTCTCGTTAATTTCACCCTAAGGGTCTGCTTCTCGATTTTTGGCTAATACACTGATCAATGTGTTCGAAATTCCCAAATTTTCGTTTCAATTTCCCAAATTTTCTTTCCAAACTCCAAACCTTTCAGTTCGCAATTCCCAAATTTTCGTCTGAAATTCCTAAATTTAGACACTAAACAAACGTAACCCTTTGGCTGTCGGTATCGCGTTTAGTCGAGGTGATTCCTATAGGAATCACCTCGTCTAAACGCGATACCGACAGCCAGAGTGTTAACAAAACAATAACAATAACAATATTAACAACACCTAGGTAGGTCGGGTGTCGCTGCGCGGTGGCGACGCGTCTTCCCCGGGGGAAAGCAGCCCTACTGGAACAATAAAGTAAAAAATAAATTAAAAATTGACCTCTGAAAATTACCCCAGATCAAAGGACGGATCGTCTACCGTGATAGCTCAGGGATGGTGCCATATAAGCTTGGCTCCTATAGATTGTCGGAGACGGATGAACTATGATAGGGGGACAGCTTGGGCACTGATAATTCAAGGGCTTTGCCGGAATAGGCTGACACTTCTTTGCAGTTTGGGGCACCACCCTTGAAATATCATGGTCTGTCTACGGCTGTAATAATAAGGCCTTTTGTTTTGTCTTTTTTGTTTTGGGATACATTTTCTGTTCCATAATAGCCTGACACCTCTTAGTGCCAAACGGTTCTGGCACTACCTTTGGACCGCAATGACCCATCCGTACCTTCATTGGGCGAACCTTGAACTGCTATGGTCCACTCCGTCATTTCGATCGCTTCCTGGCCCTGAAAATGAGATCGAGAAGGGTGAGATCCTCGAGGTCGAGGTCACGGCGACAAGTTTTGTTTGAGGACATGAACGCTGGCTCAGTTTTGTTTCTAGAGATTGTATGATGGCTGGACGCTATGTTTGGCAAACCGCCTCCTTTATCAATCTTCAGACTTCTGCAAGAGGCATAGATCCTCATGAGCCCCCGCAGAATGCGGGGACTCATGAGGATCTATGACTCTTGCGGAACCCCATGTACATAGATGTTCATTCGGCGGAGCAGGGTGATGGAGTGCTGGATCGAACAAGAAGTCGGAACCTGCCAAGCATCGTTGCTTAATCTGTGTACACGCTTGTCTCCTTGGCTAAATATTGCCTCGGGTGGTCGTAGCACGAATTCCCTTTCATCCACTCTGGCTGGGGAAAGATACCTAAACCAGAGCCAACATTTATTTATTTAGTTATTTTGTTGTTATTATTTATTTATTTATTTATTTATTTATTCATTTATTTAACGCGTAATTTGGGAATCTCACGGCGGGCAGTGCCAACAAAAGGCGCGTAGACTAATGGATGTAATGTTATCAATAAGGTGACGGTTATTATGTTGAAATCGACCTTCTTCAGGCTATAATACTTTATCCTGTGTCAATATATCCTGTGTGAATTTTCTTTGTATGATGTTGAAATCGACCTTCTTCAGGCTATAATACTTTATCCTGTGTCAATATCTCCTGTGTGAATTTTCTTTGTATGACTTACAACTATGCAGCGCAAAAGGACTAGCGTAACCTTTAATTAATAAGATTGAATGTCGCGGAATGAAAGTCATTTCTGCTCGTCTTCATCTTTGTACGCAGGAGAGTTCCACCGACTCGTGCAAGGAGCAGTTTTTTTTTTTTTTTTAAATCTCCGTAACGCGCGCCTATGTACTCACATGGCTTGTGAAAAGAAGGGTACAAAAGTCTTAGTTGAGTCAAGACAACAAATTTTGAAATAAAAGGTTCATCATAGATCCTTATTAACCCGCACAGCCCCGACGTTCTACAGCAGGAGATGGATCGACCATGAAAATGCAAGGGTAGTGCCAGATTATCTAATATGACACTACCCTTGAATTATCATGGTCGATCCGTCTGCTGCAACTGGTGCGTAGGCGTTAGGTGACGCCTTGAACGTTTGCGAAATGCGGCGTTAAATGAGCTAAACTGAGTCGGCTAGTTAAATAGTTGAGTTTAACGTTGCGCAGGCGACTAAAGCCATCCCAAGGCATTTAAACTGGGTCATCTGCTAGAGGCGTTCTGTGCTGGTCTTTGATTTTGGACCTTACGGCTTCAAGCCTTTAGGTTCACATCACAAGCCAACACACGCATGCATACAGTAAACTTGGGATAAAACCAATATCCTGGCGACCCAAGTGTTCTTTTTGTTAATCCGAAGTTTGTTTCAAGCGACGTAATTTGCATCGATGAGAGTGCTGTCGGGACCTATGGAGGGGAAAAAAAGCGTAATATCCGGCTTTTGTTATGCCCGACATCGTTATAAGCGAAGTCGAATCTACGCGCGTTCAGATATTTGCAGATGGAAGGCACATAAGAAGCACATATTCCTACGAAAGCCCACACGCTGCAAGGGCATATGAGCATCAGTGCCGCGCCCATGCATGTGAAAAGTGTTCCGGCGTCTCTGCAAAGGACAGCATTGTCGGAATTGATATGAAAGTCTCCCCTCCTTGTTTTTCTGTAATACAAACATGCAGAATCTCTGTACCGTCTTTGATGCTGCATAGCTCGTGTGCCTGTCTGTGATTTTGGTCCTTGAGGCCTCCGGCCGCAAGGACCAAAATCACAGAACGGCACACGTTCCTAAGGTCCAGATTCACAGATCATCACACATAGTAAGCAGTTGTGTGTATGAATAAAGACTCGACTGTTTTTGAACTCCAAAATTCTTGTTTTTTATACGCGCAATAGAATAACTTTTGAGGGCTATTTCTGTGCCGGAATGATTTCGTAACCCAAAATTGGAAACAAATTTCTGTCCTGTTTGGATTTATTGTTTTTACGGAAAGGCAAATGTGGCCGGGAGTATGACACGCATGCGCCTGAGCCGTGTTCGTTTTTGAATTGTGTCATTAACTAAGGTTTTTAATGGAACTTCCGTGTGTCTAGCGGAAGGGCGGCTTGAAGGGAAATTTTGAGAGATTAAGAAGAAAAAGTTGTTTGATTATTAATTCATTCTTCCGTTTTTCGTTCTTCCGTCCGTCCGTCCATCCCTTCGTTCGTGCATTCACTCACTCACTCACTCACTCACTCACTCACTCACTCACTCACTCACTCACTCACTCACTCACTCACTCACTCACTCACTCACTCACTCACTCACTCACTCACTCACTCACTCACTCACTCACTCACTCACTCACTCGTTCATTCACTCACTTGTTCATTTATTTATTCATGGGAGGGGCAGAGGAATTAAACTTGTTCAGTTTTTCGGGTATTTCTTTCTTTTGTCTTTTCTTTTTGGGGGATTTTTTTGGGGGAAGGGGAGGGGGGGGGGGCACTGAATCAAACTTGACCCACTTGTTGATCGATTCAGCGCTGGTCTGTGATTTCGGACTACGGTCTCGTGCCGTAAGGTCCAGAGCACAGACCAGCGCACACCTGGTCAGCGACCCAGATTTTTCACCGCCAGTGCCCAAACGTCCGCCCTCCTCCATCTTTGCTGGCCACACAGTGATGCTGGGATGGTCAATACAGACCTCGGCTGGTTACAATCCTTTTGTTCGAGTCCCTCGACAAGGTCATTACATCTGTAAGAGGCATAGATTCTCATGCGCCCCTGCAGCCTCCGGCTGCAGGGGCTCATGAGAATCTATGCCTCTTGCTGGTAAAGGTATATCATCTATAATTTACATATGTTCTTCTCATACCATTTTCATCTCTTCTTTTCAGACTAGAGAAGTGTTCGGGGTCACAATGTAGTCAATGTTGTTGCTGTCTGTGTATGTGCAAAAAAGCATCGGCATTCATTGGGCCTTACAGCGGTAGGGACACATGAGAATTCATGCTGGTGGAAGCAGATTTTCTATACATTTGCATATATTCTTTTCGGAGCAGAGTAGTGTGCGTGGTTACAACGTAGTCAACGTAATTGTCTCCTGTATGATTTTCGTCTGTTCCCCTCATACCAGAGACGTGCTCGTGGTTACAGCGGAGCCGACTTATTGCATTCTCTTTGTATCTGCAAAAAAACATAGCTATTCATTGGCCCTTGCAGCAGTAAGGGTTCATGAGAACCTGCGCCTCTTGCATTGCGCCATGAAGTCCTGTCTTTGCTGCTCAGACTATTAACTCATTCAACTGCGACAGGCCAAGGCAAGACATGGATCGAGCGTAATAGTTCAAGGGTTGTGCCAGAATAGCGTGGCGCCCATAGGCGCCAAACTATTCTGGCACAAGCATTGCACTATCACGCTTGATCTGTTTCCAGAAGTGTAATACGGTCTTCAGGGGGCAACTTCAAAATTTTTGCGGATTTCGGTCCTGGAGCAGAATGTGTTAAGATTCACACTTGAACCCGCGTTTTCTGCTTGAGCCACATAGTTTCATTTGCCTCTGCAGACGCGAAGTGTTTAATTCGAGTCCATACATCCTGTGGACACCTTTCGTTTACATCTCTGCCGCTCGAAAAGAGGTCGTCCGTTGCCGCGTTTTAAAGGCCCGACGATTGGTTACAACTTAGTGACGACTGAGACAAAAGTTAGGAATGGCCCCTCTGTCTGTCTCAGTCCTACCTTAGCCGTTGACATCCAGACCTCGTTTGACTTGGCCTGTAGAACAAGAGATCTGAGAAGTGGAAGAAAGGCTCGGACTTTCTCCTGTTTGTGGTGTGCGTTTGATCGAACTTGATACGCTGGAGTCTTGACGCATTCCTCGTAATCACACTTACGTAGGTCCGGTGGAAGGTATGTTGTCGTTGTGAGCGCCGTCTGGTGGGGGACGGGTTGGATGGCCCAGTAAGTCTGTGTCTACAGGATGTGTGTAAGCCTTTGACGCTGTGAGGATATACAGTAAAACCTGTTTCCAGTAACTACCTTTTTGTTGCAAGAAAAAGAATGGTACTGAAAACGGGTGCTCACCCAAGAGAAGTCTTGAAGAGCAAAGAGATGTGACCTGTCATAAAAGACCATCATTTAGGTGGCTACAGCCACCTAAATGATGGTCTTTCATGACAGGTGATCTCTCATAACGGTGTTCGCTCAAAACAGGTACTGCTGTGCAACAAGGTTTAGTCAACTTCGGCCATAACCGTATACCAATGGACACACGTGTTTTAGAGTTATATCCGAGGTTTGTTATAAGCGGAGTAAAATAAATAGAAAAGGTGTGGTCAGAACTTGGGAAAAGAGTAGTAGTAATCTTCGGATGTTTGTAATACCCGACGTTGTTACAAGCGTGCTAGTGCATGATTAGCTCGGCGCCTAGGCGCGCCTAGCACTGCCTTTGAGGTATCACTCGATCCACCTTCCGCGACATGTAGGCGTATGCACGCCTTTGCAGACTACGGTAAACGGCGGGTGTAAGAAATATAACGAAGCGCCTGGTGACGTACCCAAAGTTTTGTTGCCGCTATATCGGAAGCTTGTTATATGCGAAGTAAATTTACAGTAAACTTCGGATGTTGCAAATAGCCTTGGGACCCAGTTGTTCTCGGTTTTTTTTATCCGAAGTTTGTTATAAACGGAGCTGTTTGCACAGGAAAAGTGCTGTACGTGGAAAATGTAGTTGGAACCTCTCAGATAGTGGCGTTACCTCCGAATTGCGTTATGTCCGATCTGCTATAGGCGAAGTCGATTGTACTAACTCATTCAAGCCCACGTATTTCCCAAATTTTGGAGGCGTCATCTAACGAATATGCACCTGTTGTAGGAGATGGATCGACCATGATAATTCAAAGGTAGTGCCAGATTAGCTTTTATTAGGATCCATCTCCTGCTGTAGTGCGTCAGGGCTGAATGGTTTAAGAAATCTGACCATTGGGTTTGTGTCAGTCGGAAACGACAGTGCGTGTGGCAGTCTGTTCCCCCTGCGCACAAGGTCATCGGGCCGCGGTTGGCCCGCGCACGTCTGTGCGCTGGCCAGCTGCGGCCGATGTCGGCCCGAGGACCTTTTGCTTGTTCTTGTGTCATCCTGGGAGACTTGGGCATCCTCAGTGAAGAGAGTCTGTACATTCTCAGTAAAGACAATCTAGATTCTGTCCAAGTGAGAGACAGAGACAGAGGTTGAGAGACAGAGAAGCATTTCAGTGTGTGTGACTTAACATTGCCGAAACAGGTGTACGTACGCTTCACTTGTAAGCTTCCCTCCATTCTCGCTGAGGAAACCGTCGGTTCTGTGTGTGTGAGAAAGTGAGGGAGATCAACATGTGTGATGGTCTTGGATTCTGAGCCTTACGGGCTGGAAGCTGTTAGGTCCAGAATCAAGAATCACAAAAACCAGCTCACACTGACACAAAGGGGTTTACCAATGTCAGATGGTGCATGTGCTACTGGTCTGTGAATTTGACCGTACTGACTGGAGCTGTAGGGTTCAGCTTCAGAGACCAGCCGACACATTCTGTCGTGAGCTTTAAACCCTTTCACTGCCGAGATAAATTCAACACCACCCTACTGCAAGAGGTATAGATCCTCATTTGCGGGGGTTCATGAGGACCTGTACCTCTTGCTGAAACCACTTTGTATCAATGTTCCTTTAAAGGCTAGGAATCGTAGACGCTGCAAGAAGGCGTACCGATTGCTGTGACGACTCTGCCGTGTTTCTCAGCAAAGGAGGCTGACGTAGATGGATGTAGTTTGATGTGCGGGACCTTTGGTTTCTGTTAGATCGCAAACTGCCCGCCAGTTTTTCGTCTGCACCACAAGCGAGCAAACTTGCCCGACGAAAACGGTTCGTCAACAGTGAGCAGAGATCGTCGGACATTTCTTGGAGGCTGCAAACGCTCGAATATTGTAAGAGACACTGGATACTGTTTTTGACCTAATTGTTTTAAAAATTTGCCTAGCACGTGCCTGGTGTAGACAGAGCAGAGATCTGAGATACTTCTAGGGCGTAGCTGACCCACGCATATCGTAAATAAAATTGAGAATAAGGCTAGGGAACAGTGGATTTTAAAAATGTATATTATTGTGCTTCTTGTGTCTTATTTATTCATTTATTCATATATTTACCACAGGTCGTTTAAAATATAGCCAAATGCTTGCTGTGTTGTTTATAATGAGCAGAGACTTCTTATACTTATCCCATTCAGCCCTGACGCACTACAGCAGGAGATGGATCGACCGTGACAATTCAAGGGTAGTGCCAGATCAGCTTGGCGCCTGTCGGCGCCAAGCTAATCTGGCACTGCCCTTGAATTATCATGGTCGATCCATCTCCTGCAACTGGTGCATAGTCATTAGATGACGCCTCCAAAATTTGGGAAATAAGGCCGTCGGGCTGAATGAGTTCAAGGAGTTTGCTAATCTACGGATATCGTTGAGATCTGAGTTCTGTGCAAAAACATTGGAAGGTTTTGACCAAAGGACGTTTTAAAGTGTGATTTGGCCGGTGTTGCAAAGATCTTTCATAAAGCTGATCCATGGATATCGAAAAGCACTTAGCTCGGTAGGAGAAAAAAATTGATGTTTTCTTTTTACCATTGAAAGCTCATTTCATTCTTTAAATGTCTCACTGCGAAGACATTGCATTTTGTGGGGCATCAGAGGGTTTTTGAAAAGAGATTGCCTTGAAAATCTGTTTCCTGTGTGTCTTGGCCGTCCATTTTCTTTTTTAAAAAAAATCGACTTCGACATTTTTTTTTTTTTGTATTCGCAATCACGATTGCGGTGAGGGAGTTATTTTAACTCATTCGAGACGTGCCGCATCCGGACACGCTGCATTAAGCCTCGTGTCCGGATGCAGCAGGTCTCAAACGAGTTAAACTGATGCGGTGAGAATCCGGCGGTTGCGTTCTGATACAGTTCGGATTGGATTCAAGTGTACAATACATGATTACAAACGAACGCTGCCATGCAGATCAGAATCTTTTGAAACCTAGACGTAGGCTGTCTTGCACGTTTTGTCTTTCGGTCTGGAAAAGTCGCATCTGCTGATTTTGGAGAGATCATACTTTTAAATCAGGATTAAACAGATGTACGCGCCGTCAGTCCATTTTGATGGAAAAGGTGCAAAAACGGCTTGCTTTTGGATTCGAGATTTGCGATGCAGATTTCGAATCCAAGACCATGCTGTCTTGCCCGTTTTCTTCACTCAAATTATTCAAATTCTTCAACTCGATCTGATGACGTCTAGGCGCCAGCTCGTATACTTTGATGGCATACAAATGTACGACCTACTCGTCAGATTGTAAATTGGAGTCCGTACATTTGCTTAATTGCGACTTGCTGACGTTCTTGGCGTTCTTGTCACCAATCTACTGGTGGGACTTTTGATGGATGAGGATGTACAATTACAGACAAATAACGCGAACACCAATCAACTGCAAGAGGCAAAGAACCTCATGAGCCCCCGCATACGCAGGGGCTCATGAGGTTCTTTCCCTCTTGCTGACACCAATTTAAATCTATGTTCCTTGGACGTCTGGGGTTCTTGGGCGTTGAATTGAGAAAGCTTTCATCAACACACGAATCAGAATCTTTGTCAACTGGCAATGAAGACGTTTTTAAGCCGTCGTCACAAACGAGGGCGACTTTAAATTTGAATTCAAAAAGAATGTATTCTGCGCTTAGGGGAAGCTACTCTGCACCTTCGCTAGAGTGACATTTGCTTTAGAAACACCAGTCACGCGAAACGCACATTCATTAGAGTTTTTTTTTAAACAGATAAAACGGTTTTGTGCCATGCGAAATCGAACTGAAATTTCATCTGACTTTTTCAGTGCCGTACCAATTTGAATCCAGAGTTTAGCCAGAGCTAATTCGAAGTTTCTGTTCAGTGCAGTAGCTTTTACTGTGGAGCTACTGGTGCCGCAAGAAAAAAAAAACGTATGAACATTTGGAGAAAAAACCAGCAGTGATCAATTTGTTTGTGTAAAAAAACTGCATGAGCTCATCTGCGAAATCCTTGACAAGAATAACTGTACAAGCTCCAGACAACAACAACAAAAACAAACAAAACAAACAAACAAACAAACAAACAAAAAAACACTGTGAGAGCGTCTTGAAAATTTAACAATGTGAGATCCTGGAGGGGAATAAATATTTGTGAACACCACGAAAACATTTGCTCTTTCGATCGACGGGTTTCCCCCTTCTCCAGGGACAGCGGAACACAGTCTAGTTCCGTGCTGACATTTCCTAAAGGTCACACAAATCAGCGTTTCGTCGCTAGCACTCTCGCTCCAAACTTCAACTTTCATTTCGTAAGGTAAGATGCATTTGGAATTGTTCAAATGATTTTAATTATTAGTGCGTATATTTGTTTCCTGTTGCATGGAAAATGTCGGTTACGTCTTGATCTCAGTCGTTCATGTGTTTGATCAAAACTTAACCTCTTCACTGTCAGTGCACATCTAGCGAACCCAGATGCAAGAGGCACAGATCCTCATGAGCCCCCCGCTATCGCGGGGGCTCATGAGGATCTATGCCACTTGCGCGCCTCATTTTGTATCCGTATGCCTAAATTTGACTATGACTTTGACTAACTAGCCTCACCTATCTGGTTTGTGAGTATGACTTTGACTGACTAACAAAAAGAATTTTTCTTACCTAGGAAAATGGTAGTGCGTTGTATTTTTGTTTATATGTCCATTTTGGAAAACAAAGGGGTTGAATAAGGCAAACATTTGAAAAGTAGCGTTGCACTTGTCCTGTTTGAGCGTGTTTCTTTCTTTGTTGGGATTTCTTTGATGGTGCCAAAGACATAATTTGTGGACGCTGGCAAGCAAGGGGTTAATATAGAACTCTCTAAAGTCATTGAACTCTGAGAACGGAACGTCAGCATTTTACAATTGCTCTCCTGAGACTGCTTGACTGAGACAAATCGACCAAGATATTTCAAGGGTAGTGCCAGAATAGCTTGGCGCCTGAAGGCGCCAAGCTATTCTGGTACTACCCTTACACTATCTTGGTCGATCACTGTCCTGCGGGAATGTGCTGGGGCAACAGAGTCTGTTTGTCAGGATGTGGACTATTTTGCGGTTCTTCTACTTGCGCAAATTTTCTAACGCGTCATGTCCCAAAGAAGGTCAGATAAATTTGAGTCTGGTTGCTAATACTTTAGTCCGAAATCGGACTTAGAGTGCACAGGGTGAGATAGCAGGATTTTTTCTCCATGATATAGATTTTGAAATGTCTTTTATTGTATTTCCTCTATGGCGCCGTTTCACAGAAAGCTTAAATATTTTGCCTGGTCGTTAACCCTTATCATTCGGAGTACACCAGTGTGTGAAATATGTTTGACTAAAATAGTTCAAGGGTAGTGCCAGAATAGCTTGGCGCCTCTAGGCGCCAAGCTATTCTGGCACCACCCTTGAACTAAAGCCACTGGTCTATATCCTTATCTGTAAGTTCTATAATGTAGCTTGCATATGGCAGTGTACAAATTTGAAGCTTTTAGCCTCGGTATGATATTTGTTAATATGGCAGCGTGAACTGTAACTTTCGTCTCAGAAGGTGAGAACTGCGCCGCATAGATTTTTTAACGACTGAATTTTTTACGGCTCGTGGTGTTTTGCCATTTTATTCTTTTCTTTTGCGCGCTATCCCGTTAAAGGTCGGACAGATATTAGCTGCCTCTTGAAGACAAATGACAGTAAATCCATTTGTGTGAAAGGCGATATTTCCAATGTCTTACAATGATAATCTTTCTTTTCATACAATGGATTTACTGTCTTTCGCCTTCAGAGGGCAGTATTGGTGTCGTCAACAAATATTCTGAGTTCTGGCCTCAGTGTTTCCTTTGTGTGGTGAGAGACGCAGTTATATGCATTTCGATTGGTTACCTTTTCGGAAACTGTTTCCTTGATACAATAATAATATACGAATTTCGTATTACTAATACTACATCTTTAGGTTCTTTTTTTGCACGATAAGGGTTACCTATCGCCTATCTTTAAAGATGTCTTTTCAAGATAATTCTTCTAAGATTAGAAAAACAGATAGAAAGAAAAAAGGAAAGAAAAAATATGAGACACGCACAGCCCCACAGACTTCGGGAGAAGAGAAATTCGCTTTCACGATGTTTATTAATGTACACTACTTAGATTTTCTAGTCGCCGTAAAACGAACAGATATAGTGACTAGAAGAAAGAAATTATTGCTACACATCGTGTTAATGCATTTTTCTACCACTGCCTGTGACTCGACCTATCGACCACTACGCTGACTATTTTTCTCTCTCGCAAGAGCAGAAAGTGGACACGAATGTCTAACGTTAACCATTAGCCCAGCGCCTGTCGGCGAACTCGAATTATGTTGCTGAAATCTGTGTTCAGTCAATCATTCACTCAGCTCCAGCCGCCCAAGGAAAACATGAGTACAAAAATGTATCAGCAAGAGACATAGATTCTCATGAGCCCCCGCACCTGCGGGGGCTCATGAAAATCTATCTCTTGCAGTTGGATCGCAGATTGTGTTCTAAAAATCTGTGATCATTCATTCATTCATTCATTCATTCATTCATTCATTCACCAAAGAGTTCCAACCGTCCTAGGAACGTGAATGAAAAAAGGTCTCAGCAAGAGACATAGATTCTCATGAGCCCCCGCTCTGCGGAGGCTCATGAGGATCTATGTCTCTTGCAGTTGGAGCAGGTTCACACTTTTTCTGGCAGTAGAGGAGGATAGCCCTGCGCCTGTCCGTGATGAAAATCGCTAACTCACCGAGTTCTCGCAGGAAACCTCCCAAAAACTTTGATTTTCCATTCGATTTTGCCCCCCCAGTTAATGTAACAGGGTAAACGATTTGTACTCTCAAGTCCCGCGCTTGTCGTCTGCTGTTCAACCCTTTCACTGCCAGTGGCAACGGTTAAAGAGATGGATCGACTGTAATTGGTGAAGGGTAATGTCTGATCAGCTTGGCGCCTGTCAAGGCTCCAAGCTGATCAGGCACTCCCCTTGATCTGTCGCGTTCAGACGATTGTTCCCCCCCCCCCCACCCTCCTTAAAAATTAAGACCTGCTAATGCTAAAAATATTTTAAATTTGAGCCTTTGACCTCATAAGGCAAAATAAATCTCAGATTTATACCCCAGTGATCTCCACCGTATGAGGAACACATGTTTATCTTTACTGATCATTGCCGGTAAGGTGCGTATCAGTAGGTAAAACTGCAGATATGTGCAGATAAATTTGCAGTTAAAAAACGGACCAAAATGGTGAGTTCCTTGCCAAGCGTGTAAAATGCGCAGAAATAATCGCTACAGAAAAAGAAACACAGAGAAGACAAGTACAACACAATTTGTTAACTCTGTTGTACTTGTCCTATCTAAGCCTGTTTCTTTCTCTGATGGGACTTTCTTTGCACATGAAAGAGGTCCCATTTTGTCGTCTACACTTTTCACGTTATATTGCTCACAATGGCTGCCGGCCCGATCACTTTATCGACAACATGATCAAACCGCAGTGCCTCTCTCCATTCAGAAACCAAAGATGTTAAAGTGATTTCTTCCGTCGTCAATACAGTACCCGCCAGAAGCATATTTTCTCATAAGCGCCGCCAGCCGCAGGGGTTTATGGCTATCTGTGCCTTTTGCAGACAGTTGAGCAGACGAAAAGAAAGAAAGCTGTATTGATCTCCCCGCTAGAGAAACGTCCGGTATGGCAGACAATTCCAGACGATCGGCCCACGGGGTTGTCTGCCCCTCCCGTGACGGAACGAATGTACCCCACTTCCGGTAGCAGAGAGAGAGAGAGAGAGAGAGAGAGAGAGAGAGAGAGAGAGAGAGAGAGAGAGAGAGAGAGAGAGAGAGAGAGAGAGAGTTTAAAATGGCCCTTTTCCATTACAATAGGAGGTCGGCAATCGACCGTGATAGTTCGAGAGTTGTGCCAGAATGGTCGGTCCGTTTTCTGAGATGTAACTGATGCAATCTTCAGACGACAAACACTTAGCTTTAACGGGCCGAAGTACATAAAGTTTCATTTCATCTCCCTCTCTCTCCCCCCTTCCACCCCCTCCTTCACCCCACCGCACACATTTTTGAAAACCCATTACACCCGTTCACCCGTCGATACCAGACGCGAAATGCATCTTGAAGAGCTATGTTTGTGTCCCGCTCCAGTGTCTTACAATAACGCTGGACTGGCTTATTTATATTGCCCCTCAAGAGTCTGGGCAACAGAACATGTGTTTCTTCCATGCTGCTATCAACTCTTCTTTAACCCTTTGGCTGTCGCTAGCGCTTTTTCGTCGCGATGATTCCGACAGGAATTATCTCGACAAAAATGCGCTACTGACCGACACTGAGCCGAAGGGTTAAATGTTCTTTAACATTTAGTGTCGAGTCCCAAAGTTTCACGTTGTTCACTAAAGACAAAATTACAGTTAGTAAACAAAATGTCCATAAAAGTTCAAAGGGAGGAGTGGTGGTAATGTCAGAATAGTTTGGCGCCACCCTCCAAAATACCAGATTTAGGAGTAAAATATGTCCACTTAATACAAAATTCATTTTAAAATGCAGAACGATCATGATAGTGCAAAGGTGGTGCCAGAATAGCTTGGCGCCTTCAGGCGCCAAGCTATTCTGGCAACACCCTTGAACTACCATGGTCTCCGACACCACCCTTTAACTATTACGGTTGCCCAACATCCTGCTTTTTAGTCAGGCAGTACAGAACGGGTTAAACCTTTTTGTTATCGTCGCAGTTTATTCTGAAAACACAAGATCTCCTCGGTGTGAAACAAATAGATCTATGTAAATGGAGTCAGAAAGAGGCACCGATTCTCATTAGCTGCCACAGCTTGTGGGGGTTTATTAGGATCTGTTTCTCTTTCAGACGAGTGGTGCTTGTTTTCTAGAGTGGAACATACGCTCGCTTCAAGTGCTGTACATGGACAGCTTCGCATTACATAGTGCACCTATGTACACACGTTCAAGCCAAAGCGCGGCGCAGTCGTCTTTTGTTTAGAGTCTTAATGTGTAGGATAAGAGCTGGACCACCCGCCTCTAGGTCACCCCATCACTGCCGAGAAAAACTGAACGCCACCCGACTGCAAGAGGTATAGATCCGCCATGAGCCCCCGCATTCGCGGGGGCTCATGAGGATCTATGCCTCTTGCTGAGGCGACTTTGTACCCCAAGTTCGTTCCACGGTTGGGGATTTTGGACGTTGAGCTGACAGTGATTTGCGACCGGTGGCTGTGAAAGGGTTAAGATGTCAGAGTACATGTACCTCAGTTTAAGGCATGAATATACCGTCTGTCTGTCTAATGATAGTCTTTATCGCCTGCACTGCGTGAGAAACTGCACACACACACACACACACACACACACACACACACACACACACACACACACACACACACACACACACACACACACACACACACACAAGTCAACTGTCAGTGAACTGTCTGTTTTATGTTTTATGTTCCTCTCCTTCCTGCCTGGTTTTTGTTTGTTCCTGCTTGTGCAGTTCGTTGAATTATCTATGCTTCATTTGAGTGGTGTTCAATATTTCTTAGCTGTGAAAGGGTTGATTTATGTGACTAATAAGGCCATTGTTTGTATGTTCACAGAGAAGGATGATAGCGACATGGTAACGCAAGGATCAGGGGCGAAACAGCGCCCCAGTAGTGCCCCCAAGGCATCGTCGTCTTCCTCCAACAAGGCCAGCAAATCCTCAGGGGTAAGTCCATCGCTTGTCCCACTTCGATTACGTCCCGAGTTTGTTCCCTTTTCACTTTACACACAAGCATGGGATACTCGTTGCGAAGTCGACCACACTGTTATTTCCTACTACTTGCAGAGGTCGTCGATTTCACAATGATATCCTATGCCTGTGATTCAGAACATGTTTGATGGCTAGCTAGACACACGTCACTGAAGCTATGATGTTTTTAGCTTCTACGGCCTGTGTTCTAGTCCCAGCATATATATATATATATATATATATATATATATATATATATATATATATATATATATATATATATATATATATATATATATTTTGTCATTTGAACTCACGGGGGAACTACTTTCACAAGGAACTCTTTATAGCCAGAGAGCTTTTTTTGCACAGTCATGCTTTGATTTAAATATGGCGGAATTATAAATAAGCGTGTGTCTGCTTTTTGGGCTCTTTTGCGGTGATTTGCTGTATATATTATACTCAGAAATATGCCAGTGTCTTTATATGAGTGTGTGAAGGGATTTGTATTGGAAGATGATATTCAAGAAGAAACATGTGTAAAGTGTCTATTTACTGCTTTTGTGACTGAATTTATGTATATCTGATATAATCAGAGAAATTGGCTGTGACATTGTAATCCAGTGCGCAAGGAATGGACAATCGTGTGTATCTTGAATGTTTGCTGGCTTGACTCATTACGTGCATTCTGATTGGTACATGTTGTGTACTGGTATCCACTGATTGGATAAAGGTCATACCATATAAAGTACAATATTTCTGCAATTACCTCGGTATGTTTGAATGGGTGGCAGGTTTAATTGCGTCTGAAGAAAGAAAAAAAGGCTTTGTAAAAATAAAACTGTGACCACCACCACCCCGGCCTTGTCTTTCCACGCCCCCATTTTTTCCGGGGGGTCGCTGGGGGAGAGTCCGAGTGACGGTAGTGGGATGGGGAGGGTCGGTCGGTGTAGTAGAGATTTCGGCGTCCTATTTTGTGTGGAGGAATTTGAAATATGGGCTCCAACCGAGCCCTGTAAAACATTTTACCGGCATGAGATTTAATGAAAGTGTTTTTAATTAGTCTGTGGTAATTTTTGAATCCATTCGTTAAACCATTATGGGCTGATGTTTTATTTTCTCAGAAACAGAACACCCCATCACAGTTATTATATAATAATGAACTTGTACAAAATGCTGTAACCTCTTCACTGCGGCGCGCTGCGCAAAATTAGTATGTCTTTGAAAGCACCGAATAATTCCACCAAGGAACACGAATATAAATAGGGTCAGCAAGGGGCAGAGAACCTCATGAGCCCCGCATCTGCGGTGGCTCATGCGGTTCATTGTCCCTTGCAGCTGGGTGACGTTCGCACTTTTTCAGCAGTGTAGGGGTTAAACAGGCTTTATATAACGGTTACAACTCTGCTTTTGACACGTTAGTCTTTTAAAGCTTATAATTATGACTCTGAAGGCTGACGCTTTCAAACTTGGTATGCCTTCTATTATTGCTTGCTCACTACTGCACTGAAATCCCAGTGACTCTCTCCGCCTGATAAATATGGATATAAATGGAACCAGCAAGCGGCATAGATCCTTATGAGCCCCCGCATCCGCGGGGGCTCATAAGGATCTATGCCTCTTGCTAGAGTTCGGAGTGTTCTGCAGTAGTGCTACTGACTAGCTAGGCTGCTGCTTTGTATATAGTCAACTTGCATCTAGGAACATTCTGCATGTCTTGCGAGACACGTATATGTTACCAGTTTTACTGCTTGATCGAAATGTGCAATCTCTTAACTCTTATCAAGAGTATGGCAGATAATAATATTGTCTATTATTATGTTCATTAGGCGTGTTGTGACAAACGAACAAAATGTTCAGACAGCTTTCAATATAATACTAATAATACTAATACTACTACTACTACTACTACTACTACTACTACTACTACTACTACTACTAATAATAATAATAATAATAATAATAATAATAATAATGTATATTTTTAAGGAGCACACACTTTCGATAGAAAAGCTTTAGGCACCGAACAAATTACATACTAACATACATACACCTTGCATCCTACAACACATATATATTCCCTAACACACACACTCACGCAACAAGATATACAAGTAAAATAAACAAAAAGAACACGCCAACAAAAAATGCTCACACACAAAAAAGACACACGTGTACCATAAAACCAACAACGGACACACCAGACAGCCCTCACCGACAACGAAATGTTCACAAAAATAAAGTCAAGGTCTGGCCCCCGATGCTTTCTCTTCCAAAAACGATTAGTGATTTAGGTGCTGAGTTATGTCCTTTGCGCCTTTGAATGACCATCCTTAAAAGCTGAAAGAAAGTCTCGTAGTTTCATAGTTTCGATTTCTTGCATAGTTCTTTGTTGTTGCTTCTTCTTCTTCTTTTTCTTTTTTTTTCTCCTTTCTAAAAAAAAAATAATGCATTGCATTAGGAAAAGGTCAGGGTCAACTGGAAATAAGAGACCTCAGCCCGATGGCGTTGTGTTAACTTGGGTGTACTGACCCAATTCTTTAAAGTGACAGTACTCCGCGTCCTAAAAAACCGCCAAGTTGCACGGAAGGATGCAGATTACGCAACAAAAAATGAAATTTTCTCATTCCTCCCTCCCCCCCTCCACCCCACCCCACCGCCACAGACCACACAGTCAGTAACACCATAGTGTGCTGGAGACAGCCATGTCGAAGGATGCAAGTAAGACATCTTGTTCGATATTTATTGACGCAGAGGCACTTTCCAGCGTCCTCTCCTCAGTTTGAGTGTGACGAGAGGACTTGGTTGGAAGGGGTTGGGTTAGGGACCTTAACACTTTGCTGATTATCCGCCTGGCAGTATTAACTTGGACAACTTTTAGAGAGTCTGCTCTTGGCTGCACTCAAGTTTTCTAAAAGCAAGACAATGTTAAAGGTATGTGCTCAAAACTCCATTTCAGCGAGTGCACTATTTACACAGCAGAGAGCTTCGGCAAGATATACAGTCTAACCATCCCAGCAGACCTTACAGTGAGACCGCTTTTCAGTTAACATCTTGTAAATGTTATTATGTGATTTTCTGTGATTTTAAACCTTACAGCTTCCAGCCCTAAAGTCCAAAGTCACAAACCAGTACAAACTTATGTAGTGCAACATTATTCCCTCTCCAACCGGTTACACCCACCCTACTACCCGGCATTTCGGATGTAGGTACAGTAATAAAGACCTAAATTCCTCTCAGTCAGTCGTTCTGTTTGTGTGATAGAATTTACAAGAACGCGTTTATCACAAATCTTTCGTAGTTTCTACCTGACATTAACACATTCTGCCCCAGGGCCGAAATCCCCAAAATTTTGAAGTTGCCCAATTCTAGAGACAGATCGAGCATGATAGTTCAATGGTGGTGTCAGAATAGCTTGGCGCCTATGGGCGCCAAGCTATTCTGGCACCACCCTTGAACTATCATGCTCGATCCATGTCTTGCGTGGTGTGTCGGGGTTGAATGAGTTAAGCATGGTCATTTTTTAAGATCACAATAACGTGCAGTGAATATATTCTGTTAGCTTCTTTTTGCTCTCTTAATAGGCCTTTTTTTGTACACGTTTCTTCGTATATATATATATATATATATATATATATAATTTTTTTTTAAAGTGAAATTTATAAACGTAAACGTAGATAATTATTAGTTCTTTGATGTTTAATATGATAGCATATGCACCTTTCTGTGGCTAACCAACCGTATTTATGAAACAAACTGTCATCTGAATATCGGAAGCTGACCTCATAGCTACGTAGGTACAACACAAAGTCGTAATTATAATAATCATCATCATAATCACAATATACTCACGAGCAAAAGAAATGCAGAATTTTTTTTAATCATCGGTGACGATGATTACAAAACTGTCGCATTTTTTTCTTTTGCTCGTCAGCATAATAATAATAATAATAAAAAACGCACCCAATTTGCTGAATTACTGACAATAAAAATGGGGTGTTTCTGTAACATGTGTGCTGGTCTGTGATTTTGGACCTTACGGCTTTGGGTCGTATCGTCTAAAATGACAGACCAGCCCCAAAGTGCTGTAGTCTTTGATGTCAGATCGTTTATAACTTTAAAAAAAAAAAAATCTTGGCTGAAGTCTCGACATTGTTGAACATGTTGGATGTTTTTTTTTTTTTTGTTATTGTTTTTTTTTAAAATTTTGCACCAAAGAAAAAACGGCGAAGAGTTGTATCACTTTACACAGTTAATTCTCTTTTATTTTTTCATATATCTTTTGCCCCTACGTCCAACCCAACACTGGTTGTCTCTCTCGATTAGCTGCCGCTGAGGGACACTGAACCGGTGTGCATTTTATCCCTATGTCAGTCACTTTTCCAGTCTAGTACATTTTTTTCTGCTCACTGCCCTCATTTTGAGTGATTAAAAAAAAAATATCGTTTATTTTGTACACACTTAACTCATTCAGCCCGACCCACGTATTTCCCAAATTTTGGAGGCGTCATCCAACGACTATGCACCTGTTGCAGAGATGGATTGACCATGATAATTCAAGGGTACGGTGTCAGATTAGCTATGCGCCGACAGGCGCCAAGCTAATCTCACACTATCCTTAAATTATCATAGTCGACCCATCTCCTGCTTTAGTGCGTCAGGGCTGAATGGGTTAAACGCTCAGGACTTCGTCGAGGAGATGTTGACCAACCTGAGAAAACCGCAGGCCGAAGATTGCAATTTTTCACTTGACGTTGTAGTCAAGTACCATATCCTGTACCGTGTGTGAGAACGCCCCAGATAAACCCACGTAACTCGGGGAGTACGCCACAAGCTCACTGCTATTTCAATGAGATGCTTCGCATCTCATTCGAATAGCAGTGTGCTTGTGGCGTACTCCCCGAGTGGACCTTTCTGGGGAGTACTCCCGCAAATGGTACGGGATACTCTGACGAAGCCATTTAGGCCTGACAACATCCTGCTCTGCCAATTTAATGACGAAGGCCCCCCCCCCCCAACCCACCCATTCCTCACCCCCACCCCCATGACAGAGACCTAGCGTTTCGACATTGGCAACGTAACGATGACCTATTTGTTGCCCTAGCATTGATGTGCTTTGCCAGTTTTGCTAGCCAAAAGGAAAGGCCTATTTCCCCGACAGCCATCTGTATTTTTTTATGACCCTAACGTAGGTATGTATATCTTAGACACCGACCCACTACACACTCTTCTTGCTACATCATCCTGCCATTAAACCGACTACAATGAAAAACTGTGCAGACACATAATTATTTGTTGCTATGGTGAGGCTTACCACACGTTGCCATGACAATAAACCTACGCGTGTCAACGTACTGCTTTTCCAACGACCTGCTTTTCAATGACATTTGTTGACCATGGCAATGACCTACTTAGCCATGACAACGACATGACAACATAACAGTGAAATTCCTTAGCTTGACAACGACCTACTTTTCCATATTTTTTTCACCATTGCAAAACGTCTCCACCAAGACAAACGACCTACTTTCCATGACTTTTTTTGGTTTGTTTTGACAATGGCAACGGCCTATGTGGCCACACACGACATTTATTTATCAGCTGAACGATCTCCTTTCCCATGACGTATGTTTTACCATGGCAACGACCTTCTTAGCCATGACAACGACCTACTTTTTGCTCTCTCAGAGGAACTCTCGTCGGGATTCAGTCGGAATTCCAACTCTGTTGGAGCCTCCGCCATCCAAACAGCGTCGCGGATCGCTGCAGCTCCCGTTCCGAGAACATTTCTTCAACTCTCAGAGCAAATCCGGGGACGTTAGGTCAATCGATGACCCTTTTGTAAGTTGCATGCTTTAGTGTACTGTTGTAGTGCACTTGTACTCTCGTGGCGGTGAACTAGTACGTACTCTAAGTGACGGTCTTGACATCGTGTGTTCGTAGTACTTAGTTGGAGTACCATAACAATAGAGAAACGTATTCTTTCACTTTTAGCGCCGAAACAAATAAAATTTTAGAATCTCTGTACATTAGTCAAGAGTAAAGGATAGATCGACCATGATCGCTCAAGGGCAGTGAATGATTAACTGGACGCCTTTTCAGGCGCCCAGTTAATCATTTACTACCCTTGAACTGTCATGCTCCGGCGTCAGACTAGACATTCACTATTCTTGTGCTGTCATGGTCGATCCATCGATCATAGTCGATCAGTCAATCGCTAACCATGAGCGATTCAGTTCGATTGCCAGACTAGTCGAACACTATTCTTGTAATATCATGGTCGATTAATTTGCCCTCTGGTGGCTCTGGAAGTGAAAGGAATACATCGCTAGAGGGGGGGGGGGGGGGGGGGGGGGGGGAATCTGATTTTGCCTTTCCTCCGTCCCTGTCGTACTGTGTGTTTTTAACTCTGTTTTCTGTGGTAGAGAGCATGATTTTTTGTTTAGTTTCTAGAAAACCTCCCAAATCCCTTTTTTATGTTGATATCTCGTTTTGTTGTAGATGGCATTTTATTTTTTGTTTGCTTACTGCAACTCCCCTCTCCCTTGGTTTATTTTATTTATTTTAACTCTAAACGCTTCTCCCTAAACACGATCGTGTATGCAGCCACCATTACTGTTTGCATACACACTGGAGTTGTGACATCTTCGCATAAAAGCGAAAACTTCCTGTTCTGTTTGCGGAAACACCCCCGAGAATTACCCAGTCGGGGAGCACGCCACAAGTACACTGCTATTCAAATGAGATGCTTTTGCATCTCATTTGACTAACAATATACTTGTGTCGTACTCCCCGAATAGGTCTGCCTGGGGAGTGCTTTTGCAGACGGTACGAGTTTGCTAAACAAACCCAGGATAACGACTGACCGAGTGTTTCGTCCTAACAAATCTGATAACTGTTGTCCTTGTGTTCCTTTAAAAAAATGTAACCCTTTCCTTTACCTAAACCGCCAAACCTAACCTGTTTCTAAAATTTACCGCTGTGAGATTCCTTTGTAACCTTAATATCTACCTTTCCCAGCAAACTAGTATCGCATTTTAGCAACACACCGAGCATAGGGCAGCACTTAATACGGCAGATTTTCTCCTAAAGACACTTAAGTAAACTTTCCACGAAAAATGCACCAACATGTACCTCGTGTCAACCCTGCAGACAGACAGCTGTGCTTCAAGCAGCGACGTCTTTCACATTTGTTTCCCGTTCTTTGTGTTAAATTTTAAATCATTATTATCCGTATAGAACATTTTGTCGATAATGTTTCATTTTGTTGAAAACTGTACATCTTATGAATTTCAGTAAAATAATCGAGCGACCTTTCAGCATTCTGATTTTTTTTTTTACTGTTTGCCAGATAAAGGAGCTGCGTTTTTCATGCAACTAAATCAGTGTGTTTTCGCTTCATTCACACTTTACAACTACAGCGGTAGATGGAAGGACCATGGCACTTAAAGAGTTGCACCAGGTCAGCTTGGCACATGAGGCCCCAAGCTGACCGGGCGCAACCATTGAACTGTCACTGTCCACTCGTCTCCAACAATTAGTGCGCATTCGTCAGAGGACGCATGCCAAATTTGGGAAATGGGTCCCAAACCTGAAAGAGTTGGAGAAAAAAAATCGATAGTCTTTGTGTGAAATTTAACGTAGTATGCTAAGCGTGCTCTTTTTATGTCCCTTCTATTTATATAAGGGACTTTTTGAGACGGGTCGCGGTGAGGCGAATTTAATAGCATGTCCATGATGTCAAAGGCGTGCAGGCTAAACCTCTAACAGTTGAAGTAACAAGATAAATATTACGTCATGTCTAGTTACGCTAACCTCGCTGCTGAACGTACATTTGGCGCGTATATGTGTACGTATGTATGTAAACAAGAGAATCTCCGATATTTCTGTACACACAAGCTTGAAACTTGGCGAAATACTTTCTTACGTGGGTGGCTAGGAGAGCCTCCGAGCATATTGTAATTGAATGTCTCATTGAAGACATAAACAACCGTTTATAGGAAGTCGGTTGACACATGCGCGCATCTCCAAGAGGAATAGATGCTCATGCGCCCTCCAGACGCATGAGGATCTGTTCCTCTTGGAGATGTTTGGAGCGCGCGCGCACGCACGCACTCCACGCACACACACATCGACGCGCTTTCAGAAGAGCATGCAGGTGACCCGTGTATTTAGTATATCATGTAGCTAGGTAAAGTCAACATGCTTTCACACAAATTATAGCAAGACTAAAATTGTACCGTCTAGTTCTAGTTTTGTCACCATTTTCTCAAGCCTATGAAGCGAAAGTGAAACTCGTATCACGTAAAATATAAAATTACGTAAAAACTAAAACATACGTCATAGCAAATGTCGTTTGACAAATCAATGACGCGTATGTCTTGCGCCCTTTATAGAACTCACTGACGCATTGGCAGATCTGCGAGACTTTTCAATAGGAGATAATTCGCCATCAGAATCAGGTCAAAGACAAAAGGTAGAGACCATTGACAGCGAGGACAGCTCTCATATAGAAGGGACTTTGTGGGTTCTGGTTCATCCTATCTTGTTCTGTACTGACGCCCGGTAGATAGTGCGCGCTTGGAAGTTGCGTGTTCTGTGTGGTTTCCTTCTCGTTTTATTAACCCCTTGTTAGCCAAGGAAAAGGTGAACACGATCCGACTGCACGAGACATAGATCTGTAGGCTCTTTGCCTTGAATTAATCGAATGTTACAGAAACGCAGTCTTCTTTAACTCATTTAGCCCGAACACAGCACAGCAAGACATGGATCGAGGATGATAGTTCAAAAGTGGTGCAAGAATAGCTTGGCGCCCATAGGCGCCAAGCTATTCTGGCATCACCCTTGAACTAGCATCCTCGATCTGTCTCTAGAATTGTGATACCGTCCTTCAGAGGGCAACTTCAAAATTGTGGGATTTCGGCCCTGGGGCAGAATGTGTTAATCCATGCACCAGTGGTAGCAGACGGTAGGTCTGAAATCTTTTTACACTCAACACCGAAGAGCACCAACCGTCCACGGAACATGGTTACAAAGTGGTGCCAGCAAGATGCGTAGATTCTCATAAGCAGCAGCAGCAGGATCATGTTCACTTTTCTCGGCAATTAAGGGGTTATAAATGACCGAACTGGAACACTGATTTATCGATGTATGTTTATATCATCTGTTTCGAATGATCGTACAATCGTCATGTTTCAAAAGAAGTATTTTCCCAAAATATCATCATGAGAAAACACTCAACACGTTTAGATGTCATGATGAAGACACCTTCCATTTAAACAACGTAAGCTGAGTTACGTTGTGGCTGTCTTTGTCATTTGTCTACATGCACAGACATGCTTCGTGTACTATTTCAAGATGAGCATTTTACAACATTCGAACTAGACCAAATAAGGATTTTAAGCCCCACGGCACATTTCCCAGATTTTGGGGATGTCACCCATCGCATATGTGCCAGTTGCAGGTGATGGATCGACCATGATAATTCAAGGGTAGTGCCAGATTAGCTTGGCGCCATCCGGCCAAGCTAATCTGGCACTACCCTTAAATTATCATGGTCGATCCATCACCTGCTGTAGTAATACCACTTAGTAATACCAACATGGCTTGCATGCGACGCTTTATTTATTATGGTTGGTCTTTGGCTATTCTTGCTTTGCATTTTATATGCTTTTAATGATTGGCAGAAGACCGGGGTATATTGTTCTTCTCCAACGCCAATACAGTGGTGTATTTGTATTATCCTATGCAACTAACACTGTAAACGGCTTTGCAGTTCTTATATCGGCCCGGGAACGGTGGCACATGTGTTTTATGTCACATGCGGTTACTTTTAATTTTTGTTATAAATGTTTTGTGTGCAGGTCTGTGATATGTTACCTTACGGCCTAGCGCCGTAAGATCCAAAATCACAGAACAGCACAGATAATATCATTGTTTGTGTTTTAGTTTTTGTTTTCTTTTGTTGGTTATCTTTGTTACCTGATGTTTGCATGACTGTTTTGTGAAAGGTGGTGTGGTGGTTATATTACTGTTTGATTTCATGGATTGACATTATTGTAATTGTTGTCTGACCTATTTAGCCCCGGCGCGCAAAAGCAGGAGATGGATCGACCATGATAACTCCAGGGTAGAGCTAGATTAGCTCGACGCCTGATGGCGCCAAGCTAATCTGGCTCGGCCCTAGAATTATTATGGTTGATCCATCGCCTGGAACTGGTGCATAGTGTTTTGTGACACCTCCAAACCGTGGGGTTAAATGGGTTAAATTAAGTTATGTTGCCTTTAATTCTTTAGAAACAGATGCGGTTTTTTTTTTTTTTTTTTTTTTTTTTTTAATAAATCGCAGCAATATACGACTTGCTTTCTTTAGCTCTCTCATCTTAACCAGTTCAGTGCCGATAAAATTTCAACGCCACCCAACTTTAAGAGGTATAGATCCTCATGAGCCTCCGCAGTTGCGGGGGCTCATGAGGGTATATGCCTCTTGCTGACACCACTTTGAATCTATATTCCTGAGGCCATTTGGGTTTTGGGGTATATTGCATTAACCCATTCAGCCCTGACGCACTAAAGCAGGAGATGGGTTGACCATGATGATTTAAGGGTAGTGCCAGATTAGCTTGGCGCCTGTCGGCGCCAAGCTAATCTGGCACTACCCTTGAATTATCATGGTCAATCCATCTCCTGCAACAGGTGAATAATCGTTAGATGACGCCTCCAAGATTTAGGAAATACGTGCGTCGGGCTGAATGAGTTAATGAAGATTGCAAAAAGACAGACTGGTACTGAACTGGTACGTCAACTGGTACTGAACAGCTTGAAGGCCCACTACCGCCGTAATTGTTCAAAGATACACTTCTGTAACAGATGGTTACGAAACGCTACACACAGGTCTAGATATGGTTCATTTAGACACAAGACAATCCAGTTCAGCACACGTTGTTTCGATATCAAGTAATTTGACAACGACTCCTCTCCGTTCTATAAATACAATGCTTTTTAGTACGAGAAACAGCTAAAAATAGATTGACACGTTAAAGGCTGGGCAAAATAAATAAATGCGATTACACGTGTGCTTTTGCTGCGTGTCCCAACTCCTGTTAAAGTTTATTAGGTGTGTCGACAAGACATAACAAACGCAAATGGTGCTGAAATGTGTCTTCAGTCAAATTTACGCGTAATGGTTCTTTAACTGATAATGTTGACTCGTGTTCCTCATTTCCATCTGTGTGATGTTTCAGATTATATTTCTTTCTCATTCTTTATCATCCTCAACTCTGTTAAGTCTGTCCATATATTTCCGTGGTCATAAATCTTCCCGTTCTGTGTGATGTTTCAGATTATATTTCTTTCTCATTCTTTATCATCCTCAACTCTGTTAAGTTTGTCACATATATTTCCCCGGTCATAAATCTTCCCGTTTAAATGTAGCTTGATACTCTGACTCAGGTTCTGAAAATGACCAACGCTCGTCACCAATTTCAGCGGATAGGAGAGTGATTAAGTTTGTCTTACACTAAAGCTAATCTGGCACTATCCTTGAATTATTATAGTTCTATCCATCTCCTGCATCTGGTACATAGTCTGTAGGTGACACCTCCAAAATTCGCCATATACGATCGTGGGGTTAAATGGGTTAACATTTTCTTTAATAAATTCAGACCAAGCGTGTAAAAAGCACACACAAATCCCATCAAGGACAGAAGGATATTATGCAACAAGGTTTATTGAATTTTCGGGTTGGCTCACTGCGCCCCAGGTACGAAATACCCACATTTTCGAGTTGTCCTCAGAGGACTGCATTACAATTCAGGAGACAGATCAACCATGATAGTTCAAGAGTGATGCCAGAATAGCTTGGCGCCTATTGGCGCCAAGCTATTCTAGCACCACCCTTGAACTATCATGGTCGAGCCATATCTTGCTGTGGTGTGTCGGGGTTGAATGAGTTGAACCTCTTTTTCTAAAAGGACATACACATTGGCTTGACGATCGAGCTTTCGTTGAAATGCGACAACTGCTGCGCCACCCCCTGCGCACCCACCACACAACTCAATGTTTTGCATCGAGTGTGTTGATTGCGAACGCGGTGGCGCAGCTGTTGTCGCATTTCAGTAATAGCTCCGTCGTAAGGCCCTACCTTTTTTTTTTTTTTTTTAAACCCATATCATACTGGGGCTAAAAACTTCAAATTTGTACACTGCCATATGCAAGCTACATTATAGTACTTACAGATAAGGATATAGACCAATGGCTTTAGTTCAAGGGTGGTGCCAGAATAGCTTGGCGCCTAGAGGTGCCAAGCTATTCTGGCACTACCTTTGTTCTATGTTAGTCAAACGTATTTCACACACTGGTGTACTCCGAATGATAAGGGTTAAGGTGAGATGTGCACTGTATTGTGTGTGTGAAGCAGAAAAAAAGGTTTTAACCCCAACATTTAATAAATTGTGTAGTACTTAATTAATCAAGTTGTCCTTTCTAAGCGCGTTTCTTTCTTTGTTGGAATTTTCCTTGTTGCATCCTTGTTTTTCATATGCGTGTCAGTTTCTTTGTTGGATGTTATTTCCTGGCAAATTACGCGTAAACAGTGTTGTATCAGTTGCGCCGGCATCAACAGGTTGACGAAGTCACGTATTGCACTACCGTTGTATTTTTCTCGGTCAAACGTGCCGTAATTTCTAGACATTCCTAGTCGTTACCATAGCAACAGTTTTAAAAATGAAAAGTTCAAACGTTAAATTAGTCAGTCCTTCGGCCATCTCCTAGCTGCAAGAGACATAGACTGTCATGGGCCATTGCAGCCGCAGCCGTTTGGCTGCAGGCGGCGTAATTTACACTGATCCCAAGTAATCAAAAGTTCATAGTTTGTGATCAGACCTGGCGACACCTCTCCGACTCAAGAGACATAAATCTAAATGAGCCCCCGCAGATGCGGGGGCTCATGAGGATCTATGTCTCTTGGACGCTGACGGGAACGATCTACCGGCTTACCATCCTCAGGTTCAAGTGCTCGTAGTGCGGCCGATTGCATCAGTCTCCGATTTCTCGTCTTCTAGGTACTCGTAGCTAGGCAACGCAATTCAGTGCTAGAGTCGCGTGACACGGGTTGTGAACTTTAGTGCAGACGGCTGCCGTGTGGTATTTAGTTTCATCTCGGGCGGAATACCAAAACATCTTGTTTTTCTGCAGGCTGGGTATGCTGCACTAGAAAACAGTATTTTGAGTCGCCGTGAGATGGTCTTAATAGTCTGCTCAGCGTCCCAGTAACTAACTACCAGTCTTGGGGTGTATTGAGACTTGGGGTTTTGTTTAGACCAAATTAAAACTAGAAGCGAATTTATCATTCACTCATTCATCCATATATCCCTCTGTTCATTCTCTTTGATGATGATGGTGATGGTGATATCAACGTCATCTCCTCCTTCTTTTCCCTCTTCTTACCGTTTGTTTTACCCTTGTATAACCGGTAAGTACACGCACGATCATAAAACCACACCCTTTGGCCGGTAGCCGTTTTTGTCGCGATGATTCCGGCTGTCGGAATCATCGCGACAAAAACTGCTACCGACAGCCAAAGGGTTAATTTGACTGTTATCACTTTCATGAAGTCTGGATCGCGCTGTGTAACTTTCGTCTCTGACGCGTTTGCACTGTAGGGAAGTCTCCGCAGCCGTCGCGGTCAGAACCTGTCCATTGATGACACCTACACCATTCCCTCTACCTCCCCCCAAGGGACCTTGACCTTCAGCGAGGGCGGCAAGAAGGCAAGGTCACAGAAATTGTCCGTGGTCAGCCTCTTCGCCACCACGTCCAACAAGGTAAGGAAGACACTCTAACGTTTTGGAATGTTTGTTTTGTTTGTTTTGTTTGTTTGTTTGTTTGTTTGTTTGTTTGTTTGTTTGTTCGCTCGGTCGTTCGTTCGTTGGTTTGTTTGTTATTTTGTTTGTTTGTTTGTTTGATCGTCCGTGCGTTCGGTCGGTCGGTTGTTTCACTTTATCCCCTTTTCTGTTGTTTGTTTTGAGTTGGTTAATTAGTTTGGTTGTTTGATTTGGTGTGCAGGATTATTATTGGTTGGTGCATTTGTTCAGATTGAAATTGCCTGTGATTGTCAACACGTCAGTTTAACAAGTCTCCATGCCTACCTGTTCTGTACTTGTATACTGTTTTTTCTTAGTTTGACCTTAAACTCAGCCTTCTGCTGCGAAACTCAGTGGTAGTGAGAGAGATCATTCTAGGTTTAGCAGGGGCGATAATCAGTCAGTACCCATCAACTGTCCTGACCGATATCACACTGGTTGTCTCCCTCGATTCGCATACAGCGGTCATAGCGAATCGAGGAAGCCAGCGGCCAGACTGGGTCGATGAGTCTCTCTGCCGCTCCTGGCACTTGATCTGTCCAGTAAGCAAAAGGTCCTTGAGCATGAGTCGGTCCTTGTTAGCCAGCGGGCCAACTACGGGTAACTTTGGCCTGAGGAGTTGTTGCTCGTCGCTGCCAGTGATCGTTCAATGCGGTGCGTCTGAACCGACTGAACGATTGTACACTGACGGACATTCGCGTGGGACAAAAAATAGGCATAAGAACATAGGACAAACAAGAGGACTAACAAGAGACATAAACCCTCATGAGCCCCCGCATTCGCGGAGACTCATGAGGGTTTATGTCTCTTGCAGATGGGTAGCGTTCGCCCTTCTCCCGCAGTTAATGGGTTACAAAGATGTTCAGTGAACGTGTTGCAGGGATTTTACTAATTGTGAACGCTGGAATTTGAAAATGTCATTAGAACAACGAATCGCTTGAAACCGAACTTTTTCTTAGAAATTCAACAGAAAATGAATAGACTTCGAGAGAGAGAGAGAGAGAGAGAGAGAGAGAGAGAGAGAGAGAGAGAGAGAGAGAGAGAGAGAGAGAGAGAGAGAGGAACTTGATTCTTTATTTTACAGCGGTGAAAGTTTTCGTTGCGAAGACCATTTTTCAAACTTGCCGTTGCTAATCTTACACATAATGCACATCGTGCGAAAATACTATCAGGGCTTGTAATTTTCCGCTGTTCCGCGAATTTCTGCTATTAAAAAAAAAAATTCCACCGAGAACAGTATGGTTTTCCGCGGAACAAAAAAGAATAGTGACTGTCAGCTGAGCATCAGTGTGTTTACACTTAGATTTGTAGTTGGACTTTGTTGGCGAATAATAACTGTAAGCTATGCATCGATAATGACAGGCTACTTCAAGAGTTCAGCTGTGTGTAAGTAAGCAAGCTAGTCTTTCTTTCACTATGTTATATGTATTTTGCTCATCAAGAATGCACGTTAAAAATGCTAGAATTTGTATGCGCGGGAGGAAGGGGGGTCATTCCCCTGCTACCAGTGCCTAGGTGGCACCTGGACCCTGGCCAATTTCCTCTTTTTTAACTCCAGACCATTGAAAGCCCTGTACTATATTTAAAAGAAAAATAGGTTGACCAAACAAATTCAACATATAATAATAATAATAATAATAAAAGGAAAGCAAAATAAAAAAAAAAAAATAACACACGCACACACACGCACGCACGCGCGCGCGCGCGCACACACACAAACACAGACACACACACACACACACACACACACACAGTGGTGGTGGTGTGTGTGTGTGTGTGTGTGTGTGTGAGAGAGAGAGAGAGAGAGAGAGAGAGAGAGAGAGAGAGAGAGAGAGAGAGAGAGAGAGAGAGAGAGAGAGAGAGAGAGAGAGAGAGAGAGAGAGAGAGAGAGATATTATACAACGTTTTACATTTTAAAATCTGTCCTACCACAGCAAAACAGGGCGGAATCAACTTGAATTCTGACCGAAGTTGTTCTGCTCGCTCAGCTGGCAGTGTCCGTGAACTCCAACACAGTTAAGGCTCATATGATTTGAATTACTGTCTTCTCCGCTTATAACAAAAGTCGGATACAGCAACACTTTGTCAAAGGTCCCAAAAGCAGTTTTCAACGTAAATTACTTCGTTTATAACAAACATCGGATATAACAACAGGAAACATTGGGTCCCCTGGCGATTTGTCATATCCGGATTGTATGTGTTTCTGTGGCGGGTGCCGAGTAGTAGGCCTAATCGCCTGTTAATACTTTCTCGGCCGAAACGCAGTGGGGGAAAAAACGGCAACAACACCTGCAAGAGGCATACTGAATCCTCATGAGCCCCCGCAGTTGCGGGGGCTCATGAGGATCTACGCCTCTTGCTGACTTTATTTTGTAGCCTTGTTCGTTCGGACAGCTTCGGCCGGCTCTTTCGCGCGAAATTACCAAATACCACGATTTGAGAAACATGATTATGCGTCTGCTGGCAATGAAGGAGGCTAAAAATAAATTCTGTTGAATTATTTAGCGCTATTTTTGAAACGTAATTCGAAAGGAACTCTCATTTCAAGTTCCGTTTCTAAATAGCGCTATTCAAATCAGCAGAAAAAGGAAAGAACGGGATTAAATTAACTCATTCTACCCCAACACCGAAATCCCAAAATTTTCCCGGTGTCCTCTGAAGACTGCACTATAGTGCAGGACACAGATCGACCATGATAGTTCAAGGGTGATGCCAGAATAGCTTGGGCAGGCGCCAAGCTATTCTGGCATCACCCTTGAACTATCATGGTCGATCCCGGCCTTATCTTGCTGTGGTGTGTCTGGGGTAGAATGAGTTAAAAAGAAAAAAACATCTGCGGCGTTTTGTCAAGTGCTATCAATCACGCACTGGCAAGAAAGGTTGTCATCCCTGAGTTGCACAAATCTCCGCTAGAGGGCCTCGGCATGGCGGCGTAACTCCCGCCATCATTGTTGCTTGGCGCTTTTTGTTGCATGGTTTGCGTTGCAAAACGCCTGATTATAGCCCGACGCGATTTCTGCTGCCACTCTCGTTTCGCCGTTAGGAGGCACGGCATGGGCACCTCGCAGCAGGTGCAGCACAAGAGCCGATGAGGATCTGTTGCCTCGGCTATTAGGGGTGGGGCATTTTAGCCGTTGCCGGCACTCTGGTTGTCTCCCTGAGGCGCCAAGCCAGGCTATTCTGAACTATCAGTCAAATTTATTTCAAGCAACGGGTGTATCAAAATGATAAGCGCTTACGTTCTGTCATTCTCGGGCACTCTCAGTCACTTCGATCACGCTTGCAAGCGCCGTAGAATTTCATGAGACACAACTAAACAAACACACACACACACACAAAAAAATTCCCATACCGGCGTCAGTCAAAGGAACGTGAACACAAAGTGGTGTCAGCACAAAGAGGCATAGATGCTCATGAGGATCTAGGTCTCTTGCAGCTCGATCTTGTTCAATTTCCTTGGCGTTGAAGGGATGAACTTGAATCATTCCAAACGTGCTGTATTGATTTGGGTAATTTTATGCGGCTATATGCTATGTGACGCGTGAGTGTCCGGAGGCGGCACATCTCTCCAATACCCAACATTGTGATTTACACGGGGCCGATGAAAAACGTTGAGCATGTCCATGGTGTTGACAGGCGAATTTGCAAGCTATTCAACAACAAATTGATTGCGTCGGTATTACTTGCAGAACGATCAGATTCTTGGGCCGCAAGAATGAAGAATCGTAGAGCATCATCTTCTTCTTCTTCTCGAACGCCGTCACTCACACCATATGCTTGGAGTTTGGCTCTCAAAATAAAATCTGTGGTCTTCTGTAGCACTTCCACAGGCCCGTACAGTTTCATAGCGCATCATTACGAGAACGTGTATGGTCAAATGTAGGATTCAGATGCTGATACCAGTATCCGGTGGCAAATTTTCTTCCCTCCTCAAGTTTGATATGGAAATGTTCATAGAGCCGTAATCAATGCCGACAGGAACTTTGATAGTGGTTGGGGATGAGTCAGTGGAACACAAGCGGCGTTCCGGTCGTGTTATGATCAGCCCCTTCTCAGGGAGTGGTTGCAGATTGTGATTCGGAAATCTTTGTTAATTCCACGCCAAAGAGTCCCCCGTCCACGTACCATGGATACAAAATGGTGTCAGCAAGAGGCATAGATTCTCACGAGCCCCCGCAACTGCGGAGGCTGGTGAGGATCTATGCCTCTTGCAGTTGGATCGGTTGACTATTTCTCAGCAGTGAGGGATTAAAAATCTCTGCAAATGCCAAGCTTGAAAGTCGATTACCAAAATATAGTCACCTTTTTGGTCTGGATTGATTACCAAAATAATCTTGTTATATTCAAGCCCCCCCCCCCCCCCCCCACCCCGCCAATTATCGAGCAGAAAATCTTATTTTCATTTTAAAAAAATTTATTTATTTATTTATTTATTTTTTGTTTTTTGTTGTTGTTAAGATTTTGACTGTTTTAAAGAAACTTTCAGGAGAGATTATAAACAAAGTTTAGTTTGTTGTTATCAAATTTAATAATTCAACCGTTGGCTTTCATAACACTTAAACATAAAACGTATGAGTTGTCTTCTGAAAACGTGATAGTTCAAAGGTGGTGCCCGAATAGCTTGGTGCCTCGAGGTGCCAAAGCTATTTTGGTACCACCCTTGAACTGTCTGCCGATTCATTTACTTTTGTAGTGCTTCAGGACAGGATGTAGAAATGTTTATTTTTTAAAGATGCGTGGAAGCAAAGGGGTGTCAGCAAGAGGCATAGATCCTCATGAGCCCCTCAGCAACTATTTGCTGGGGGCTCATGACAATATACGCTCTAGCGGTTGGATCGTGGACACTGTTTTCTGGCAGCGAAAAGGGTGAAAATGTCCACCGCTCATTCAGGCAATGTCCGTTAGGCGTGTTTACCTTGGACAGGCTATATAATCTACCTACGACACCCGATCTCACCCTGTCGGCCCAATCTCCATCGTCTGCAAGAGCAGGGGCTCATGAGAATCTATGCCTCTTGCCAGTTGAAGCGATAGTGTAATTACGAACTTACGTCGAACTTGGACGGAGCAGAGGGGGTGTTGTTGGGACTCGTGAAAGCTGGCTGTCTGTCCTTGTGTTGTTGGACTGTCATTGTTGGAACCCGGCCCCATCCTACCCCATCCTCTGCACTACCGTTCTTTGCTGTCTGTTGACTGCCGGCCTTATACACTATTCACGCCATACCGACCCCGACTTTCACGCCATACCGACCCCGAAGTCACTTTGACTGACACCAAAGTGACCCAGCGGGCGATCTGTCTCGTGAGGCATTTGAATGTTACAGTGACCTCTCTTCCAGTTTCTCTGGCGTGAGTCAAGTTGACATTTTAGTCCCTTTACGCAATTCTGCAACACCGTCCCACAGTGAACGCAGGTCGTTCTATGGTGAACTCCAAATTGACCCCGTGTTGACCTAGCGTTAGTGGGTCATGGCATTCTGGCGTGTTGCGGGCGTCTTCTGATATGAAACGCAAAAATGTATCATCTTCATAGCCCAGTGCCAATCTCAGTAAAGTGAACGCCAACACCATTTATTTTTGGGCGTGTTACTCCCCGCACACAATATTGCCTGGGTAGAGCTGGCGTATGTTGGGTCGTTCTGGCGTCTTGCAGGCGTCGGCTTGTATCATCTATGAAGTGTAAAACCTAAGCATCTTTATATATTGAATGGCATCTTTGAAACTTTGAAGATTTACATTGCGGTTGGCCGGTCCGACCATCATCACAGTTTCAAGCTAGACAAGCTTGGTGCTATGCCTGGACTGGCTGTAACTCGTGACCGTACTGAGCTTCCGAACGGTGGGGTGATGCCTGAGAATAGACCACGGGGTCGCTGACAGTCAACTGTCATTGTCACAAACTGCCACTTCAACTCAAGCTGCGAAGGGTAGGCTGCAGTTAGCATTCCTCGGGGATTCATTCTCTTCCGTTTGACAGCCAGCATGGTAACCCTGCTTTATCTGCAAGAGGCATAGATTCTCTTCAGCATCGCAGGCGCTCATAAGAATCGATGCCTTTTGTTGCTGACCTAGATGGGATCCAAGTGTTCCTCATATTCGGGGGCTAGACCGGGATAAGCGGACGACTGTTGGTTTCTGGGATGCGCGTCAGTTTGGTTGACCCATTCTAACACTAAACTAAGGTAAAGCAAGGTGAGTCACCGATGCTACCTTAAAGTGCTGCAGACCGCACAGTCTATCTGTCTCAGGTGTTTGAAAGCAAAAGACATTTCAAGGCATCGAGTGTTTAACTGTGAATTCGTGGGTTGTTTTATTTTTCTATTTTGGAATTGAATACGTACGTGCTGGCCCGCGCCATTTGCTAATTTGGGAACCTCACCCGGGGTATTTCCTTGGAGGGTTGGTGTTGCTGCAGTGACAGAATCGTTTTCCTGTGGACATTTTCAGCGACCGCTTCAAGACGTAGATTGATGCAGTGTGCAGTGGGTCGATTTGCGTGCTGACACTTTTTGCAGTGTTCGAGCGGACGCAGTCGCTGGCAAGGCATAAATCAAAAACAGGGCCTGCACATGGGCCAATCAGACATGGTGAGAAAAATTAGCGAGTGTTTCCGGGAATCGAGCCGGCAAGTGCGCCCAGAACCAGAACTGGCCCTGGAGTGTGTGGAATATACGCAGATTGTATACTAGGAAGCAAAAGATAGCAAGTCAATTTTGTGAAAAGCGAGTCGGATTTTCATTGTATGCAATGAAGATCGCGGTGCGGTGTTCACAATAATGGATCTAAATCTAATGTCTATTATTACTAGAAGGCGATCGATATCCAGTGGAGTGCAGGCCGGTGTGGAGAGAGGCCGCGAAAGCTATTCATAATTAAACTAAGGGTATGATACAGCCGACATAGACCAGACTAATCTAAGCACGACATCGGAAGGATCTTGGGAAGAAAAAATAAAACTCTTTTGAGGTATGGTGTGGAACGTTGTTTTTTGTTTGTTTTTTTGTTTGTTTTTTCCAGGGAGCACAGACCCCATCTTGAACGAAGTGAACTTTACTGTACTGAACTGAACTGTGTATTGTGACTGTACTGTACTGAACTGTGTATTGTGATAGATTTCGCCAGTTTTCTGCACGTGCACTGTACTTGATCACACCTGGACAAATTACATGCGTGGCAAGCCTCAGCCGCTGAAACTACCAGCTTTAATCAGCTAGACAGAAATGCGGCGGCCTTTACAATAAGTGCTGTACGACTGGCGTGCCGGTCATTACCTAACCCATGTTTGCCCTGACGCCCTACAGCAGGTGATGGATCGACCATGATAATTTAAGGGTATTGCCAGATTAGCTTGGCGTCTGATGGCGCCAAGCTAATCTGGCACTACCTTTGAATTATCATGGTGAATCAGTTCCTCTCCAAGCCATGCAGCCACTAACTTTTAGCTATGAAAGTCCTTTGTTTCAAACTATTATCCGACTGCGGCGCTGAGAAAGAAAGGGGGCAGCGAGTGAATGCGGGATCTCTTAGACACACAAAACTTAGCGGAGCACTTCAGCGGAACAAAATTCATCCACCCGTGTTGGGTTATTACAGTACAGCACAAGCAGGCTACCTACATAGAGTCTTTCTTTTGTTAGGTACATGCTCCGAGTTTGTTTTTGTTCTTGTCAAAATCAGTTGTCCAGCAATTAAAATGCCGCAAGAAATTTCAAGAAAAAAGGAAACACGCTTATATGGGTACATACGACACAGCTGTGCAGTTGTGTTGTACATGGCCTTTTAAAGCGTGCTTTTTTCTTGTTTATGAATTTCTTGGCAGTTTACACGCCGCCAGTTGGCACACTTTTTTTTTTGACTGGGGTTCTATTCTGTCTGACCAGACACTGAGCACCAAAAATATCATTTTGGATTAATTGGGGGTGCTACACTGGTTACTTTCATCTACACGATTCGTTACGCATCTGAAATGTCCCACACTGGTTACCTCCCTCTATCCGCTGCGCATCGAGGGACGCAACCAGTGCGGAACTTTTCCGAGTCTGTTGAAGCTAGCTGGCCAGCTCGGCCGTTTTGACTGAGATTGATCATCGATCGTTTTTCCTTTTTCTGAATCCCTCACCGTGGTGAGCTGGCTCAGTACCACATGTTGCCGGGATAGAGCAATGGTTCCTGCCTGGGCCTGCTTATAGTGCAGTGATTGGCTCCAACACTTCAAACCAAATCGACCACGACGACCGTGTTTTTGTTTTTGCCCAGCGTGTCGTGTGCGTTCACTGTAATTTCGCTGACTGACTGACCTTTGCGGCTGTACCAGCTTACGTCACTTCGATTCTTATGTGTTTCTCAGTGCAGCTTGATTTTGGCTGTGCAAGGATAGGCTATTGGCATCTGCACCCGCCGCACAAAGCATCGACCGTGTTTCCAGAGCGGAGAGAATCGAATGCATTGTGCACTGGCTAGATGAGAGAGTCCAGTGTACTCCCTGGCGAATATCCTCTCGTATATTCAGTTGAGATTCTGCCGATCGGGCGTGATGACCGCCAGTTCATGCCTTCGGTCGAAAACTGATTCTGAAAACGCAGCCTAGGTATACGGGCCACTTGTGCATGCAGCCACGGTACCTGTTGCACACTGGATGCCTCCCTCGATTCGCTACCTCTGTCGCGGTAGCGACGAATCGAATGAGACAACCAGTGTGCACCTGTTGGTGCATGGACAAGGGTTTTCCCAATAGCTACTGTAATTTGTCCCAGGAGAGCAGCATTTCAATTACTGGCATATTGTTAGACCGAAATCGATCAGCCGACCTGCATTTCCAGCGGTGTGGACTTTTTGTGATTTTGGCGATTGAACTATGGGACCTTGGTGGTGAATCTTTTGAAATCAGTCACACCTCGCGCCCTGCTCAAGTCCTTAAAAGCTTCAAGAGGGAGCTGCTTTGATCTGTGAAACAAGTATGACTAATAACAACAGATTCACCGTTGAACGTATCTGACCAAACCTTACCAGCACACTGATCGAAGGAGACAACCAGTGTGCCTTATCAGATTCCTTGACTCAGAAACAGGTCGATTTCAGTCTACCAAGCTTCATACCTGGGTACTACCGGCGAATGGCGCGTACCGCAGGAAATGGTTGACTTTGATGTCACTGACTGTATTCCATAGTGGGCTTAGCTTATTGTGCTCTGGACGCTTGAACCTCGCCGGCAACTCCTTGGTGCCACGGTGGATTGTGTGGATTGTATTGGTTTTCCAGACGATTAACCATTCACTGACGTATCCAAGATACAGTGCGTGGTTGAACTGCTTTTTGTGTTAACCCATTTAACCCCACGCCCGCATTTCCCAAATTTCGGAGGTGTCACTTAACAATTCGGCACCAGTTCCAGGAGGTTGACCGACCATGATAATTCAAGGGTAGTGCCGGATTGTCTTCGCGCCTGACGGCGCCAAGCTAATCCGGCACTACCCTTGAATTATCATGGTTGATCCATCTCCTGCTGTAGAGCGTAGGGGTTGAGTGAGTTAATTCAGTACTGGATGTCATGATCACAGTGAATAAGACCAATATTGGCAGGACATCGAAAGGAAATCGGGGAAGGCTTCCGATGGTCGGAGTGGAGCGCGTATGGTCCTTCCCAAGCGCGGCCGGAATTCGATTTTGACTGAACTGAACTAAACGTGGTGTGTATAACCATTCGTCGGCAGTTCCTTAGTTCTGTACAAACAAAAATGATCAGTTTTGTATGTGACTGAATGAACTCGTATTTTTAGGTGATCAGCCTTACCGACAGAACTTAACTAAACTTGGTGTCTATAACCATCCCTCAGCAGTTCCTTAGATACAAGCAAACTTGAACAGTTTTGTATGTGACTGAATTAACTCGTATTTTTAGGTGATCAGCCTTACCGACAGAACTTAACTAAACTTGGTGTCTATAACCATCCCTCAGCAGTTCCTTAGATACAAGCAAACTTGAACAGTTTTGTATGTGAATTAACTCATTGCACTGTAGGCGATCAGCTTCACCGACAGAACTGAAAACTTTCAGACCAGAATAAGTCCGTAATTAACATCCTTGATTGAATCACTTGCTGGACCACAGGCGAACAGTGTCTCACATTTTCCATCGACCAGATTGTCAGATACCTTGAATTGTGTGATATCCCAGATGGACAGTTTTTCCTGAATGGTGAGAAATCGGCTGACCTACTGGGATTCTCCTGTGCCATGGTTTGGTCATGATCCTGAGGAACTGTGGACAGACGACATATAAATATAAGTTGTACATTAAAGTTCAGTCGTGAAACGCATTGCTGTGGTCGGTAGTGCCCGCTTGCTGTGTTGCAGTCGTTCGTATGCAGAAAATGTGTTCTGGTGAATGAACGTCGACTCTGGACAAGTTGATTACAATGGTAGGTGACATGTTTTTCTCCCCTGATTATATCAACACTTTAATTTTTCCACATTAGTTGTCGTAGGAAAAGGGTCGGCCATGACAGTTCAAGGGTAGTGCCGGATTAGCTTGGCGCCTTTCAGGCGCCAAGTTAATCTGGCACTGCCCTTGAAGTGTCAAGGTCATTCCATCGCCTGCTGTGGTGTGCGTCAAGTGTGAAAGACGTCGCTCACATTGTGATTGATGAGGCATTTTAAAAACCAACGCGCGTATACATGCACGCACACGCACGTACAGTCGAATTTAAATACATTTTATAAGGATTTAATGTTGTGTGTTTTGTAAGATTCTCGTATTCAGGAAGTTGCCATTAGAGAGAGAGAGAACGCAGCCTAGGTGTACGGACCACTTGTCCACGGTATTTAGTATTGTGTCAGACCCCCTCCTCTCTTCCCCACCCGCTTAACCCACAACAGCTCTGCGCCCCCCCCCCCCACCCCATCTCCCACTCCCTACCCTAACAGCACCACCCCCACCCCTTTCCCCCCAACAAAACTACCAACTAATTGCATGTGTATTTGTACTTTTGGCTTATGTGTCACGCCGGCGAAGAGCTGTAGAGAGGCACTGAAGTGCCTTGTTGCGCAATCTGCGCCGTTCTTGGCAATAACAGTCAGGATCGAAACGCAGTCTCACCGCCAGTGTCACACACTGGTTGTCTCCCTCGGTTCGCTAACGCTGATTAGCGGTAGCGAACCGAGAGAGACAACCAGTGTGTCGAGCTTTCTGGCGAGATGATCCTTGTGCATGTACTACTGTTGACAACTACCCATTACATTAACTTGAAGAGTATAGAAGCTACCCTACAAGCCCGAGCTCCATTCGCGCGGGTTGTCTCCGTCGATTCGCCACTGCCGGCCAGCGTTTAGCGATTCAGAATGCTCTCTGTTCATCCAAAATAGAATTGTTGGACTTCTCGGAAGACACCTGAATAAAGCGTTGAAGACACAGGTAGAAGCAGAGGTGTCGAGCTATTCTGGCACTTCCCTTGATCTGTCAGTGTCGGTCTACACTTTGTAGTAGCGTGTCGGGGCTTAACAAATTAAAACTCTGCATTCGACAAATGTACTTCATTTTTAATATGAAAATTTAACTCATTCGAGACGTGCCGCCTCCGGATACGCAGCAGTATAAGCCGCGTATCCGGAGGCGGCACGTCTCGAATGACTGAGTTAATGATTTTATTCTCGACTTTTACACAGCTATAGATATTTAGCATTACAAATTGCACTTGTCGAAGTTATTACTAATTCTACTTTGACAGCAACACTATACTCTTTTGCCTATCCATTTACATCAGTCCAGTTATCTGTTACCAAGTTTATACCGGTTTCAGATTGGCAGTATCATCTGTTTTTCTGGCGACGTCATCATAATTATGCCTACACGCGTCCTTGTTCCGGGCTGTATTTGGTTCGTCATTGTTACAAGTTACACTGATGCCCTCGACGTTTTGTCTTGCGTGCGTCGTTGTGCAAGAGACATAGTTCCTCATGAGCCCCCGCAGTACTGCGGGGGCTCATGAGGATCTATGCCTCTTGCAGACAATGCACCTCTATTTCCAGTCTGTGTTCGTACGGCAGAGGAGATCAACAGGTCCGCGAATGATTTGTATTAATTAGGCATGGGCGTCAAAAACGTTTGGGGGCCCCGTTTTCACATTTCGCGCGTCAATATTTTTTCGCGGTCCAGTCAGTCATCGTGGCCTTTTAGAGTGACTTTCACGGTGCATAACGCCTGTGTTAGTCTAGCAGAAATGGTCGTTCCACCTACAAGAGGCCTAGCGGATCCTCAGGACCCCCTTGCAGGTTGCTGGGGCTCGTGAGAATCCGCGAGTCTCGCATTGCCTACAATTAGAAGGCAGCATGCGGCATACACTGAAGTACAATGTGACACATGAACAAATTATCATGAAAAACAACTGACTAGACGCTGCCTCTGTCAGTATGGGACGAGGTTGATTTTCATTTGCGTTCTTCTACAGTAGGAGGCCAAAGAGTTTTCGGCCTGCGACTTTGCTGGTGGAACAGATCGTCATGCTCAATTAATGAAGTCAGTCATCAAGTCAAGGGACGCAACCGCTTTGCTTCCATCGGATTAGAGTGACGTCTTCTTCTGATAATCACCAGTTGTGTGACGTAGGATTTTTCTTATATTGTTCATGTAATACGGAATTTCGTTCAAGTGCCGTTTGGGAATTCGTCTAGGCAGGTTGGATTGTTGTCTCGTATTGCCAATGACTTTTTAGGGAAGGACGTTTACTTACTCAATTTTCTATTGGTTTAGTGCCGCAGAGTCGTAATTAGCGCAATGTTTATGGGTACAGTCTAAAACAAAAGCAATGGTATGTGAATTTGAACCTTACGGCCGTAAGCCGTAAGGTTCAAAATCACAGACCAGCACGGCAAGATGTGCCTCGCACTCGTGGACTTGAAATCAGTATCCTTTCTCGCGTATATTCATTGAGTGTCCTTGTGCCCTTGTGTGCCGGTCTGGTTTTTACAAATTGCTTGCAACAAAATGAAAACGCAGGTAGGACTGCTTTATTTATTTATGTTATTATTATTATTATTATATATTTTTAAACACAAGTTATATAGGTGTTTTTTTGTTGTTGTTGCAAGTAATGGACTAATATTTTTTTCCGCTATTTACTATGAATTGTATAGTTCTTCGGCGTTTTATCAATGCTTACAATTTTGTGAAATGTATAAAATATGATAGTTTGTGCGCATCTTTGGCGCAGAGCGTACGAATGCATTGAGGATTTAATGTTGGCATTTGGAATAAAGCGGACGTGCGGAAAATATATATAGTCTGCTGCTCTGTGCTGATTTCCAGAAATACAAGCCAGCGCACATATGGTATTGCGTGCTGGTCTGTGATTTTGAACCTTGCGGCTTCCAGCCGTAAGGTCAAAAATCACAGACCAGCACACATATGTTGGTCCGAAATCGCAGAAGCAGACGTAGACATGTATATCCCACTCAGCCCTGACGTACTACAGCAATTGGTCGACATGCCGGGATAATTCAAGGCTAGTGCCAGATTGGCTTGGCGCCGACAGGTACTTGAATTATCATGGTCGATCCATCTCCTGCAAGTGGTGCACAGTCATTAGATGACGCCTCCAAAATTTGGGAAATACGGCCATCGGGCTGAATGAGAGCATTGCTGAAATTATGTCCGCACAGTAGTGACCATATGTGAAAAGCCTGGGGCATTGTCAGCAGTCAAATTATGCTTGGTGCCGTTTGCTGATCGTCATGTTAATGCTAACACTACTACTGATGTCTGGGTAGTATTTGCTATCATCGAGTGATTGGAATATTAAACCATCAAACCATCAAAATTAGGCCAGCGTCCTTGAGCCTCTGGGTTGACATGAAGTCAGACGTTTAATTTAAAATCGTACCCCCAGGCTACTACTACTACTTCTCTCTGTCTCTCTCTCTCTCTCTCTCTCTCTCTCTCTCTCTCTCTCTCTCTCTCTCTCTCTCTCTCTCTCTCTCTCTCTCTCTCTCTCTCTCTCTCTCTCTCTCTTAACGGCAGATTTGAAATATGACATCGCCTTTGGGCATTGTTAATATCTTTACCGTTTTTAAAATAAAGATTCATTGATTCTCTCTCTCTCTCTCTCTCTCTCTCTCTCTCTCTCTCTCTCTCTCTCTCTCTCTCTCTCTCTCTCTCCTCTCTCTCTCTCTCTCTCTCTCTCTCTCTCTCTCTCTCTCTCTCTCTCACACACACTCATTGGCTTTAAACATTAAAATTAAAATCCATTTTAAACGTGCTTTGCACACTCACTTCCAATCAGCGTGACTTCATAGTTTGCCATAATTATAAACATAATACTGCTGATAACACGTAAACCTCAAACATTTTGTCTTTCTCCATACATTTGCTAACTAAACATCTATTATACTGTCGGTGTCGCTATACGCGATTGATGCTGCTGATTCTGTGACACCGTCTTAGATGAGTATAATATTAATACTATGCACTCATTTATTTCTCATGCATTTTGCATCGGTGGCAGTTACACATTCTCCAATGCCATTTTTTTTCTCATTTATATAATTGACATATTGTGTTCCTTAATTTTTTTTCCGTTATTTTTTATTTTTTATTTTTGGTGTGGGTATGCTGTGTTTGTTTTCCAGTTATGTTTTGTTTACAGGGCAGCTTGTAAGACAGGCATTGAGTTGCCTAATAGCTTTATCCTGAATAAAAGATTCATCATCATCTCTCACTTTCAAGGTGACAGGTCCTGTTTAAAAGTGTATTTACAAGATGTTGTCGCCACAGGCTTACCACAACGCCTGTACGTCACCTTTACGATGTCTTTATCGCTGGTATCAAACACACTAGTGTTTTCCTTTGATTTTACGGACTTGCAAACACCTGCCGTACTCGTATTTCACTATTCAGTTCAGTGTTAACACATTCGAGACGTGCGGCATCCGGATACGCGGCTTAATGTCGCGTATCCGTAAGCGGCATGTCTCGACTGAGTTAAATCCTAGCTGCTCGGTCTGTTAAGACTTAACAGTTTCACAACCTGTGGTCGCAGATTGTTTTTAAAATCACTGTAAATTCAGCCGGCGTCAAAGATTCCCAGTAGCATGGCTACAAAGTGGTGTCAGCAAGAGGCGACTGCGGGGGCTCATGAGGATCCATGCCTCTTGCAGTTGGGTGCAGGTGGTGTTCACAGGCTGAACAGTTTTTGTCGTGTTTTAGGACATATCACAGAGTGACACGTATGTTGATTTTTTCCCCATTCTCTCTAACTATAAGATCCGCTTGTACGTTGTCAGGCTCAGTGCCTTCAACAACAAGGAGTATTTAACTTGATTGACAGTAATTAAGTGTCTATACCTGTAAACTACTTAGCTTTTTGTCTCAGCGTGTCTTTGAAGAAACATGCTGTCTTTGCGGACGTTTCTGGGCAATGAAAGTATGTTGATTACAGTGAGGTAAGCAGCTAGCTATCGTCAGTCGTTTCAGTTTTAAAGCCAAGCGTCTGACATTATAACCGTGTGTCGCGTCCGTGAAGCCATCACGGTTTCTCTTGTTAGGGATACGCCGCGTATTCTGATTGCCCGAGGATCGATAGGAATAAATAGCAGCAGCAAGTGACATAGATCATTAGCTCCCGTTCCTGCGGTGGCTCATGTGGATCTATGACTGTTGCAGTTTGGTAGTTTTTTTCGGCAGTGACGGGGTTAACTCATTCGAGACGTGCCGCCTCCGGATACGCGGCTTAAAGTCGCGTATCCGGAGGCGGCACGTCTCGAATGTGGTAATCGTTAGGTAAGCGCTTCGTACTAGACTCCGGATATGCATCTTGAGAGCATGCTAGCTCAAAGGATGTACCCAGACAGCTTGGCGCATGGTTGAAGGACTGTGATGACAATGAGACGTTTGGAAAGGTCGTGCCTGGTTATCTTGGCACCTGGAAAGGCGCCAAGCTAATCAGGCATTACCTTTAAATTACATAAGGTCGTCAAGTTAATCAAGCACTACCCTTTAGCTATGACATGTGCAAGCTGATAGACGTCCGGATATCAGACGTAGGACAGTCAAAATCGCACACCGGTGTTTCGCCGAAAATGGTGAATTAAAAGCCTGGACAAATAAATATATTTGTCCGAGTATTTGAATCTATTCTTTTCGTCAAAATGCGTGCAATTCTAACTTACTTCTGATTTCCTGGATAGAAAATAAAATGGTCTTTTTGGCAGTACACTTGAGCAACAAAGTTCCATGTGGCTCAGGTTCCCACACACTTGATGCTTGCAGTGAAAGAGGCCCGGGTTTGACGGAAGTCAATAGGTTATCACGGAAAAGAGCGAGCCCTGTCAAGCTTTTTCGTCGTGGCTTCCTTTCCTTGCATGCTACTTTTTTTTCTGCGCCCTCAATGTCCCACTGGACAAAAAATGAGGCATCCACCTTCTCAACAGAGGCATTTGTCTATTTGGCAACTCTGGCCATAACCCCTTCATTGCCTTCAGAAAGGGTTGAATACCAGCCAACTGCAAGAGGTATAGATCCTCATGAGCCCCCGCAGTCGCGGGGGCTCATGAGGATCTATGCCTCTTGCTGAAACTATTTGGTATCCATGCTGTGTCAGTAGATGGTTTGGGTTCTGTACCCGGCGTTACATTAACAAGGATTTCAGAATCTGCGGGCCACTGGCAGTGAATTAGTTAAAACTTCCACAACCCATGTAAAAGACATTGCGTAACAGATACAGCAGGTGATCAGTCGGTTGTGATAGATCAACGGCAGTGCCTGATTTATTCACGTTATGTAACTCAGTCTTCGCGCAAGAGTTCGGGTTGGCAATCGCCGTTCTCATCGGCTTGACTCGAGTCAACATTATCGCGATGCGGCATTACGGGATATCACTGATTTGTCGTCTGTTTGTGTTGTCCATCAAACTGACGGTCACGTTGGCGAAGAATTGCGTAAATCTTGCCATCTCTTCCGTGTGTGCCTGACCTCTTCAAGCAAATGTGGAATGCGGCGATATGATACAGTGATAGAAGACATGTACCATTTCTGTAACAAACGGGTGGGGCTTCTGCAACAAACGGGAGGGGCTGGGAAATGTTATCTGCATCCTGTACTTATTGAAGGTCGATTAGTTTATAGGCCTAGGATATGTGCAAACCGCCGGCGACGGCAAGGAAAAGCAAACGCCTATCCTGTGAGCATCGCGGCACACCTAAGCGCTTCCTGGCGATTGGCTGCAGATTGTGTTTCCGCCGCCGAACCGCAACACCCACAAAATCCTACCGACTCTTCAGTTCTGACAGTGGGAAACTATCCACCACTACGCCCATAAACCCTGCCGAGAAAAAAAAAAAAATAACACCATTTGCGGGGGCTCATGAGGATCTGTGCGTCTTGTTGAAGCCGTTATACACAGTTTCTTTGACGGCTGGGGATCAGTATTTGAGGTTGAATTTACAATGGTTTCAGGAAAAACAATCAGCGTTTACTGACAGCGAAGGGGTCAAATAAACTGAAGAAGAAAAAACAAAACTTTTCTTTTCTGTCGTCTCACCTCGGTGTGAAAATCCATTCCGGATTTCCCGTCCTTTGGTCAGTTAATTTGTATCAGCTTTGTGCGAAAATCTTTCTCGCCCTCCGCCCTTCAAGTTTTGTTTCGGTCAGCTCAGTCACTGACACACTGAAAAGGTCCTCGGGCCGGCGACGCCCGCTGGTTGGCCCGCGTGCGACATTGCGCGGACCAGCACCGGGCGGCCTGCTTCGGCGCGAGGACCTTTTGCACACCGGGCCCCGACTCAGTTGAAGTCTATTGTGTTGGCCGTTGTAGTCTTTTGCCATTGACCAGACTTGCTCAAAGATGCGAACGCTTGTCCCTGAAATAACCGCGTCACTCTGAGGCGCAGCAGGAAGCAAATTAGATCGGCAAGCAAGAGGCATAGCCCCTGATAAGCCCCTGCGATGCAGGGGCCCATGAGAATCGCGGCCTCTTGCAGATGCAAGTCCTTTTAGTGAATGACCACAAATATTCACACAATGTAAATCTTTTCCCCAAGTCACTCACTTTGTGGGCGATGCCAACCACAAAGTGGCATAAATTCTCACGAGCCCCTGCAGCTGTGAAGGCTCACCAGAATCTATGTCTCTTGCAGATTAGAGAGGTTTGGATGACCGCAAGAGTTAAAAGGGAAACACAATACAAAACGGAAGGTCTTCCCACGCATGCGGGCTATTTTCTCCCATACTGCCCACACCCTTTCCCTTTGGACGCCATGAGAAAAGTGACCTGACAGTGAATCGGCAACATTTTTTGTGAGGAGAAAACAAACGTCTGTTATCAGTTTGATCCCAGTATCTCTGCAGGTGTTTTTTTTTTTTTTTTTTTTTTTTCCTTTATGGAAAACTTGCAAGTAGCATGCCGTATCCGTTGTCTTGTATCTGTAGGTAAGGCTGGCTGAATTTTTATATCGTCAGTGTCCACTCAAATAAAGTTTGTGGACATGTGTTTTCTTGCGCAAGAAGCCTGTCGGTACAACAATGATAATTCGTTGGTGAATAGTTTGGCGACTCTAGGGGCCAGTGCGTCTCTAGCGGCCAAACTATTCTGGCACCACCTTTAAACTGTCGTGGTCGATCTATCTCCTTCAGATCAGTGATGTAGTATGCAGCGGACAACTCGAGGCCAGATTTATATTCCAGTGGTTTGTTGACTGTGTTTCTGAAATCTTAGTTAATCCACCATCGAAAATCTCCATGGCGGAGAGAACATGGATACAAAGTGGTGTTAGCAAGAGGCATAGATCTTCATGAGCCCCCGCGGCCGCGGGGGCTCATGAAGATCTATGTCTCTTGCAGCTGAATCGTACACACTTTTTTCTTGGCAGCAAAAGGGTTAATGTTTTGGGCGTTCTTAGGCGTGCACACAATACATATTGTAATACAAAAACGCCTCGTAATTGTGTGAAGAGGGAGTGCCGAACAGTATAACGTGTATGTGTGGGTGGCCCAGATAAAGACCTGATCCGAACTAAGCACAGGCCTCTTGGGGTGAATCGTTTGAGAGCTGTCCTACCTCGGGCCGGAGCGATCTTACTTCGGCTAAATAATAATAATAATAATAATAATAATAATAATAATAATAATAATAATAATAACGGTATTTATAATGCGCTTATCTTATAATAATTATAACTCTAAGCGCGCACTCACAACTCGCACACGCATGCGCACGCATTAGACAATGCAGCTATCTAAAGCCCAGTCTTTCACTCACACTGGTGTCGTACTGGGACACTCACACTCACACTGGTTTCTCCCTCGATTCGCTACCGCTTATCAGCGGAAGCGAATCGAGGGAGACAACCAGTGTGCCTTTCACCGTAGTCTAGTTTATGGTGAATTGTATGATAATAATAATAATGATAATAATAATAATGGTAATAATAATAATTATCTATAATAATAATGAGAATTATAATAATAATCATCATCATCAACATAATGATGGTTATGATGATAATAATGATCAAAACGATGAAGCTATTAATAATAATTATAATTATAATTATATAAGCTTGTATATGGTGCAGACTCTCTGCGTGACTTGAGCCAAGTTTTTTATGCGTGCAAAAGCCGATAAAAGAAAAATAACAGTATGCGTGTATCAAGTTCACAATATACATGCACATACAATTCATCATTATATTCACGAGCTTCATTATGTTCTAAGCGAACGACAGACGTGTGCTCGCTGTCAAACAATTAACTGTACGAGGTCCTGATCCAAAGCTGTCAGTCACGCTGCTTATGATAGAAAAAAAAAAAAAAGCCATTTTGTGTGCTCATCGCACCGTGAACGAGTGGGGTGCGTCTAAAGCGAAGCGACCCTCTCACGTGTCCCAGTACGACACATACACACACCACCACTACCTCCCTTTCCATCCCCTCCCTCACCCCACCCCACAAATCATGGAAGTTCGAGATCACAGCGATGTAGGCGAGCTTCCTTGTAAAGGAATCCAACCCTTTATTGTAGAAATAATGTTTTGCATAATAATTATGCACCCTAAAGATGCTACAGTGGGAAATGGATCAGCCATAATAGTTCAAGGGTTGTGCCAGATTAGCTTGGCGCCTCATCTGGCACGACCCTTGAACTATTATGACCGATCCGCCGGAATGCCGTCTTTTAAGACGCCACCCAAAGTCATTAGCAGGTGTCAGCGAGTTAAGGAAGCAACGCATTCTTTCACTTTTCCCTGACTTGTTCAGAAATTGTTCACAACAGTTGACGTGACTTTTGCCGGTGGGGGTGGGGGCGGGGGGGGGGGGAGGGAAGGGGGGTTATGAGGTTCTGTGCCTTTCACAGTTGCCTGGGGAGTGTCATGTACAATTTCCTTTCGCTGCCGTTTAAGGCGCTCCCTATGGCTGTGGATTCGTATTACGCGGGGTGTAACAGAACTCCCTGTTCGCCGCAGGTATGCCCCATTTTTGTAGGTCACCGTGCTCCGTTAATGACGTTATGACCTACTTACACTGGGTCACCTTTGTGACACTGAAAAGCCTTTTGTTGGTCCTTTTGATATTAGTTTCAATAGCTGCACAGAAAAGTGTTAATCCGTCATGCGTACTATATCGTTGAGAAAACTACGCAACGGAAAATACTTTTAATGGCACCACGACCGCCCGATATCTAGTTCCACTAAGCATGCAACAGGGACACATTAATTTAACGACACCATAACAAGACCTTTGTGGCCGCATCAACAGGGGGATGCTTCGTGACATTTTTAATGATGCCACCACTGTGCTGCTTTCACCCCTTCACTGTGGAAGAAAGACTTTACAATATCACAGTTATCCCAGCAAGAGGCATAGATCTTCATGAGCCCCCACATCCGCGGGGGCTCATGAGGATCTATGCCTCTTGCCGACGCCACTTTGATTTCTTGTTCAAAAAGCTCCTTGGCGTTGGATTAACTTACAAAGATTTTATAATACAGTCTACGTGCATTGGCAGTGACGAGTTTCAAGATGTTGGCCTTTCTACTGAGTGGGGTCAGTTTTAATGACATCCTGACTCGGGTCATTGCCACTTTAAAGATGCTTGCCTCAACACATCGGCGGGGGGGGGGGGGGGGGGGGGGGGGGGGGGGGGCAATGATATTTTTATTTGTCACATTTCGGCCATATTTGCTTTATACAGTCCAAGTTCAGTGGGGGTAATACTCTCTCTAGTGGGTCATCTACTCTACGGACGAAGAAAAAGAAAACATAAACATGTTGCTGCATTCCAAGAATGTTGTAAAATCCACACTGTCAAGAACTATAAATTTTGGGGTGTACAGGGTTAAATTGGATGGGGATAATGGCGGGGTTAGGAGAATGACTTAAAGGTCAGAAAAATCAAAATATGTTTATCTGTTCATTGTTTCACTTTCTATGCAATTAAGTGATGAACAACAGTTGTGATTGCTTGTCAAGGTTTTCTTAGCTTGCGTGAGGGTGAGCTGTCGCTCATGTGTTGAATCATGCAGACTTAGCCTTTGATTAAATACTGAGGTTTGCGGCTTCTATCTGGTAGTCACGTGACACTTGTAAACGGTGTCTGGATTAAAGGTTGAGGCGTGTAGCTTTAACTGGTCGTTAGCCCGCCGCGTGGACATGCAACCTAGACAGACGAAAGGCAACACGGTATTCCCGCCAGCGAAACTTTCACTCTGCAGTGAGCATAGATCCTCACCGGTGTGCCCTTGCGTGAGACAGATCCTTTTAAACCCATTTGACCCCACGGCCACTTCTCCAAAATGTTGGAGGTGTCAGCTAACGACCATGTACCATTTGCAGTAGATGGACTGACCGTGATAATTCGAGGGCAGTGCCAGATTAGCTTTTTAATGGAAATTGCACCTTACTGTTGGCCTGGGGGGGGGGGGGGAGGGAGATGGGGGGGGGGGAGAGGGATGGGGGGGGGGGGGAAGGGGGTTGGGTGTGTGTGTTTGTGGGGGGGGGGGGTCGTGTGAGTGTGTGTGTGTGTGCGTTGGTGTGTATGTACGTGTGTTGCAGTATGTGCGTGTGTGTATGTGTGTGGTGTAGAGTGTGTGTGTGTGTGTGTGATGTAGAGAGTGTTTGTGCCTGTATGCTTTTATAAGTTTCGCGTGAAACCGTTGCCGGCTTTGTTTGTGATAATGTTTAATGATACTTCTTAGCTTAATGGTAGTAACGGCAAGTTTGAAAATTGGTCCTGTTACCAAATACTTTTACCGTTATAAAACAAAGGTTCATTCAGTGTTCATTGTTCATCCTCAATCCATCTCCTGCCGTAGGGCGTTGGGGCCAAAAGTATTAAGTCCCAGCAGGTTGCCTTCTGTATGCAACGCTTAGTACATAGCAAGAAAATCCCCGCAGAGAAAGAAAGACGCTGAAAAGGACTTCTTCTTCCTCGATCGCTGCTGAAAAGGACAAATACACTAATTTATTAATAAATTGTGTTTGATTTGTCCTTTCTAAGCGCGCTTCTTTCTTTCTTTCTTGAGAATTTTTAAGTTGCATTTTTATCTGCTTGGCAGTCAACTTGTTGGTCTGGCTTTATTACACATAGTCGTTTTAACCCATATCCTACTGAGGCTAAAAGCTTCAAATTTGTACACTGCCAGATGCAAGCTACATTATTAATATTATAGTACTTACATATAAGGATATAGACCAATGGCTTTAGTTCAAGGGTGGTGCCAGAATAGCTTGGCGCCTAGAGGCGCCAAGCTATTCTGGCACTACCCTTGAACTATTTTACTTACTTACTTACTTACGCCTGTCACCCCTACCCGGGTATAGGCCGTCGACGAGAGACCTCCAGCAACTCCTGTCCTGTGCTTCTCCTTCGATTCTACTCCAGGTGGTTCCCAGTCTCTTGATGTCTGCTTGGAGGTCTCGACGCCAGGAGTTTCTCGGCCTACCTCTTTTCCTCTTTCCCTGGGGGTTCCATGACAATGCCTGCCTAGTGATACTGGAAGCTGGCTTTCTCAGACTGTGACCGATCCATCCCCATCTTCTTCGCCCAATTTCATTCTCTGCTGTTATCTGCTCTGTTCTCTCCCAGAGTCTGACGTTGCTGATCTTCTCTGGCCAGTGGATTTTCAAAATTCTTCTAAGGCAACTGTTCATGAAGGTCTGTACTCTGTTGACTGTGGTTTTTGTCAATCTCCATGTCTCTGCTCCATATAGGAGAACTGCTTTTACATTGGAGTTGAAAATCCGGACTTTGGTGTGTTGTGACAGCTCTCTGGAACTCCACACTTTTTTCAACTGGAGAAAGGCTGCTCTGGCTTTACCGATTCGTGCTCTGACATCTGCATCAGTGCCGCCTTTTTTGTCTATGATGCTCCCGAGATAGGTGAAGGACTCCACCTCCTCCAACGGGGTGCCAGCAAGCAAGACTGGTTCTTCCCTGGTTGCGTTCAGCCTCATTGTCTTTGTTTTCTGTTTGTGAATGGTGAGGCCCACTTGGGACGAGATGTCAGCAAGCCTCGTGGTCTTGTCCTGCATTTGTTGATGAGTGTGGGACAGTAATGCCAAGTCGTCTGCAAAATCGAGGTCGTCAAGCTGTGTCCACAGTGTCCACTGTATTCCACTTCGTCTGTGCTCTGTGGTCATCTTCATGACCCAGTCTATGGCCAGTAGGAAGAGGAACGGAGACAGCAGACACCCCTGCCTGACACCAGTTCTGACCTGGAGCTCTCTGGTGAACTGCCCTTCGTGGATCACGCGACATGTCATGCCATCATAGCTGCTCTTGATCAGGCGGACGAGCTTTGCGGGTACACCGTAGTGTCGTAGGAGTTTCCACAGAGTCTCTCGGTCCACGCTGTCAAATGCTTTCTCATAATCCACAAAGTTGACGTACAGCGGGGAGCTCCACTCCAGAGACTGTTCCACGATGATGCCGAGAGTGGCGATCTGGTCTGTACATGATCGGTTCTTCCTGAATCCTGCTTGCTGGTCTCTGAGCTGGGGGTCAACGGAGCTCTTCATTCTCTCTAGGATGATCCTGTTGAAGACCTTTCCTGGTACTTGAACTATTTTAGTCAAACTTATTTCACACACAATGGTGTATTCCAAATGATACGGGTTAACGGGAAAATGCGTATCTGACACTCGAGTGTGTGTGACAGATACGAGCTTTACTCGGTACATGTACACCGACTTAATGAAGCAAAAGTAAATGTTAGAATAACCCATTCCCAGATAGCATCTCTACGTTAGAATAACGTTAGCGTATGGTTATCTCCTTTGTTAGTTTAACGTTATTTTTATTTATTTATTTTTACGTTAGGATTACGGAATTTGATTTGCGTCTTTATAACGCTTGTTTTCTAACACTTTTAACACGTTAAAAGTAATTCAATCAGAATTACGTTACATTAGCGTTAGAATACAAACATTGGAATAGCGTAATCAGTCTAATGTTGGATTGTAAGGGTTAGATTAACTTTGAATGAAAATGTTAAACTAACATTAGATTGGAAACGTTAGATTAACGTTAGAATACAAGTGTTAGACTAATGTATATCAAATGAGCAAAATAACACTAGACTGATATGTGGACAGGATCGAAGGCTAGCAAAAGTCCAACCATATTTTAGTCTGTGTTCCTCGCATGGAGGAAACCGACGGGCCTGCAACTGCAGGATAGCCGACAGTCTAGTTAGAGAGACGCCCTTTCAGAAACTGTCACTAAGAGTACATGTCTACCCTTCAGGCGTTTTCCGCGGTCAAAAAATCACCTTGGGCGTTCGGTCATCCAGCGAACTGTCTTCTTGGCTTGGGACCTCAGTGTGAGATTTCCTCTCTATGGAGTTGAGGTGAACATTTGAGAAGAAATTAAGAGCTGTGTTAGTGTGTGATTTCAATGGACTTAACTGTTTACAGCCGAATCTTTGGAGTTTTAACCCTTTAAACCCCAAGGCCCACATTTTGGAGGTGTCACCTATCGACCGCGTAACAGTTAGAGGAGGTGGATCGACCATGATAATTCAAGGGTAATGCCAGATTAGTTGACGGCGCCAACTAATCTGGCACTACCCTTGAATTATCATGGTCGATCCCTCTCCCGCGGTAGTGCGTCAGGGCTAAATGTTCCTTCAGTTCAAGTGGAGATGTTACAGTGTGAGACAGTGGTGTGTTTCGCTTTTTGAGTTTTGGCCATTACGGCTTAAAGCCGTGAAAACGTGAAGATGGCGTATGGGAGCGTGTGCTGGTGCGTGATTTTAGACCTTACGGCTTTCAGCCGTAAGGTCTAAAATCACAGGCCAGCACACAAACTTTCAAACAGGCTGCTACCGTAAGCTTTTACACTACCAAAGTCAGTCACTCACTCTCTTTGTCTGCTTTGAACACCTCTCTTGAGAACAACCCGGCGGAAAAAAAGAAACACGCTTAGGAAATGACAGTTACAACACAACGTGGCATTTCTAAGCGTGTTTCTTTCTCTCGTTTGTTTTCTTCTCTGCGTTGTACAGTCACCGTTTCGGTCTGGGATGAACACACCTTTTGAGAGCTAAAATATGAAGACGGACCGTACTTTGCTACTAATGTATCTGTTTCAACTGTGCTGGGGCGACCTAGTGACAATACGGTATCTGTTGCGACCACGTTAAGGGCGGTCTTTTCACTCTGTTTTCTAAGAGAGTATGTAGTGCGAGCGTGTCAAGTTAGGGCGACCTAGGGGGCCTTTTGCGACTACGTTCGGACTGTCTGTACACGTTTGTTTCTGCTAGGATAACTGTTCCGACCATGCCTGGTTGTGACGACCAGGCGCACTTTGTCAGTGTCATCTAGGCACCCCGTACGTCATCGTTTTGTGGAAATGTACGTCTTTTTCGACCCAGTTACATTTACACACTCTAAGGTATCTTTTGCGACCATGTTTGGACGGTCTATACATCCTGTTTTTGTGCTACTAGGGTTTATTATTATTATCATCATCTTCATCATCATCATTATTGTTATTATTATGTGCATGTTACGGTATTATCCCCTTCACCGCCGAGAAAAAATAAAACACGATCCATCTGCAAGAGATATAGATCCTCATGAGCCCCCGCGAATGCGGGGGCTCATGAGGATCTGTGCCTCTTGCTGAGACCAATTTGTATCAGTGTTGCTTGGACGGTATTGGCTTTTGGTCGTTGAATGAACCAAGACTTTAGAAACAAAAATGTGCGTTCAGTTGCAGGAAAGGGGTTAAAATGTCTTATAGAAATTTAAATCGTAACTCCCCCCCCCCTTTCTTTTATTGATCTTGTTCGACCCGGTTACACCACCACGCAAAAATCTCCTCTTTTTTTTTTTTTTTTTTTTTGGGGGGGGGGGGATAATAAAGTTGTCTGAATCTGAAAAACCAAGTTACAACGGTGTACGGACTCTTATTTGCTACTATGGAATCTGTTGCGTTCATATTTAGGACGGTCAAGGCACTCCAAATGTGGTACTAGGGTATCTGCGCAAAGTTGAAGTGAACATTCAACAGGATGTAATATACTTTCAGGCTGTGACACTGCCAAGTGTCAATTCAGTATGGAGACGAAAATATGAGTGCAGTGAAAGTCGATCCAAGTGGGGGTTTGGAGTGCTACTTCGTCCTGCCTTGTTCCGAGGACATGCCTGCGCGCTTGAGTGTCCTAAAACACCACACAGCCGCTTTTGTTTCAACAGCCAGTCGGTCGTAAATTGTAACATCGCGGGTGATTCAGTGTGAGGATGAAAAAGGACTAAGTGTCTGTCATCAACAAGAGGCATAGATTCTCATGAGCCCCTGCTGTCGCAGGGGCTCATGAGAATCTATGCCTCTTGCAGACTTCTTTTAGTCCAGATATGCGTACTGGAAAGTTCTTTTCCGTGCGCATTTCTGTTTCAAAAGGACTTGGCGTGTCTCCACTGATGTAAAAGCATGCCTAGTGAAAGTGCTTAGGTGTATATATTACATACCCACTTTTGTTTCAAGACAAGTGACAAGCTATCATATCGTTCGGCTCGTTTTATCTAACACGTGTGCGCTGGTCTGTAATTTTTGGTCTTACGGCTTCCAGCCGTAAGGTCCAAAGTCAAAGACCAGCACAAATATACGACCCCCCCCCCCCCCTTAAAAAAAAAACCAACCAAACAAACAACAACAAAAAAAACGAGCGTAGGGTCAAATCGTTGCAATTGCCTTGTTGCATTGGACTGTGGTATAGCCGCTTTGGTCCCAAGTTTTTGGCTGGCGTGCTGTACTTGAAAGCGACTTTCTCGTTTCAAGTAGTGAAAGACCAGTTGTTGACGGACGCGCACGTAGCCGGATCGCACAACTGCAGGGAAAAAAAATGTCTTAAATCGATCAACTCCACTTTTATTGCCAAAATTCACCGACACCACGGGTTATGAGTGTTGTCTTGCCTCGGATAAAACTTTTCTACCAGTCTTTAAAGGCCCACTACCGCCGTAACTGTTCAAAGACACACTTCTGTAACAAACGGTTACGAAATGCTACACACAGGTCTAGTTATGGTTCATTTAGACACAGGAGAATCCAGTTCAGCACACTTCGTATTAATATTAAGTAACCCGGACAATGACTCCACTCTGTTCTATAAGTACAGTGCTATCAGTACGAGAAACAGCCCAAAAGATAGTTCTTGAAACGCGGCTAACGGCTGCACAGAATAAATAAGTGCGATTGCGCATGTGCTGTTGCTGCCTGTCCAAACTGCTGTTAAAGTTCATTAGGTGTGTCGACAAGATATAACAAACACAAATGGTGCAAAACTGAACGTGTCTTCAGATTTATGGGTAATGGTACTTTAACCCATGTTGTTAGGCACTCTAAGAGAGGTTTTCTACTGCACCGTGTGAGAAACGGTGGACCTCTCCAGTGTAAAAACGAAGAAAAGCAGGAAAGTCTTCATTTTACGACATTTCAACTCCTTAGGTTAGTCCCGCTTAAGTCCAGCATTATTTAACTCCTTAGGTTAGTCCCGCTTAAGTCCAGCATTATTTAACTCCTTAGGTTAGTCCCGCTTAAGTCCAGCATTATTTAACTCCTTAGGTTAGTCCCGCTTAAGTCCAGCATTATTTAACTCCTTAGATTAGTCCCGCTTAAGTTCAGCATTATTTAACTCCTTAGGTTAGTCCCGCTTAAGTCCAGCATTATTGGTAAAACATAATAAGGCTGAATACTTATAAACGAAATATTGCCGACTGTTAACCCCTTTTAGCCCCAACACCCTAAAGCAGGCCCCGAAATTGATTGACCATGATAATTCAAGGGTAGTGCCAGATTAGCTTGGCGCCTTCAGGCGCCAAGCTAATCTGGCACTACCCTTAAATTATCATGGCCAGTCCACCTCCTGCAACTGGTACATAGTCGTTAAGTAACACTTACAAAAGTTGGGAAATGCACCCGTGGGGCTAAAAGGGTTAACCTAGAACATGCCTAGAACGTGCTCCTTTAAATTTTTGGAAGCGGTGTACAATATACAAAGTGCGTGGAAACCCGAAGTTTTTTGGGGGGTCCCCCTCCCCCCCCCCCCCCCCCCCCCCCCCGCTTTAAACGCTTGGCGCAGGCCTATTTTTTTAAGCAACTGAATGTGAGTGTACAGTGAAGTAAATCAAAATTTAATGCGCTGTGTCAGTAGTGTTGTCTTCAAGAACTGTGTACCCAGCGAAGATGAAGGTAAATTATTCATAAGAGAATACTTCGTAGTTAGTGTATTGGGGATCATAGAGGGAAATCGTGTAAAATATACGCTTTCTGACAGAGTTAATCCTGTGAAACACGCACCCAGTAAGTACTGTGTTTCATGACATGATATTAGGTCCTTATTTATTGGAACAGCCTTTATTTCTTTTTTAGCAAGAGCCGGCAAAGATCCTTATGAGCCCTTGCTTATGCAGGGGCTCATGAGTATCTGTGCCTCTTGTTGGTGTTTGCGATCGGTTCCGTGTCCCTGTTGTTTCTCAGAGTAAATCTACAGGATCAAAGCATACTCAAAGCCTACCTGAGGGATGTCGCTTTGTAGTGCAGAACTATAAGTAGTCACTTCTCGCGACAGCTCTCGCTCACGCGAGATTTGAAAGCAGACGACAGTAATAAGAATAGTCTTGTACACATCAGTGTCTTGTCGTGATAAGGAGGGTACGACTGGACTTCAGGGCGTGGAAGGTACACGGACTGTAACGAGGACAGTTGCATTTCGCGTTGTCAGATACTGCTGTCAAAAGTTGTCAGATACTGCTGTGGCCTGCTGTGAAAGGGACTTTAGTCCACTATGGAAGAGGCACACACGGACAGCTGCATTTCGCGCGGACGGTCAGTCGTGTCGGTTTTCAGTACTGTAAACTGCTGTGAAAGAGGGTGTTACCCGTCGTGAAAGAAGCTTCAACAAGGACAGATGCACTTCACTTAGTCAGCCTGAACGCAGGTACCGCCAATAGCCTGCAGTGAAAGGTTGATCTAACCCGCCGTGGAGGAGGCTCTAATGGGGAATGAGCCGGACTACAGAGACCGAAGGTGTGTCAGGCAGCGAACTTGTACGTGAATTAATTGAGTGCACCGCCGTGACGGCTATCACAAAGGGATGAGCTAGGATTACCTGTGTGCGCGTATTCCGTGTCAGTGGGCAGGCACCAGGGCATCATTTGTTGGAAGCAGATACATTCATAGCGGTAATAGTCAAAAGCCACGGACTCTTCTTTCGTAGGCTAGTTTTCAGTGTGGTTCAGTGCAAAACGATGTTTCAAATCATATCTCAGTGCGCAAAAGGCCATCGGGTCGACGTAGTCCCGCGCACGACCGTGGGACGACGTCGGCCCGATAGCCTTTTTGGCGTACTGGAAAGGTGCGTCAGGTTGAAAGCCATTTGACCACGTGTGTATTTCGGCTTTTTTGATAACCATTTCAGTGTTGTGTTCATTCTACTGATCCCAGTACATCGAGTGCGTTGTGTTCTTCAGCGACACCGTGATACCGCCAATCGAGGTCTGTGTCACACTAGCTGTCTCTCCATATAATTCGCAACCGCTGATAAGAGGTTATGGCGATCGAGGGTGACAACCAGTGTGGGTCTGTGTTTCAACGATCAGCCTTATATTTTCAGCCGTTTTGATTGTGATAACTTGAAAGGTTTTAGTTCCGTTTGAGGAGAGATGGTTACTTATATATTATATTATTCGGTTTGGTGATGATTTTCATTTCAATTAAACTCTTTGACTGCCCAGAATAGGACAACGCGATCCAGCCGCAAGAAGCATAGATCCTCATGAGGCCCCGCAATTGCGGGGACTGATGAGGATCTATATGCCTGTTAGGAATCTATGCCTGTTATTTACCCCCAGTTTGTATCCACGTTCATTACTACTATCCTTTGTCGATACAAGGCAGAATTGTCAGGTGCCATTGTTTTTCTTTTACGATTATCACACGCGCAGTCTGCAGCACTAATAGGTTTAGGAGACGAGGGCAACTTCGATGCTACTAAATTACATTGATTAATTAATACTAGGTTGTAGTCACTGGCTTGTGTTAATTAACCTACGTACTAGCATCTAAACTTCACTTGCCTCTGACGGCTTCGGATGCTCGTTTGCCGCACACCATGGGGAGGGGGGTGGTGGGGGGGGGGGGAAGAGATTGAAAGGTCATGATAGTTCAAGGGTAGTACCAGATTAGCTTGGCGTCCTTGAACTGCGCAGAATTTCTTCCCTCAGACCGTATCTCACAGAATGTGCGGCGTCAAGACTTGTAAATGCATTCATTACGTCCAGGCTCGATTATAACAATTCTGTACTGGCAGGTTTACCGGCAGATCAGATCTCACGCTTGCAGATGATTCAAAACAATGCGGCGCGTCTCATCTTGAAGAAACGAAAGAGAGACCACGTTACGCCTCTACTGAAGCAGCTGCACTGGTTGCCCGTAAAATTCCGCTGCCAGTACAAAGGCAATTTTCGCCTATCGGCATTTTGACGGCCGGATCTCTCCTTCCGTACCTTTCTGCCATTCTGTTTGTTTATCAGCCATCACGCACCCTCCGTTCCTCTAGTGTAAAACTTTAAAACTAAATCCCAAAGCTTAACATGAAAACTGTCGGGGAGCGTTCTTTCACCTTTTTAGCCCCAAGTGTGTGGAACTCCCTGCCAACTGAAATGCGGCGGAATCTGCCCACATTGTCACAGTTCAAAGCTCACTTAAAGACTTTTCTTTTCTGTCGGGCATTTAACACTTAGCTCATCTTTAGCTAACTGTTGACTGCCTTTTATTCTGATCCTAGAGGAAGTGAATGTAAGGTGTTGGGAAGAGACTGATGGGGTGGTTTAAAGTAGTGTATAATTGTGCGTGTGTCTGAGAGAGAGAGGGTGTGCTGTTGTGCATGCGCAGTGAGTCCAGTATTTTCCTGGAGAACAGCGCTATGCAAGAACTATATATTATTATTATTATTTTAATTATTAGGACCTATCCATCTCTTGATATGACAGTCGCCGCAGGCACCAAGCTAACATAGCACTAACTTTGAACTATCATGGCGGACCTATATCCCGATATGGTGTCATAAGGGTCAGTGTGTTGAATCTGTCTCGGGTTTTCCTTCTTTGGAGCACTACCGTTGAACCGTAATATATGTTTCCCACACCATAATAGACGCCTCCTGAAGTACTGTACGTAGGCCTAAGGATTGTCGTTTGTAGAATTAAAGTGTTAACTAACGGTCAGTCCATCTCACGAGACTGTTTGTTAGGGCAGCTCTATATAGCAGATTAACCCCTTGAATGCTGCTGACAATACCGCGCGGCGGAAAAGACGCGTGCAGAACGGCATCGTCAGTAGCAAATCAAAGGGTTAACGAAACACCCGCCTTTTCCGCCGAGCGGTATGTGTCGCGATCAGTAGCAGAGAGGGTGTTAATGTAACAGACTAATTAATGCACGGACCTTTCACTGAAAGGCTGACCACAATTAGCGGGTCACCACGGGACTTTGTGTTATCTAGCCACGCGGTCCTAACGAGCGTAGAATGGGGTTTAGTCAGACATGATTGTTGTATTATATACCCGGGTAGCAACAGTAGGCACGCACGGCAGTTAACAAAAGGTCCTCGGGCCGGCATCGGCCGCAGTGGGTCCGCGCACGGCCCACCCTCTTTCTCGCTTCCCGGTACTGGGAGTGAGTGTGTTATACATTTGTTTCGTGTCATACGCATTACTTATCGACCCTCTGCGTAAACGCACGCAAAACGGAAAACTGCAGCGCGACCCGTACACCATACTTATTGCTTGAATTGTAATGTAGTTGTTATATGACGAGCTGTTCAAGCACCATCCTTGAACTATCATGGTCGATTTATTTCATGAATTGAATTGTAAGGTATCCTTAACCCATTACATCCTGAGGCTGATTTTTAAAAAAAGCTTATTGTCCTATGAAGGTTACATTACAGATTAGGAGATAGATCAACCGTTTTAGTTCAAGGGTGGTGCCAGAATAGCTTGGCGCCTGAGGCGCCAAGCTATTCTAGCATCACCCTTGAACTGCTATAGTCACATTTATTTCAAGCAATGGGTATGTCAGGATGAAAAGGGTTAAGAGGGCAAGCTGTTAAGGCACCGACCTCGAACTGTCATGGTCGGCTTATCGCTTGAATTGTAATGTAGTTTTCCGATGACAACTCCCACGTTTGAGAAATGAAGTTAATTCGACCCGGCGATAGCTCAGCGTGTGACCTGATAGTGTGATTTACATCGGCTTATACGCCAAAGATTTGCAATAACAAAAACACCGTGGGCAGAACAGGACACGTGCAGAACAGCGCAGCCAAAGTACCGCAGGTGGTCTTTGTAGGAAAAGTGGGTGTGGCATAAATATAATTCTTGCATTTCAAATGCTAACGTCTTGAGAAATTGGAGTGAAGAGAAGGTGATCTTGAAAGCTCAACAGGATGTCCTGGTTTACTTTACGCTTTGATGGATCTGTCATGGTAGTGCCTTATTTGTTGACGTCTGAAGTCGAACGTAAAAATCCAGACCATCGAGAGGAAGATATATGACTGCAAAGTCTCGTGAAGCTAATTGCTTTTGGCAAGAGACATAGATTTACATGAACTCCTGCGAATGCAGGGGCTAATGTAAATCTATGTCTCTTGCAGATGGAACTCATGGTGTGGATGTTGGAGGGGCAGCATTGAAGTTTTCAGCAGTGACGATCATTTGAAAAAGTCCGACACGTGACAGTCTCTTTCAAAAGAGCAACAGCAGGCTTTGAAAAGAAATTCTAATGCTGGGGTGTGAAACTGGAGAGAGCGCTGAAAAATAACAATATCGCGTACACAGGTTGACATAAAAAGCTAGGTCTATACAGCGTGTTTGTGTGCGCGCAGTTATGCAAAATCAATCAACCGCGCGAATGTCCTTAACTCCTTCAAAGACAAGCATCCTTTTCACGGACAATAAAATTAATAATGTCTTGAATCTTGAATCTTCCCTGCCGCTGGCCGCCGAATCTGTTTCTGATATCTTTGTCAGGTCAAGAAAGCCCACGCCGTCCAAGGGACATTGATACAAAGTGGTGTCAGCAAGAGGCATAGATCCTCATGAGACCCCCGCAACTGCGGGTGCTCATGAGGATCTGTGTCTCTTGCAAATGGATCATGTTCACTTTTCTCTCAGCAGCGAAGGAGTTAAAGCCACCAGTTATGATTTTCGAATTAAAAAAAAAAATTGCTAAATGGCATTCTGGCGGTTTTGCGAGTTGAGACGCAGCCCGATAATGATCTTTTAAGTGTATGCCTAGTGCCATTATGCATGACATTATTAGAGTTTGATGAATTCTTTTCATTTAATTACGCATTTGCTTTACATTGACCAATATATATGTATACAGATTCAATGACTAGCAAAGCATGTTTTTAATTTACGGGCAGGAGTCTTTGAATTTAACTTTTTAGATCTTTAACCAAGGTCACTGTTTGAAAAATGCGAGCACCACCCAAATGCAAGAGGCAACGTACCTCATGAGCCCCCGCAAATGCGGGGGCTCATGAGGTTCTTTGCCTCTTGCTGACGCTATCCGTGTTCCTTGAAATGGTGAGATTATTCGTCGTTGAAATTGCCACGCATTGATAGACTTTGGCGTCCACCGGCAGTAAAGGGGTCTATATGCAGTCTCTAGCTTTGTAAGCTTGCACTTTTTAATTTTACTGAATAGGATTAATAGTTATTTTTGTTAGACGCGGCGACATGCATAATGTGCCTTTCAGCGCCCATGACATTATACTGAAGCGGGACGATTTGTCAAAACACGAAGGCGGGCTTCGCTTACCGCTTATCTTTGTACAAGATTATGCAAAGGAAGTGTAGTCTCATTATCCTAAATATATTATGCAAAGGGGGACAATAGCTAAGGAAAAAAAGAGTAGTCAGGCATTAAAAGGCTTATGAGAAAACGTAGTCATTCTTTTCATCAAAAATCGACATAGATCCTCAAGAGCCCTCACAGTTTGCTGAGTCTCTTGAAGATCTGTACCTCTTGCTGGTTCATTTACATTTTTTTCAGTTAGTGTGGATCATTGGTGCTTTAATTTTGGATAGATCATGTTTTTAGTTGGAAACTAGGACGGTGCAAGGATTTACTTGATACGCCTTCTACACATTAGTGTCATGTTGCCTTTCACACTTGCAGCTGGTATTTCCATGGAGGAGGCTACGATTGTAGTCGGGCGTGAGTCAGGAAAGACTATTTACTGCAACGAGCACCACCCATCAGTTTGCAAGAAATATAGATCCTCATGCGCCCCAGAAGCTTTAAGGGAGCTGATGAAGGGCCACTCTTAGGATTACTTCATGCTGTATTTTACTCAAGAGGCGTTGATCACAAAGAGGAAGGGGGTGGGGTGGTTTAATGTGTCATTTATTAGGTATATTGCCTTTGCATTCAAAACTCTTGAGATGACTTTCCTGGTAAGCTTACTTACAGTGGCGAGTGACAATAAATATATAGGTATACCATACACCAACAGTCGTAGTCTATCTTTGAACACCCTCGGTGCCTCAGCCTGAGGAACACCATTCTGGAGCTGACCAACAAGAGACATAGATTCTCATGGGCTCCTGCTGTCGCAGGAGCCCATGAGAATCTATGTCTCTTGCAGATGGATGGTCTTTTTCATCTTCCCCGCAGTTGACCGCGACGCAAGGGGCAGCGCGAGTGACATAGCTTCGCATCTGCCCTTACAGTCTTTATGAACTCACGATAATCTGGGGTCTTTTGGCAGTCTACCTCACTCGGAAGTGGATGGTGTATCCTCCCAGACAGTTTTTAGCGGCCGGGATTTGAGTGGAGAGTATAATTTCCACGGTAGCCCATGCGTGTCTGATATATTAATTCATTCACCTGTATGTGCGGTAGTTACGCCGGTGTCTTGGTTAGGCAGTGTGTCGGCTACTGACTGTGGAGTTGCACCGTGGTTATGTGTGTCGTGCAGCGGTGGTTATTACTAAAATTATCATACTTTGGGTCTTTGGAGTCTTTCGAGACGTGTCGCATACAGATAAGCAGCCGCTGGCCGCGTATCCGAATGCGACACGTCCCGAAAGAGTTAAAGATCTGCTCTTCTGATGATCTCAAGCGCAGTGCGGGAAACTGTGCATACATGATTTTGCAATATGCCTACTCAGGCAGTCGACTCTGATTGTAAAACAACTAGTACCATGTTCAGACTCGACTGTGCAGTACTCGGTCAACTCTGCAACAAAAACAACTATTACAACGAATGTTCAGACTTGTCTGTGCAGTATACAGTTAACTCCGCAACAAAAACAATTAGTACTACATAAATGTGGCGAGTTGACAGTCAACTCTGAAACAAAAACAACGGCTATATGGCGAGTGTGCAGTACAGTCAACTCTGCAACTACAACTACGTCACAATTGCGCAGAGTTGACTGTGGACTACACAATCAGCTCTGCAACAAAAACAGCCACTGGTACTGTGTAACTGTGCAAAGCTGAGTGCACAGTACACAGTCAACTCTGCAACTGAAACAATTCGTACTAGTAACTGTGCAGAATTGACAGTCAACTCTGCTACAACAGGGAGTTTGGGGGGGGGGGGGGGGGGAGGGAAGCTAACTCTTCAGGTCATTGCTACATTAGCAATACAGATCTTTAAGTTGGCAGCGGGTCGGTGGGCCCTTAAACTGTGCCACTGACGCGTATAGATATGCTTTATTTCATAGTTAGGCAGTGAGCCGGAGAGCTCTTGAGTTGTACCATACTACTGAGCTTGTGTAACACGAGCGGAGGGAACATAATTCCTTATGTGACCGGCCAGTACCGTGCTGCTGGTTTGGAGTATTCTATATTGTGGTTGAGTGAGTTTGTGATATGTACAGTCGTATTCGCTTATTGTACGGTCTGACATGAGAAAACTCGAATGCATATAATATTATTGTATATTGTCAGTTACGGAGGCCGCTGCTACAGTTTTTCTACGAGTTGTTAATCGTTTCGCGTGTAGCTAACTTCGGAAATAGCTGGACAAGAGAAAATGGAATTTCTGACCATGATTTTGTTATACTGAAGTTGACTGTATCACGGTCGTTTTAACCACAGTCCCAGTGCGCAAAACGTCACCGGGCCGACGTCGGCCCCATGACCTTTTTGCGCAGTGTGCTGTATCGGTGAGTAGCGAGGTGACAAACGCTTCGTTACTGCTTTGCGTGTGTGAAGTAATTATTAGTTTGTGGCTTTTTCCTTGTTTGGTCCTTTAATGCCCAGAAGAACAACATAATTCCTTTTGTCTGTTATATTCGATCGATTGTAACAGAACGATTCGACTGATCGATTTAGCCATGATAGTCACGGAAGTTAAAGGACTGACTGAAACAAATTTTTGTCCCTTTTCTTCTTTCTTTTTTAATTCGAGCCCTTTAATTCTACTGTAATGGTCGTGGTGAAATTGCTGCCAGTTACGCAATGAATCTGGGCATTGTGGCCAGCTATCGCTAACTGTTTTGTTTAGTGAGTCATTTCACAAAGTTTTGGCTGTGAGACAGAGTAGTCGCTGTCAACGATTAAATAATAATCACACTAGCTAGGAGGAGATTCATTCATTTGTATTGTGTCTTGCTTTGCAAGGGTGAATTAAGCTACTAAGGCCATTTGACGACGGGAAGGGCAAAAAGTCTGGTCGCTCAGCGGACTAGGAGAAGGGTCTTACATTGGTATTGACACACGATTTGAGCTCACTTTGTCAACAATGGCAGTGTGCCGTGTTATGATACCAAGAGTAGAACATTGGATCACCTACCTTCAGATGGAGTGTTCACCAGAATATTCTGTTCCTCACGATGAAGTGATTTGCTTCTGGCAGTAGTACAAGCCGTACCATTTTTCCCCCCTCTCGAATAAACCTAGACATTGTATCGCCTGCAGTTGAAAGTAATGGACTTCGTAGACACAAGGACACGCCTATCTAGAGATTTACCGCTATTGCCCGAGGATGTGATTAGAATTCAAAGTGATTGTATTTTCATGGACTACCGACAGTAGCTATTAAACCCCTAACTACCAACGACTAGGAACGATGTCTCTGAGATCCATCGCAGACTGATCACCTGAGGCACAAGTTTGTTTATGACCCCAGCAAGAGGCATAGGTCCTCATGAGCCCCCGCGAATGCGGGGCTCATGAGGATCTGTGCCTCTTGCAGATGTGTGTTTGAGGTGTCTTAACAGTGAGGAGGTTAAGAGTGAATAACAATATTACATATACAGTTGACATCCGTATAACCATAATAAAAACGTCACATAATGAAGTACTGTCGTTGCTTTTAGACGTTCCTCTTCTGCACAATTGTTCGTAATCTGCATAAGACCTTTTGGGAGAAACGTTGTACGGATATTGTAAGTGTTGTTGTACTTTGATACTAATCTGTTACATAATTCTCTTTGTGTCCACACTTAATAAATGTACAAAGTTGTGTACTATTCTTTAAAAGTTGAAGACAATAATAAATATTTTTAAAAATTCAGCAAACACAACTTGTACTGTAAACTATTGTCCTTTTTGAACAATTATAACTTGAGTGCATTAACAACCACTATAGCACATGCTGTAAAGTCGTTTGAATAAACATAATTTGAGTTGTAAATGTCTGAACAAACTAGTATTGCATACACTGAAACATGTTCTGTCGTTGGGATAAATGATACATTTTGCCCCGACCGGTCTTCTAAACATTTTAACAGTCTGTGGGTACAATATTTGGCAACTGTTCCTGCCAATACCTATGGTAAATTGAAGTACTCTTCCATCCTCTGATAGACAATTGTAGCAATTTATCGTGGCCATTTTATAAATGGTGTCCCGGGAGCTTTAATATGTATCAGTCATGCTGTATGTGGCAGCTCGTTTCCCTCAACGTGTTACACTGTGAGTGGCACGTAACAGCAGCTTGGAGTTAATAAGTAAACACAGTTAATCTCATCCAATTGCAAGAGGCATAGATCCTCATGAGGCCCCGCAATTTTCTTGGGCTCATGATCTATGCCTCTTGCTGATGTCATTTTCACTCGAGTTTTTTCTAATAGAGGAAGTTATAGGAGGTCAGGATATAGTTAGCTCTGCCTATTCAAATTTTAGCCAGCATTGTGATAAAGGGTGCGTATGATTCACTTTGATTGATTGGAAACTGTCGTGGAGCGAACAGTAATCGGCAACAGTTGCTCTCGGCAATCGTGGGTCTGTCGAGTCTCTGTTTTGATGGTCACAGCAGCATTCGTTCGTAAACTTTTTCTTTTTGTTTGTTTTGGATTTAACACAAAGAACGGCGTGGGCCCAGTAGAAGTTTGAGCAATGGGTTGCTTCCCATAGGAGAGGCTGTTTTTCGTTTAGGATCCCAGGACCTGTGGGATACAGACGCGGGAAGCTGCTAGAATGACCACTCGTGCTGTCTGGACGTTTAGTAGCATATCACTCACTTAACCGCTCGACCTCTTGTAGTCATGTGGCCAGGTCACTCATTGTTCAGTGGTCTTTATTCCATCGGTGACGTCTGGTTTCAGGAAAGTGTGGCTTTGTGCGATAGGGGAAGAAATTGTGTGCTGGTCTGTGATATTGGACCTTACGGCTTTCAGCCGTAAGGTCCAAAACCACAGACCAGCACACAGTTTGAGAACAGAGATTCTCAGACTCGGTCTCATTATTATTCTGCTCATGGCTTCTGATTACAGGAAAGCGTTTTTCATGCGATACGCGCTGGAAAGTATTTGATTTCAGCACTGACTTCTTTCGGAAGTGTCGTTTCGTCATTGGTGGTGTAAGTGGAAACTGTGTACGACAAACGTTTGCGAACATAAATGTTGACTGAAAAACTGTGAGGTGTGTTCTGAAATAGGAACGAAAGTGGTGTTCAGTGACCGGAGATGTGACTTTTATATCGCACATATCACGCGTGTTTAATTGCATGAAAGTGACGGTGTAATGCAGCGTATTATACCGCGCTGTCTGAACGCTAAACTCGTTCCGTTTTCGCTCACTACAGCTGAACAGTATGATTGTGTGTGTTGTGTCTGTGTGATAATTGTTATACACCACTCCTGAACCTGTTGTGCCATTCATGCCCATGTGATAACTGCTGTCATTCGGAATAACTTACTGTGCACTTGATATCGAGTCGACCAATCATCTATCATCTGAATTACGCACGCGTAGGATACTGTTGCATATACTCCCTGGAGTATTTGTCATGGTTCAGTCAATTCAGTGCTGAGTGCCCAAAGGATAGTTTCTGATACACCCTTGGAGTAACATACACGAGCTAATCAGCCGTCGTGTTTCGTATGTGCGTATAAGATAATCTCTAATATTCCCGTGGAGTACACCAATGAGAACAACGAATCCAGGATAAGCAATGCTTATATACCTCTGGAGTAACTGAACCGGACCAATCAACTGCCGTGTATCACAAGTGCCTGTGAGATCATTTCTGATATAGCCCTGGAGTACGCTAATGAGAATCATGCATCCAGGATCAGAAGGGGTGGCAATAGTCAAGCGACGCTCCATCAAATCCACCGTGAACCAACAGTGGCGCCGTTCCTGGCCGCTTGCCCCAAACAATTTACGGAGTAATTTACGGGTAAGAACATCAGAAATTGTAAACAAGGTACAGCACACAAGTACTAAAAGAGTCATAGTTTGCTAGTATCATTGAATAAAGCCTCTCTTCCTGTGTCCCTGTCTGTCTCTGTCTTTCTGTTTCTGTCTCTGTCTTTCAGTCTCTGTCTACCTCTGTCTTTCATCTTTCAGTCTCTGTCTCTGTCTTTCAGTCTTTGTCTGTCTCTGTCTGTCTGTCTGTCTGTCTGTCTGTGTCTGTTTGTCTCTCTCTGTCTCTGTCTGTCTGTCTGTCTCTGTCTCTGTCTGTCTGTCTGTCTGTCTGTCTGTCTCTCTCTCTCTCTCTCTCTCTCTCTCTCTCTCTCTCTCTCTCTCTCTCTCTCTCTTTCACTCACACACACACACACACACACACACACACACACACACACACACACACACACACACACACACGCACACGCATGCATACGCACACTGACACACAACGTTTTGTATCCGTGTGCGATGAACTTCTCGGCTTACGTGCACGCAAGTTTTGAGACCAGCCTACTTGTGTGGTATTAGACACTGATAATGCAATACACGCCTCCACAGTAATCCTATTTGATATTTTCTTAGGTGGCTTTTGCGCAATTTCCGAGGCTTAAAAAAAAAAAAAAGTTTACAGGACAAGGGTATTGTCTGATTCAGTTTTGCAACACTCGCCTCCACAGTCAACCCGCTTTTGATAAACCTTCCATGTCGTTTTACGCGGCATTTTCATCGGAAAGAACAAATTCTTTAGCTCTGATTGGTAAACCGCAGCGCGAGGCAGATCAACCATGACGATAGTTCACGGCCAGTTCCTGGTTTAGCTTGACGCCTTTAGGCGTCAAGCTAAATCAGGCACTACCCTACACGTAGCATTTCGACTAAATCAGGCACTACCCTACACATAGCATTTAGACAAGTTCAAACATCAAGCTAAACCACGATCACTGTTGTGGTCAAGTCATCTCAGTTTAAACGTGATACAAGTTTTTGTTTGGTCGCATTATTGCATGGTTGGCATTAAGAACCCGTGCGTAAAAGGTCGTAGGGCCAACATCGGCCGTAGTTGGCCCGCGCACAGCTGTGCGTGGGCCAACGGCGGCTGACGTCGGCCCGTGGATTCCTTTTTGCATTAAGAAATGACACTGTAATGCTCAGCATTGCAACATCTGCTACTTGATACATGTGTGATTTTCATTTTTATTATTTAAACAAAAAAAAATTAATGTTGTACATTTTTTTACCTCCGGCGTCAAATTAACTGATGGCACTTTTCCAAGGGTTTTAGGTGCACAGGTTGTCAATGGATTTGTCAGTGGCCCTATAAGGGTGTCACACATTAACCCTTTTAGCCCCAAGGTCCCATTTCTCAAATGTTGGAGGTGTTGCCTAACGACTATGTACGAGTTGTAGGAGATTGATTGATCATGATAATTCAAGGGTAGTGGTGCCAGATGAGCTTGGCGCCTATAGGCGCCAAGCTCATCTGGCACTACCCTTGAGTTATCATGATCAATCCATCTCCTGCTGCAGGGTCCCGGAGCTAAGAGGGTTAAGAAACACCAGATGGACGAGTCAATATGGTGCGTGTGACGCAAACCATTTAATTAATTTTTACTCAATCAATAATGATGATAATAATAATAATAATAATAATAATAATAATAACAATAATAATAATAATAATAACAATGAAAATAATAATGATAATAATAATAATAAAACATTTTAGAAAGATTTGTTGGCGCACGCGCCGTAATTGAAGCGACGAGTACTTCAGTCATGTCGTGCGCCCGCTTATTTAAACGGTTCTAGAGAAGTTTCCTTCATACAGTTCACACAGCTCTAAGATGGCATACGATGATCTATGCCTCTTCCTGACACAGTTTGTAACCGTGTGCCTTGGACGGCTGGGAGGGTAGGGGGTCGGGAGGGGGGGGGGGGCTCTTTGGCGTTGAATAAACGAAGTTTTTAGAAACACATTTGGCTGTCGGTGTCCACTTGACCTTGCAAACCCTGTACATGTCCACCTCCGTACCCCTCCCTTAACCCTCAAACACGGCCGCCCAACCCTTCCTTGTACCCTCTTCCTTGTGCCACCTTTGCCGGAAAACGGTCCTTCGGGCTAGTCCTTGACGTGGCCCTTTACGTTAGTTAGTTAGTTATTTTGGTTTAACGCCGAGCAGGCAACTAAGGCCATCTGACGGCGGCGTGGAATTTACGGCGAACACAACAATAAGGCACAAAAGCACAAAGCCGCTTGCTGTCTTGTTTTCACAGGAAACGGCGGGATCGAAGAAGTGAAATAAAGCTGAGTCATGGCGAAGCTGTCCAGGAACTTAACCCCTTCACTGCCGATCCAACTGCAAGAGAGATAGATCCTCATGAGCCCCCGCGACTGCGGGGGCTCATGAGGATCTATGTCTCTTGCTGACACCGCTTTGTATACATGTTCCTTCCACGGCTGGGTGCCTGACGTCACAATGATTTCAAAACGCAATCTGCGTCTAGCGGCATGGAAGTGGTTAGGTGTCGCCTGGTTGGCAGAATAAAACCAGTATCAGTACCGTTGTACTCGCGTGTAGGTTGTGCAAGCCCGCATGCATTCTTCTCAGAAAATTACTTGTCAATCGTCTGTTTTTGTGTAGTCTTTCACTTACAGTCCCCAGTTTTTGAGGCGAGAAACTGCGTCCACTTCTAAGGGTTGTGTCAACATTGACGCATTGTCTCCGAGGTGTTTGCATTAATTTAATTGGTCGTGGTTGGGAGGGGGGGGGGCTGGGAGGGGGGGGGGGGGCGGGCATAATACAAACAATATACCACGTTGAATGTCCTATTGCCTTGTTTTTTGTTTGTTTGTTTTTTGTTTGTTTGTTTTTGTATTGATGTAGTTGGTCGTGGGGTGGGGGAGGGGGGTGGGGGATGGGCATAACGCAAACGATATACCACGGTGGATGTCCTACTGCCTTTGTTTAATCATGTAATAATCGTGTGTGGGGATTGTGGGTTATACGAGATCTAGTGTGGGTTGCTTAAAGAATGATTACTGAGTGATGACGTATTTTTCGAACTGAAATATAAACACATTACTGAACGATAACGTTTTTTTATATACATAAATATAAACTGATTACTGAATGATGACGTCTTTAAAAATTGAAAATGTTCTAAATTGTTGACAGAATGATCCATCAATAATTCTCAACCAATTGATACATTACAAGACATTGTTTCTGATGAGTCGAATGATGTAGCATTTCTTCTCGTCAGTAGGGATGGAGGCTGTTTCTGATGAAGTCAACACAACAGACCAATGGCCTAAATTGACTCGGACGGTTATCCCCCAAAATACCTTTTTCTATCAAAGTTCCTGCCTGTGTGTGCCTTTGATTTTGGCTGTACGGCTTATAGAACCGCATGGTCATGAAGCACACACTAGCATACAGTTAGTATCGAGGTCGGAGCCGTAAGGTTCAAAATCAAAGACCAGCATACACTTTAGTGGTGTATCTGTTCATCTGTCTAAATACCTGTTGTACGCAGTTAATGAGTGATTGACGTCAGTTTACCAACGCCAACCCTCTCCCACTCATACTGTCCAAAGTACTCTACCCTTTGACCATTGCTTAGCGTGCAAAGTTTCCTTTCATCACACTTGCTTGCTGTAGTAAATTGACTTTTGATTATCGGTAGTCCAGTTAGTATGTTTTTGCCTTTTCACGGGCAGCGCCAACCGAGTGAGATGGCAAGTTTGATAGTTGCGGATTAGTGCTGGATCACCGCCTTGCGCCAGGAAGCAGTTTTGTTGTTGATTGACCCATCTCTCACAACTTCGACGTTTCACACTAACCCGTTCAGTTCCGAGAAAATATGAAGACCACCCAACTGCAAGAGGCATAGATCCTCATGAGCCCCCGCAGTTGCGGGAGCTCATGAGGATCTATGCCTCTTGCTGATACCACTTTGAATCCATATTCCTGGGACAGCTAGTGGGGTGTGTGTGTGTGTGTGTGTGTGTGTGTGTGTGTGTGTGTGTGTGTGTGTGTGTGTGTGTGTGTGTGTGTGTGTGTGTGTGTGTTTAATTAACGAAAATTGAAGAAACACAGTCTACGTCAGCTGTCACTGAACGGGTTAATTCAGTCTTTGCTGACGCGTACTGAAATAAGAGTTGAATCATTTGGCCGTCCAACTGAAATGGTCATCGTTAATAGTCCCTACAGTAAGTATTCTGTGCCAATGTTTTTCTGTCTTCAAGGTTGTTTTCATAGCGGAGTACGTCCTTTTCTACAGTTCAGTGCCTTTTCGGCACCCTCTAGTGGATTTGAGACCCCCGCTCACCCTTTCAATGCCGAACTGAAAAGCTTCGAATCCACTTCATTCAGACCACGGTACCAAGGAGCCTCTTATTGTACGAGTTAACACCTTCACTACTACATGACGCAGTTCGTGTTTCTTAAATTTCGTCGAACATCGAAGAGCCAAAAGCATCTAATGATCATGGTGTCAACAAAGTGGTGTCAGCAAGAGGCATAGATCCTCATGAGCCCCCGCAACTGCGGGGGCTCATGAGGATCTATGTCTCTTGCACTTGTGTTCAGTTTTACTCGGCAGTCAAGGGGTCATTTCGCTTGTTCATCTTTCAGATTACCCGTTGTTGCGATGAGCATAGTGTAGTTTTATAGTCTTTCTTGTTGACGGTGACGCTGTGTGTCACTAGACCACACTGGTTGTCTCTACAGATGCGGTAGCGAATCGAGGCAGACAACCAGTGTGTCCCAAGACACGCGTAATCTGCACACACAAGTGGCTAAGGATGCGTCTCTTGTCAGTCGAACATGCTTTGGACTTCCTGTTGTTTTTGCAAACCGTATCTTCAACACCTGCGTGGCCATTCAGACTTTGATTCGCTCAACTCTCAGGGCCTGCCGATGCAGATAATGTGTGTAAAATGTGTGGCGAGCGATATCGGCAACAAGCAATAGCATAGATTCCCACGAGCCCATGCATACTGCAAGGGGCTCATGCGATTCTTTGCCGTTTTGCAGATGGAAGAACAAGATTGGAAGGTTGTTTTTGTTTAAAATGTGAAGATGACGGTTTTAATGCGAGGCGTTTTCTGCACAGTCGGACCAAAAACATATTTTACCCCTGCGACCCTGCCACAGAGTCATATCTTGTTTCTGAAATCTCATTCAACGACCTAAAGCCACAACCGTCCAAGGAACATGAATGCAAATTGGTCCCAGAAAGAGGCGTAGATCATCATGAGCCCCTACAACTGCGGGGGCTCATAAGGATCTATGCCTCTTGCAGTTGGGTGGCATTCGGGTTTTCTCGGCAGTGAAGGGGTGAAATATTGACCTATTTATGCTTGTATAGTGTTATGAAAGTGTCTTACGCTACAGACATATTTGGCAAATTTAGCCCTATGCGCCTCACACAGAGTAGGGGGGGGGGGGGGCGGGGGCTTGGCGTTTATCCTGTGATTTCTTTGTGGTGTGGTTTGATCGGCATATTTGGTCAGGTGGCTGCCGACACCATGGAAGCCTGAGGGGTTACCATTGACCTTAAACGGTGACTGAATGAACAGTGAACGCCCGCGACCTGCTTGTAGGAGGAAACGTAAACACATAAACCTAGCTGTCGAAAGAAAATTTCAACAAAGAAACACGTTTAGGATGGTCAAGCACAACACCAACTCTTGATGATGATGATTTTCGTGGCAGAGAATTGGGCGTGATTTTGGGGGTGGGATGGGGTGGAGGGGCGGGGGGGGGGGGTGGGGGTGTGGGGGGGGGGGGTGGGTGGGTGGTAGAGAGACTGAACTGCTTTAACCCATTCAGCCCTGACTCACTACAACAGGAGATGGGTCGACCATGGTCGAGCCATCTCCTGCAACTGGTGCATAGTCATTAGATGACAGCTCCAAAATTTGAGAAATACGGCCGTCGGGCGGAATGAGTTAAAGTTCACTATCATAGCTATCATAGGTGGGATAATACACTACATTTTATGTTAATCGGATGCATGCAGGCAGGAATTTGCAATGTCAGTTGGAGAGAGGGAAAGGGGGGGGGGGGGGGGGGGCTGAACTGTGTCAGTCACTGTCATATATTAGGTAATGCACTACATTTTATGTTAATCAGATGCGTGCAGGTGGGACTTTCATTATGTTGGAAATGTGTGTGTGTGTGTGTGGGGGGGGGGGGGCATATCTTTAGGCTGCGGGGGACTGAACTGCATTAAAAATTACTACCATACATTAGGTAATACGCTCAATTTTATGTCAATCAGGTGTCAGGTGCATGCAGGTGGGATTTCGCGATGTTGGATGTGTGTGTGTGTGTGTGTGTGTGTGTGTGTGTGTGTGTGTGTGTGTGTGTGTGTGTGTGTGTGCCGTGTTTGTGTGTGTGTGGGAGGGGGGGGGGCTGAACTGCATGAAACATTACTATCATAAATTAGATAACGCGCTAAATTTTATGGTAATCAGATGCACGCATGAAATGCTGGAAATACTTCATGATGTTGGAAAGGAGTGTGTGTGTGTGTGTGGGGAGGGGGGGAGGTAGGGGGGGGGGGGTGGAAGGGGGAGGGAGGGGACTAGGACTAGCGACGATGCAGAAATATATGAATACCTTTATAAAACTTAAAGGAAGTTGGATGAAGGGGGAGGGGGGTGGGGGTGGAGGTAAACGCAAGACACTGAAAAGGAGGTAATTTGTGCAGAGCTGAATTCTGAATATTATCGAGGAATAGAGTTTGGCAAAGGGTCTGTTTAATCATACTTTTATCAACTCATTGTGCCCGAGGTACGAAATACCAGCATGAATCATCGCGACAAAAACCGCTACCGACAGCCAAACGGCTAATCTCCGACAATGCAGCTTTATTGCAGACAACTATGTCACAGTCGCATATAACGACCCCCACACTCAATTTGCTCCCGCTACCCCCACCCCTCAATTTTGTGCAGCTCATTATCAGAAGCCCACACTACTTGTCGGCCTGGGGAGATCAGTTTACAAACCAATTAGGGGCACTTTTTGGGGCTTTATGAAACAAATAATCGTCTGGCAGCTTTTTCTAAATGCAGGCCATAAAAGCAGTTTGCAGGTCCCGTCACCACCCCCCCCCCCCCCCCCCCCTCCCATTTGTACAAGCGGCCATTGGTGCTGTTCACAGAGCCCGGTGGCGGCTGCCGCCCGCAGAAGTGGTTAACCCCTTGACTGCCAGTGGTCGCAAAATAAGACATTGTCTTTTTTTAAAAAGGGCAGTTTCAACAATTAAAATTCCGTCAATCTAAGGAGCACGGATATGAATAGAGTCGCCACGAGGCAAAGAACTTCATGAGCCTCCTCATTCGCGGGGGCTCATGAAGTTCTTTGCCTCTTGCATTTATTGGGTGGTGTTCGCGTTTTTTCGGCATTGAATGGGTTAAACTGTATGGCAATTTTCTCTCTTGTCGCTTCTAAATAGGGAAGATTTCATCTGAAAAATAACGTAGATCTCAAGAGTAATTTTTATTCCCAACTGCGGGGGCTCATGATGATCTATGCCTCTTACAGTTGGATCCTGTTGATTTGTTTTCGGCAGGGAAGGAGTTAACAACTGTTTTCTGTGTCAGCAGACGACTTTTTCTTGACTTCGTTACCCCGAAAGCAAACACTGCCTTCCTCACACACGTGCGCCTACAACAAAGGCCCAACAAAACCCTTACAAGTGCCATGCCAGTCGTGAGCTTGAACTCTTTTGAATCCTGGACCCAATTTACCCAAATCTTGAGGCGTTAAATCAGTTTTTGACACGAGAGAACTCTTGAAAAATTAAAACTTGAAGCTCGAAACTTCTGACCTATCATACACTGAGGTACCAGGGTTTTATTGTAACACTCTGATTAGCTAACTGTTTTGACGCAAAGTGAAGTTGTCAGGAGTCTACTGTACCACGTGCGCTGTAGAGATATTTTCTGATAAAAGCTACGAAATAGACAAATGCCCGTCCACAATGTATGCCGGCCTTTTTCAGACACAATGCCGACAGTTACATCCAGTCATTATGTCGTCAGCTGCCGAACAGTCTCTTCATCGCAGAATGCTACATATGAAATTGCAAGCGTTTCTTTTTTTTTTTCTCTCTTTTTCTTCATTTGCTAGGTTCCAGAAAAGCACCACGAGCTTGTTATTAGGGTGTTACTGCGTTATCTCATTAAACCCCGACACACTACAACAAGACGTGGATCGAGCATGATAGTTCAAGGGTGGTGCCAGAATAGCTTGGCGCCCATAGACGCCAAGCTATTCTGCACCACCCTTGAATTATCATGCTCAATTGTAAGACAGCCCTTCAGAGGGCAACTTCAAAATTTGGATATTTCGGTCCTGGGGTTGAATGTGTTATATATGTGGACATGATTGGACTGGATTGGATTTACAAGTGTAAGCATAGCTTAATGCCAGTCTTGGAACAAATCTGGATCTCCAGTAATATATTGTTTATAAACACACTGACCTGCTAAAGCTATTTTAATACCAACCTGCAGAATGTATTTTTTTTTCAGACAGAGTGTACAATTTCTCAACTCGCTCTGTAATTGAATTTAGGAGTTCCAACCGGCTTGACAACTCTGCCGGGACGTGTCTACGCGCCAGCAGTCAAGAAAACACGAAAAAGAGATTTAAAACATAGGCTTAAATCCATGAGACATCGTCTTTTAGAGGAAGAATTGAAGTTACTGAGCCCAAGAGGCATAGATTTTCATGGGCCCCTGCGAATGCAGGGGCCCATGAAAATCTATGCTTCTTGTAGATGAAAGACTTTCAGCAGAAATGTCGTTTAAACATGTACCTCGTAAAATTTGTGAGAGAAATTTGATGCACAAGTTGTCAGACGGGAAAGGCGGATTACAGATGGCATGTCGCGTCCTATTGTCGGAGCAGCATAGCGCTGCATGTGGTATGTGAATAGGATATGTTTGCTACGCACACCTATTTACAGATTGTCCACAAAGACGGACGCATATTATGCGCAATCTCGCATGCGTGCACGTCGCTTGCTCATGTACAAACCCACGCGGGCAAAATTGTGTTCCATTGAGGCATACAACTTAAAGTTTCCGATAAGTTGCAATATATTGCGTAGTCGACGCACAAAAAAATAAGGAAAAAAATCAATCAATAAATAAAAGCAGAAAAGAACGCCGCTGAGAACTGCGGATTTAGCTTAGAGCGTCGATGAGCCGCAGCTTTGCTCAAATTGAATACCTTGTGAGTTTGCTCATGTTGATTGAAAATGGGACCCTTAGAAAGGCAAAATGACCCTCGATTTGTCCATATAGGGTCCCTTGGTTCCTTTGTTAATAAATATATGGAACACAGTAGTATCAACATGCCAGTACACATTAATATGACCACGCAAGTAAATAGTAGCTTTATTAAAGGCACCAACGTTGAACTATAATGGTCAATCCATATCTTGTCGTGTGTCATGACAGAATACTGCCGTTCCGCTGTGGCATAAGCCAGTAAGTCCTTTTTTTTTTAAAAGCACGATTTTCATTGTTATACAATGGAAATCTCGCTGTTCTTAAAACTGTAGGCTTTTGCCGAATAGCAGTATGGGTTCACTGCTTCTGAAACACTATCATAACGAACTTACCCCCATGACAAACAATGTACGTGATGTTTGTAATCTGGGCAGCAAAAGAAAGATCATCAACAAGACATTTGTGTCAAACATTGGCGCCGCACTTCAGTCTCGCAAGGGTTGGCGTCAAAATGCAGCCTGCGAGTACATTATTAACTCATTCAGCCCTACGGCCGTATTTCCCAAATTTTGGAGGCGTCATCTAATGACTATGCACCTGTTGCAGGAGATGGATCGACCATGACAATTCAAGGGCAGTGCCAGATTAGCCGGCGCCAAGCTAATCTGGCACTGCCCTTGAATTATCACGGTCGATCCATCTCCTGCTCTAGTGCGTCAGGGCTGAATGGGTTAAACGTTTCAAAATACAAATCGACTGGTAATCTCAAGTAGCCAGAGGTCACAAAGGCAGACGACATCTGGCACTTCCGTGCAAATTGCAAACCTGACATAGTCGTACACTTGTGTTCCTTATCTTGATCACTCACGCGCACGCTAGGCTCAGTCAATCATACACGATTCATCGCCAGAACCCAACAGCCGAACAGATTTAGATTGAGGGAGGTCGATGTGAAATTAGCATGTATCTTAGCACGTGCGTGATCATCTATATGTACGTCAAGTTCCGTTTGTGGGTATGCATAGGAGACTATGTTGGCACGTTGACGCTATCATTTCGATGAGCAAAATGTCCTCCTGCCGACGTCGGCCCGAGGACATTTTGCTAACCAGTGTCAATTCGTTCTCCCGCATTTGGCCGCGGGTAGCGATAGACTGCACATTTGACTCCAGCAGGCTGAGCCAACTCTTCAAAATCATGCGTGTTGGCCGGAGTGTTTTGTTGTTACTTGAACCTTGATTTGACACAGGCTTTGAGCGCTGAAGGTAGAAATTCCAGAAGTTAGGAGTCGACCACTCAAGATTACATAACAGTTCAGGAGACAGGCCGGTCGACCATCATAACTCAAAATTGGTGCCCACTGCCGCCACCATTGCTTGGCGCTTCTAAACTTCCAGTTTCCGAAACAGCTTTCAAGAACCAAACTTGAATTGTCAAGTAGTTTTGCTGTACAGACTTCATTGGACGACTCCCAAATTTTGGAAATTACATCTTAGGAATCACTGTGATTATTCAGTCTTTCAAATGATCGCCGTAAAACTGACGCAGGGACATCGTTTCGCAATCTAAGGAACAAAACAATGATCAACAAACTATTGTAGTCATCATTATAGAAATACGAGGTCACATATTTGGCGCACTTCTGTGTAGGTTACGATCAGTGACTTCGGCATCAGTCATCCTTGTGAGAAGCAAACGTGAATGAATGGGATTGTGATCCGTACGAGCTAGAGGCGTAGATTTTCATGAGCCCCTGCTCGTCAGGGGCTCATGAGAATCTATACCTCTTGCAGACAGGGTAATTGATGAGGAAATTTTCTAGTTATGATTTACTGCTGTTGCACATGCAGTTTTTGCCAGTCCTTATTAATGTAATTATACAGTGTGTGTGTATGTATGTGTGTGCGTGTGCGTGCGTGCGTGCATGTCTACGTATGCATGTGCGTGCGTGTTGGCTTGACATTTTTGGGTGTGCATACGCAAACACAACCTGTGCACATCTGTGCATGAAAGTATCGGAATTCGGAGTGTAGGCTTATGTTTGATGATCAACCACCTATAGCGTCACCCCCCCCCCCCCCCCCCACCACCACACACACCCGCCCTCGCCTCCTCTCCACCCTCGTTTCCCAGCCATCTGCTAAAGACACAGATTCACACGAGCCGGCTCTGCAGTCGCAGGAGCTCACAGTAACATACACCTCTATAGATTTCGAGATCTTGTTCAGGTGTCCCTCTAACTGCGCGTGCTTGACTGGGTTAAAGCTCACGAGGCATCTCGTGTTCTGGTCTGTGAATTTGGACCTTGCGGTTGAAAGCCGTATGGTCTAAAATCACAGACCGGCACTCTTTGGTGTTCAATATTTAACATCTGTGTACCGCTGTGGGAATTCATATAGACGGGAGCTAACCTTTGACGCTAAGGCAGAGAAATCGTTATTCAGTCTTGGTGATCGGAACTGTGTGTACTCCGATGCATGTACATGTCCCGATAGTTATGAGAACCAGGGATATTTACAGACTGCTTGACAAGGTAATTTGATTATTTATTGTTTAAAATGTTTCAACAATGTGTTGGTATATTTTTTAAAATTTATATTAAATACTATAAGCAGTTTTATGGTCAAGTAATCGATTTTAAAGTGTGAATAGACGAAGGAGACGTGCAAATAAAGGTAATTGGAGAAACAAGTGTTGTGCACGAATCAAGCAAAAACATTTATATTATTACTACAGTTTGTATTTGTTTACAACAGACAAGAACCTCTGTGTTTTCTTGTTGTTTTTGTTCTTCCTGTTTTCCGAAGTATCGCGGACTATCATGTTTTCTTGTTAACTGCATTCATTTGCTACTCAGTGTTAACCCCCGTAGCTGTCGGTAGTGTTTTTAGTCGTAGTGATTCCTCCAGGAATCACCACGTCAAAAAGCGCTACCGACACCCACAGGTTTAACTCATTCTACCCCAGACACACCACAGCAAGATATGGATCGACCATGATAGTTCAAGGGTGATGCCAGAATAGCTTGGCGCCTATGGGCGCCAAGCTATTCTGGCATCACCCTTGAACTATCATGGTCACTCTGTGTCCTGCACTGCAATGCAGTCTTCAGAGGACAACGGCAAAATTTGGGGATTTCGGTGTTGGGGTAGAATGGGTTAAAAAGGAGACTACATACCTCGCCATTGTTTACATTATAATGTTGACCTTTAGAGCGATCTGCCAAAAAAATGTCTCTACATCGGGTCTCTGTGTTGTCTTGCCACTTTGGTACCGGTTTCACGCCACTTTATAAATTTCAAATACAAGCGATCAAAATTTCCGAAACCTCAGTAGCTGAGCGGCTGACCCTTCGCACCACGTGAATGTCCTGCGTTTGTCTTGTACTGTGTTTGTCTTTAGAGTGAATGCGTGTGTGTCACGTGAGCGTGCGTGTTGGGTTCAGTTCGCGGCGCTTTGAGCCGATTCGCAGAATTGGGTAAAGCGCCTATATAATAACCGGTATTATTATTATTATTGCCCCAACTAAGCCTTTTTCACCCGTCTTGTCACAATACATGTGAACGGACACGTAGAATAATAATAATACCGGTTATTATATAGGCGCTTTTCCCAATTCTGCGAATCGGTTCAAAGCGCCGCGAACTGAACCCAACAGGCACGCTCACGTACACACACACACACACACACACACACACACACACACACACACACACACACACACACACACACACACACACACACACACTCTGAAGACAAACACTGTACAAGACAAACACACACACACTCACTCACTCTGAAGACAAACACTGTACAAGACAAACACCTGGTGCGAAGGGTCAGCTCGGCTACTGTGGTTTCTGAAATTTTGATCGCTTGTATTTCAAATTTTATAAAATGGCCTGAAACCGGTACCACAGTGGAGGGGGAGGAAGAGCCGGAGTACCCGGAGAAAGAACCCCCGACGGTCCGCCCGAATTAACGGTGACACTTACTAGAGGATAAAAGTCCGACGCCGGAACCCGTAATCGAACCTCGCACATTTAGCATTGGTGGCAGGCGCCTTAACCACTGCGCAATGGACCACCCCCCCCTCCCCCCCCCCAAGTTTTCTACTGCCCGTGGTACGCGTCGGTTGAACTCTCTTAAGTAAAAGAAAAGAAAAAGAGCAGAAATGTCTTTCATTTTACAACAGTCAAACTTTATTAGTTACCCCCTTTGTCCGGCATTATTGTGAGACATACTAAGAATATCTGTGAAGGAGATATTGTGAACTATTTTCCCTGGAGTGGGTCGCATTAGTTTTCAACAAAGAGATACCTCTTCGTCGTAAATTATATCATGTTGTTACATAAGTGTTTTGAGTGATACCGAGTATACCTACTCTACGTAAACACCTAAAGGTTGTTTAGCAGTACAAGAACAGTAGTACCTTTTTCTGAGCAGATTCTACCCCAGACACACCACAGCAAGATATGCATCTACCATGATAGTTCAAGGGTGATGCCAGAATAGCTTGGCGCCTATAGGCGCCAAGCTATTCTGGCATCACCCTTGAACTATCATGGTCGATCTGTGACCTGAACTGCAGTGCAGCCTTCAGAAGACAACGGCACAATTTGGGGATTTCGGTGTTGGGGTAGAATGAGTTAAAAAGAGAAGTGTCACCTGTCATTACAAAGCATCATTTGGGTGGCTAGGTGTCATCTGTCATTAAAGACCATCATTTAGGTGGCTACAGCCACCTAACTGATGGTATTTAATGACGGGCGAGCGCCTAAATGATGGCCTTTAATGACGAGTGATCTCTCCTAGTGGTGCTGGCTCAAAACAGGTTCAGCGATGTAATTAATCAGGACTGTGCGCCTGACTCATGATGGATACCTTCACTACTCGCCGACTGGAAAGTGAGACAGACATTGGTGAACTACTTTACCTGTACTGGTCGGGGGATTCACCGGGATGAAGGCGTACGTTGCGACGACTGGCTGGCGAATGGTGTCCCCGACTATCGGTCCGTCTGTCATGCAGACCGGTGAGCAAACGACGGCCGCAGCTGTGCGCGGGCCAGCTGCGGCCCACGTCGGTCCGAGGACCTTTTGCTTACCGGGCGGTAGGCGGATATTTGTGTTGGTAGCCGATGAGACACGTAGTCATTTCATTTGACTGTGGTCCTATTTCTGCACTGAATGTTTTCTTATATTATGCGCAATTATAGGCGGGCTTTATCCGTAGACGAAACTGCATCCTCTTTGCGGTATTGAAAGTAGGAAGTGTGTAAAAAAAACACATTAAATTTGAGTAGGATGTTGAACAGAACCTTCTGTCCAGACCAGAATTTTATTTTCTGTCTTCCAAAATAAAAATAAAATAATAATAATTAAAACAATAAATTAAAAATAAATGGTATAAAATATAAATAATAATAATTATACAGACTATTTTGAAACTTAATCCTATCTGCTGTAAGAGCTTGCCGATAGCAGTATGACATTTTAATTTCACTGTTCTTATTATGTCCGTACTTATTTTAGTTCAAAGTGCTATTTATGCGCTGAAAAAGATTCCACCTCTCAGACCTTTACCTATACGAAATAATTATCATTTAATTACACGGGGATTGGGGGGGGGGGGGGGTGAAGGGGAGAGGGGATCATAAAGGGGTGATATGTTGTTAAAAAGCCCCATACGTGCTCCGTGCCACCTCAAAAATCGTTCTAGAGGTAAACACCCTTTTCAATTTTGCTAGCTTTCCGACAAATTGTCCCTGTGAAGGAAAAGACAGTATGTCCATTTTTATGAAAAGCAAGATTTTCATTGCATTATAATGAAAATCTCGCTTTTCACAAAAATGGACTTGCTGTCTTAAGGCAAAAGTAGCGAAAGTCTATTTTTGTGAAAATCGAATTTTTCATTGCATTACATTGACAATCATGAATTTCACACAAAAATGGACCAACAGACTTTTGCCTCCACTGGACAGATCTGGTTAGGGAAATGGAGCTGTCCTCTTGTTCAGTCCACAGTTTTCCGCCGGAACATTTCCGGCAACCACAGTCACTAGTGTTGACTAAAAGTGAATAATGGCTTTCCTGGAGAGTTATATTTTTAGCGGTAACCTGAGGTGCGCAGGTGATGTTGTTCCATATATACTTTGTCCAGCCGTGTACAGGGCTTAGTCTGAAATCAAGGCTGTGGTATGAAGTCGGTTTAGTGTAGGTAATGGGATTTTTCCACCACGAATTCATTATGAAAGAGAGAACACTTAGAAGATCATTGAAAGTAAGTACATGTATTTTATAAATATGGACGCTTTACTTGCAGCTCTGTATGAAAGAAAATAAGCATGCTGATGATGTCCGTAATTACGATTTTTTAAAAAAAATGTCCGAAGATACCCCATTCCTGAAATTCCTGAATACATAATGTAAACATGGTCCCCTGCTCCCTTTCTTGACAAGACAAACGTTTAACCCATTCAGCCTGACGCACAACAGCAGGAGATGGGTCGACCATGATAATTCAAGAGTAGTGCCAGATCAGGTTGGCGCCTGTCGGCGCCAAGCTAATCTGGCACTGCCCTTGAATTATCATGGTCGACCCATCTCCTGCAACTGGTGTATAGTCATTAGATGACACCTCCAAAATCTGGGAAATACGACCGTCGGGCTGAATGAGTTAACAAGAATAAAAGTTACAGAGATCTGCTCTAGTATGAGCTTTGACTGCTAATGTTTGCCGATGCAACCCGTTTTCAATAATTATCTTGTCCTAATTAAGACTTTTTGTCCCTTCTTTTTACCTTCGTAACAGATGTTTTCTACTGCCCCAAGCGCGTTTCGGAAAAGAAAAAGAAAAAAAGATAGAAAAGTCTGTAACTGCACGACACTCACACTTAATTTAAACAAAATGTGAAGCCGATATTTTTTTGTGCAGCATTATCAGAAACACATATTAGGAAAAATCATAACTGAGATATTGCAAAGTGTTAAGCCTTTATTGTCTAAATTAGGTGTCTTTAATTGCGTAAAACGTGAACTACACGTGCGTCACTTTACCGGTGGTATACGAGTGTGTCTGTTTTATCTCTCAACAGTGTGCACTTTGGTCCTGGTATGTGGGTCTCTTGCGTGTCTTTTGTTTGTCTCATTTGTTTACGTTCCATAATATACATCTAACGCTAACTGTGTGTACTATATTCCGGGCTCTAATGTTATTGTGCTGTCATTTCTGCTCAAGGGTTTCTTCGTCCGTTCAAGGGTTTCTCAGTTTGCCGAAGCTCTTGCATTAATAATCTTTGTGCAAATGGGGTGTACTTTGGCACTTAACCCATTCTCTGTCAAGACAAAGTGAACAACTGCAACATACATAGATCCTCATGAGCCCCCGCAGTTGTTGTATGCTTGCGTTCCCACGTCATGCGCCCACCAAATGCAAGAGGCCTAGATCCTCATGAGTCTCCGCGTACGCGGGGGCTCATGAGGATCTACACCTCTTGCTGGGGTAATTTACATTCATGTTCGTACACCTGAGAAGGTTGGACGGGATTAGGTTGCGATGGCTGGTCTTTTTGACAGTGGCCTATTGTTCCCATAATGACCTGTTTTATGTCGTCGTGCATGGGCAGCAGTGGGTCTTTGTAGCTAACCCCATGACCGCCGAGGAAGAGTGGAGACGATCCAGCTGCAAGAAGCAATAATCTTCATGAGCCCCCGCAGTTGCGAAGGCTCATGAGGATCTATGCCTCCTGCTAACGCCACTCTCACGAGAGAGGTCCAACTGCCAGTGGTTGCAGAGTGTGTTTCTGAGGGCTGTTGGGGCTCTTTCGCTTTGAAATCTGATTATATCAAAAAGACTTCAGAAACACACTCTGCGACCACTGGCAGTTGGACCTCTCTCGTTGGCAGCATTAGATATAGAACGTATTTTAGTGCTGCGATTTTTTACCTCACGGCCTAGATCCACAGTTATATGTATTAATATTATGACACCTGCGTCACAAACCTGCGACAGGAATTTAAATCTTTTTCTTCAGTGTGAGATTTTTTACTTTCGCTGCAAGATATACGTAGTTAGTAAAGGTCATGGTTTGTGTGTCGTAACGGTGACCTTCAAGTCTCTGTAGACTCTCGAGGTACTTGCTCGGTGACCTAGCGGGTCCCATAGAGTCTTGTACTTGATGACAAGTTTGAGGTATTAGGTCACCCTGCTTGGTCTGCATTACACCTGACAGGTAGGTACACACCAATACATAATCTGTCGTATGGAGGAAAAGCCTTGGTCTTCATGAGCTCCTGTAGGCTATGGTTGTTCGTTATGTTGTGTGATTCTTACTGGCGTGAGTCGGCGACATTTAACTCTGTGTTCGGCGTACAGCGGAGACGCGTTAGCGGGGTTTCGTCACACCAATACATCATCTTTTGTATCCGTGAAGCATGGATACTCAAGAGCCATTCCTTGATGCGGGATCTCGTGAGGATCCGTCCTTCTTGCTGGCGAGAATTGGTCCACGTGTGTTCGTTGCGTCGAGGGCATACAGCAACGTTCTCACCCTGACAAGATGTATGGACATCAACGACACTCGCCGGAGGATGCATCTTCAAGAGGCATAGATCTTCATAAGCCCCCGCGAACGCGAACGCGGGGGCTCATGAGGATCTAAGCCTCTTGCAAGTCTATCAACGTACTTAATATTTCAGACTGAGGTTGTTGTGGTTTGCTCTTGTTCTGTCAACGAAAGGAAGACCTATATCTTCTTACCCTTCTGACTTGCGAGCACTAGGCTTTTCTTGCGACGAAGTAATCTTTATCCGGGCTATCATTCTTTTAGTGTACTGTGCAGACGACAAATAGGCGGCATGCCTCTGCCATAGTTAGCCAGTAGGGACTGTTTTCGAAACGATCTAATTACATTACTGTGGCGACCGGAAAAGGGTATAATTATTTGTGAATACTAGTTCAGTCAAGTGTGCTGTTTGGCTTGGAGAATACGTTGTGTCGTGGACAAGTACGGAGCTTTTCTGTATACTTTGTTAGCGTAAGAGCCTTTTTTAATGGACGATTTGTACAGTTTTGTGTGTGAATGTACGTGTGTTTCTTTCATCTGGCCTAGAGAACCGTGTCGGTCATGGTAGAAAGCAACACTATTATGAGTAAAGCGAGTTTCTCTGAAGGCAAAAGTTTTGTTACGTGTTTCTCTAACTCCGTGCCAGTGTTTTATATGAAATTTTTCACTTGTTTTCTTTGAGAAGGTTTGGTGTGCTGGTATGTGATTTTGGACCTTACAGCTGAAGCCGTAAGGTCCAATATCACATACCAGCACACACGTAACGTTTTGGGCGTTAGTGGCGACTCGACTGAGAAATTCCGTGTGTTCTTGGCGTTTAACAGGCGTGTCTTAACAATGATTGTATTCCTGTTTATCGTGGTAGGAACATACGGATAACAAACTTATAAACAGGACTGGAAGACTTTTGAGCCGGTGTCGCAGTAATAGACGAGACCGGAAGTTCTGTTGTTGTTTTTTAACTGAAGAGTTTCCGTGAAAGGGACACGCAAGACGAACATTAGGGAAAACAACGTGTGACGCCACCACTTTAATGATGTCTTGTGTATTGAACACCATTTCAAGAAACGCACATCAGGAACAAAGTGTGCGTATGTGTGGACTAGTTAAGGCCGTAAGATCAGAAATCACAGATCAGCACACATATCTACAGTATATGCTGTCTATAGTATATATACTTCTGCTGCGTGTCATGTCACTGCAGTACGTTTGCTGATCGAACTGCAGAGACGGTTCGTGTGTTCTTTGAAGGAAAGTTTGGGTATGATTGCACTTGAAGAAGCCTAGCACGAGATGTGAAATATTTATCGAGCTGGCATTTGCGGAATCGTCTTAACCCCTTCTCTGCCGAGGCACAGTGGGCAAGATCCAACTGCAAGAGGCATAGATCCTCATGAGCCCCCCCCCTCCCCCCCCCCCACCTGCGCTGAAACCATTTTATTATGCACGTTCCTTGAATGGTTGGAGCTCTTTGGTGTTAACCTGACAAAGATTTCAGAAACACAGTCTGTGTCCACTGGCAGTGAAGGGGTTATTTCGTAACTCTTTGTCTTCCAGCGCCAACGGTTAGACAGATGGAGCGACCTGCGATTCACGCATATGACTTTCAAGATACAAGATGAAGTAGACCGTGCAGGCACCAGCAGGCACTAGAATGTAAACCGTCTGGTCCTGGAAGTGAAAAGGTTATCTCAGACGGTGTGCCTGTCAGCATTTGGAAGAAAAACAATTCAGAATGTGAACCTTTCGCTTATAAGAGGCCAGAAGTGTGCTTTAAAGGCATACCACACATTGAGTGGTTTAATGTTGTTGTTGTTAATCGGCCTTTGTTAGAATATTAACGTAAACGCACGATCGTGCAAACTATTGTGGCAATAATGGAAAGACGCTATCAGGACTGGGCAGCCAAGTCCTATGTGTGGACGCCGTTGGAGCGCCATTTTGCGGCAGTGGCAAGCTACTATGAACCTCCAAGCACGTGGCAGAAAGTAAGTCCAAAAGTACGTACTAGTTCTTCGCCGACTCGAGGCGTTTCTACGTAAGGCCTCGGAACGCGTATTATTAACTGTAACAGTGCGCGGCAAATGGTAATCAGCCAAGCCGGGCCGACGTCGGCCGCAGTCGGCCCGCAATCGCGGGCCGACTGCGGTGGACGTCGTCCCGATGGGTTTTTGCTTGCTGGGAAAAGCAGTTCCTGGTAAATTAATCAGTCTTCTGCCAAGCTTTGTGTTCCTCATCTCGCTTTTTGCACGTTTTAACGTCGCTTGCCGTGTGTGCTTTGATGATTGGGGAACGCATTTGCATAATTAGTTGTTTTGTTTTCTTCGTTGTTGTGATTTAGCATATGAAAAGCTCTCTCTCTCTCTCTCGCCTCACCCGGGTCCGCCCTGGGGGACTTGGGTGGGGTTAACTACTTTTTAGTTCCCAGGGTCACCCTGGTCAGCCCCACAGGGTGTTTTTCCCTTCTATTCTGGGGCAAGTGTTTCTGTCTACCCTTGGTCCATTCACCTGTATTTGCCTTTTTAAAACTCTCCCTACTGTCTGCGCTGTCTGTAGCTCTTGATATTGGATGTGTGTTGCTAAATGGTCTTAGCTTTATTTAGGCCCCATGTCGTAAGTTTATTTAACGTATTAGACTGGCTAGCAACATACATTCAATGTTCTGTTTAGTTTTTTTTTCACAAGCAGTGCAGGCACGTCCTGAGAAAGCCTTGTTGCCGTCGGGACGTTAGGCCGCAATCAATCAATCTCTCTCTCTCTCTCTCTCTCTCTCTCTCTCTCTCATCTCTCTCTCTCTCTCTCTCTCTCTCTCTCTCTCTCTCTCCTCTCTCTCTCTCTCTCTCTCTCTCTCCCCCCCCCCCCCCATATACACACACACTCTCTGTTTTGATCACAGACCGTTCCTATGATACACACGGTGAACATTCGAGCAGTACAGTCAAAGACAGTTTATTATATACCGTGCATTCTGCTTTGACAATATAACATATTTCGTACCTTATATTGAAATATTGTGCGGTGTGTTGTGCGCACAAGGACCGCTTTATTTTATTGTGCAAGCCACAAAGCAGAAATGCTTCACCATCGGCGCAATCAGTCATCATCACCACATCATCATATCCACTGGTCATTTGCCACTCTGGTTGTCTCTGGTTGCAAATCGAGGGAGACAACCAGTGTTGTCCTGTGCGTGACTTAACATGCTCGTGGGGAAAATGCAGAATAATGGAGGTGATTGAAGCGAATCGATTCATTATACTCGTACTTCTTACAGCTTTTACTTTGCTTCGTATTACCGGTTAAAATTGTCCACCGTGATATACAGTTCCACACTGGTTGTCTCCTTGATCAGCGGTAACAAATCGAGTGAGGCAACCAGTGTTATGCAGTTTATAATCTATACCTGTCTTCTGTTGTTCCCTGGAGAATAGACAGGTATGTGATATTGATGATGTGTGTCCACTATAAGAGATAGGGAGGACTCACA
>BTPG01000001.1:192289759-192336779 GCA_036245525.1 Semisulcospira habei | reverse complement strand
TATTTTAATTCAGCGATGCGATCACCATACAATGCAATTCCAAATGCACAAATACTGATACAAAGTCTCTTCTGCAATGTCCACACTTGCAACTCAAATCTTCTCATACGAAGCGTCTCACACAATGTACACCCAATACGGGCCACGTACCTACGATAAACTGCGTGTCTCTATCACTGACAAAGCAAGACAATGTACGAACGGGCTTTCCTAGCGCCCTCCTTATATATACTACCAAATTCCAGAATCATCTACGGAAATAATACAATGCAACCAATCGGAACGAAATACGCAAGTGAAACTCATAAATAAGAATTTTCTGGAATCACTAAAATAGGCTACAAAAACTCGGCTGCTTACTTCAGCTCTAAATCCTAATGTATAATGAAGACACGTAAAAGTATGGTAGCCCTATCACCACGTTAATTCTTCGCTCTAGAATAATCTAGACGTTTCACAAAACAAAATAAAGGCTGCTCAATTCACGCGCACAGAAAAACAAAATATAGCGAACTGTTACGAACGGTTCCGTATTTACCGACGTCATACAAACCGAGGTAACTAGACAGTGCGATCTTTCTAGAACGTTTCTGGACTAAACTAACGTATCAATGAAATGAAATCCGCTCTGCGCGACTGAAAGAAAATTTTACTAAAAAGATACGTGAATCATAATCATGATAGCTCAAATAAAATATCGGATCGTTTCCTACGAATAACACATGTATGCTCTCACAGGATAACACAACCACAATCGTAACACTTTGGGATGAAATCCTAATCTTGTTCAACAGGAGATATTTCAACATCAGAATCAGGTCAAAGAAAACAGGTAGAGACCCTTGACAGCGAGGACAGCTCTCACACAGAAGGGACTTTGTGGGTTATGGTTCATCCTATCTTGTTGTTTCTGAAATCCTGATTCATTCAACGACCAAAGCCAAGTCCGTCCAAAAAATAAGGATACATACATTGGCCTCGGCAAGAAGGCATTGATCCTCATGAGCCCCCGCAGTCGCGGGGGCTCATGAGGATCTATGCCTCTTGCAGTAGGATCGTGTTCTCTTTTTCCTCGGCAGTGATGGGGTTAATTTAATTTCAACTGTTGCGAATACCTTGTTGTTGAAGACGACATATCTCCAATTCGCGTCGTTCAGCACGTTCTTCAGTTCCGGACATACGGTATTAAGCTCCTCTCTGATGTCCCCGTCCTGACGGTCACCAAAGGTGAAGACAACCACCAGTCTGCTCTTTACGAAGCTGTCTCCCAGTAGCGTACAGATTTGGCGGTAGACGGCGTATTCCTCAGCGGTGTATCTGACGTCACAACGGACAGCAAGCAAAATGGCCTTGGGACTGTGAAGTGTGAGAAACTTCCATCTGTCGACTTCATCGTTCATTTGTTGCTGGTTCATGTCCAGGTTATTCACGTCTGGGGTGTCCACGACCTTTGACAGACCGACAAGTATGTCAACAATTTAACCCCTTCCCTGCCACTCACATGAACATTTTACGTACATGTTTTGTTTCTGAAATTTTGGTTCATTCAACGACCAAAAGCCAAAACCGTCCAAAAAACATGGGCAGAAATTGGTCTCAACAAGTGGCATAGACCCTCATAAGCCTCCGCAGTCGCGGAGACTCATGACGATCTATGTCTCTTGTAGTTGGATCACGTTCACTTTTTATTCTCGGGTAGTGAAGGGGTTAATGTCATTTATGTTTTTCGCCTCTTTTACTGAAAAAAAATCCCACAAAAAAAACACAACTCAGGTATCAAAGCGCCAATCATTGAACAGCAAGCACTTTGCACGTAGGGGCCTGACAATGGTGTTTTGACTAAACGCAAATCCGCTGCACCACCGCGTGCGCTTTACCGCATATAGCTCAATTCAGAATACTGGCGGTGGCGCTGTGGATTTGCATTTAGACAAAGCACCATCGTCAGGCCTCTATGACTTTGCACTGTCCAGCTTTTAATTGAACTGTCATGGTCGAAAGGACACCTAATAGCAAAAAGGGAAAGGCACAGTTCACGGTGCTACCTGTGGCGGTGACTTAAAAAAAATTAGCGAACATAAGGTTTGTTACACTTGAAGTTGAACATGCACATAAAAACTCGTAATATAGACCACATTTTGTCAATTGTTCAACTACTATTAAAGTTTATAACATTTCCTTTTGACAAAACTTTGCAACAAAGTCGGATAAATAGGTGTGGTTTGAGGGATTTCTAAATACAAGCTAAACAAGAAGCGAGCATCGAATTTGGTCTAAAACAATAATAAATCTCCACTAACAACTAAACTGCAATATATTTTTTAACTCTAGCTTCAAGTTCTTGAATTCGTACTCTACCTTCTGTCAGACTTGACATAAATTGTACATGCATAAGAAGTTAGAACGTAAGAGTAGTCCACCAGTATAAGTCCCCACTTTGACACTCAACTCTCACTTGTGGCTCCACGTAGCTGCAGCGGCCACACCAAGGGCAACAGCTTCGACTGGCTGGCTAAACCAAGTGAGGGGAAACCGGGGGTCTCAAACCCTTGGTGAGGCAGGACTTGCTCGTCCTAGCATGCAAAGTCTGTCACCGGCCGACTGGGCGGAGGAAACTCAATCAAGGGTACAACGGCCAAGAGGGCGGGTCAGCAGTGCACTGTGGAGTGCATAGGGCATGTCAGAGCACAGAAGAAGACATGGCCATCCACTGCAGCCAAGGAAGTTACCAGTTGTAACGTCTCATCGTGCCACTGGACTCTATTTCTGCGGCCGAGAGGGTGGGGTTGCTCCAGCGCAACAGTTTCTCCACCAAAATCTCCTTCACGCGCAGGTTTTGTGCATGGATCTTCATCTTCACCAAATCTGCTACTTCATCTTCTTCTTTCTTTTGCCTCCTCCAGAAGCCCTGAGGCGATGGGGAACGCGCGAACCTGAGGTTACTACTGGGAGTCGTAGCTCCGAACCTGCACGTAGGCGGCCTGTGGACCAGTGGTCGCTCTTCCCTGTACCAGGGGCAGCAGGGAAGTTCGGCAGCATCCCAGGCGACTGAGCAGCCCTCTTCAGGACAGCACTGCTCACCCTAGTAAGGGAGGGAACTAGAAAAGGTGTTTCAAACATTGCCTGCCCTACACCAAACCGTTCAGCTTACCGCGGCTGGTGGTTTAACCCTTTTATGCGGTCGAAAAGAAAAACAAAGAAAGAAATTTATCATCGGTACGTGGAACGTACGAACCCTGCTGGACAGAGATCAAACGCAGAGACCGCACAGAAGAACAGCCCTCATAGCCAGGGAGCTGGCGAGATATAAGATCGACATTGCGGCTCTTAGTGAATCCAGATTTGTTGACGAAGGCTCGATCTGTGAACCTGAGGGTGGGTACACCTTTTTCTGGAAAGGCAAAGCTGAGAACGAGGACAGGATACACGAAGTTGGCTTCGCCATCCGCACCACGCTCCTTCGACAGCCACCTTCTCTTCCCACTGGCATCTGCGAACGAGTGATGAAGCTCCTTTTCCCCATCTCCCACACCCGACATGTCACTATCATCAGCGCCTGTGCTCCGACACTCACCAACGCCGATGACGACAAGGAGGCGTTCTATCAGAGCCTCGGCGTCCTCCTGAAGTCCACTCCTGCAAGTGACAAACTCATCGTGCTTGGTGACTTCAATGCTCGAGTTGGGCGTGAATGTGACTGCTGGGAAGGAGTGATGGGCCCACACGGGCTGGGCAAGATCAACAGCAATGGCCTGCTGCTGCTGACATTGTGTGCTGAGAATGGACTCGCCATCACCAACACCCTCTTCAGGCTGGCTAGTAAGTACAAGACAACATGGATGCATCCAGGTCCAAGCAGTGGCATCTCATAGATTATGTCATTGTCCGCCAGCGTGATACTCGTGATGTCAGAATCACCAGAGCCATGAGAGGAGCCGAATGCTGGACCGACCATAGACTGGTGCGGTCTGTCTTCAAACTGCACATTGCACCAGCACACAGGAAGAGGCCGAAGCTCACCCGACCTTCATTCAACATGGCCAAGCTGAAGCGCCCGGACGTCAAGGAAAACTTCTAGTCCCACCTTGATGACCTGCTCACTGCCCATGGACCGTTGACTGGCAACCCAACTGAAATGTGGAACCAGTTCAAGGGGATGGTGACGGAGTCTGCCAAAGACGTGCTTGGACCCAAGCAGAGGGTACACCAGGATTGGTTCGATGAGAACAATAAAGAGATCAACAAGATTATGGAGCAAAAGCGCAGTGCCTTCATCGAGTGGCAGAACGACATCAACTCTTTGTCCAAGAAAGACCGCTTCAAACACCTCCAGAGAAAAGCTCCGCAACAGGCAGGACAACTGTGGGACAGCAAGGCAAAAGAACTTCAACACTTTGCTGAATCCAACAACTCCAAGGAGTTTTTCAGCGCTATGAAAGCTGTCTACGGCCCTGCCAGACCCAGCACAACCCCTCTCTTTTCTTCCGACGGCTTCACCTTGCTGAAGGACAAAGGCAGCATCACTGAGCGCTGGAGAGAACACTTCTCAAATGTGCTGAACCTGCCTGCCACTGTCAATCCCTCAGCCCTGGACATGATTCCCCAGAAGCCGACACTAGATGACCTTGACCTCCTGCCTACCCTGGACGAGGTCAAGAAAGCGATCAACCAGACTAGCTCCGGCAAGGCTGCATGGACGGCATCCCCGCAGAGCTCTTCAAAGCAGCTGGACCTGAGACCCTTGACGCCTTCCTCAACATTCTGACATGCATCTGGGCAAAGGAGAACATGCCACAGGAATTGAGAGATGCTACAATCGTCTCCCTGTTCAAGAACAAGGGCAGCAAAGCAGACTGTGCCAATTACCGAGGGATCTCACTCTTGTCCATTGCTGGCAAGATCCTTGCGAGAGTCATCCTCAACCGCCTGATCAGCTCTGTATCTGAGGAAGCACTCCCTGTTACGTGGTTGGGTCGTAGTCGTAGTATGATAAACACACCAGACGCACGCACGTAAGGTTCTTTTAAATAAACTTTGTTCAGCTGCAACCCGTCATACGCGGCTTAAGGATGTAGACAATACTGGAGTAACAGTTCCAACAATATTTTAATTCAGCGATGCGATCAGATATCCACACAATGCATTTCCAAATGCACCAACACTGATACAAAGTCTCTTCTGCAAATGTCCACACTGGCGACACAATGTTTCTCATACAACATACACCACTGTTACGCTGCGTCTCTCACAATGTACACCCTATACGGGCCACGATAAACTGTGTGTCCCTACAACTGACAATGCATGACAATGTACACACGTGCTCTCCTAGCACCAACTTTATATAGTAAGACTACTTTCTTGAATAATCCAAGGAATTTACTCAACGCAACCAATCAAAACGGAACACGTAACTGAAATCATAAATATTAATAAAAGAAGAACTTTCTGGAATAAACTAAAATAGTCTACAAAAATTCGGCTGCTCATTTCAGCCACAAATCCTATTGTGTAATGAGTCTCATAAAAGTATGGCAGACCGTTCACGACCTTTCATGACACGCAAAGAACGGCTGCTAATTCAAGCGCACATTAAACAACAATTACTACAGTGTAGGAAACTGTTGCTTATACTTCAACGTCACATGTACGAGGTCACTAAACAGCGCGATTATGCTCGAACGTTCTGGTTCATTCTCAGCTAATCTACGCAAAACAACAATCGACCGCTCTTCTCCGTGCGACTTTTCTAGAAACTTCCGGTTAAACTTAGCATAATAACAAAGCGAATTCCGCTCTGCGCGCGAACGAAAGAAAATCTTACTAAAAAGGTACGTGAATCGTAACCATGATAGCTCCAATAAATATCGGATCGTTTCCTACGATTAACACATGTATGCTCTCACAGGACAACACAACCACAATCGTAACACTCCCAGAGGCTCAGTGTGGCTTCAGACACGGCCGCAGCACAGTCGACATGATCTTCTCTGTGAGACAGGTCCAGGAGAAATGCATTGAGCAGCACATTGACCTCTACGCTGTCTTCATAGATCTGACCAAAGCATTCGACACCGTTAACAGAGAAGCGCTTTGGGTCATCCTCGCGAAGCTCGGCTGCCCCAGGAAGTTCACCAATATCATCCGCCTCTTCCATGCTGGAATGGTAGGAGTTGTCCAGTGAAACGGCGACACATCAGCACCCTTCGACATTTCCAACCTTGTGAAACAAGGTTGTGTTCTTGCTTCCGTGATGTTCAACCTGTTCTTCACGTGTGTCCTGACCCATGAAGTACGCGACCTTGAGAAGACCATCGAGAGACTGATCCTTGAGGCGCTATTTGCCGATGACTGTGCGCTGATGGCGCACACGGAATCTGACCTCCAGACCATCGTCAACAGGTTCTCGGAAGCCTCTCGACTGTTTGGCCTCACCATCAGTCTCAACAAGACCGAGGTCCTGCACCAACTAGCCCCAGGCACAAGAGCCCCACCCAAAGTGTATATCGGAAGCACCGAGCTAAAGACTGTCAACCAGTTCTGGTACCTGGGGAGCATCATCTCTTCTGACGGTACTATCGACAAGGAAATCGCAGCTCGCATCAGCAAAGCCAGCCAAGCCCTGGGTCGTCTGCACACTAGTGTGTTGTATAACAACAACGTCAAGCTGACCACCAAGATCAAAGTCTACAAGGCAGTAGTCCTCCCCAGCCTCCTCTACGGCTATTCATGGACGCTGTACGCTCGAGCAGCTTGAACGTTTCCACATGAGATCCCTGCGCTCACTCATGGGCATCAAATAGCAAGACAAAGTGACAAACCTGGAAGTCCTGGACAATGCTGGCTTAGTGAGTGTTGAAGCCTTGATCTTAAAGACACAACTTCGCTGGACAGGTCATGTCATACGCATGGATGATTCTCGCATGCCACGCCAACTTCTGTATGGTGCAGTCTCAAAAGGCCACAAGAAGCAAGGACGGCCAAAGAAACGCTTCAAAGACTGTATAAAAGACAGCCTCAAGTACTGCGTCTTCCCGGTAAAGGAACTTGAAGCACAAGCACAAGACAGATCTGGCTGGCGTACCGCCACCAGGAAAGCCTTCACGCTCTTTGAACACAATCGGCGCGAACGGATCACCAGTGCCAGAGCTCGCAGAAAGACAGCGTCGACTCTCCCCACAGCTACGTTCCAGTGCCCCCCCCCCCCTCCTCCCCCCTCCCCCCCCCCCCATTGCCCTCGCAGGTGTGGCTCCAAGATTGGCTTGGCCAGCCACACCCGCACCTGCAAATAGAAGTCATGCACAATGACGACATCATGGGTTTTCGATGGTCTACCCATTATAAGAACGTAAGATAAGTTTTTTAATTATCAAATTTAAAAGATTCTGTCGATGTATAAAGGTTCTACTGCAAATCTCCATGTTGCCCACACTGCAACGCCGATAAATCCGCATCCACTTGGTATTTTTGTCTAAAAAGAAATCGTTAACATATTCGAGACGTGTCGCATCCGGATTCGCGGCTTTAAGCCGCGAATCCGGTTGCGGCACGTCTCGAAAGGGTTAACAGAGAGTGTATTGCTTTTATTTTTGTATCACTTCGGTTTCAAAAGGAGACATTACAATTTTTGAAAATATCTTGATACTGATTTTTCAGCTGATGTGCTTTTCTCTTTAAATAAAATGAATCCTGGCGAAACACGTCGCAATAGTTTGAAGGGGTTGAAAACCGCAGAAGTTAAATTTTGCCCAATATTTATAGCTATATGCTCTAGACTGTCACGTATAAATTGAAATTCAGTGTGTGTATTCAGTTTTACGCCATCGTAGTCTACAGAGATTTGTCACCAGCACTCTTAAGTGGCACAATAATAATAATAATAATAATAATAATAATAATAATAATAATAATAATAATAATAATTCACTCTTGTAATGCGCAGTATTTCTTACGGAAATCTCAAAATGCAACACTAGATATACAAATGTACAATACACACAAAAATAAAACAGCACAGAAACCTCACATACCCACATTGACACTCAAAGCTATCTATACACACGTCCATAGAAAAATCCATCAGTATGGCGCAAATACCCCCAATGTAGGCCCCTACGCACCTTCAGCTGCACTCCTTCTCTTTGCGTGGTTGCTTCCTTTGCAGTCAACGTTGTGGATGACATACTATGGCCTGTAGCGAAATCTTTGCCACCCACGATGGTGTTGCACAGGGCGCTCTTCCCATTCCCCGTCTTGCCAACAGTTAACAATGTAATCTTGGTCTCACCCATAGTGTCCGAGCTCATATCTGTAAAGAGAGAGAAAAAAAAACAAAAAACTTTTGTTGTGAGTCAGTTAGCGTCAGTTCTTTGTAAAGGTCGTTACAAAGAACTCACACTTCCTTCGTCGTTTGCGGGAGTACTCCCCACATAGACCCACTCGGGGAGTTCTCCACAAGTACACTTCCATTCAAATGAAATGCGCAGAAGTGTATTCGTGTGGCGAGTGGGTCAACCTGAGTACTGAGTAGTACTCCGTTAACCCATTTAGCACCGAGTCCCTACAGCAGGAGATGGATTGACCATGATCATTAAGGATAGTGTCAGATTAGCTTGGCGCCTGAAGGTGCCAAGCTAATCTGGCACTACCCTTGAATGATCATGGTCAATCCATCTCCTGCAGCTGGTACATAGTCAATAAGCAACACCTAAAAAATTTGAGAAATGGGACCTTGGGGCTAAAAGCGTTAAGCGGTACGGGTTAATTGACTAACGACGACAAATTTCGCATCAGCCACCGCAAATGCGGCTGGCTATGCGGATCATATGCTTCTCGCATTTGTTGTATACAGCCTTTGTGTTTCGGCAGTGGTCCTGGCACTGCAGGAGTGTAGTGATGCACGTGTATCTCTAAAAATATGTTGTTAAATAATAAGTGCATGAGAATCATCATTAACTGCGTTATCACAATTAATTGAAGATTGGTGTAAAATCAAAAGTGCGAGAGGTGGGGGTGGGTGGTCGTCGAGCCAACCAGACATAATTAACCCATCTGTACATGTGACCACCGGTACTGAAAACGGTACCGGTGCTACATGTACAAGTAGGGTTAAAGGGAACTCATTTAACTGCAAAAGAATACAACTCTGTGTTGATGCCAGTCTGTTGTATAAAAAAAGAGGTTAATCTGACAAACTGCAACTGATTATTATAATTATATATATATTGTGTAATTATATTAGTTAAGTACATAGACAAAGAATGCCTAAATAAAATGCTCCTAAAGTTAACTTTAAAAAAAAAAATGTGCGCAAAAAACGATTAATCTGTACAAACACATCGACCTGGGATGACCTTGACCTTTTCTACAGGTGAAATATGTAGGTAAAGGTGTTCGTGTACTGTGAATGTTACAGCCCCTAAGAAATTGCCTTACATAAACCGCACGCATACACACACGACGGCTGAAGAGCGGCTGCATGGACGATTGGTGACTACATTTATAATGTTTCACATTTGCTGTCACACCTAAGCCAACACGATTTGCTCTTGAAACAACTATTTAGCGCCACCCCCTCCCCGCAGACAGTAATGCGCCATTTTGTCTAGTGTCTGAAAGCATTCCTGACAACTGTGCGCGTCATCTTGAAGCGATGTGGCGACATAAATCTGGTTTTTGACATATCTGTTTTATTGTCTTTACTACCACTAGACACAAATATTGCTCTGAAATCTTTCCTAATTCAGTTCCAATGAACCCCAAACGTCAAATAAATGTAATGTCAGTTGTGTCAGCAAGAGCCAAATCGCCATGAGCACCCGCGATCGCCCGAGGCTCATGAGGATCTATGTGTCCTGCAGATGAATCCTATTGAGAGTTTCTCGGCTGTGAAAGGGTTAAGTGCATATATTATCAAACAAAAGTTGGAAAAAATCGGGTGTGTGGTTTCAGAGATATTGCTTGCACAAAGGCTCACACAAATATGACCTCTGAGACCGTCACCTTACAGGTCGTGAATTTATTTTGTTAAAAACATCACCTATGAGGGTAAGGCATCTTTTCCTAAAAATTCTGAGCAAATCAGTACAGCGGTTTCAGAGGTATTCTCTACTGAATAATCTGCAAGAAAGATATGACAACTATGACCTTGACCTTGAGGTAGAGGCACAGTTAAAATTGATGGCAATGTGGGATATGGTAAAATATTATAATCTAAAATTTGGATTGAATAGGCCCAATGGTTATTGATTGGTAATACCCCTTGGTTTGTGTACAATGGTTATTGAGATATTGCTTAGCACACAATTCTGCACAAAACAAATATGGCCGTTGTGACCTTGACCTTTACGGCAGGAATAGATTCTGGTATGCAACAATCTGTGTCGTCACAAGATATCACAATTTGCCATTCGGATCACATCGTATCGGTGTTTACAGTAACATTGCCTGGATAATGGCATACATAATAAATATAGCCGTTGTGACCTTGACCTTGACCAACGTGACATGACCCTGGTGTGGGATACTCTGTATTGAGAAAAGGTATGAACATCTGAAATTTGGAACAAACTGGCTGGATGGTTTCCGATTATACGCTAGACAAACACTGCTCCTTATATGAAACACTGTTCTAATTATGAAACACGTTTCATATTAGGTGCTCTTTGTGTTTCATAATAGGAACAAGATACCTCTCCAGGAAATTGCGTGCCTCCAAAACAACAAAATGAGAACCAAAACGATTGCCGCTGGTTATCTGATGTCTGAAGATTGCTCTTTATGACAAGAGTGGTTATTTTTATAAAAATCACAAAACTGAATGCTGATGTAGGTGTTTCAAAATGGCGAAAAATTAGATGCAGAAGGGTAAAAAATCACATTATCTCAGCGTGTTTTTTTTTTTTTTTTTTCATCACGCCTGACATTCTTGTACCGGAAATAAGGCTCACTGAAGTAGCTCTATATTACTGCACTGGCGGAATTTGGAAAAGTTAGTCCGTTTCGCCGGGAGCAAGGTGTTTCATAACAGGCACTGTTTCATAATAGGGGCTCCTCCCCTATGTATGTATGTATGTATGCATATAATGTAATGTAATGTAATGTAATGTAATGTAATGTAATGTGGTGTCTGGAGTATTCAAGGAGGGGGTTTCGCCTATAAGGGGGGACAGGTCGTCTCTCGAAGGTTAGAGAGTAGTCCACCAGTATAGGTCCCCACTTTGACACTCAACTCTCACTTGTGGATCCACGTAGCTGCAGCATGCGCAGCGGCCACACCACGGGCAACAGCTTCGACTGGCTGGCTAAACCAAGTGATGGGAAACCCGGGGTCTCAAACCCTTGGTGAGGCAGGACTTGCTCGTCCTAGCATGCAAAGTCAGTCACCGGCCGACTGGGCGGAGGAAACTCAAGGGTTCAACGGCCAAGAGGGCGGGTCAGCAGTGCACTGTGGAGTGCATAGGGCATGTCAGAGCACAGAAGAAGACAGGGCCATCCACTGCAGCCATGGACGCTGTACAGAAAACACCTCAAACAGCTTGAACGTTTCCACATGAGATCCCTGCGCTCACTCATGGGCATCAAATGGCAAGACAAGGTGACAACCCTGGAAGTCCTGGATAATGCTGGCTTAGTGAGTGTTGAAGCCTTGATCTTAAAGACACAACTTTGCTGACAGATCATGTCATACGCATGGATGATTCTCGCATGCCACGCCAACTCCTGTATGGTGCACTCTCAAAAGGCCACAGGAAGCAAGGAAACGCTTCAAAGACTGCATAAAAGACAGCCTCAAGTACTGCATCTTCCCAGTAAAGGAACTTGAAGCACAAGCACAAGACAGATCTGGCTGGCGTGCCGCCACCAGGAAAGCCTGCACGCTATTTGAACACAATCGGCGCGAACGGATCACCGTGCAAGAGCTCGCAGAAAGACAGCGTCGACTCTCCCCACAGCTACGTTCCAGTGCCCGTATAGCAACCACAAACAGAAGTCATGCACAATGACGACATCATCGGTTTTCGATGGTCTACCCATTATAATGTAATGTAATGTATGTATGTATACGGTCTGTATGTATGTATGTATGTATGTACTATGTATGTATGTATGTATGTATGTATGTATGTATGCATGTATGTATGTAAACATGAAAATCTCCGATATTTCTGTACACACAAGCTTGAAACTTGCCGAAATACTTTCTTAAAGGGTGGCTAAGAGAGCCTCCGAGCATATTGTAATTTAATGTCTCATTGAAGACATACACAACCGTTTATAGGAAGTCCGTTGACCCAGATTATAGTCCGTAATGTTTGTCATATTTACTTGAAAGTTTGGATATAGCTAGTTTGGAGAAAGACATTGGATGAGTTCGTTAACCAATTTTGAATCCATTTGAACGTCTTAATGTTGCACTATGGACACGTGAAACATCTGAAGTCCGGTGATGGTTTTCTCTCGTGTTTATTTCAGTCTAAAGAGCATTGTCTGGGGTTGGGCAAGACCAACCACAGACTACAATTCGGTCGTTCTCTCACTATTCGCTCTTTCTTCTAGTTTCTCTCATCACTCTCCCCTACTTCACTCTCCTCTCGTTGTGCTCCCTCTCTGTCCCTCTCTCGTTGTGTGTGTCTGTCCCCCCCCCCCTCCTTGTGTCCCCCCAGTATGTATATACCCTTTGCCTTACCAATCATCTTCCCACTAAAGGCCCGCCCCTCGTTAGGGCCGGTCCCGTTAAGTAGATGCCATACAATTCCCATATCGTAGTAGTTCCTGAGGGCCGGTCCGTTATATTGATTAGGGCGGCCCGGCGTGCCGGTGGTCCCGTTAATTAGATACTATCCATTTCCCATATTGTAATAGTTCCCGAGGGCAGGCCCGTTATCTTGATTAGGGCGGCCCCGCGTGTCCGGTAGTTACATACAGACGCTAGCCATATCGCACGACACCGGAAACTACATCCGGATGCCTATAATGCGCTTATTTTATAATAATTTTAACTCTAAGCGCGCACTCACAACTCGCGCACGCATGCGCACGCTTTAGACAACGACTCACGTACCACAAATAGTGAAATACATTACGACAGTCAGCTTGGGGTGGGGAGTGTGGTGATATAGTGCTAGAACTGCTGAATGTTTTGAGGGCGGACTGGAAGGAGGAGAGAGAGAGAGTGTTTCTGACAGAGAGAGAGTGGGAGAGTAATCCAGGTGGATGGACCGTATACTGAGAAGGAGCGGGGGCCAAAAGTGCTGAGTTTGGTGCGGGGGATGTGGAGGCGGAGAGGAGCGGAGGGAGCGGGAAGAAATGTAGGGGTGAAGTAAGTTGGAGAGATAGGCAGGAGCGCAGTTGTTAAGGGATTTGTAGCAGAGAGACAGAATCTTGTATTGGATGCGTTGTGGGAGTGATGTGGTCGGATTTTTTTCTTTCTGAGGACGAGGCGGGCAGCATTGTTCTGGACGCGCTGGAAAGTGAAAGTGGTGGAGTGAGGGAGGCCGGAAAGGAGAGAGTTGCAGTAGTCGATGCGAGATAGGATGAGAGACAGCAAGTTTGGTGGCAGTTTCGGTAGTGAGGTATTTTCTGATCTGACTGATGCGGAGGAGGCGGAAGTAGCATGCCTGGGCCGTGGCGAAGACGAAGCTGGTCATGGAAAGATTGATTGATTGATTGTACATTGCTTAGCGTCCCGACAGCAACAAGGCTTTCTCAGGACGTGCCTGCACTGCTTGTGAAAAAAACAAAAAAAAACAAACCAGAACATTGAATGCATGTCGCCAGCCGGTCAAATACATTAAATAAACCTAACACATGGGGCCTAAATAAAGCTAAGACCATTTAGCAACACACATCCAATATCAAGAGCTACAGGCAGTGCAGACAGTAGGGAGAGTTTTAAAAAGGCAAATACAGGTGAATGGACAAAGGGTAGACAGAAACATGCCCCAGAATAGAGAGAAAAACCCACCCTGTGGGGCTGACCAGGGTGACCCTGGGAACTAAAAAATACCTAACCCCACCCAAGTCCCCCAGGGCAGACCCGGGTGGGGGGTCATGGAAAGAGAGGAATCGAGGATAACGCCGAGGTTTTTGGCCGAGTCAGAGACGGATTGATTGATTGTACATTGCTTAACGTCCCGACAGCAACAAGGCTTTCTCAGGACGTGCCTGCACTGCTTGTGAAAAAAAAACTAAACAGAAAATTGAATGTATGTCGCCAGCCGGTCAAATACATTAAATAAACCTACAACATGGGGCATAAATAAAGCTAAGACCATTTAGCAACACACATCCAATATCAAGAGCTACAGGCAGTGCAGACAGTAGGGAGAGTTTTAAAAAGGCAAATACAGGTGAATGGACAAAGGGTAGACAGAAACACATGCCCCAGAATAGAGAGAAAACCCCACCCTGTGGGGCTGACCAGGGTGACCCTGGGAACTAAAAAATACCTAACCCCACCCAAGTCCCCCAGGGCAGACCCGGGTGGGGTGAGTCAGAGACGGAGATGAGGGTGCTGTCGAGTTGAAGGTGGAGAGAGGGAGGGAGCTGGGAGAGTTTCTCTCTCTCTCTCTCTCTCTCTCTCTCTCTCTCTCTCTCTCTCTCTCTCTCTCTCTCTCTCTCTCTCTCTCTCTCTCTCTAACAGACATGCGCGCATCTCCAAGAGGCAAAGATCCTCATGAAGATCTATGTCTCTTGGAGATGTTTGGAGCGCGCGCGCATGCACGCACTTTTGGAGAAAGACATTGGATGAGTTTGTTAGCCAGCTTTGTACCCTTTCAACTTCTTCAGTAAAAAAAAATAATTCTTTTAAGAAAAAAAATAATACAACTGGAGAAGGTCAGACAGTGGCGGTGACGTAAAGGAAGCAACTCCGTCACCACACAAACTCTAAATATGACGTAATTCTCTCTCTCTCTCTCTCTCTCTCTCTCTCTCTCTCTCTCTCTCTCTCTCTCTCTCTCTCTCTCTATCTATCTATCTCACATAAGCATCTCACAAACTCTAAATATGACGTAATTCTCTCCCTCCCTCCTCTCTCTATCTCTCTCTCTCTCACACAAGCGTGCATCTCCAAGAGGCATAGATCCTCATGTGCCCGTAGAGCTCATGAACATCTATGTCTCTTGAGGATGTTTGGAGCGCGCGTATACACGCACGCACACATACACGCATACACACATATCGACGCGCTTTCAGAAGAGCATGCAGGTGTACTTAGTATATCATATAGATAGGTAAAGAAAAAGAAATCAGAGGTAGAAGGAGCTAAACAATAAAGGGAAATTAACCAGGATATCAATTAGTTAGTTATTTGGGTTTAACGCCGAGCAGGCGACTAAGGCCATCTCACGGCGGGATGGGTAAAAATCTGGTCAGCCAGACTAAAAGCAAGGTCTTAAAACAAGATGTAAATATAGCTTAAAAATGTCAGGCTAAATGTCGCACGTGTCTTTAAAACAAACGTCTACAGACTCTCAAAAAGGGCAAATTAAAAAATTCACATAGTCTATGAATGCTGAGATCTTGTTAAAAATATTGCATTCTCTCAAGAAATTGAAGATTTTGTCCGGGGGAACATCCCGGAACAAAACCTTCAAGGAGTCTGCTGTGAAGTGTTTATAATCTCGTGTCAATTAGATCAGCACAATACAGCAAAAAGTGTCGAACAGAAAACTGCTCATCACAGACAAAACACCATGGACGCTCATCCTTTTTAAGTAAGTAAGAGTGCGGAGAGGAGACGGGCGCCGCCAAGTTCGCCTAAGCCCATTGAAAGGACTGATGGACAAGCAACAGAATAAGAATAACATGCCGGATCGGTCGGGGCCCGGATCACCAACGACCGCGCACCCCATTGGAGGTCTCCAGGGTGGGGGCGACAAGTGTGTTACTGGAACCAAACCCACCATCAAGCTGCCCACGCAAGGAATAACTATCGGAACTTGGAACGTTCGCACACTCTACCAGTGCGGCAAAGTGAAGGAACTCACCCACGAGTTGAAGCGCTATCGCTGGGACATTGTAGGACTTGCAGAAGTTCGATGGACAGGCTTCGGAGAAACAACAACAGATGAAGGCCATAAAATCTGGTTCAGCGGAAAAGAAACCAAGCACGAACATGGCGTAGCTATTATCGTAAGGAAAGAGGTGGTTGGAACTGTCATCAGCTGCACCCCCGTGTCAAGCAGACTAATCTCCATCCGCATCTCCGCCCGACCGCACAACATCACTATCATACAAGTATACGCTCCAACAGCAGACCATGATGATGAAGAATTAGAAGAATTTTACGAACAACTGGACAACATCATCAAGAAAACACCTAAGAAAGACATTCTGACTGTCCTCGGTGACTGGAATGCAAAGATCGGCCCTGACGCCTACCAACAATGGGCAGGAACAGCTGGCAAGTTTGGCCTTGGAGAAACAAATGACAGAGGACTGCGACTTTTAGAGTTCGCAGAGAGTCACCGTCTCACCGTTGCTAATACCCTCCATCCACACAAGAAGTCAAGAACAGTGACATGGCAATCGCCAGGAGGCCTGGTCCATAACCATATTGACTTCATCTTGCTGCCTCGACGATTCAAATCCAGCGTTAACAAAGCACAAACGAGGTCCTTTCCTGGCGCTGATATTGGCAGCGACCACAACCTCGTCCTTACTAGCCTCAAGTTGAAGCTGGCATTGAAACGAGATAAAAAAGAACCCTCGCATCAGATTCGACCTCCAGAAGCTAAAAGACCCGGAAGTAGAAGAGCTCTTCCAAGCCCAGGTGGGAGGCAGATTTGCAGCCTTGGCTACTTTGGACTGCGACGTAGACACCCTTGCTGGAAATATAAAAGAGGTGTTACTTTCTACAGCAGAAGAAGTGCTGGGGAAGCAGAGGAAGCGCAAACAGCCCTGGGTCACCGATGACATCCTCGATCTCTGTGATGAGAGGAGAGCCTGGAAGAAAAAGAGAGGCCAAGACCTCACATCAGCAAACAAGTACAGACTTGTCAACAAGAAGATCAGGAAGAGGATGAAAGAAGCCAAAGAAGATTGGATTGAAGACCAGTGTTGTAGCGTGGAAGAGGGCATGGCAAATGGCAACAGCAAGAAGGCTTATGAAACGCTAAGGACCCTCACCAAGACTCAACAGCGAACAGCCACAGTCATCGAAGACAGCAGCGGCCAACTCCTTACGGAAAACACTGCTGTACTAAACAGATGGAATGAGTACTGCCGAGACTTGTATAACTACAAGGCTGAGCCAGACACCAGCATCCTCCAAAACAACCAGGCTGGGGCCAGGAAGGCTGAAGACCTGCCAGTGTTAGCTGAAGAGGTGGAAGCAGCCGTACGCGGCCTGAAGGGAGGAAAGTCTCCAGGTGTAGACAACGTACCTGCTGAACTGTTGAAACATGGAGGAGAAGTAACAACGAAGGTCCTCACTACACTCTGTCAAAAGATCTGGGAGCAAAAGAAATGGCCAGTAGAATGGACACAGTCTCTAGTGATCCCGCTCCCCAAGAAAGGAAACCTGAAACAGTGCCAGAACTACAGAACTATCAGTCTGATAAGTCACCCTAGCAAAGCAATGCTTAGAATCATTCTCAACGCCTCAAAACTTTCGCCGAGGAACTGCTGGCAGAAGAACAGGCTGGCTTCAGAGTTGGAAGAAGCACTGTAGAGCAGATTTTCAACTGCCGCGTCCTGATCGAGAAACATCTGCAGCATCAGCGCGAACTCTACCACAACTTCATTGATTTCAGGAAAGCATTTGATCGCGTCTGGCACGACGGACTCTGGCAAGTCATGAGATCGTTCAACATAGAGGAGGGACTGATCCAAATGATAGAAGCGCTTTACAAGAACGCCTGCAGCGCGGTTCTACTTAACAATCAGTCAGGCGAGTTCTTCAGGACGACGATCGGTGTCCGTCAAGGATGCCTGCTCTCTCCTGTCCTTTTCAACATATTCCTGGAGAAGATCATGCAGGAAACCCTCCACGACCACCATACTTCAATCTCTATTGGTGGCAGATCCCTGTGCAATCTTCGATTCGCAGACGACATTGACCTCATGGCAGGCAGCAATAGTGAGCTCCAAAACCTGACAGACAAACTTTCAAGTAGCGCAGGGTCTTATGGCATGGAGATCAGTACGGATAAAAGCAAAGTGATGATCAACACCACAAGCGACAGCAGCAGCAACATTCACATGAATGGCCAAAAGCTAGAAGAGGTCAATAGCTTCAAGTACTTGGGAGCCACCCTGTCCAAAGACGGTAGTTGCATAGCAGAGATCCGTATCAGGATAGGTACAGCAACATCCGCAATGGCCAGGCTGGACAGGATATGGCGAAGTAACTCCATCAGCTTCACCATCAAATACAGGCTTTACAAGTCCCTCATAGTGTCTATTCTACTCTACGGCTGTGAGACTTGGACACTGCTTGCAGACTCAGAAAAGAAAATCCAGGCCTTTGAGAACAAGTGCCTGAGGAAGTTGCTCCGCATCTCGTACCGCGAGCACAAGACCAACGAATATGTACGGAGCATCGTCACTTCCCTGGTGGGCCCACATGAACCCCTTCTGGCAACCGTGAAACGGCGCAAGCTTGCTTGGTTTGGCCACGTGACCCGACACAACACCTTGTCCAAGACTATCCTCCAAGGCTCTCTCGAAGGAAGTCGTCGGCGAGGTCGTCAGAGAAAGAGTTGGGTCGCAAACATAAAAGAATGGACCGAACTCGAGATGTCAGACTTGCTTGCCACCGCCCAAAATAGAACTCAGTGGAGAGCACTGTCTGTTGCTGCTGCCTTTCAGTCCCCCCAACGCCCAGTTCGGGCAAGGGACTGATGATGATGATGATGAAGAGTGCGTAACATACGTGTGCCCGATGTGGAGCCGAGCAAGGACAGTCTCCTCACGGCGGCTACCGCAGCGGAAAGGTAGACTGTCGGACACCGTAGGAAGAGCTTCATGGAGCATGTTCCCTTCCTCTTTGTCTCACTCGGACTGCCACTCGCGGGCTATGTGCGCACTAATCACAGGTTTAAAATCACTATAAACAGTCTGTGTGTCAGGGACAGGGTCACTGCGGGCACTGTTGGCAGCAGAATCTGCGATTCTGTTGCCTTCGATGCCCACATGGCCCGGGACCCAAATAAAAATAATGTCATAATATTCCTTCATCAAGTCTGCGTAGAGCTCTCTAATCTGCACCAGCAGTGGGTGGTCTGTTCCCGCACCCTGAAGGGCCTGCAGGGCAGAAAGAGAGTCAGACAGAATCAGGAAGTTCCTTTCCCGAGAGTTATAGGCCTGCTTGAGTGCCAGCAGAATTGCCTGCAGTTCTGCACTAAATACAGAGGAATGGTCAGGGAGGCGGAGCTTAAATGGGCGTCTAGGATGGCGAGAGGACACTGCAGCCGCAGCCACTCTCCCATCCTCAGACTTTAACCCATCCGTATAAAGACGACAATAGCCAGGAAAAAATGAAAGGAGTTAATTGAGGCTCTGTTGGTATATGGAGTACAATCCTTGTTGTGGGCGGTCAAATCCAGCAAGATGTCAGGAACTGGTGGTAGCCAGGGTGGAGTGACGTGTTGCATAGATTCCGAAACTTTGTCCAGGTCCACTCCGGCCACCTGCAGATGAGGTCGGATACGGAAGGAAAGTGGACGGACAGCTCCCGGATAGGCATCGTAAATCTCTGCAAACGACGGGTTAAAAACACAATCATAGGCAGGATTGTCTGGATGGGCCTTCAGCTTCAGAACGTAGCTGAGCATGAGGCGGATGCGGCGGAGCCTGAGAGAAGGCTCCCCTGCCTCGGCATACAGACTAGGAACTGGAGATGTCCTGAAGGCTCCCAGACATAATTATGCGCCGACCTTGATGGTGAATTGTGTTCAGACGCTGTAGAACAGACTTGGAAGCCGAGCCATAGACCACAGAGCCGTAATCCAGTTTGGACCGAACAAGGGCCCGGTACAGTCGAAGTAAGACAATGCGGTTTGCACCCCAGTCAGTACGACCAACGACACGAAGAATGTCGAGGGCCTTCTGACAAAAGGTTCTAAGGTAGTTAACATGGTTGCAGAAGGTCAATCATTTGTCAAAGTTGACCCCCAAAAACTTTGCCTCTTCGGCCACCTTAATTGGCACTCCAGCAATGCTCAGGCTAGGTGCTGGAAAAAATTTCGTCTGGTTAGTTAAATGCACACAGATTGTCTTGGAGGGCGAGAACCTGAATCCGTTGAGAGACACCCACCCCTGGATGCGATCAACGCACAGCTGCAAGCGCCTCTCAAGGGACGCAAGTCCTCGACCTCGTGCACACAAAGCAAAGTTGTCCACAAACAAAGAGCATTCAGAATCATCCTTGATGGTCTTTACAATTTTATTTATTTTAATGCTAAATAAAACAGGAGATAGAATGCTGCCCTGCGGGACACCCATCTCCTGTTCAAAGGAGTCGGACATGGAACGACCGGTTAGACCAAAAATTGTAAATAAAAACGTGTAGGTGCCCTTTTAAAACCCATGTCCGACAAATCAGACATTATACCATACTTCCAGGTAGTGTCATATGCCTTTTCAAGATCAAAGAAAATTGCATAGATATGCTGCTTGTTGACAAAAGTATCTCGAATAAAAGACTCAAACCGGACTAGATGGTCAGTTGTACTACGGAAGCGCCGGAAACCGCACTGGAGGTCTGTGATGAGACCCCGTGACTCAAGATGCCACACCAGTCGGGTGTTGACCAAGCGTTCCATAGTTTTACATAAACATGATGTCAAAGCTATTGGCCGGTAGTTGCCCGGGTCGGAAGGATCCTTACCCGGCTTGGGGATTGGCACAACCACAGCCTGGCGCCAAGATGGCGGAAAATGACCGGTTATCCAGATATGGTTAAAGGCCTTGAGAAGTACAAGGAGGGAATCCTCAGGCAGATGTGTTAGGAGCTGCTAATGGATGGTATCTAATCCAGCAGCAGAGTCAGTACATTTCTGCATGGCTTGCTGCAATTCTGAAAACGTAAAAGGGGCATTATAGTCTTCCGAGTTATCCGATATAAAATCACAAGTGCAAGACTCTCGCTTCTCCTTCTCTCTCTGGAAGAAAGGTGAATAATGCTCTGTTGAAGAATCATGGGCAATGGTGGAGGCAAGCAAATTGGCCACAGCCTTTTTATCCGTGACCAAACTGGCACCATCTCTAAGATGGCCGACAGAAGCCGAGCCACCCCTGCCCCTAATTCTTCTAACAGCCTTCCAGACTTTTTGGGATGGAGTCCTAGAAGGTAAAGATGAGACGAAGCGTCTCCAGGAAGCACGGCGTTCACGTTTAAAAATGTAACGGGCTTTCGCCCGCCGTCTTTTAAATGTTAAAATATTCGCTTGCGACGGACTACGAAAAGCACGTCGCTGAGCAGATTTGCGCATTTTTTGGACCTTGCGGCACTCTTCCTTGAACCATGGTACTCTCGGCTTCCGAGGGAGTGATGTGGAAGTTCTAGGGATGGTTTCACCTGCTACGTTCAACAAAATAGAAGTAAAACAAGAAACAGGTTCTTCAGCTGACATGACCACCTCCTCTGTAAGACGAGACTGACAGAGGGAGGCGAACAGAGGCCAGTTAGCCTTCTTGAGATTCCAGCGCCCCACTGGCGAATCCTCCCCACAGCTGACCGATGACAGGACTACTGGGAAGTGATCACTACCACACAAGTCGTCGTGAACCTTCCAGTCAAAGTCTAGCATGAGAGAAGGATCACACACAGTGAGGTCTAGAACAGAACTAGATCCTGAACCTGAGTTAGAGTATGTAGGTGAGCCATCGTTAAAGACACATAGGTTAAGTTGAAAAAAAACATCTTCTAACATCTGACTTCTGCCATCATAGTGGTCACTACTCCAAAGGTAAGCGTGACCGTTAAAATCCCCCATGAGAATACAGGGAGGGGACAGTCGATCTACTAAGTTAAAAATATCATTACTACAGACCCGCAGGGATGGTGGCAGGTAAATACTGCATAATTATGGTTATGGTCTTCTTCAAGGTAACCCGAGCTGCGAGAGCCTGAAGACAGATGTCGATGCTAACAGGGCTACATAAAATTTGGCTACTAATGAGAAGAGCCACTCCACCCGAGCGCCTCTCCGAATCAGAGCCTTTATGTATAACGTTAAAACCATTAAAGGACACAGGGTCAGAAGTCTTCAGGTAAGTCTCCTGAAGAGATATTAATGAGGGGTTATAGAACTTGACTAAAAGACGTAATTCCTCAAAGTTAGCTTGAAAACCACGACAATTCCACTGAAGCAGAGAGTACATGATTAGGTCTTATCTGGGGGTAAGGAGTTTCCCCCCCCCCCTTTTTCCTTTGCCTTGGAAGGAGTTGAAGAAACAGAGGGGGCCGGCTCCCGGGCCTCCTCTGGTTCTTCGGAGATGAAGTGGGTGGAGCTGCCGCAGCATCAGCAACGACAACTTCCACCCCCTCCATCCGCTCCTCCATTGCAGCATATTTGTTCTGAAGACATCAGTGTTCCCCTTCTGGACCCGTGCGCACAGCGGTCCCATAGATTTTTTTAGACTTCTGGTCCTGGGCAACGTACCTGCCGCTAGAGTTAGCGGCCTTAGAAGGCTGACCAGAGCCAGAAGCCTTTGGCGTTGACAAACTAGCAGGTTTGGGTGGGGGCTGAGGCTTAGGGGCAACAGAAGGCGGCACTACCGGACCGGCAGTGTCCGCCTTCTGCGTTCCCTGGCTCCTCGTCACCACCGGAGGAGGATTACTCGTCAGGGGCGAGAGTATCCGTGGCTCCGCCCCCAACCAAAAAGTTGGGGTTTGACATGAAAAGTCTTTGGTGGGGCGCTTGCCTGCCACCGCTGCACTGAAAGTATACACAGAGGTGTTAGAGGTTGGGGCAGCCGCAGCTGCACCAGGGCCTTCAACCAGTTTTTGGGCGTCTAGAAAGGACAGCCCCTTCTCCACACGCACCTGCTGAATTTTGCACTCGGATATCCAACGAGGGCATTTCTTGTCCGAAGCCATATGCGCCCCCTGGCAATTCATACACAGGGGGGTGGCTGTGCAGGACTCAGCAGAGTGTCCGGGCCTAGTGCAACGGGCGCATGAAGCCTCTGCCTGGCGGCATGTCTTCTGCCCATGGCCATACCTTTGGCACTTAAAGCACCGGAGGGGGAGAGGGGCGCGGCGTACTTTTTCACTCTCGAGGAGTAGTAACCTCCCCAGATGGTAGTAAGAGGGGCGGGGGTGCCAAACGTCAGGATGATGGTAGGGAGACGGATCTCCCCACCACCTCGCTTGGAAGCGAAGCGCCTGACGCAAGTCACCCCTTGAGACTTAAGGTTCCGTACAAGTTCATCTTCTGACAGTTCTGCCAAAGCTTGATCTTTGATTACGCCTCTTGACGAATTCATTGTTTTGTGGGGTGTGATCTCCACTGGAGTGTCTCCGATGGAAGAGAGCCTCAGTAGCCCGCTGGAGTGTGCCCGGGTACGGCACTCCACCAGCAAGTCACCAGACCTGAGGCGCTGGGCGTCAGGCCTGCCAACACGGCTCCTGAGGGTCTGAGGGTCCCACATGAAAAGGATGTAGCTTGGTAACAGGTTTCTCCTTCACCTTGCTATGGACAATGAGGAAGCGAGACCATACGGCCGACGCCCGAGGCATCGCCTCCTCACAGTCCGAGTCACTGTCATGGTCAATGTTGGTGGCTATGTGCCGCTTCTGTGCAAGTTTTTTTGTGTTTGTTTTTTCCATATTATAATAGTAGAGATATTCATCCATCGGGGGTCCCCGCCCGCCACCGAGCCCAACAAGGGAAAGTGCAAATGTCGGCGGGTCTCCAGCCGACGCACAATGGAGACTGCCCGAAAGATATACTCAAGGGGGTAAGCCCGATTGAACCGTTTGAGCCACCGCCTTCTATCACACTGTTGAATGCAGAGGAATACTGGCGTAAAGCACCTAATCAGCAACAGAGGCTATAGCATGGTGCTCCGTATATCAACCCGCATGTCAACAGTGGAATAGGGCTCAACGTGACAAGAGCCGATTGACTAGGCCGGTACGACTATCCTCCCGTTTAGGTAGAAGTCAAGGCCGAAGTGGAGTGTTGGCACCTGTGAGCCGCAGCCCAAAGGGAACCTCAGCCATCAGGATCCTCTTCTCCCCCAACACGGGTCTCCAAGCACGGCAAACACTTGGGATCCAATGGACCAAAAGCTCACGAGTATTTTTAAGGACCAATCCAACATGGTACGACCTGGGTTAGCACAGCTCCTTAAAAACCGGACCAGTGAAAAAGACTGAACAACATATCTGCTGACATCAAGTCCTATTCCTGGACAAAGATGGCACCCCTCTGCTAGCCCACTCAGTCAGGGACTGAGTGGACTACCCACCCACGCCACGTGGAGGCCGGTGCCGAGTGGGCAACCAGGATATCAAGAAAAGCATGAAAAAGGCAAAGAATAAGTGGATTGAAGATCAGTGTAAACAGGTAAAAGAAAATCTGAACAAAAATAATAGCAAAAACGCATACCAGCTGGTGAAAGACCTGACCAGTGTAAAACAAGGACGCTCCTCGAGCATTCAAGATAGTGAAGGGAACTGTCTTACGGAAGACCAAAACATACTGAAGAGATGGACAGAGTATTGCTCAGATTTGTACAACCACCGAGCTACAGGGGACCCAGGTATACTTGTCAACCCACCCGTGACCAACAATGGCAACTATCCCATTATCCGAGAAGAAGTAGAGGCTGCAGTGAAGTCGCTGAAAAAAGGGAAGGCAGCAGGAGCAGACAACATCTCTGCAGAGCTAGTCCAAGAAGGGGGAGAAGACATGATAAGCGCCTACCTAACAATCTGCAATAAGATCTGGCAGTCAGGGGATTGGCCCACACCATGGACCCAATCATTTATAATAACTCTCCCCAAAAAAGGCAACTTACATCAATGGCAGAATTATCGCACGATCAGTCTTATATGCCACCCAAGCAAAGTCATGTTAAAGATCCTACTGAACAGGCTGAAGCAACAGGCAGAGGAAATCATAGCTGAGGAACAGGCAGGCTTCAGACCAGGGCGCAGCACAACTGAGCAGATCTTCAACCTGAGAGTTCTATGTGAGAGGTACCTCCAGCACCTGCAACACCTCTATCGTATCTTTGTGGATTTTAAGAAAGCGTTTGACAGGGTGTGGCATGCAGCCCTTTGGTCCACCATGAAGCTATACAACATCAATGCCATTCTGATCAAAGTCATAGCAAACCTTTACAATAAGGCCACTAGCGCAGTCTGCTTCAACGGCAAAATAGGAAACTGGTTTAGGACTACAGTCGGAGTCAGACAAGGCTGCTTGCTCTCACCTACTCTTTTCAACATCTTCCTGGAAAGAATCATGACACACGCTCTGAAAGATCATGAAGGAACTGTCAGTATTGGAGGCAGAACAATCACGAACTTGCGCTTTGCGGACGACATTGATGGCCTTGCAGGAACAGAGAAGGAGCTAGCTCAGCTGGTGGAAAAGATGGACAGTACAGCCATTGCGTATGGGATGGAAATCAGTGCAGAGAAGACCAAACTTATAACAAATAACACCAGTGGCATTGGCACTGACGTCATGATTGGAAGCAAAAAAATGGAAACAGTAAAAAAATTCAAATACTTAGGAGCCATTGTGACAGATGAGGGATCAAAACCAGAAATACTGTCCAGGATTGCGCAGACAACAACAGCAATGACAAGATTGAAGACCATATGGAATGACAGAAACATCACGCTCTGCTTCAAGATCAGACATGCGCTCCTTAGTCATCTCAGTGTTCTTGTATGCCTGCGAGTCATGGACCCTCACAGCAGACCTTGAAAGGAGGATACAAGCCACTGAAATGAGATGTTTTCGAAGGCTGCTTGGCATTTCATACAGATTGATTGTACATTGCTTATCGTCCCGACAGCAACAAGGCTTTCTCAGGACGTGCCTGCACTGCTTGTGAAAAAAAAAATAAACAGAAAATTGAATGTATGTCGCCAGCCGGTCAAATACGTTAAATAAACCTACAACATGGGGCCTAAATAAAGCTAAGACCATTTAGCAACACACATCCAATATCAAGAGCTACAGGCAGTGCAGACAGTAGGGAGAGTTTTAAAAAGGCAAATACAGGTGAATGGACAAAGGGTAGACAGAAACACATGCCCCAGAATAGAGAGAAAAACCCACCCTGTGGGGCTGACCAAGGTGACCCTGGGAACTAAAAAATACCTAACCCCACCCAAGTCCCCCAGGGCAGACCCGGGTGGGGATTTCATACAGAGATCACATCACGAACGAGGAAGTGGGAAACAGAATCAGGCAAACCATCGGGCCCTATGAAGACCTATTAGCCATTATGAAAAAACGCAAACTGAAGTGGTATGGGCATGTCACGCGTTCAGCCGGGCTTGCCAAAACAATCCTGCAAGGCACTGTGCAAGGAGGACAAAGGAGAGGAAGACAGGAATAGATGGGAGGACAATATCTCAGAGTGGACAGGACTGAGGCTGGGCAATACGCTAAAAATGGCAGAGAACAGAGAGGAATGGAGGGTGCTGGTTGCCAAGTCATCAGTGGTGCCCCAACGGTCGGCAAGACTAGATAGATAGATAGATAGATAGATAGATAGATAGATAGATAGATAGATAGATAGATAGGGGCAGTGGGCAGATGTTCACATCTGCACGGGACATAGACGACCCCGCCCTCCACGAGTCGCCTGCTGCCTTGCAGGCCTGGCCGCTTGGCTGCGGAAAGGCTAAGGGAGGAAACCCCTGACATCAAAGCCCCCGTGTCTCCGGGGAAGGCTTTTGAGCCAGAGACTAGGACAAGGACAGTCTGATATAAAACCTACGACCCGAGGACCTCGATGCCATCGTCCCAGCTCGCTAGGCCATGGCAGATGAACCAAGGGTTTAAAGGGTGGGGCCAGTACTGCGCACACTGCACTCCACCAAAAAGCTCCACCGCGCAGGCTTTAGGAAACGTCCACGGACCATGACACTGACCATTCCAAGTCCTGTAGCGACGGGCGAGGGGCGAAACGGCAGGTGAAAGATGTCACTGGAAGCCGCAGTCTCAAACCTGCATGCAGGCGGTTCAGGATATTGGTCGCCTGATGTTGACCTGGGGATGACAACATCACTCGGCACACCCTGAACGACCAAGCAGCCTTCTCTAGGGACAGCACTGCTTGCTCCACACGGAGAGGGGCCTAGAAAAGGTGGCCTAACCAAAGCTCGTCCCCTCGCAACCCCAGTTGGCTAGCCGCGGTCAACGGGCATCTTCTCCTGCGGTCAAAAAACAAGAAAGAATAACGGATCCACTCTCATGACGACCACGACCGGACTCAACGTAGCATGCTGGAACGTCCGAACCATGCTCGACAAAGCAGACAGCGGACGCCCTGAACGTCGCTCCGCCCTCATTGCCCATGAATTGCGGAGGTTAAACATCGACATCGCCGCGCTCAGCGAAGTACGCCTTCCGGACGAAGGCAGCCTCCAAGAACTTGGTGCTGGGTACACCCTCTACTGGTCAGGCAGGCCTGCATCAGAAAGACGGCTTTCAGGCGTGGGTTTCATGGTCAAGACATCCATTGCGACTAAGCTGGAAAACCTACCAACGGGCCACTCAGACCGCATCATGTCCATGCGCCTCCCACTGAGACACCAGCAGCACGTCACCCTTCTCAGTGTGTACTCCCCAACCCTCCTGGCAGAGCCTGCTGAAAAGGACAAGTTTTACACTGACCTGCGCAGCCTCCTACAGAGTACCCCTGCAGACGACAAAGTCATCATCCTTGGCGACTTCAACGCCAGAGTGGGCCAGGACTCTGAAGCTTGGAAAGGAGTCCTCGGCAAGCATGGCGTTGGGAACTGCAATGACAATGGCCGCCTACTGTTGGAGTTCTGTGCGGAGCAGCAACTGGTCATCACCAATACTACTTTTCAGCAAAAGGACAGTCGAAAGACCACCTGGATGCATCCTCGCTCCAAACACTGGCACCTTATCGACTATGTCCTAGTGCGTCAGAGGGACCGCAGTGACGTCCTCCTCACCAGAGTGATGCCCAGCGCAGAGTGCCACACTGACCACCGCCTTGTCCGCTGCAAACTCAGGCTCCACTTCAAGCCAAAACCCAAGAAATGGGGGCCCCCCAAGAAAAAGCTTGATGTTGCCAGCCTTCAGCGTGACGATGTGAAAGCTGCCTTTCAGACAGATTTACAGCGCAGGCTCAAAGACACAGCGGACCCAGTAGACTCCTCCCCTGAAACACTTTGGGAACAACTGAAAACTGCTATTGCAAAATCCTCTGCAGAAGTCTTGGGTTTCGCCAGAAAGAAGAACAAAGACTGGTTTGACGAAAACGATGTAGAGATCCAGGAACACCTAGCAAAAAAAAGAGCCGCCCATCAGGCCCACCTAGCCCAGCCTTCCTGCCCTGTGAAGAAGTCTGCCTTCCGCCTCGTCTGCAGCAGTCTCCAGCGCAAGCTCAGAGATCTCCAGAATGAGTGGTGGACCAGACTTGCACAGAGGACCCAGCTTTGTGCTGACAATGGTGACTACAGGGGCTTCTACGAAGCACTGAAAGCAGTGTATGGCCCCAGGCACCTGGTACAAAGTCCCCTGCGAAGCGCTAATGGCCAGGCACTCCTCACAGATAATACCTCCATCTTGAACCGCTGGTCGGAATACTTTCAGAGCCTCTTCAGCGCTGAGCGCACTGTTCAAGAAGCAGTCGTCCTACAAATCCCACACCTCCCAGTAAAGATTGAATTGGACGAACCGCCCACCGCTGAAGAGACCCTCACAGCCATCCACCAGCTCAAGAGTGGCAAAGCAGCAGGCATTGATGGAATACCGCCAGAGGTCTGGAAACATGGAGGCACAGCACTGCACAACAAGCTCCATGACCTCTTTCTTTGCTGCTGGGAGGAAGGAACACTACCAAAAGATCTCCGTGATGCAGTCGTTATCACCCTGTACAAGAACAAAGGCGAGAAGTCTGACTGTTCCAACTATCGGGGAATTACCCTGCTGTCCATTGCTGGGAAAATCCTTGCAAGGCTGCTCCTGAATCGGCTGGTACCTGCCATCGCTGAAGACCAACTCCCAGAGGGCCAGTGTGGCTTCAGAGCAAACAGGACCACCACCGATATGGTCTTTGTGCTGAGACAGCTACAGGAGAAGTGCCGCGAGCAGAACAAAGGGCTGTACGTAACATTTGTCGACCTAACAAAAGCGTTCGACACTGTGAGCAGGCAAGGCATGTGGCAGATCCTGGAGCGACTTGGCTGTCCCCCAAAGTTCCTCAACATGATTGTCCAGCTACACGAGGACCAGCAAGGCCAGGTCAGACTCAACAATGACCTCTCAGAACCATTCCCTATTCTCAACGGCGTAAAGCAGGGCTGCGTGCTGGCACCAACCCTCTTCACCATCTTTTTTAGCATGATGTTGAAGCAGGCCACAGTGGACCTCGATGATGACGATGCAGTGTACATCAGGTATCGTCTCGATGGCAGCCTGTTCAACCTCAGACGACTGCAGGCCCACACGAAAACCCTAGACCAACTGATTCGTGAGCTGCTTTTTGCTGATGATGCTGCCCTCGTTGCACACACAGAGAGAGCCCTGCAGCGCATCACGTCTTGCTTCGCAGATGCTGCCCAGCTCTTTGGACTCGAGGTCAGTCTGAAAAAGACAGAGGTCCTCCATCAGCCGGCACCCAAGACAGTGTATCGCCCTCCTCACATCACCATTGGCGAGTCTGAACTAAAGTCAGTGCACCAGTTTACTTACCTTGGCTGCATTATCACGTCGGACGCCAAGCTGGACAAGGAGCTTGACAGCAGGCTGGCAAAAGCGAACAGCGCTTTCGGGCGACTTTTCAAGCGGGTGTGGCACAATCAACAGCTGAAAACAGGCACCAAGATCAGCGTGTACAGAGCTGTGGTCCTCACCACCCTGCTGTATGGTTCCGAGTCCTGGGCCCTCTACCGCAGCCAACTACGACTCCTTGAACGCTTCCACCAGCGCTGCCTGCGTACCATCCTGGGCATTCACTGGAGTGACTATGTCACCAACGTCGAGGTCCTTGAACAGGCTGAAACTGTGAGCATCGAGGCTTTGCTGCTGCGGACACAGCTCCGCTGGGCGGGGCATGTCTCCAGGATGGAGGATCATCGCCTACCAAAGATCACCCTGTTCGGCGAGCTTGCTACTGGACACCGTGACAGAGGGGCACCAAAGAAGAGATACAAAGACTGTCTCAAGAAGTCACTTAGTGCCTGCCAAATCGACCACCACCAGTGGTCTTCGCTTGCTGCGGACCGTGACACCTGGCGCTCCACCATTTACAAGGCAGCTGTCTCCTTTGAGGACTCTCACAGAGCTAGCCTTAAGGACAAGCGGCTCAGGAGAAAAAACAGAGATGCCGCAGCTCAGAACCCTGGCCATACCTTCCCCTGCAGCCACTGCGGTCGAACCTGCCTGTCTCGGATTGGCCTCCACAGCCACGAACAAGCCTGCAGACGTCGTGGGCAACTCCTATAAAATCTTCGTTCGCGAAGTCAAGCCAAGAGAGATAGATAGATAGATAGATAGATAGGTAAAGTCAATGTGAAGTCAGATTGACTTTACCTATCAGATTGTATCGTGAAATTCTAGTTTTGTCACCATTTTCCGAAGTCTTGAGGCAAAATCGAAACTCATATCACGTTAAATATAAAATTACGTAAAAACAAAACATATGTCATGACAAATGACGTTTGACAAACCAATGACGCGTATGCACTGTGCGTGCCCCTTATAGAGTTCACTATGATGCATTCGCACATCTGCGAGGCTTTTTCAAAAGGAGATATTTCAACAGAATCAAGTCAAAGACAAAAGGTAGAGACACTTGACAGCGAAGACAGCTCTCATATAGAAGGGACTTTGTGGGTTATGGTTCATCCCATCTTGCTTACTGTTTTCTGAAAACAATTAATTTTTATGCAGAAGTTGAAAGGGTACAAAACTGGCTAACGAACTCATCCAGTACCTTTCTCCAAACTAGCTATATCGGGTCACCTGCATGCTCTTCTGAAAGCGCGACGATGTGTGAATGTGTGTGTGTGCGTGTGTTTGTGTGTGTGTGTGTGTGTGTGTGTGTGTGTGTGTGTGTGTGTGTGTGTGTGTGTGTGTGTGTGTGTGTGTGTGTCGTGTGTGTGTGTTAATGCATGCATGCGCGCGCGCTCCAAACATCTCCAAGAGACATAGATCCTCATGCGCTCTCAGGTCGCATGAGGATCTATGCCTCTTAGAGATGCGCGCATGTCTGAGAGAGAGAGAGAGAGAGAGAGAGAGAGAGAGAGAGAGAGAGAGAGAGAGAGAGAGAGAGAGAGAGAGAGAGAGAGAGAGAGATTTACGTCATATTTAGAGTATTATGTCAATGTCTACGTGGTGACGGAGTTGCCTCTTTTATGTCACCGCCACTGACTGACTTTCCCTAGAAGTCAAGTTTTTTTTTACTGTTCTAATTCTTTTCTGAAAAGAATTATTTTTACTAAAGAAGTTGAAAGGATACAAAGCTGGCTAACGAATTCATCCAAAGTCTTTCTCCAAACTTGCTGTATCCAAAATTTCAAGTAAATATGACAAAAATTACGGACTCTAATCTGGGTCAACGGACTTCCTATAAACGGTTGTTTATGTCTTCAATGAGACATTAAATTAGGATATGCTCGGACGCTCTCGTAGCCACCCCTATAAGAAAGTATTTTAGCCAATTTTCAAGCTTGTGTATACAGAAATATCGGAGATTTTCTTGTTTACATACATACATATATACATACATACGCACATCAAGTACGGCGCTTTGCGCCAAATGTACGTTCAGGAGCGAGTTTAGCGTAACTAGACATGACGTAATTTTTATCTTTGTTACTTCAATTGTTAGAGGTTTAGGCCTGCCCGCCATTGACATCATGGACATGCTATTAAATTCGCCCCACCGCGATCCGTTAAGTTGAAAAGTCCCTTCTATACTCAAATAGAAGGGATTTAAAAATGCCGCGTGAGGTTCCAAATCGTCTGTTCTTAGTATATGCAAAGATACTTAAAAAAAGAAAAAGAAATACGTGGTTGGACTGTTATGAACAAGTTAACTGTTGTCTCCGCCTATGCAAGTGTGTGCTGTGACCTAGTTTCACTCTTTTCTGAGGAACGAGCGTTTCCTGAGAAACTGTACTAAGGGCTCAACTATACAACACACTGCTGCGGCAGGTTTCGCTTTCCTCTAACCGGCACCTTCCGGCTTCGTTTCTGTTTAATCACTTAATGTGTGCAACAGTCACAACCCCAGTTGCAAAAGGCCTCCGGGCCGACGACGTACGGAGTAGGCCCGCGCACAGCTGCGGCCGAGGTCGGCCCGAGGACCTTTGCGGTCAGTGATCAGTCATGATACAGATAGAGTGAGGACGCATAAGTAAATAGTACTGACACCAACCAACAATGACACACATGAATTAACCGATGTACATCAGCGTATTACAACACTTGTGGGCATATGTGTCACGTATATATAATATGCAGCTACACGTTGCTGCATGCAGGTCCCTCGAATACCGGAATGCGAACCGCCGAACCGTCTGTGATACAAACTGGGCGGTACTCCCACAATGAAACGCCGGCCATATTTAATCTCCGAACGTGATCTCCACGCCGGATCATGTCGTAATTTAGCATAATTAATAGAAAGCTGTAAAAGAGATCAGTAAACTGACTTACACGCCGTATTCTTTAGGTGGATTCGCTGTCCGGCCCGCGGATTCCCGAGAAACCGCTGATATAGAATTCGGCCGCACACACACACAACTCAATTTATCTATCAGCCCCAGCAAAGGCAGACGCCGCCTTATGAAGATCTATACCTCTTGCTGACAATCCAATAGACAGACACATGTATGTATTTGGTCTTACCTCAACGTTTCTCAGACGGAGACAGCCATGAAGGGTTCCTACCTCGACTACATTTCTGCTGTGTCAAGCAAACGACTGTTCGCACTTGCTTTACATAGGCCAAGGTCAGGGTGAACAGAGAGTCCGAAATAGCTCAGGCGGCGGTTAAGCGTCTGAGCAGGGACCGAAGGGAATCCCCGGACAGGGGAACTTTCAGTCGGGTTTGTTTGAGCATGTCCGTTGAAAGGTCTTGGTAAATCAAAGTGGAGTGCGGCTGACTGAGTTGATCAGTGTTCAGGTCGTACTCCATAGACAATAGATTTCCTGTCCCCCATAACGTCAGGGCCGTCCATTATCACTTCGGTGCCGTGAATGTTAAACCCCGCACTAACCAACTTAGAGTAGGAGGAGCTTACTGAATAAGCCACGCCCATCATCAGAATAGAACGTGCATAGGGGCCTGACGAGTGGTGCTTTGATAAATGAAAAAAAAAAAAAAAAAAAAAAAAAACACGCTGCGCCACCGCGCGCGCGCGGGGACCGCGTGACTAGCTCAAGGCAATGAGAGGCCTGACGAGAGGTGCTTTGCGGACTAAATAGAAATCCGCTGCTCCACGGCGTGCGCGGCGCGGCTACCGCGTAACTAGCTCAAGTGGTATTCTGACTTGAGCTAGTTACGCGGTGGCGGCCGAACGCACGCGGTGGCGAAGCGGATATGCATTTAGTCAAAGCACCACTTGTCAGGCCCCTATGAGAACTTGCTCTGCCAGTGATGCAGTGTCACTGGCGGATCTAGAAATATGTGTGTGTGTGGGGGGGGGGCACTGCTGTCTGGTTGAAGGAGATGGAAATTAATGTTGATTGAATGGTGTAATCATTTGATTAACCCTTCACTGCCGAGAAAAAGTTAACACGATCCAACTGCAATATACATACATTCTCATGAGCCCCCGCTTGCTGAGACCAATATAAGACCAGCGTGTTTCTCGGCAATCAAGGGGTTAAGGGCACGGGGGTTACCAAACTATATTTCCTTACACGAGACCTTCAGTTGAGATACCCAACTGATGCGCACAAGGTCATCGGGTCGCCGTTGGCCCGCGCACATCCGTGCGCGGGCCGGCAACGGCGACCCGGTGACCTTGTGTGCATTGCGTATTCGCTTTGTCAGAGGTTTTATTTATTTATTTGGGTTTAACGCCGAGCAGGCGCTGGTTCATGCATAATACAAACAAGGTTACATAAACACACATGGCTTTATTTTTTGCACAACAACAAAATGCAGTCTACTTCGCTTGTAAGTTCAACAGTCGAATATAAACAACCCCTTTTCCGAGGACCCAACAGCACTCTTTCTATGTAAATTGCTTCACTTAAAGCCCCTAAGTATCTATCTATCTATCTATCTATCTATCTATCTATCTATCTATCTATCTATCTATCTATCTATCTATCTATCTATCTATCTATCTATCTATCTATCTATCTGTCTGTCTGTCTATCTATCTATCTATCTATCTATCTATCTATCTATCTATCTATCTATCTATCTATCTATCTATCTATCTATCTATCTATCTATCTATATCCCGTAGTCTTGCCGACCGTTGGGGCACCACTGATGACTTAACAACCAGCTCCCTCCATTCCTCTCTGTTCTCTGCCATTCTCAGCGTATCGCCCAGCTTCAGTCCTGTCCACTCTGAGATATTGTCCTCCCATCTTTTCCTCTGTCTTCCTCTCCTTCGTCCTCCTTGCACAGTGCCTTGAAGGATTGTTTTGGCAAGCTCTGCTGAACGCGTGACATGCCCATACCACTTCAGTTTGCGTTTTCTCACAATGGCTAATAAGACTTAATAGGGCCCGATGGCTTGCCTGATTCTGTTTCCCACTTCCTCGTTTGTGATGTGATCTCTGTATGAGATGCCAAGCAGCCTTCGAAAACGTCTCATTTCAGTGGCTTGTATCCTCCTTTCTAGGTCTGCTGTGAGGGTCCATGACTCGCAGGCATACAAGAACACTGAGATGACTAAGGAGCGCATCAGTCTAATCTTAGAGCAGAGTGTGATGTTTTTGTCCTTCCATATGGTCTTCAATCTTGTCAGTGCTGTTGTTGTCTGCGCAATCCTGGACAGTATTTCTGGTTTTGATCCCTCATCTGTCACAGTGGCTCCTAAGTATTTGAATTTCTTAACTGTTTCCAGTTTTTTGCCTCCAACCATGATTTCAGTGGCAATACCACTGGCGTTATTGGTCATCAGTTTGGTCTTCTCTGCACTGATTTCCATTCCATATGTAATGGCTGTACTATCCAGCTTTTCCACCAGCTGAGCTAGCTCCTTCTCTGTTCCTACAAGGCCATCAATGTCGTCCGCAAAGTGCAAGTTCGTGATTGTTCTGCCTCCAATACTGACAGTTCCTTCATGATCTTTCAGAGCGTCCGTCATGATTCTTTCCAGGAAGATGTTGAAAAGAGTAGGTGAGAGCAAGCAGCCTTGTCTGACTCCAACTGTAGTCCTAAACCAGTTTCCTATTTTGCCGTTGAAGCAGACTGCGCTAGTGGCCTTGTTGTAAAGATTTGCTATGACTTTGATCAGGTTGGCATTGATGTTGTATAGCTTCATGGTGGACCAAAGGGCTGCATGCCACACCCTGTCAAACGCTTTCTTAAAATCCACAAAGACATGATAGAGGTCCTGCTGGTGCTGGAGGTATCTCTCACATAGAACTCTCAGGTTGAAGATCTGCTCAGTTGTGCTGCGCCCTGGTCTGAAGCCTGCCTGTTCCTCAGCTATGATTTCCTCTGCCTGTGGCTTCAGCCTGTTCAGTAGGATCTTTAGCATGACTTTGCTTAGGTGGGATATGAGACTGATCGTGCGATAGTTCTGGCATTGATGTAAGTTACCTTTTTTGGGAAGAGTTATTATAAGTGATTGGGTCCATGGTGTGGGCCAATCCCCTGACTGCCAGATCTTATTGCAGATTGTTAGTAAGGCGCTTATCATGTCTTCTCCCCCTTCTTGGACTAGCTCTGCAGGGATGTTGTCTGCTCCTGCTGCCTTCCCTTTTTTCAGCAACTTCACTGCAGCCTCTACTTCTTCTCGGAGGATGGGATAGTTGCCATTGTTGGTCACGGGTGGGTTGACAAGTATGCCTGGGTCCCCTGCAGCTCGGTGGTTGTACAAATCTGAGCAATACTCTGTCCATCTCTTCAGTATGTCTTGGTCTTCCGTAAGACAGTTCCCTTCACTATCTTGCATGATCGAGGAGCGTCCTTGTTTTACACTGGTCAGGTCTTTCACCAGCTGGTATGCTTTTTTGCTATTATTTTTGTTCAGATTTTCTTCTACGTGTTTACACTGATCTTCAATCCACTTATTTTTTGCCTTTTTCATGCTTTTCTTGATATCCTGGTTAACTTCCCTGTATTGTTTAGCTCCTTCTACCTCTGATTTCTTTTTCTTTAATTCTCGACGCTTGTCACATAGAACAAAGATGTCAGCTGTAACCCAAGGTTTCTTTGCTTGTCGGTGTTTGCCAAGGATCTCACTGGCTGTTTGGGTTACAGCAGTGTTAAATGTGTCAATCAGTGTGTCCACGTCCGTGTCTTCTGCACCTAGAAGTAGCAGTGGTGCGAATTTTCCTCCTATCTTTGCCTGAAAGGCTTCCGCTACCTCTGGGTCTTTCAGCTTCTCGAGGTCAAACTTGATTCTGGTGGGACCCTGTTTGTTGACCTTCTTTAGGCGGACTCGGAAGGTCATCATCACTAAGTCATGGTCGCTCCTGGAAAACTTCTTGTCTTGGCAATGTTCACACTGGTTTGGAAGCGTCTCTTCACCATGATGTAGTCAAGTTGGTTATGGTGCTCTCCGTTCGGGCTGTGCCATGTCCACCTTCTGGATGCTTTGTGTGGGCCAAACGTGTTCATCAGCTTTAGATCATTTGAACTGGCAAATTCCAGGAGCCTTAAGCCTCTGTCGTTGGTCTCTGCATTGCAGTAGCGTCCGCATGTGCCTTTCCAGTTCCTAGCAGCATCCTCTCCTATTTTGACATTCCAGTCTCCCTGCACCACAAGAATGTCTTTCTTGGGGGTCTGGTCCAGAACTTCTTGCAGTTGGTCATAGAAGTCTTCTATTTCCTCATCGCCATAGTCTGTTGTTGGGGCATAAACTTGTACAATGGTGATATTAAATGGGGTTGCCCTCAAGCGTATGGTGATAAGCCTACTGGAGACTGGCCGACAACTCATGACGGTGTTCACGATGTCTTTGTGGACGAGAAATCCGACATCCTGTTTGTGTTTGTCTTCTCTGCCACTGTAGTACAGTTTGTGGTTTTCCTGGGTTGATGTTTCCCCAAGGTTCTTCCATCGTACTTCGCAAAGTCCTAGGTTATTTGGGTTTAACGCCGGCAAAGTCCTAGGATGGTCCAATGGTATCTGTTCATTTCATGTGTCAGTTCCTCTACCTTTCCAGGCGTTCTTAAAGTTCTGACGTTCCAAGTGCCAATGCTGATGTTGTTTCTGGCACAGAGTTTTGATGGTGATGGTGCACCAGTAACACACTTAACACCTCTGCCCTGGCGCAAGACAGAAGGCGCGGTCCTTGTTCCGGGCGACGACCGATTCGGTATGGATTGAGGTAAGGTTGTCATTGCTTGTGGTGTGTCTTGGGCAAAAGAGCCTGGCGGAGCCCATCCCTCTCCAGGCTGTTAACCACAACTGAAACTCCACATAATTTGTGGCCCGCCTTGGTCCTGGACACGTGGCCGATGAGACCCTCATGGGACTCTTTCGCCCTGTGTGGTGACTTCATCAAGGAAGTTCATACACCCAATCAGGTACCGTGTCAGCACCCTAGCCTTTGGTTATCCCAAACCAAACCTGCCAGGCAGCAGGCTACTTGTGGAGGGCGGGGTCGTCTATGTCCCGTGCAGATGTGAACATCTTCCCACTGCCCACAAGTTTCTAACTGTGCTAAAAAAAAAACGTTGAAAAAAGTGTTTGTCGAGTACGCAATATTTATTAACATAAAACACACTTACTAGTCAAATGATGATGCTGTGTCATTTGCCCGGGTTTTTGCGTACTGCTTCGTTTTGCGTTTAGTCGGCTGCTGGATTCGAAGTTCCCAGACAGCCATTATTCTCGGTATACCCATACCATAAGTCGGATTTGTGACGTCATAAAACTTCCGCCAGTATCTCCGTTGTCAACTGCGTTTCAACATGGTGAGTATCAATGTTAAGTCGCATCAGATAGATTGTAAACCTTGTGCGTATCTTGAGTTGCTGATCTCGTAGCCTGTAGTTTTGTTTCAAATAAGTATTTCGGGGGTAGTTTGATCTTTGTAAACAGATTTTTGTTTTGCCTGCCCCGCTCAGTGAGTGCTTCAGGGATGTACGTAATACGAAGTTATGTAATCGTAAGTATTGTTTGTGTTTATTTGTGCAGGAATATTCTGTCCTTGTTATTTGTAAACAGTGCAAGTAGTATATTACTTTAAAATGAGTGCATTGTTTTTTATTTGCTCGCTCAGTCTAGTCCGTCATCAACTACGGAGTCGTACTCTCAGCGACGCACGCCGTAATGGAAGCAAAACCTCATCTCTAGCTCCTCGCCCTGGAGGAAGTACTACTTCGTCTCCAGTGGTTCTGCCGCCAAGGACAAGAACAAGAAAAAGAAGGGTTGGCCGGCGCCCTTCCATAGAAGTAACAGCCTCTACTTCAAGAAGAGGAAGAGAGGAAGAGGTGGACGAGGAGCACGCATCGACACTACACAAACCATTAGTAAGTTGTATTTTTAGGTGGGCTGAGCCTTTGCTATGTCAACGTTGTGTAATATTATGTTTACATGTGCAGAAAATTATAATGTAGCTATTTTTATATTAACGCTGATCCCATTAACGTGGTTGATATGAAATGAGTTCTCAAGGTCACGAAAACAATATCAATCCTTTTTCAGGAGCAGATGGAAAAAATACCCACTGAGAGACGGCGAGAAATGTTTGTAGATATGATTGAGGGACACCCGGCTCTGACGTTCATCATAATGGAGGCTGAAGAGCACCAACCAGGCGGTCAGCACCCTCCACCAAGACCAGACCAGCCATCATGGTGTTGCTGCGGCAAGTGCGGAAATATGCCAACAAACATTAAAAAAAAACTGTGCTGTGGATATGGCAACTGTCTTTCTCTCGTACCTGTAAGTAAGCAAACTGTACCTGTAAATGCATCATGTAAATGTATACTGTGCAGTTTCTGATGTTGTATGTTTGGTATAGCTAAAGTAAGTACGCTAACACTGTATGATGTGTGTCAGTGTAAAAAAGATTCCACAGGTTACAGTGCCATGGGAAGATATTTTTCATTTGGTGGTAGTGGTGGGGGGGGGGAGGGAGGGGGCGGGTGCCTGACAGTTACTTTCTTGCCAAAAATTCAAAGGCGGGGGGGGGGGGTGGAGCGAGAGGGGGGTGGGTGGGTTGAGCAGAGCAATCCAACCAAGTGACAGTCCGGTCTCTTAAAAACATAATAGCAACAAATGAAAAGAAAAAGGGAGACTGTCAGTGCTCATGCAGACTTCTCTCCCCTGACAGTGCTCTTACCTACTTTACTTTGTAAACTTCCTAAAATATGAGCACTGGCAGTCTCCCCTTTTCTTTTCATTTATTACTACAATATCGACTGCAACCCCTTCCCCCCTTTTGGTAGGTTCTCTTTTAGGGTGCATGGAAATTTGGCTCTAGGTGGTGGCATGGGATGTATGCCCCTGCAGACACCACAGTGAAATGTGGCTGTCATTGCAGGTAGGGAGAAATTCCTGCCCCCTCCAGTATTGCCGATGGTATGCTGAAGAGGTCGCCAAGACCGAAACAGCTGTCCACACCGGCTAAATATCTGGACCCCCCTTGGGGGACCTAGATTTAAATTTCCATGCACTAAGTGGCTGGAACATTGGGATATGCATTGCTTTCAGTTACTTTTTTAGCGCACCCTCTTTCCTTGTGCTTTGGCCACAGTAGATCTATGATCACTGGTCGATCATGCACACTTCTCTCCCCTGACAGTGCTCTTACGTACTTTACTTTGTAAACTACATAATAGCAACAATTATAATCTTGATATTGTGCTCGTAAAATAATAGTAGTAATAATAACAGGATTTTTATGTAGCGCTAAATCCCCATTGCTATGCTCAAAGATCTTTACAAAGCATGTGATGTGACTGTGATGCAGTGTGCACTCTCCTCCCACCCACTGCACCACCTGACTGAGCAGTGTTGCTAACTGTACATGTACAATCAGCAGACATTATGAAAACGGCATGGTGCGCAAAATAAAGATATACAAATTATACATTTTTCACTTTATAAATATTTGCATCCAAAATATTATTCTCCAAAAATATACCCCCCCCCCCCCCCTTTCTCAGCCATGATCATTCTATTATGCCAGAAAGAACCAAAAATGCCAATGGACCCTTCCAATGTTTTGGTCCACGATTTTCTAAATTAGTGCATACCTGACACAGGAAGATATGCTATGATGGGCTAAGATGGGTACATAGTATATATTATATAATAATTATATTGAGCAACATTTTGTTTGATATAGTGCCAATAACAGGCAGATGTTATTACAAAACCCGAATAAAAATGTCAGAGTCGCAAGACAAGAACATTTTGATTCAGGTTTAGCAGTCACATCTGTCAGTTATTAGCATTATACCAAGAAAAATGTTGCTCAATATAATTTATGTACCCAGTATAAAACAAAACTGTGCCTTTCCTGTGTACTTTGGTATGTTTTACTCTGATGCATCTTTGTTGTGACACCCATTGGGTTTTGTATGTTACCCTCCCCCCCCCCCCCCCACACACACACACACCACACAACAACTCATTTCTTGTGATTTAGATATTCAAGGTTTATTCTGTACATACTTCAGAGGTTTGCAGATGTGAATAGTAATTATTAAAAAAAATGACACACACTGGAAAAAAGCGCTAACTAGTATAAAGCACAAATACTACATCTAGTTTTCACATCAAGATAGTGATACAAAATATTTGTATATAATTCACAGAATAAAAGAACAAGTCTGATTTATCCTAGGCATCTGTTAATGTTCATGGAGAAATATTGCTTTCTACAGTGCATTACCTCACCATGTATGAACTTACTGAACTCATATTCTTTCCCCTAGGAAATGCAATACTTAATTTTGGACTCCATGGTCCTGCAGCTGGCACGAGTAATGAGGAGGGACATTTTGGTCTTTGATGATGAGGAGGATGAGGTGAAGGCCAACAGACACGCTGCCTACCGCCAGTTTACCATGTGGCGCCATGGCCGACTTGGTGCAGGAGAGAGACGGGTCATACTGACCTTCCTGCTGTGTCTGGGCTGTTCAAGATCGTTATCCTGATCCCTTTGGCCAGTACACTGGTTTTAATTAAATTGTTTTCCCTCAAACAGAACTAATTCAATTCGGTCTTGGTGGAGTAAAATTTGAAACTTTCAAACTTCTAGTCTGCAAGATGACAGCAGCCACCTTTATATGTAGCTATGAACTTTTCACCGGATCAATGGCGCATGCAATGCATACAGCAATTTTTTTTTTTGTAACACTGACTCACAGCTGAGATGGTTTCAGATAAGGTTCTTACACAGATTGGTGCCTACACAAAGCGTTTTGTTTTTTTGTTTTTTTCGCAAATTATCTGCGTCTGTAATTTGTACTCTTTTCAGAAAGAGGAGGAAACTCTTGCCCACTTATTTTGGGACTGCCGGTGTGTACAGACTTTCTTGTCTGACATGGGACAATGGCTACGAGATAATTGTGCTAACTGTGCCATCTTGATTTTACAAGGAGTCTAGTTGTTTTTGTTATAGCTAGGAATTTTAGATCTGACACTGTCATAGATCTTATTATATTAGTCGCCAAGTTTTATGTCTACATGTGTAGACTACAAGAAGCTCAACCTGTTTAGGAACCTTCATTTGAATTATGAGTTACCAGTGTGAGAAGTACAGGTTTGGAATTATTGGTCAAAGCAAAAAGTTTTGTTGTTTATGGCTCCGTTATACTGCACTTTTTGGCAGGTTGTAATATTGTTTGAGTTTCCAGCCACAGGGTCATAACTGGCTTGTGCAGGTTTATAGGGTTTGTTAGTTTTACCAGTCATGGTTTATGTCTTTTTCCAAAATTTGACACCCTGGCGCCTGCAGCTACCAGTGCTATTCATAGAACTAGAGGATATATGCGCGCTGTCTATACTGCTTGTAACGTGATGTGTGTTAGGGTTTTGTGTATGGGTGTGGGATGGGGGGGGGGGGGGGGGGGGGTGAGGAGTAGGGGAATCCATGCCTTGCGCATATTTGCGAATTTTCCTATGTACTTTGATATGTTTATTCTGATGTATCCAACCAATAATATAAATAAAAAGGTTTTTTTTTTCTAGCATGGTAATGTTTAGAAGTGCAGGCAATTTTTATGAGGATTAAAAACAATTAAATTTGGAAGTTATATGTAGACCTACGAAATAGACGGACAGCCCCTATAATGAAAGCCTCTGTGTCTCTCTTGGTCCCGTAATACATACAAAATGGTAGCCTCAACCCCAACCCCTCCCCTCCCCTCCCCCCCAACCCCCCTCCCCCTCCATTCTCCCAGTGCCTCTACTCTCTTCGTTGATTCTCATAGTTTTGACCATTGATGTATGCATTCACTGTAAAGTAATGCACATTCGTCTTCATCCTTTGTTGTACAACCTTCTCCACAAACTGTTTTGTGTAATCCGAGGTAGAAATATGAAGAAATTAACAAAATAACAATTAAGGTTATAAAAATTTATTCTGGTTTTTAATAACAATTGTATGTCAAAGACAAAAAACAAATTCTAGCGACAACAGTTTTACTACATGTCGACTGAAGACATGTTTTCATTCTCTTCTTGCTGCAAACACTTTCAGCATTTTTTCTTTTTCTTATACTACAGGGCAAGATGGCGGCCAGGCACCATCTCCTCCGGCAAAGTCCGCCAACTGTGCTTTGAAGCGACTCTTATTATTATTATTTTCCAGGCAGTGTTGTGCCGTCAAGTTCTGAGGAAATAATGATGTACCTTTTTTTTTGGACAACTTTATATGATAGCTGTGGTGTACCGACTCAATAACATCCCGGTCTTAATCACTTGTACCGCACTGAGTATTCGGAATTTGGACGTTACACCAGTCGTGCCAGCCTATGCATCTATCGATGAGCGTGCACATGAACTGTGGAAGTACTGACTAAACATGTGCTGTTCCGTCCGGGATCCACCCCTACATTATTCACAGACTAACCCGGCCACTGCCAGATCTTTCTTCTGTCTGACTGACCCCACAGAAGAGCGTGGAAGCACACAGAGAAGAATTTACCAGTGAGCTCAACTTTCCTACCACCGCGGCGGCCGTGTTTATCATCACGTACTGCCGGCCTGGCCCGCCGACCTTCGCTGTTGACAGATATTTCCCAACAAGCGGCGTGCCGGTGAAAATGACTACTGTGTGTGGGGGTGCTGGTTTTATTTCATTATAATGACTCATGACTGTTACCATCATGATAGTATGTGTTATAAATGATGTTGACGGACTTTATCGGAGCGGTGCCCTCCGCGGCTGAAAACCGGCGCTGTACAATAGTGACGGGCCTCCAGGTGCAGCTTTGACCGTTGTTTTATGTTGCCTAGATAGGAAATTATTTTTCTTTCTTCGGTAATTTGTTTCTGTTGTTAACTTGTATTTTTATGTACTAGCTTTAGTCAAGTAGGAATTTAACAAAAGAGCATATACTAGTGTGTTCAGGAGACAAAGGGCTGTCTTAGCATTCTGTTTTTGTCAGGGAGGTTCGGGTCGGGATGAGGCCACTGGCGCCGGCCATTAGGTGCCTTGGCGACGGGCTTCACCCGTCCCAATTCATTGTCCATTTTGCAGCTCTGTTATTGTAATTTGTGGAATGAGCGACTGAGTGAATGTGAGCAGCACCTGTGGTGGCAAGACAATTTTTGCTGTGTATGATTATTTTCTATTACAGCAACAAGAAAGTCATCTTGAATCTTGAATAATAGAATTTTCTCTGGTTTATTGCTAAAATCTACAAACCTTTCTGAAACAGCCGCTGAAATCTCGGACACGCCAGTAGTTGACATGTAAATAAAGCTGAGCAGGTCCAGGTGTGGATGTTTGGACTGGTTTAGCATGAGCGTGATGAACTGAACGTGAGCTGCACACAGAAAGGAACAATTAATTGATATGAGAAGGCAAGAAATGTTTACTTATTTTAAAGCTAACCACAGGTACAAAATGTGTGTGTACCTGTAAGTTTGTGTATTTTACATGTTGTCTGTGTGCATGTGTGTGTAACTGAGATCATTTTACTTCAACGGACCCTGACATTTCAAAACAAAACAGTGACACACACACAAATGAAAACATTACAAATTGGTCAAATTGCAACTATCATGCTTGTTACTAGTATTGCTGAAATGCACATCTTCATGTGAAAATGTTAATGGCATAAAACTGCTAAACTAGATACATTATAATATATGGTCCTGAACTCACCTGGCAGTGACAGGCTGCTGGGTCTTTGATGAATCATATCTAAAAGAGGATAGTATGGTTTTAAATAATTGTCACAGTGACATGCACAAACATTCCTCCACTGTTGACACACACTGCTAATAAAATGCTACACAAAATTCTTTGTACACAATTTGATAAAGTCATGTGATTACTTTAGTGTTTAACCAAAGTTAGAATTGAGAGGATGGAACAGTGTGTGGGCTTCCAAACGTGTTTATGTACTCGCTCAGGTGAGTGTATACAAAGGTTTTGTTTTTTTTTAATTTGACTTATGCACTCTAGTTTCTACAAAAAGATGTGAGCGGGAGTATGACATTATTATGATCTTCATACCCTGCATAAATCCTACAGGGTCGAAGGCTTACTATTCTTTAGCAACAAATTGTTTGCAGTGTCATGAATTCACAATCCGCATCCCATTCATTATCTGTGCCACCGAGTGCATAATTATTTGAGTTTCTCTTCCATCTGAATGCACGGAACCGAATGCGTATAACAACTTCCGCATTCCTTTATCATCTACTAACTTGCACACTACACAGCAGTTAGCACATGCACACTGTAGGCATACATTCCAAGTTTGTCTAAGATGGTTCCGATACAGGTGGCGATGAAGGGGCCGAAATGCGCCAGAACCCTACCAATGGGCGACAGGAGAACACACACACATCCCTCTTTGAATACTAATTTTGTCTGCTATTATGTTATAGCGAAATATCCGTTAGTGTACTTACAAGTCCAGAAGCAAATTTGCTAGTTTTTCATCTCCTCCTCTGGCCCTTTAAAAAAAAGCCGAGAAATTCCTTTGTGTTCGTCCGCCTCCGGTACTGATTCTGAATCGGCACATTGCCAGTTTTGGCCCCGAATGTCTTGTCATACACTTTTCTTCTTGCCTTTTTCGCGGATGCTGTCAATGCAGCGGCTCGGGTGCGTTTTCACTTGGGAGGCGGAGTCTGTTTTAGGTCGACAAGTACCGTAGCTCAGTTTTGGACGCATGTTTTGAAGTCTTTGTCTACCTCCTGTGATGCCATTTTGATTGCATACTATGCGCATGTCCGTGCATCATATCGTCTGCTTGTAATCTATTTTTATACGGCTACAGTTCCTCAGTCCTCGTGGTGTAGGTTGTTGGAGACCGGGAATCAGTTGTCACGCTAACCGATGTGAAATTGTGTACATGGGTGTCTAAATAGACTAAAGCTAAAACGAAATACCGCTATTTGTGATGTTTTCTGAAAGCGGTATAGGGCCTTTAATACAAACATCGAACTAACAACAAGAAAAATCGGGGCCCCAGCAATATCAGAAGTTTACTGTATAGTACATAGACGTTGTGTTTCGAGGTGGTACAGCGTTCGACTCAGTCTCGTCCGAAAGGCCGCAGGTTCAAACCAGCTGGGGCCAAACTTTGTTCAGACCCCATTTCGTACCCCCATCTTTGAAATCACGGTAGACAAAAGATGTTAAACCCGAAACGTTTAATGTTTTTTTTTACGTTGCAAACAAAATTTTGATTTGGCTGGAGCTTGGTGCACTGTTTTCACCCATTACCACAACATGTCCTAAATGCCTTGACCTCTAGAAACAGTAACTTCAAGTTCGTGTAAAATTCAATCAGTTAAAGGCCCATTACCGCCGTAACTGTTCAACGATACACTTCTTTAACAGATGGTTACGAAACGCTATACAAAGGCCTAGTTATGGTTCATTTAGACACAAGACAGTCCAGTTCAGCACACGTCGTCTTTATATCAAGTAACCTGACAATGACTCCACTCAGTTCTAGAAATACAACGCTGTCAGTACGAGAAACAGGTAAAATATATTTACACGCTATAACGGCTGAGCAAAATAAATACGCTTGATTACGCGTGTTCTTTCGCTGCGTGTCCCAATTGCTGTTAAAGTTCATTAGGTGTGTCGGCAAGGCATAATAAACTTTTTTTTTTTTTTTCCTTCTGAAATGTCTTCATATTTACTCGTAATGGTACTTTAACTGCAGAGAAAAAGTGAACACGATCTAACTGCAAGAGACGTAGACACTCATGAGCCCCCGCAGTTGCGGGGGCTCATGAGGGTCTATGCCTCTTGCTGAAAGCACTTTGCATCCATGTTCCTTTGACCGCTGGGGATCTTTGACGCAGGATCGACAATCATTTCCAAAACACAAACTGCGTCCAGTATTAGGGTAGGGGTTAACTTTACGCATTCAGACACTATTACTGTGTAGGTAGGTCCGGTGGCTGACTGTCCAGGGAGGGTTAACACAATTCAAGCAGAGAACAAATTAATATTCCTGGAGTTCCTCGCATTAAATGTCAAATTACACCAGGCTATATTTGTCTTCGAGCGCAAATTGTGTCGAGCGTGACAAGTATGGCC
>BTPG01000001.1:192083574-192289259 GCA_036245525.1 Semisulcospira habei | reverse complement strand
ATAAACTGACTTCAGCCACTTTTGACCTGCACAGACGGTGCAATAAATCAGCCAAGCAATCACCATATTAACACCTTCATTGCAAATGTATGCAGATTATGTTTCTAACATCATTGTTACCTCAACAACAAAGACCCCCAGTCACTCAAGGAACATGGATACAAAGTGGTGTCAACAAGCGGCATAGATCCTCAAGAGCCCATGCATTTGCCAGGGCTCATGAGGATCTATACCTATTACAGCTGTGTGGTTGTCAGTTTTTCTTGGCAGTGAACATGTTAACCCATATCATACTGAGGCTAAAAGCTTCAAATTTGTACACTGCCATACTCAAGCTACATAGTACTTACAGATAAGGATATAGACCAATGGCTTTAGTTCAAGGGTGGTGCCAGAATAGCTTGGTGCCTAGAGGTGCCAAGCTATTCTGGCACCACCCTTGAACTATTTTCGTCAAACTTATTTTACACACTGGTGTATTCCAAATGATAAGGGTTAAGCAGTAAGCATGACAGCAGTTGTTGATCAATGAATTAAAAAAAAAATAAGCACAAATTGATAAATAAATCATCAATAAGTAAAAATACAGTTGACTTCAACTATGTCACATTCATTTGTATAAAACAACCCAATGCACAAAGGCCAACGGGCCAACGTCGGCCCGATGGCCTTTTGCACATTAGGAAGATAAAGCAACACATCTTCAGGGGACCCGACCACACCTTTCAATGTATTGAGAAACTCCACTGGCTGCCCGTACAAGAACGCATTCTGTATAAACTGTCCTGCATGTGCTTCAACTCTATCAACCTGAATTCTCCTGCCTATATCTCTGACTTACTCCATCTGTATACTCCATCTCGCACCCTCCGCTCTTCTTCTGACACACGTAAATTTCTCCTTCCCAATTTCAAATGTAAAACACGTGGCGGTCGCGCCTTCTCCCATCTTGGCCCCGCCACTTGGAACAGCCTCCCCGCCCCTGTCCGTAACTGTCAAACGCTCTCCTCCTTTAAATCACTTCTCAAAACCCACCTCTACAACGCTGCCTTTCACTAGTTCATTTCCCCAGCCATGCAAATTCATCACCACTGTCACGTGTGTGTGTGTGTGTGCGTGTGTGTGTGTGTGTGTGTGTGTGTGTGTGTGCGTGCGCACGCGTGCGCGCGTGTTGTGCATGTGTGTGTGTGCGTGTTGGCTGTTTGCCTTTTCATTGTATCAGCGCTTAGAGCTAGTTTTAGAATAAGCGCTTAACAAATCTCCTTTATTATTATTATTATTATTATTATTATTGTACCAGATGAAAACAAAGTGACAACTGTAGCAAGCATTCACCCACTCAGCAAGCCTACCAATCAACCAGAAAACCATCCAACCAAACAACCAAGCAGACAACCAGCTATCCAACCAACCTACTAACCACTCAGTCAATAAATCACTGACACCATCCATCCATCCATCCATCCATCCATCCATCCGTCCGTCCGTCCATCCATCCATCCATCCATCCATCTATCCAGCCAGTTAGCAGTTAAGCAAGCGATTTCCATAGTGAACAGACAACATAAAAACAATAATTAAGCTGAGGAACTATACAAACTGATCAAACAATCAATCCATCAATCAATCAATCAATAGGCAGTCAACTTTGCTTGCTTGTAGAACATATTAACAAAGACCTTAGGTGAGCACATTGCACTATCAAAGTTCATCATCACAAATTGCATTAATCATATTCGATCATTTGCTCAGTGACTTCTTCAATCAGTGAAGGTGATTATACAAACAAACAAATAAACAAACAGACACACAAATACATGAACAAAACACAATATAATTATAGACACAAACAAACCACCTAGCCTCACCTATCTGGTTTGTGAGTAAACAAACCACCAACCAACAAACAAACAAATAAACAAAAAGAACAACTAAGAAACAAACAAAATATAACCAAACACTTTTGAAAGTGAGTATTATTTGCCATATATTTGTACAAGCGGCCAAAAATAGGTAAGGTTATAGGGAAAAAAAACCAACATTAAATTTATAAATGGCACGTGGGATTTTAATGGCACATGGATTTTAATGACAAACACTGGTTGCTATCACAACACGAATAGTGACTCTGCAAATTCATTCTTCCGGAAGCTTGCGCGGTGCTCTCCCTTCTAAGATTGTGCATTTCCGTCTGAACACGTTCCTTTCTTTCAAGAACTTACGAAAACGCTACACCCGTAAATTCCACCTTGCACACCATGCAGGTGACGGTAACGACTCTTGCTGATCAAATTTTCAGTTTAGAAGTGGGTGAGGACTTAGATTTAGCAAGTTTTAAAGGTTTGTGCGAGCTAGAAGTAAATATTCCCGCGCACCAAATCGCGATCGTGTGGAACGGGCGTCCATTGCACGATGACAAGCTGACTTTGAAGCAGTACGGGATAAGCAATGGCGACATGCTTCTGCTCCAGCAGATTCAAGGCCAGGTGGGACAAAGGCCAGACATGATTGGGACGAGCCATCAGGCTTCGGGTATTGTTTTTCGCTTTTTTTTTTTTGTTCGTAGTTATTACATTATTGAATTAGACTAGAGTTAGACGCTGAGGCGGTCAACAAAGAAAACCAACGACACTCGATCTTTTGTTTTATCAGAAAAAGTTATTAGTCTGTGTTGGTGCTTGTTTGTTGTGAACGTCTACTGAAGTGTCAGTTGGTCCTGTTACCTTTAGAACAATATAAAAGTAAAAAACATTTTGTTGAAGTATTAACTGATTAACAACTTGGCCATGATCATGAAGATGGTTTTTCAGCTAGTGTTGGTGCAATGACTAGATTTTTGTGTCACTATGTCAGCTTTGCTAAAATTAGACCAGTCGGCCTGGCTTGCTTCTACTGATACAGGCAAAGTTGAAATCAGTACTTTAGTCTAGTTAGATGCTTAGAATTTTTGTTATGAGAATTCTGATCACTCAGTAAAACAAAAACTGCATCAGGATTACAGTAGTAGTAATGTAGAATTAAGCAGTGTTTTAACCCTTCTCATTCGGAATACACCAGTGTGTGAAATACGTTTCACTAAAATAGTTCAAGGATAATTATAATGTCAGGTCAAGCTATTCTGGCACTACCCAAGTTGAACTAAAGCCATTGGTCTATATCCTTGTAGCTTGCATGGCAGTGTACAAATTTGAAGCTTTTACTGTTTTAGCCTCATGATATGGGTTAGGCAGTGTTTTAACATTTTTTTTTTTAGTTACTAGTAAAAGTATTATACAAATGGGTAGACACAAATATTTTTACAAAATAACAATACTTATAACATGCAAATATTAGTTATAATTTAAGTATTGTGATAAAGTTACAGAGATTAGAAATTAACTTTAAGTCTTTTAAAAATCCTGGATCAGTAGCTCACTGACTAAGCCAGAGGTCCTCTGGCTGATGTCAGACTGCAGTATTGTCAGTAAGCCCATGCATGACTGTGAGCAGACCAACTCAGGATGACATCAGCACATTAACCTTTTGTGTACTGGTGGCCTTGTAGTTGTAACTGTAAGTTACGATGGTCGTGACCTTTATTTGTGTTTTGGTGAACATTTGTATTTTAATTTGGGCTGAGTGATCAGTGATAATTATTACGCAGAAATTTGCGTATCTGACCATCTAAAGCCAACTCTGACGCACTAGTGTTCTGAGCTCTGAGCTGCGTCAGACTGACGTACAAATTTTTACTCTGGCGCACTATGCTTTATCTTTATGCACTGAAAAACGCACCAGTGTCATCATGAACATGTTTCACAGCCGCGCGTGCCGAGCAGAACACAGCTTTTGTGAGAGCGCCGAACGCCAACGCAGCAACAATACTGCATGCGCAGCAACACCAAAGTCAAGTGGCCATCGGCATTTCCTGTGGCGAAAGCATGGCCGGACTCAAGAAATTCAGGTTGTCGAGCTCAAAATCACAGCCTTCTACGACGCAGTCTGAAGTTCCTACTTGCACATCGGATAGTGAAAACAAGACCACGCATTATTTCCAGCACAATTGGCTTAGACAATGTAATTGTAAATGGCGACGCCATTTAGATGGGCAGATGTTCTGCGCTGTGTGCCAAGCTGCTGTGCACAGTCGAAAAACGCTTTTATGAAGGGATTGACAAATTTTCAGCGCTCTGCCCTTGTTCATGATCAGGCTTCAGACGATCATCGCCTAGCAATTGGGGTTACATCATCAGGCAGCAGCCAGAGGGTCACAAGTTTGCCTGATGTGCTTGTCAAACACAGTTGAAGTACTCATTCTCAGGGACCAGAACGACAGGTTGCGTACCTGGGTGGGACCTGTCTTTTAGTACCCCACTGCCCTTGAACTTCACTAGTGAACTGAAAGGGTTACACTAACTTCTTTAAAAATGTCTTTTACTCATTTGTACTCAATGAATGAAAACTTTAATTTTAAAAGAAAACTTGTGTAAATGATCTGTTGTGTGTGTGTCACACAGTATGTGATCACCTAAAACTTCATCATTTCTGTGACCCCCTGGTAAAACCTGCTGACCCTCTCTGTAAACTAAATCTGCTGCGCTAGATCTGCCCCCCTATATTTAAGAAAAAAATTAACACTGGTGATAATTTAGAGCTCAGCAAGAGTAGATCACCTGTTAATAATTAAATAAAAATAATTACGGTATTTATAATGCGCTTATCTTATAATAATTATAACTCTAAGCGCACACTCACAACTCGCGCACGCATGCGCACGCTTTAGACAATGACTCACGTACCACAAACAGTGAAATACATTACGACGGTCAGCTTGGGGTGGGGAGTGCGGTGATATAGTGCTAAAACTGTTGAAAGAGGTGAGTTTTGAGGGCGGACTGGAAGGAGGAGAGAGAGTGTTTCTGACGGAGAGAGAGTGGGAGAGTGTTCCAGATGGATGGACCGTAGACGGAGAAGGAGCGGGGACCGAAAGTGTTAAGTTTGGTGCGAGGGATGTGGAGGCGGAGAGGGTCGGAGGCAGAGCGGAGGGAGCGGGAATGTGTGTAGGGGTGAAGTAAGTTGGAGAGATAGGCAGGAGCGCAGTTGTTCAGGGATTTGTAGCAGAGAGACAGAACTTTGTATTGGATGCGTTGGGGGATGGGGAGCCAGTGAAGGAGTTTGAGCAGGGGTGTGATGTGGTCGGATTTTTTCTTTCTGAGGACGAGGCGGGCAGCATTGTTCTGGACGCGTTGGAGAGTGAAGATGGTGGAGTGAGGGAGACCGGAAAGGAGAGAGTTGCAATAGTCAATGCGAGATAAGATGAGAGAGACAGCAAGTTTGGTGGCAGCTTCGGTAGTGAGGTATTTTCTGATCTGACTGATGCGGCGAAGGTGGAAATAGCATGCCTGGGTCGTGGCGGAGACGAAGTTGGTCATGGACAGAGAGGAATCGAGGATGACGCCGAGGTTCTTGGCCGAGTCAGAGAGGGAGATGGGGGTGCTATCGAGTTGAAGGTGGAGAGAGGGAGGGAGCTGGGAGAGTTTTTGGCGAGTGCCTACCAGCATGGCTTCCGTTTTGTCGTCGTTCAGTTTCAGCTTGTTTGCTGTCATCCAGTTTTTCACGTCTTTGTAGCAGTCAGCCGTGCGAGTCAGTAGTGACTGAGTGTTGTCGAGTTTGTCTTTGTCTTGCAGTTGTGAGTCGTCAGCGTAGAGGTGGTGGTGTATGCGGTGAGACTGGATGATGTTGGACAGAGGAGAGGTGTAGAGTGTGAAAAGGACCGGGCCCAGGACGGATCCCTGTGGAACTCCGCAGGAGAGCGTTACCGGGTTGGAAGAGACGCCGTTGATGGTGACGGACTGCTGTCTGTCAGAGAGGTATGAGAGAAACCAGGAGTGAGCAGAGTCAGTGATGCCGAAGGAGTGGTGGAGTCGGTGGAGGAGGATAGAGTGGTCTATAGTGTCAAAGGCGGCAGAGAGATCGAGTAGTGTAAGAAGGGAGATGTTGCCAGAGTCAGTGGAGAGAAGCAGCTCGTTTAAGATATGTAGAAGGGCTGTTTCTGTTGATGTGATTGTACTTGAATGTGTCTTTTCACACAGTGAGTGAAATTGTTAATTCTTTGGGTGTTGGTAGCAGTTTTAGTTGTGATGAGTCCTGCAGGAATCATCGTGATTGAAACCACTACCGACACCCAAAGGGTTAAAACAACCCTTGCCTAAAGTTTTCTGCCAGAATGATAAAAATTATGTCTCTGAAATGATGAAACCAACTACTTTGAGTTTGATAACCATAGTCTTTATACTATAGTCTGTTTGACATCAGGGTGCACAATGGTTGTGTTTGTTTGTTGTTGTACTTGTACTTACTTACGCCTGTCACCCCTACCCGGGTACAGGCCGTCGACGAGAGACCTCCAGCAACTCCTGTCCTGTGCTTCTCCTTCGATTCTACTCCAGGTGGTTCCCAGTCTCTTGATGTCAGCTTGAAGGTCTCGACGCCAGGAGTTTCTCGGCCTACCTCTTTTCCTCTTTCCCTGGGGGTTCCATGACAATGCCTGCCTAGTGATACTGGAAGCTGGCTTTCTCAGGCTGTGACCGATCCATCCCCATCTTCTTCACCCAATTTCGTTCTCTGCAGTTATCTGCTCTGTTCTGTCCCAGAGTCTGACAAATGACATTGCTGATCTTCTCTGGCCAGTGGATTTTCAAAATTCTTCTAAGGCAACTGTTCATGAAGGTCTGTACTCTGTTGACTGTGGTTTTTGTCAATCTCCATGTCTCTGCTCCATATAGGAGAACTGCTTTTACATTGGAGTTGAAAATCCGGACTTTGGTGTGTTGTGACAGCTCTCTGGAACTCCACACTTTTTTTAACTGGAAAAAGGCTGCTCTGGCTTTACCGATTCGTGCTCTGACATCTGCATCAGTGCCGCCTTTTTTGTCTATGATGCTCCCGAGATAGGTGAAGGACTCCACCTCCTCCAACGGGGTGCCAGCAAGCAAGATTGGTTCTTCCCTGGTTGTGTTCAGCCTCATTGTCTTTGTTTTCTGTTTGTGAATGGTGAGGCCCACTTGGGACGAGATGTCAGCAAGCCTCGTGGTCTTGTCCTGCATTTGTTGCTGAGTGTGGGACAGTAATGCCAAGTCGTCTGCAAAATCGAGGTCGTCAAGCTGTGTCCACTGTATTCCACTTCGTCTGTGCTCTGTGGTCATCTTCATGACCCAGTCTATGGCCAGTAGGAAGAGGAACGGAGACAGCAGACACCCCTGCCTGACACCAGTTCTGACCTGGAGCTCTCTGGTGAACTGCCCTTCGTGGATCACGCGACATGTCATGCCATCATAGCTGCTCTTGATCAGGCAGACGAGCTTTGTGGGTACACCGTAGTGTCGTAGGAGTTTCCACAGAGTCTCTCGGTCCACACTGTCAAATGCTTTCTCATAATCCACAAAGTTGACGTACAGCGGGGAGCTCCACTCTGATGATGATGCGGAGAGTGGCGATCTGGTCTGTACATGATCGGTTCTTCCTGAATCCTGCTTGCTGGTCTCTGAGCTGGGGGTCAACGGAGCTCTTCATTCTCTCTAGGATGATCCTGTTGAAGACCTTTCCTGGTACTGACAGCAAGGTGATTCCTCTGTAGTTGGAACACTTGCTGAGGTCGCCTTTCTTGGGAAGCTTGATTAGGTACCCCTCCTTCCACTCAGCTGGCATCACCTCCTCTTCCCAGATCTTTCCAAACAGTGGGTACAGCATCTCCACTGTTGTCTCTAGGTCTGCTTTCAGAGACTCCGCTGGGATGCCATCTGGCCCTGCTGCTTTGCCATTCTTCAAAAATGCCACTGCTTTTCTGATCTCTTCCCGGCTGGGTCTGTCACAGCTGATGGGTAGGTCAGTCTCTGCCGGCTGGATGTCGGGGGGGTCGGGTGGGCTAGGTCTGTTCAGTAACTCTTCAAAATACTCGGCCCATCTGTCGAGTTGGTCTGCTCTGTCTGCAATAGGCTTGCCTTCTTTGTCTTTTACTGGTCTTTCTGTATGGCCATACTTACCCGACAATCTTCTGGTAATGTTGTAGAGCTGTTTCATGTTGCCGCTGCCTTTTCTGCCTCTGCTGCCAGGCTGTCTGTGTAGGCCCTCTTGTCTGCTCTGATACTCCTCTTCACCTCGCGGTTGGCTTCCGAGTATTCCCCCTGTGCCCTTACTTTGGCTGCTCTCGTGCGACTGTTGTTGACCGCTGCTTTCTTCTGCTTCCTCGCTTCTATCTTCTTCAAGGTCTGTGCCGACAGCCAGTCCTTGTGGTGGTGTTTCCTGAACCCTACAGGGTCTTTGCAGGTTAAGTTCAGCGCCTCTCTAACTGCCTTCCACTGCTGCTCTGTGGTGACCGCCTCCTCTTCATTTACTGGCTGTAGCGCTTGAAACCGGTTGGACAGCACCAGTTTGAACTCTTCTCTAACTCCAGTTTCTCTCAGGAGGCCTACATTATAGCGCTGTCTTCTTGTTGTCTCTGTGCGGCTTTTCTTTAGCTTGATCTTCATTCTTAAGCAGATGGTGGTCTGAGGCGACATCTGCTCCCCTCCTCACTCGAACATTTTGAAGGGATCTTCTAAATTTCTTGCTAATGCAGATATGGTCTATTTGGTTCTCTGTTGTATGGTCAGGTGAGACCCAAGTTGCTTTGTGTATTCTTCTGTGTGGGAAGATGCTGCCTCCAATGACAAGTCGGTTTAGAGCACAAAAGTCTACAAACCTCTCCCCGTTCTCACTCATCTCCGAGCCTATCCCTGTCACTCTGGAGTCGGTCGTAGAACTCTTGTTTCTCTTCCTCGTCACTGTCATTGGTGGGCGCATAACACTGGATGACGTTCAGCTTGAGCTTTTTCTTGGTTCTAAAGGCTGCTGTGATAATTCTTGGCCCAAGAGGTTCCCAGCCCATCAGCGCTCTCTGTGCCACTGGTGACAGCATGAATGCTACTCCTTCTGTATGGGGGGCATTCTCCTCTTCATGACCTGAATACAGAATCATCTCCCCACTTAACAGCCTTTTCTGGCCAGACTGCGTCCATCTGGCTTCACTGATACCTAGCAGGGAAAGGTTGTACTTTTGCATTTCCGCTGCTATCTGGGCGGCCTTGCCGCTCTGGTACATGGTCTTGACGTTCCATGTGCCCATGGTTGTGGCCCTGGATAGAGAGAGGCGGCTCGGTCCTGTGGCTTCCGAAGACTTCCGGCTTTCACCACAGGACGTCATAAGTCTTCTAGTAGAAGAACCTTCCTCCTCCAGGAAGGAATTACTGTTAGTCTTTTCGTCTGCGTTTTTGTAGCTATTTCCTTTTTTTTCAGGGTGGGGAAGCTACCCCCACGCCCAACCCCCTTACTAGGAGGACCAGGGGTTTTCTGTCGGGGTCACCTTCCCTTAGACCATGTTGGTTCACGGCACCTTATTTCATTCGGTGCACCCCTCTCATGAGGGAACCCCTATCCACCACCCAGGGGACACGCCTCAACGCCATATGGTCCCAGCGCGAGGTTGTTGTACTTGTAGTTGTTTTCAAATATCTCCGCACACAAAATAAGCACCCTCTTTGTCAGTTTAAAACAAATATTCAGTGCCAGTTGACCTAATCTGACTTTTTTAATTTTATTTTTTACTGAACAGTGACCTCCTATTCCTGAGGTTCTGATTTTGCTGTACAGTCGTACAAACTACTAAAGTTTTGGTCAAAGAACTGCAACAAGCCGTGTTGTATGGTTACATCCTGAACTTTCCATGCTTAGGTATACGTCCTTGCCTGTGTGTATAGATCAGAGCCCTGCCAGAACACAGCCAGATCGAACCCTTCTTATCCTGAAACACCCATTGCATGAAGTAAATTTGACTGATTTAAGGGTGGTACCAAAATAGCTTGGAATAGCTGAGTCGCCAAGCTATTCTGGCACCACCCTTGAACTAACATGATTGATCTGTCTCCTAATCTGTAATGTATCCTTCATAGGACAATAAGATTTTATTTTAAAAAATCAACCTGACGATGAAAATTAATGGGTAATAAATAGTCAGGTATGCCAGTCCACTCATTTATAGGAAAATGAATGAATGAGTCAAGTAAAAGGGAATTCTATTGAGTTATCTGGCACTGAGTGATATTTGTTTTAAGACTAGAGTAAGAATGGTGTAGAGATGTGTTTCTTTAAAAAATGTGCACCCAAAAGTGCACTCCGCTGTTATACATCTGCCTGAGACAAAAGGATATGATTGGTGCCAGCAAGAGGCATTTAATCTTGATTCCAGTAAGCAATGGCCCTCGGTCCCACGACGTCGTAGGCCCCAAGAGGTTTTGCTACTGGTCATGAGTGAGGGCTCCTGCGGATAATTATGTGTTTCTTGCGTTTGGATGTTGGTCACTGTGATGGAGCCAACACTACAACAGTAAATATATTTTAAAGAAATTTATATGTATTTGTTTTCTTTCTGTTTCAGGTTTACCTCATATCGACTTTGGGAACATCCAGCTGCCTGGTGCTGTGGGTGGTGCTTCCACATTACAGCGGCCTCGCAACCCACAGCAACCGTTTAACGAACATGACCCCATGACAATACGAGACATGTTCATGAGCAACCCCCATCAGCTGGCCTTGTTGAAGGAGAGGAACCCACCGCTGGCTGAAGCCATGCTGAGTGGTGATATAGGTCTGCACATTTTTAGTTACAGCTGTGGTTTTTATTTCTTTTATTCTTGTTTCTATTGTGTATATTATACCGCTGCGCCAACATTTCCCCTTGGGGATAATAAAGTTGTATTGTATTGTAACAAGTGATACATCTGTAAACATTTGACAATGAATATTTTTAAAACCTTTATTGTCCAACACAGGGAAACTTGGACTGCCTTTTTTGGGTAAGGCACATGACCTCAGAACAGACCCACCTGACCTTAGCTTACCCCTTTTCTTACTTATATACTACTGTTTGAATTTAATTTGACTATGACAATTCAAGGGTGGTGCCAGAATAGCTTGGCACCTCAGGTGCCAAGCTCTTCTGGCACTACCATTGAACTAAAATAGTTGATCTGTCCTGTCACGCAGCCTTCACAGGACAATAAGCAAATTAAATTTAAAAAAAATCAGCTTCAGAATGTAATTAAACAGATTTTGCTTCGGTTTGGAGGCTGGAGTACCCCGAGAAAAAAACCTAATAAGTGACCCAAAAGCATGGCATTTTGTCTCTGTGTAACTCGTAACAAGTTGGTGTAAGCGTGGATTGAACTCCCGCCATATGACTCTGACATTAGCAGCAAGACTGGACCCCCCCCAAAAAAAAAGAGAAAAGGTTTACAACCCTGTAACGCATGCAGACTTGCCCCTGTCGCACATACAGACTCTTGCACAACAGACGCATACACCGCCACTGACTCAGTTGGGCGCATTCAAGCGGTAAAACTCGACACACTAGCTCTCTTTCTAATATGGGCCTTTATAAAAGTAAACAATAAAAGAACACTCAAAAGATTATGTACACCACCCCTTCTCACTGCCAGCACATCAACACTGCATACACAATGTAAACGCCAGGCTAGGTAATTGTCTCTCACAATCCAACCTGTTTTACAGGTGTTCTCGTTTGGTAACGCTCTGTTCTTTCACATCTAAGCATGTAAGTCTTCCGTCGCACACTTCCGAGTCGTCCAGTTTCTCGTACCGTGGACGTCCTTGCTGACCCAGGTGTCTCGGCACCGGTTGCTCACTTCCTGAGTGAAGAGATGACCTCACAGTAGGTCCCTCGGCTGTAGCCTCTGTTGACTGACGTCTCGGTGTCCGTCGCTCTGCTCCTGACAAGCACTCTGTACAATAAAGTCCTAATATTGTAACTCTTGCTAAACACACACACATTGGATGATATGAGATACATTACATAACCTGGCTGATACACATAACTCCATGTTTATTCACACACACACGTGCTTCATAACCCGAACTACTTCCGTAACACCCCATAACTCGGTCACTACGCTGAAACAGACTATAACCTAACACTCGCCATACATGAAAATACATTAGAAAAGACTATACTTAACCACATACTACCTTTATAACAACTTCGGCATACACACCACACATTCCTTATCCATCTCGGTAAATAATCACATAGGAAAAACACCGGTTATCTCCTTGAATTCTAAACCCACATAACTGAACCAAACCAGTCAGCGCTACACAGCCGAATTAACTCCTAACGCATACTATCTTTAACTCGGAAACCATCAATAATACATATAAACACGTACCTGAATTCTAGGTTTCAGAGTCTTGGAATACAGCTAGTGTATCTGCCATACATCCATCCACAATGACAGTCTATCCTGCACTGAATAGATAGACCGAGCTCTCGCTAAAATCCCCGTGCAGAACGTTTCCTTACAATTTCACGTGGCCTCCTGCCCGCACGAGATATCTGTCACAAGGCAAACCGCTGACAAAACCGTACCATACAAAACCCTCTGTGTGAACCCTTTGCGTGAGCTTAGAGTTTCATCACAAATCCTTTCTGTCCCTGCGATGAGATGTAACACCCCTCCCTTCCCAGAAGCAGTAGGTGTAGAATCTTAAAGAGCTGTGAGTTTTTGTGCTGACATTTTCACACTGACTTTTGACAGCTTGGAAGTCATTTAGTTCTTGGAGTTCATGTTAACCCTTTTAGCCCCAAGGTCCCATTTGCCTAATGACTATGTACCAGTTGCAGGAGATGGATTGACCATGATAATTCAAGGGTAGAGCCAGATCAGCTTGGCGCCAAGCTAATCTGGCACTACCCTTGAATTATCATGGTCAGTCAATCGCCTGCTGTAGGGACTAAATGGGTTAAGGTTCAGATGACAAACCTTGTATCAATATGTGCCTTGGCTGGGGATTAAATTGCAGTACTTTGCTTTTGTTTGCAGATAAATTTACTAGCGTGTTTAAAGCGCAGCAAAAGGAGCGATCACGGATTGAGCAGGAGAGAATTGCTTTGCTGTCTGCCGATCCTTTTGACCCCTCGGTACAGGAAAGAATAGCAGAGGACATCAGGTAAACACAATATGTGTCCAGCCTCGGCTCTTGTTTGAATCTGTATTGGTGTGCAGCTAGCCATTTTTCCACTGAATGGCAAAAGCCAGCTTGTCTTTTTTGAAAACAGTGAGATTTCATTATTATATCTACTGATGAGCGAGGGAAACCCGGCATTTTTTGAATCGTCAGAAACACTAAAGTGTTTCCGATGATTAAAAAAATACTGCATTTCATTTGCTCCTAATGGTAATTTTTAAATCATCGGAAACTAAAGTGTCTCCGATGATTCCGAAAATGTTCCTTTTCTTTTGAGTTATCAGTATACATGGAAGACCGCATTTTCTCCAAATGGGCATATGACAAAAGCCAGTCAGTTTATTTTTGAGAAAGCTTCATTTTTAATTGTTGTACAAAAAAAAAAATCTGCTTTTTCTCAGAAATGGATAATATATAATGGCTTTTGCCGTCGGCAGACTAGCTTCAATGTCAACTTGGCAGTGTCGTCACTCATCTTTCGATCCTGATTCAGTGACAGTGTGCATGAAATTTGCGTACTGCCCCCCCCCCCCACCCCCCACCCCAACCCTGCCCTTCCATTTTAGTTTTGATACTCCTGTATTGAAACCATCCACCTGCATGAGGCATTGGTCATTACCAGTCCCTGCCTGTCATGAGGATAGAAGAGGATTTATAATCTATGCTGGTCTGTGATTTGGACATCAGGGCTTGAAGCTGTAAGGTCCTGAATCACAGTCCAGCGTGCGTGTCTAAATATTTAATTTTTTAAACTTGAAGGCCCACTACCGCCGTAACTGTCTGTAACAGATGGTTACGAAACGCTACACACAGGTCTAGATGTGGTTCATTTATACACAGGACAATCCAGTTCAGCACACTTCGTTTCAATATCAAGTAATTTGACAATCACTCCACTCCATTCTATAAATACAATGCTTTCAGTACAAGAAACAACTAAAATAGATTGACATGCTAACGGCTGGGCAGAATAAATAAGTGCGATTACATGTGTGCTTTTGCTGCTTGTCCCAACTGCTGTTAAAGTTCATTAGGCGTATCAACAAGGCATAACAAACAAATGGTGCTGAAATTCGTCTTCAAATTTACGCATAATGGTACTTTAACCAGTTTAAGGCTGCATTTTCCAAAATTTGATAGCTGTCACCTGACAACTGTTACAGTTGCAGGAGATGGATCAGTCAGGTGCCATGCTAATCTGGCACTACCCTTGAATTATCATGGTTGATCCATCTACTGCTGCAGTGCATCTGGGCTAAATGGCTTACAAAATTACATTGTTGTGAGCTGAGGTGCGTTGGGTTATTTACTCATCCAGTATTCTGTGTGATCTCATGATGTCTGAGTTTGCTTCCAGTTTCCTGTTTCAGTTTTGTTCAGTTTCTTTTTGCCTTGAAGGTGGGATATTTTTGGAGGATGATTTGGATTTTTGTCGTACTGTGTGACTTTTATCAAATTTTTGTTTTGTTGTACAAGGAGAGGTCGTGATATGTTGCAATATTGTGAACCTGTTGCAAATTGCACGTGTCCCGGCCTATCCTCGTCACAACTCGACCAACCCTGCTTGTTTGTTGTTTGGTTTCGCTGTGTTTACACCTCCTCAGAGTCAGACTTCAGTTTTTTTTTTGGTGGTTTTGTTCTGAGCTTGCAATGGCTGTACTGGGGTCACAGTTTTGGTTTTGTTGGCAGAGGTGTGAATTAGTTCCCTTTTCTTTGATGCCTGCTTTCTTTCAGTTTGTTCAGTTTGTTGTGGGTTTTTTTTTTTTAAAAGTGGGGTGATGGTGTTGTTTTATCATTTGTTAGCCCCAGGATATTCGGTTTGATGATTTGTGCTTCTTCAGTTCTTGGTATTTGTTTTACTGGTCCTTTTGTTTACATATATGTTAGTCCATAGGGTCAGAGTTCCCAAATTTAGCAGAGTCATCATCTGAAGCCTACCTTACAATTCAGGAGACAGATCTATCATGACAAGAGGGTGATGTCAGAATGGCTTTGTGCCACAACCCTTTTGCTGTTGGTAGCGTGTTTTGTGGCAATGTAGGTACTATCGTGACCAAAACCACTACCAGCAGCCAGAGGGTTAACCCATTTAACCCGAAGAGAGCGTTCATTCGTTCCCATGTACCAGTTTCAGGTCATGTATTGACCATGATAATTCAAGGGTAGTGCCAGATTAGCTTGGCACCTGATGGTGCCAAGCAAATCTGGCACTACCCTTGAATTATCATGGTCAATATGTCACCTGCTATAGGGTGTGGGGGCTACATAGTTAAAAGTGCCAAAGTGTTCTTTTGGCATCACCCTTGAACTACCATGGTCCATCCACTTCCTGTTGTAACTTTTAGCCCATCACAGCTGAATGGCTCAAAGATTTGGAATGCAGCCGTTTTGAATACAGTTGTGCTTTTTTATCGTATAGGTTTGCTTGTGTTTTGGTTGTGGTTGGCGTGAATGGAAAGGTCGTGATTTGTGCAACTTGTGATTGTTAATTCAAATTGCACAAGTCCCGGCCTTTTCATTACAGCCATTGAACTTCAGTGTTGTCGTTTCAATTTACTAATAAACTACAACAATTAATAAACACATACATATATTATAATATTTAAACATCACCCCACCAAATAACCAAACATTTAACAAAATCAATATTCATAAAAACCACACTACTCACACCTTAATACATATAAAATCAACCCATCAACATAAATACCAAATCATACAAACAAACAATCACAATAATTTCCATCAATAAAAATATTCTAAAATAAATTTTCATCTTACACACAAACTTAAATTTAACTCCCCACCACTACCTCACCCCCCCCCCCTCCCCCATCATGACGCTCTCACGCTCGCAAATATACCAGATTCCCACCCCCTCAACCTTAAATACGCTACCACCATAATAATACTATATATGAGTCTTATAATTCTCTATAACCCCAAATATCGATATACGCTTATAACTTTCATATAATTAAGAACGCTATCAGATAAATAATAATAGACTAAACTAAAACAACTCCATACCCCCCCACCCTTTAACCCACAAAAATCAAAGTTATATACCCCCCCCTACTCCTCTCTTCCACCCCTCTATATCTCATTAAGAGATAGAGATAGACACTAGACATCTACATCTCAACAATACCAACCCATCCTCCTTACCCCCCATCCCAATTAAAATAATCTTGATGACACCTCAATAGATATACTAGATAAGAGATGAGAAGATTAAGGTTCCTTAGATATCTTTATGTGGGGTTGCCCAGAGGCTCTCAGGTGCACCCTCCTCCTCATTCAGTTGTTTGTGTTTTATGAAGTCAGAATATACTTCTTCCCGTACTCACTCACTCAACTTATTTTGATATTTAATTCTAACCAATACCAATTCCTTCCAATATATAATTGAAGATAATCGAATGAGAAAACACATACTGCTATATATATATATATATGACCCAACTGTGTGTGTGTGTCCTCTTTATTATAGACTTATTGTCGCGCTATTATTAGAGAGATTATAGAGGAATGTTGTCTCTGCAGTTATCTGCCTCTGTTCTCTCCCAGAGTTGACGTTTATATTGATTTTATGACAACTACATGTGTGTGAATAGCTTTTTAATGATATAGGATGTGTTGACCCATGAGCGAATCAGCAGATGTGTATTCCCTGTGCTATAGTCGTCTTTATTTTTGGTCCCAAATGAACTCACAGTCAACCTGTTTACTGTTTACTAGAATCCGACGACGCAGTAAGGAAAGGCTCATGCTCTACCCTCGGAATCTTTTGTTTATCTACGATTCTCTGGACCAGTTGCACTCTGTGATCATCATCCGCCAGCATGTCTCTCGCAAGTGCCTTCACACTTTTCTATCGTCTTAGAGACGTTGCTGCTCAGAGGTATGAGGATTGAAGTGAGCTGCTCTACAACCATCACTGCGGAATCTCACGAGATTACTATTACTATCGCGACAACCCTGTGCTCAGTGTAGAGACGACTATCACTGTAAGTAATAATCGAGCTTCTCCTCGCCGTGTATAGAGACACCAGTTGCGGTTTCCGTTACTGTGTGTCGGCTAAGTGTAGGATTGGGATTGTGCAGCGCACATGGTGTTGCTTTTCTGGTCATCCTTTTGTGTCGGAAGATGGTGAGAAGGCTCCAGGTAGCCGGGGAGGACAGCTAGGCGACTTGTACAAGAGGATCTAGCTTTGCTTACAGGCGATGTCGTGAAGAGACGTCTTGGTGACCTCGCGCTCTCTCTGTTGTTGTGATATCGAAGGTGTGGGGACCAGTTTAAAGCACAACAGTCAGTCCGCCATAGAGAAATCTGTGTAGCTTCATGCATTGGTAGTATTACGCGCACTGTGTAATTGTCGAGCTGATCGTTCTGAGTGCATCGATGTTGGGGTCTATCATCATCGCATGGACCCAGAGACTATAAGTGGGCTTCAGTAGTTAGAGGGAAGAGGATACGAAAAGTATCGCAGCAAACACCGCCTGCCTGGACAGTGGTTCGGACCTGCCGAGAGGTCTCTTGGTGAGATTCGCTGCCACCTATCGTGGAATCACGCGACATGTCATGCCATGCGTAAGACTGCTCTCGTTGTGATCATGTGCAGGGTAAGAGCTTTGTGGGTATCCACTCGTTGTGTCATAAGGACTGTGTCCAGAGAGTCTCTAGGTCTCCACACTTGTCAAATGCTTTTCTGCGGTGAATCCACAAAGTTGACCGTACAGAGAGGGAGGCATCCTCACTCCAGAGACTGTTCCACCTGATGATTGCTTGGAGCATCGAGAGTGGCGATTGTTCTGGTATGTACATATGATATTCGCTGGTTTTTTCCTGTAATCCTGCTTGCTGGTTACTTCTCAGCTGGGGGCGTCAACGGGGTGCTTTTCTATCTCTCCAGGTTGATCCTGTTGATAAAAACATTTTCTAACGGTACTCATGTCTGCGAAGGGTGATTCCTTTGTAGTTTTGGAAACACTTGCTGAAGTCGCCTTTCTTGGACAAGCTAGATTTAGATACTCCCTACTTCCAGTCAGCTCAGGCATCACACTCAACGATCTTCTCCAGATCTTTTATCCAAACAGTGTGGTACAGCTTTCTACATGTGTTGTCTCAAGGTCATGCTCATTCAGAGAATCCGCGTGGTGGAGAATGCTCCATCTGGCCATGCGGCATTTGCCTGTTCTTCAAAGAATGCCGCATCTGTCTCTTGGATCTCTTTCCCGGCGTGGGGTCTGTCTCGACAGCTTGATGGGTAATGGTCGGTTCTCTGCCTGGGTGGGATGTCCTCTGGGGAGGGGTGGGTGAGGTGGGATGGGTTCCTGTTTGAGTTAGTCAGGTTCAAAGAGTACTGGGTGCCTCATCTTGTTTCGAGTTGGTCTGCCTTCTGGTCTGCAAATAGCGCGTTGCGCGCTTTCTTTGTCTTGTTACTTGGTCGATTCTGTTCGATGGCCATATCGAACCTCCCGGACAATCTTTCTGGGTAATGTCGTTTAGAGGCTTGTTGTCTGATGTTGCCGCTGCCTGCTGCCATTTTCTGCCTCTGCCTGCCAGGCTGTCTGTGTAGGCCCTCTTGTCTGCCACTGACTAACTCCTCTTCAACCTCGCGGTTGCTTCCGATTATTCCCCCTGATGCCCTTGGCTTTGGCTCTGAGCTGCTCAGTGCGACTTGTTGTTGACCGAGCTGTCTTTTTCTGTCAGCTTCCTCGCTTCATATCTTCTTCAAGGTCTGTGCAGACAGTGCAGGTTCCTGTGTGATGGGTTAGTGTTTCAATTGAACACATCTACTGTGGCGTCTTTAGCCAAAGTTGAGTTCAGCTACCTCTAGTGGCCTGTCAAATGCTGCGTCTGGGGGTGGGAATACGCCTCCTCCTTCGGAGATGTTACTAGACTAACTGTAGATGAACTTTCTTAAACGGATTGGACTCATAGCACCAGTTTGAACTCTTCTCTCACTACTAAGTGCTCTCTCAGGAGGCCTACATTTTTGCAGTCTGGTGCTTTCTTTGTTGTCCTCTGTGTGTTGCGTTTCTTTAACTTTGCAGCTTTTATTCTTATAGGTAAGCAGCTGGTGATCTGAGTGGCTCGTACCTCTACTCCCCCATCCTCAACTGTCGAGATTACAGTGTATTTGAAGAGAGTGGTTTCTTCTAAATTTCGTTGGCTATGCAAGAGATATGGTCTATTTGGTATTCTGTTATGTAAATACATCGTAGCTTAATAGGATACTTATGGTCTATGGTGAGTGATACACCAAGTTGCTTTGTGTATTTCCTTCGCTGGGAATGATGCTGAGTCCCTCTCTCAGATATTGTACAAGTTTGTTTAGAGCACCAAAAGTTCTAAAATCTTCTCCAGCCTCGTTTCTTCACCCTATCTACCCTAGTCCGCCTTGTATCCCGCTATCACCTCTTTGGTATCCGGGTGTTTGTCTTCCCACGTATTTCCGGCATTAATGATAACATTCGCGCGCGCTCTACAAGACGATGGTGATGTGTCTCGCTCACAGACTCATTTGCCCCATGCACTCTCGGGTGTCGGTGTTGAACTCTTGTTTTAGTCTTCCTGTTCTATGTTTACATGTTAGTAGGGCAACATAACTCATTGGATGCTCGCTTAAGATTATGCTTATTTATTGAGTTTAAAGGGCCTGCTGTGATAATTCTGTGGCCAAGAGCGGTTCACCCAGCCGTTTCAGCGTCTCTGTGCCTCACTTGGTGACAGGCGATGAAATGTACTTACGCTTGTGTTGGGGGGCATTCTTCCTCTTCATGAACACTGAATCATTCTCCCACTTAGAAAGCCGCTTTTTCGTTGGCCAAGAGACTGACGTCTAATCCTGGCTTCTCACTTTGATACCATGGAGCAGGTGATCAAGGTTGTACTTTTTCAGTTTTCCGGCTGCTATGCTGGGCGGCGCCTGCGCCGCTCCGGGTACTTTGGGTACTCTTGAAATGTCAATGTGCCACATGGGTTGTGTTCCCTGGATGAGAGTAGAGGTTTCAGGCTCTCTCGGGGTTAACTTGTGGGACTCTTTCTCTCGTAGACTTTCTGGCTTCAACGCCACATGGATTCTCATCCTAAATTTTGGTAGAGAAACTTTTACTCATCCAGGATAAGGAATGTGCTGGTTTGTTTCTTTTTCGCTCAGCTCATGTTTTGTAGTCGCTAGAGATACTTCCTTATTTATGGCAGGTAGTGGGGAATAGTAGTACCCTCGATCACACTCCCCTTACTAGGAGGACCAGGGGAGTATTTATGTTGGGGTCACCTTCCCTTTGGACCATGTTGGTTCGCTCGGCGTCACCTATTATTTGCATTTTCGGTTGCACCCTCTTCACTGAGGTGGATTCCCTTCTCCTGACCACGCATGGGGACTCGCGCGCGTGGCTCATCTTCTCGTACATATTTTCCCATGCGCTAAGGTTATGTAGAATATTATCAATATCTGCATTTTAATGCAGTTCCAAAGAAAGTATTAGATACCCATGTTACTATCCTGAGGCTGACTGTTTTTGTGTTAATTGGCTTCGATTGGTCTTATGTTGAAGGGGACATATGTAGGATTTACAGGACTAGAGCATACCATTTTTAGCCTTACAAGCGGTGGTTGCAGAAATAGCTTGGCAAGCTTAGGCTCTACCTGAGTACATCATTGTGCACAATGAATTTATTATTGAAAGCTATCTCGCTAGAGTGGTTTTGCAGGTTGAGAAAAAGAGGTCCAATCTGTCACTGTGGCATGTCTGCACAAGTTTACTTGCTTTTTGTTGTTACTGTGAGGAGCTGAGTTTTGAATTTTGAGCGTGGGGACGATTTGATTGTTCTTGGTCTGTGTTTTGTATCTATCTCCACTGTTTTGTCAGCACAAAGAGCGTTTTGGTTTGCTCCCTACAGAGATTGGTGAAATGGGACCAGGTGTTCCGTAATCGCGCTTGTGCTCTGGTTGATGTCGGAGTAGTGAGGGAGGGTTTGTGGTGAACTGCTGTTGAGATTCTGATTCTGGTGTTTTGTGTGGACAGATTTTGCACATCTTGCTTCCTTGGCACATTCCACACATCATCACACAGCTCCATTATCCTGTCGTTATTGATCGACATTCTGCCAATGCCTTGGCGCATGCTATTCTTTGTTTTCTTGCCGTTGTAGATTGGTCCTTTTTGTGTTCTTTGTAACTTTGTTAATTATGATGTTATAGTAGCTCCTTCGTCGAGGGAGTTAATCGGAACATGTACTCATATTAAGTTTAAAATTATATACAACCTGATTGAAAGGGTTCAGAATCATCAATCTATATTTCATGCTAGACTATTGTGTTCAGTTATGATGCTTATGGCTCGGTATGGAGCATGTGGCTATTATTATCTGTTCTGACTGTCCATTGAGTTGTTAGAAGGAACGCTCCTCGCTCAAATAGCATAATGAGCGTGTGAAAGAGAATTTCCGTTTATAATGTTAATATATTAATCAGGCCATTCATTGTATATTTAGCGCCGCGTTTTTCGTCATATTTTGGGGAGAAATCGTAGCGTCTCTAAGTCGCTTTTGCGAGCCTGGATAACGCGCAGCAGATATCATCTTAGATCGTCGCTAGACAGATATCAGACGCTGCGGATGCTTACGGCCTAATTTAAGACGTCACTATATCGACAGGTACTCATATAAACTATCTCTTCTTGATACTCAATGGACACAAACGACTCGGAAGGGTCACGCAGGTACAAGCTAGACTGAATAGTTAGGCACGAGTATTTTTTGTAGCATTCACTCTTGTATATTGAAATTTGTAAGTGGCCTGTGTGAGAGGGACTCTCTGGATACACTGATAGTGGTTGGGGGGGTTAGGTTGGTTGTGAGGTGGTGTGGGTGGTATGCAACCGGATTTCTGCGAGGGTAGACCCCTGGCGGCCACATGATATATATCTCTGTTACTGCTCAGGCGTTTTCATACTCAACCCCCCACAAATCATTCAGTAAATCCAGCCCCGCCCTTGCCTCTCCTATCACCCCCCAACCCACCGATCAATACCCACCCCATCGCGTAAAAAACCCAACGAGATCCCCCCCCGAACCCAGCCCGCTACCATAATCCCCCACTTACAACAAGCATAGCCCATGAATACCATCCAAGTATACAACACCCACAACCCTAGACCCTCCCCCGCGCCCCCATCACACCCCCCGGCTCATCCGAACCACCCCCCTCCCGCACCTTTGGCATTGGTGGCAGGCGCCTTAACCACTGCGCCACGGACCGGACCGTTTGGGCTTCACCTTCTAATAATGATGTACTAGTTCAGGCTAGTTCAAGTGTGATGTGCTAACCTAAAACTATTCTGGCCCCACCCCAGAAATCACGTTTCTATTTTTTGATGCGTGTCCGCATAGGGCACAGGTCGGTGAATTTCGTCACTACAACAGTTTGGTGGTTGCACCATAACATGGATGAAACGTTGCAGAACTCCTTTGTTGTACCCACGGCCACATTTCCAAGATTTTGGAGGTGTCATCTAACGACTTTGCAGGATATGGCCCAACCATGATAATTCAAAGGTGGTGCCAGATTAGCTTGGCGTCTTATGGCATCAGGCTAATCTGACACTACCCTTGAATTATCATGGTCTCCTGCTGTATGTCATTGGGGTTAAATAGGTTAAAATAAAAAGATGGGCATTCCTGTCACTGTCACCTCTCACTGTAAGCTGTTCCCTAGGTTGACAGACATACCATAATGACCGTGGAAAAGACATTTAACCCTTTTTCGGCCGAGAAGAATTGAAGTTTGAACACCACCCAACTACAAGATGTAGATCCTCATGAGCCCCCGCAGCGCTGCCTCTTGCTGAAACCACTGTGTATCAGAGTTCTTTGTACTGCAGGGGATCTTTGACGTTGCATTTACAGGGCCCACTCGGCACCGGCCTCCACATGGCGTGGGTGGGTAGTCCACTCAGTCCCTGACTGAGTGGGCTAGCAGAGGGGTGCCATCTTTGTCCAGGATTAGGACTTGATGTCAGCAGATATGTTGTTCAGTCTTTTTCACTGGTCTGGTTTTTAAGGAGCTGTGCTAACCCAGGTCGTACCATGTTGGATTGGTCCTTAAAAATATTCGTGACTTTTTGGATCCCAAGTGTTTGCCGTGCTTGGAGACCCGTGTCGGGGGAGAAGAGGATCCTGGTGGCTGAGGTTCCCTTTGGGCTGTGGCTCACTGGTGCCAACACTCCACTTCAGCCTTGACTTCTACCTAAACGGGAGACTAGTCGTACCGGCCTAGTCAATCGGCTCTTGTCACGTTGAGCCCTATCCCACTGTTGACATGCGGGTTGCTATGCTGAGCACCATGCTATAGCCTCAGCTGCTGATTAGGTGCTTTACGCCAGTATTCCCCCTGCACTCAACGGTGTGATAGAAGGCGGTGGCTCAAACGGTTCAATCGGGCTTACCCCCTTGAGTATATCTTTCGGGCAGTCTCCATTGTGCGTTGGCTGGAGAACCGCCGACATTTGCACTTTCCCTTGTTGGGCTCTGTGGCGGGCGGGGACCCCCGGGGGATGAATATCTCTACCATTATAATATGGAAAAAAACAAAAAAAAACCAAACTTGCACAGAAGCGGCACATAGCCACCAACATTGAAAATGACAGTGACTCGGACTGTGTGGAAGCGATGCCTCAGGCATCGGCCGTATGGCCTCGCTTCCTCATTGTCCATAGCAAGGTGAAGGAGAAACCAGTTACCAAGCTGCATCCTTTTCTGGTGGGGGAGACCCCCAGGAGCCATGTTGGCAGGCCTGACGCCCAGCGCCTCAGGTCAGGTGACTTGCTGGTGGAGTGCCGTACCCGGGCACACACCAGCGGGCTACTGAGGCTCTCTTCCTTCGGAGACACTCCAGTGGAGGTCACACCCCACAAAACTATGAATTTGTCAAGAGGCGTAATCAAAGATCAAGCTTTGGCAGAACTGTCAGAAGATGAACTTGTACAGAACCGTAAGTCTCCGGGGATGACTTACGTCCGGCGCTTCACTTCCAAGCGAGGTGGTGGGGGGATCCGTCTCCCTACCATCATCCTGACGTTTGGCACCCCCACCCCTCCTACTACCATCTGGGGAGGTTACTACTCCTTGAGAGTGAAAAAGTACGTCCCTCTCCCCCTCCGGTGCTTTAAGTGCCAAAAGTATGGCCATGGGCAGAAGACATGCCGTCAGGCAGAGGCTGCATGCGCCCGTTGCACTAAGCCCGGACACTCTGCTGAGTCCTGCACAGCCACCCCCCTGTGTGTGAATTGCCAGGGGGCGCATATGGCTTCGGATAAGAAATGCCCTCTTTGGATATCCGAGTGCAAGATTCAGCAGGTGCGTGTGGAGAAGGGGCTGTCCTTTCTGGATGCAAAAAACTGGTTGAAGGCCCTGGTGCAGCTGCGGCTGCCCCAACCTCTAAGACCTAAGTGTATACTTTCAGTGCAGCGGTGGCAGGCAAGCGCCCCACAAACGACTTTTCATGTCAAACCCCAACTTCTTGGTTGGGGGCGGAGCCTCGGCTCATCTCGCCAATGGAGAGTAACCCTCCTGCGGTGGTGAAGAGGAGCCAGGGAACGCAGAAGGCGGACACTGCCGGTCCGGTTGTGCCGCCTTCTGTTGCCCAGTCAGTCAACTCCAAAGGCTTCTGGCTCTGGTTAGCCTTCTAAGGCCGCTAACTCTAGCGGCAGGGGTCTAAGAAATCTATGGGACCGCTGTGCACACGTGCCCAGAAGGGGAACACTGATGTCCCCCTTCAAAACAAATATGCTGCACTGGAGGAGCGGATGGAGGGAGTGGAAGTTGTCGTTGCTGATGCTGCGGCAGCTCCACCCCCTTCATCTCCGAAGAACCAGAGGAGGCCCGGGAGCCGGCCCCCCTCTGTTTCTTCAACGTGTTCCAAGGCAAAGGAAAAAGGGGGGAAAAAACTCTTCACCCCCAGATAAGACATAATCATGTACTCTATGCTTCAGTGGAATTGTCGTGGTTTTCAAGCTAACTTTGAGGAATTACGTCTTTTAGTCAAGTTCTATAACCCCTCAGTAATATCTCTTCAGGAGACTTACCTGAAGACTTCTGACCCTGTGTCCTTTAATGGTTTTAACGTTATACATAAAGGCTCTGATTCGGAGAGGCGCTCGGGTGGAGCGGCTCTTCTCATTAGTAGCCAAATTTTATGTAGCCCCGTTAGCATTGACACCTGTCTTCAGGCTGTCGGGTTACCTTGAAGAAGACCATCACCATATGCAGTGTTTACCTGACACCATCGCTGCAGGTATGTAGTAATGATATTTTTAACTTAGTAGATCAGCTGCCCCCTCCCTTTATTCTCATGGGGGGTTTTAACGGTCACGCTCACCTTTGGGGTGGTGACCACTATGATGGCAGAGGTCAGATGTTAGAAGATGTTTTTTCTCACCTTAACCTATGTGTCTTTAACGATGGCTCACCTACGTACTCTAACCCAGGTTCAGGATCTAGTTCTGTTCTAGACCTCACTGTGTGTGATCCTCCTCTCATGCTGGACTTTGACTGGAAGGTTCACAACGACCTTTGTGGTAGTGACCACTTCCCAGTAGTCCTGTCATCGGTCGGCTGTGATGAGGATTCGCCGATGGGGCGCTGGAATCTCAAGAAAGCTAACTGGCCTCTGTTCGCCTCCCTCTGTCAGTCTCGTCTTACAGAGGAGGTGGTCATGTCAGCTGAAGAACCTGTTTCTTGTTTTACTTTTATTTTGTTTGACATAGCCGGTGAAACCATTCCTAGAACTTCCACATCAGTCCCTCGGAAGCCGAGAGTACCATGGTTCAATGAAGAGTGCCGCAAGGCCCCAAAAATGCGCAAATCTGCTCAGCGATGTGCTTTTCGTAATCCATCGCAAGCAAATATTTTAACATTTAAAAGACAGTGGGCGAAAACCCGTTACATTTTTAAACGTGAACGCCGTGCTTCCTGGAGACGCTTCGTCTCATCTTTATCTTCTAGGACTCCATCCCAAAAAGTCTGGAAGGCTGTTCGAAGAATTAGGGGCAGGGGTGGCTCGGCTTCTGTCGGCCATCTTAGAGATGGTGCCAGTTTGGTCACAGATAAAAAGGCTGAGGCCAATTTGCTTGCCTCCACCATTGCCCATAATTCTTCAACAGAGCATTATTCACCTTTCTTCCAGAGAGAGAAGGAGAAGCGACAATCTTGTGCTTGTGATTTTATATCGGATAACTCAGAAGACTATAATGCCCCTTTTACGTTTTCAGAATTGCAGCAAGCCATGCAGAAATGTAGTACTCTGCTGCTGGATTAGATGCCATCCATTATCAGCTCCTAACACATCTGCCTGAGGATTCACTCCTTGTACTTCTCAAGGCCTTTAACCATATCTGGATAACCGGTCATTTTCCGCCATCTTGGCGCCAGGCTGTGGTTGTGCCAATCCCCAAGCCGGGTAAGGATCCTTCCGACCCGGGCAGCTACCGGCCAATAGCTTTGACATCATGTTTATGTAAGACTATGGAACGCATGGTCAACGCCCGACTGGTGTGGCATCTTGAGTCACGTGGTCTCATCACAGACCTCCAGTGCGGTTTCTGGCGGTAATGTAGTACAACTGACCATCTAGTCTGCTTTGAGTCTTTTATCCGAGATGCTTTTGTCAACAAGCAGCATGTCTATGCAATTTTCTTTGATCTTGAAAAGGCATATGACACTACCTGGAAGTATGGTATAATGTCGGATTTGTTGGACATGGGTTTTAAAGGGCACCTGCCTGTTTTTATTCACAATTTTTTGTCTAACAGGTTGTTCCATGTCCGTGTGGGATCCACCCTCTCCGACTCCTTTGAACAGGAGATGGGTGTCCCGCAGGGCAGCATTCTGTCTCCTGTTTTATTTAGCATTAAAATAAATAACATTGTAAAGGCCGTCAAGGATGATTCTGAATACTCTTTGTTTGTGGACGACTTTGCTTTGTGTGCATGAGGTCGAGGACTTGCGTCCCTTGAGAGGCGCTTGCAGCTGTGCGTTGATCACATCCACGGGTGGGTGTCTCTCAACGGATTCAGGTTCTCGCCCTCCAAGACGGTCTGTGTGCATTTTACCAACCAGACGAAATTTTTTTTCCAAAACCTAGCCTGAGCATTGCTGGAGTGCCAATTAAGGTGGCTGAAGAGGCAAAGTTTTTGGGGGTCATCTTTGATAAAAGATTGACCTTCTGCAACCATGTAAACTACCTTAGAACCTCTTGTCAGAAGGCCCTCGACATTCTTCGTGTCGTTGGTCGTACTGACTTGGGTGCAGACCGCATTGTCTTGCTTCGACTGTACGGGCTCTTGTTCGGTCCAAACTGGATTACGGCTCTGTGGTATATGGCTCGGCTTCCAAGTCTGTTCTACAGCGTCTGAACACAATTCACCATCAAGGACATCTCCAGTTCCTAGTCTGTATGCCGAGGCAGGGGAGCCTTCTCTCAGGCTCCGCTGCATCCGCCTCATGCTCAGCTACGTTCTGAAGCTGAAGGCCCATCCAGACAATCCTGCCTATGATTGTGTTTTTAACCCGTTGTTTGCAGAGATTTATGATGCCCATCCGGGAGCTGTCCGTCCACTTTCCTTCCGTGTCCGACCTCATCTGCAGGCGGCTGGAGTGGACCTGGACAAAGTTTTGGAATCTCTGCAACACGTCACTCCACCCTGGCTACTACCAGTTCCTGACATCTTGCTGGACTTGACCGCCCACAAGAAAGATTGTACTCCACCAGCCATATACCAACAGAGCCTCAATGAACTCCTTTCAAGTTTTCCTGGCTATTGTCGTCTTTATACGTATGGGTCCAAGTCTGAGGATGGGAGAGTGGCTGCGGCTGCAGTGTCCTCTTGCCATACTAGACGCCCATTTAAGCTCCGTCTCCCTGACCATTCCTCTGTATTTAGTGCAGAACTGCTGGCACTCAAGCATGCCTATCAGTCTTGGGAAAGGAACTTCCTGATTCTGTCTGACTCTTTCTGCCCTGCAGGCCTTTCAGGGCGCGGGAACAGACCATCCACTGCTGGTGCAGATTAGAGAGCTCTACGCAGACTTGAAGGAATATTATGACATCATGACATCATTTTTATTTGGGTCCCGGGCCATGTGGGCATCGAAGGCAACAGAATCGCAGATTCTGCTGTCAACAGTGCCCGCAGTGACCCTGTCCCTGACACAGACTGTTTATAGTGATTTTAAACCTGTGATTAGTGCGTACATAGCCCGCGAGTGGCAGTCCGAGTGGGACAAAGAGGAAGGGAACAAGCTTCATGAAGCTCTTCCTACGGTGTCCGACAGTCTACCTTTCCGCTGCGGCAGCCGCCGTGAGGAGACTGTCCTTGCTCGGCTCCACATCGGGCACACGTATGTTACGCACTCTTACTTACTTAAACAGGATGAGTGTCCATGGTGTTTTGCCTGTGATGAGCAGGTTTCTGTTCGACACTTTTTGCTGTATTGTGCTGATCTAATTGACACAAGATATAAACACTTCACAGCAGACTCTTTGAAGGTTTTGTTTCAGGATGTTCCCCTGGACAAAATCTTCAATTTCTTGAGAGAATGCAATATTTTTAACAAGATCTGAGCATTCATAGACTATGTGAATATTTTTTATTTGCCCTTTTTGAGAGTCTGTATACGTTTCTTTTAAAGACTTGTGCGACATTTTAGCCTGACATTTTTAAGCTATATTTACATCTTGTCTTAAGACCTTGCTTTTAGTCTGGCTGACCAGATTTTTACCCATCCCGCCGTGAGATGGCCTTAGTCGCCTGCTCGGCGTTAAACCCAAATAACTAACTAACTAACTGCATTTACAGTGATGTCAAAAACACAGTGTATGTCCACTGGCAATGAGGGAGTTAACTGTGCATCTTTCCTGCAGGAGGCATTCGTTGGTAGCAGTCATGGAGTTAATTGTAGGTGGTATCCTGGTCAGTCTATACTTTGTTTTAGTGTCAGGGCTCAACGTCACTGAATCAGTGAACGAGTCCTTGATTAATCAACGCCTATTAAACTGTGAAGAGTTTCCCTCTCTGATATTGCAAGAGAAACATTACCTGTTCCTGACAGTCAAAGGGTTAATATTGGAATAGGGTGAGCAAGAGTCATAGCTCCGAAAGAGACTCTGTTTATGATGGCTGTTGTGTCCCAATACTGAGCCAAAACTAGTTGCATGAAAACAATTCTTATTGTGTGCCAGTTTTTTAAATTACCCTCTGTGTACCAGTCTAGTACTTTGAATGGTAAACAGTACCAGCGGCTCCATACAAGCTGACATGAACTAACGTGTCATGGGTTCTACATACTCTTCGACCTTTTTCTTATAGATTTCATAACATGCTTTTCTGATAATTACATCATTTGTTCCAGGATGAAAAATGTTGAGAGCAATATGGAGACAGCCATCGAGTTTGCCCCTGAAAGTTTTGGTCAGGTGACCATGCTGTACATTGACTGTATGGTCAACGGACACCCTGTCAAAGCTTTCGTTGATTCAGGTGAGCTTTTTGTTTTATTGTGATCATTTTATCGCTCGTGTGAACAAAAGTCACCTTTTATCTGCTTTTCTGAGGCAGTTTACTGAGGCTAAGATTCCTCACATGAAAACTACTAAGTTACTTTAGATGCCTAGATTATTGCACGAAAACGTTTCGCATACCTACAGTTTTCAGACATCAATTGAACCTGCAAATTAATGAAAGTTCATTTGACAACAGTGGAGGTATTTCACCTAACCTATTCCTGTAGGAATCATCACGACAAAAATTGCTTCTGACACACAAAGGGTTAATAATACACATATAGCAGAACCTGTTTGAAAGACCAGCCGTCTGATAAATCACCTGCCATTAAAGACCATCTTTTAGGTGGATGTGACTGTAGCCACCGAAATGCTGGTCTTCAATGACACTGCAATGACAGGTGATTATTTTTGTCATTTAACCCATATCATACTGAGGCTAAAAGCTTCAAATTTGTACACTGCCATATGCAAGCTACATTATAGTACTTACAGATAAGGATATAGACCAAGGCAATGGCTTTAGTTCAAGGGTGGTGCCAGAATAGCTTGGCGCCTAGAGGCGCCAAGCTATTTTGGCACTACCGTTGAACTATTTTAGTCAAACTTATTTCACACACTGGTGTATTCCCAATGATAAGGGTTAAGAGCACATTTTTCTTGCAAAGCTGTAGATAATAGACAGCCATTTTGCAGTACGTGTTGAGACTGAGTGTTACAATTTTTCTCTGTCTGCAGGAGCACAGATGACAATAATGAGCCAGGCGTGTGCAGAGAGGTGTCACATCATGCGGTTAGTCGACACACGGTGGGCGGGTATTGCGAAGGGGGTGGGCACGCAGAAAATCATCGGTCGTGTGCATTTGTGTAAGTCCTGTGCTGTTGTGTGGGGGGCATTTTTAGGGGTGTGGCACACAGAAATTTAGAAGCCACATGCTTTTGCTTTTGTGGACATTTTTGTGCGTCTGGCTTCCTTTTATGCAGTATTTTAGTTTGAATGCAAGTTGTGATTTCCAATGGTGGCAAGTCAATAAAAAATGCTTGCTTGGCCTGCATTTCATGTCAGATATGGTGCCATCTGAAAATGCAGCTTGCAGGTGGCTTGTTTTGCTTGCATAGAAGAACTCTCCTCACATAATGTGACGTATGAGTCTCAGTGCATTTGTGCAGAGCTTGAAATATTTGTAACTGTTGAATGGACCGTTGTCATCAATTTTTCCATTCTGATTTTGTGAACATTATTTACCTTTTTTTAATACAATTGTAAATTTGTATGTACTTTAATTTACATAAAACGTTTTAACACATTTAGCCCCAAGTCCACATTTCCTCAATTTTGGAGGTGTCACTTATATACCAGTTGCAGGAGATGGATGGACCATGATAATTCAAGGGTAGTGCTAGATTTTAATTTGCTATTCAGGCACTACTCTTGAATTACCATGGTCCATCCATCTCCTGCTGTAGGGCATTGGGGCTAAATAAGTTAGTATAGTGACCTCCGCAATCTCTTACATTTGCCCCATTTACTTTGGTCTAAGTCTAATTGTTTTGCTTTTTGCTATGGCTGCGGCCCACCGTGCCTCTGCCTGACTATGTCCCCTTATAGGTCAAATTTCTGTCCCCTGCTCCGATGCAGGTCAGATCAAGATCGGGCAGATGTTCTTCCAGACGTCCTTCTCCATACTGGAGGATCAGCCCATGGACATGCTGCTGGGGCTCGACATGCTGAAAAGACACCAGGTCAGTAGGGGTGGGTACGCAATGGGGGAACCATCCTCAGTCCTGGGATCTGGTTCAACTCTTAAATAATCCTAGAAAGCTGAATTTCAGTTTGTAATTTCAGAGAGCACAGCCCTTCACGTCTTCAGCCATCCTGTTCTATCTGCAAGAGGCATGAATTCCCATGGGCCCCTGCATGCGCAGGGGCCCATGAGAATTTGTCTCATGCTGGCCATGGGGCTTGTGGTCTCGCGAGATTTCTATTATCATGGTAAACATGGCAGCCTCCACAGTATACACGTGGTTCAGCGGGCGTTACCGGGCGTTCTATGCACAAACGCTGTGTGTTTTCAGCGGGCGCTGGCGGGCGCTCTATGCAGAAGAGGGTTAACTCAATCAGCACTGGCTGTTTTTTCGTTAGCAATGCTCTGTATACTGGCTGTTTCGATGGGTTAGAAAAAAAATCATTAAAAAAAAACTTTCTGACAAATGTAAATACAAATTTCAGGTTAGTTGATTAGTAAATGAGTGCATGCATATACAAAATTTTGAGTTACTAACCCCAAAAATGTATATTCTGGAGCATAGTAAAGATACCATTTATTTTCCACACTGCACTTCCAAGTGTAATCGGTTATCAGTTCACTTGTGACCCACCGAACAGTTCAATCAGATGCATTCTTCTCACTCTCTGCTGTTTCAAAATCGCTATCACTGTCTTCATCAGCCTCTTCTGCATCAGAATCCTCAATCTGGATGATTTCTATCACTTCTCTGACAGTAAATTGACGATTACTTTGTGCTCTTGTTGTGAGTGAAGCACGCAGAAACGCCATGTTGTTTCGCAAATGTAAGCAAAGCTAGTATGTTCGAAAACCACGCTCTACTACAGTAACTGTGAGGCCTAGTGATAAAAATAGGTATGAAGGTCATTGTACGAAAACAGAGCTGCACACTAGGCAGGTTAGTTTCGTATTCAGTAATCCCCAGTTCTTGTAGAAGGCGGCCAACTTCACAAACCGCGATCGCGGTGATCAGAGTGCAAGCGTTGTGCAGGCCATCACCGGGATCGCGGTGATCCGGGTGGAGTGAGTTAACCCTCTTCTGCATAGAGCGCCCGCTGAAAACACACAGCGTTTGTGCATAGAACGCCCGCTGAACCACGTGTATACTGTGGAGGCTGCCATGTTTACCATGATAATATAAATCTCGCGAGACCACAAGCCTCATTTTCGCGATTCTTTCCACTTCCTGTCAAAGCACGCCATGTGCATTTTAGACGTTTCCTTACGGAGCAACAAATTTTTGAAGTTTCAAGTGCGAATCGAGCGTCAGTAAGAATGGCTGGCCTCGAACTGTGGTGATCATTGGTGGGGGAGAGCAGTGACTATGAAGATTATGAGGGATTTACAGACCAAGACTTGGTGAAAGTGGATAGAAGAGGGGTAGAGTCTGACTTAGATTTGGAATGGGATGACTTGGGGATTGTTGTTTTTTTAGTCATCATCATTGTCTGAGGATGAAGCTTGTGATCATCAGCAAGATTTACAGTACTTAAAACAGCAGTTCATTCAACTTTAGATTTTTTTCTCCTTTATTTTCTTACACATTTTACAGCTCCACAAATGTTTATTTTATATCTTTATTGATTTAACACTTTAGAAAAAAATAATTGCTCTTTCTCAAGACTTGTCTAAATATTTTTAAACATTAAAAAAAAAATGTCACCCATTCAAAATTAGGGAGTTGATTCCCTTTGGTGATATTTTCAAGAGCCGCCTGGCATATGCACTTGCATGCAGAAGAGGGTTAAGGAGTCATTTTCAGACATTTCACTTTTTTGCACTGTCGCCCGTGGGTACACACAAAAATCGAGAGAGTGGAAAGTATAACTGGAGATAGATTGACCATGATATTGGTCATTTGATATCTCATCACCAAGCTGACTGCTGCTGCTGACGATATTGTTTGTTGGAAAGGAGGCATGTAAGCATCTTTTCCACTGAACTGTATCAGCAGTAGCGGTCGGGGGGTCAGCATGGGTGAGAGTGAGGTGTCCTAGAGAATCTCAGAAAGCTGAATTTCCCTTTAGCTTCAGTCAGAACAGCCCTTCAGCAGCCTGTTACATATGCAAGATTTATTTATTTTCATGAGCCCCTGCGTCTGCAGGGACTCATGAGAGTGTAATAAGAATAAGAATACTTTATTATCTCAAAAAGAGAAAATTTGTTTCGCCACCTCGGGTGCAACTCACAACCAAAGTTTTCAAACAAATGGACAATGGTTCGCGACGGGTGAAGCCCGTCGCCAAGGCATCTAACGTCTGACACTAATGGCCTCAACCCGACCTGAACCTCCCTAACACAAGTAAAGACGGCCCTATCTTAGTGTAACACAGGCAGACTTTCCCCCAGTTGCATGTACAGACTCTCGCACAACAGATGCATACACCGCCACTGACTCAGTCGGGCGTATTCACCCGGTAACACTCAACACACAGGCTTTCTTTCTAACGACGACGTTTATAACAAATAATGCAAGAAATGCTCGAAAGATTATCGCAACTATGTACACAACACCTTCCCCACTACCAGCACATCAACACCACATACACAATATCAATGTCAGGCTAAGTAGCTGTCTCTCACAATCCAACCTGTTTTGGTGTTCTCGCCTGGTTACATTCAGTCCTTTTCACGTCTAGGCATGCAAGTCCTTTGTAGTACACTCCCGAGTCGTTCCGTCTTTCGTACTGTGGACGTCTTTGTAGCTCGTTCTGTAGCGCAGTCCTTACTGTGACCCGGGTGTCTTGGCACCGGTCGTTCACTCACTCAGTGAAGAGTTGGAGAGATGACCTCGCAATAGGTCCCTGGTGACTGACGTCTCGGCGTCCATCGCTCCAATCTCCGACAAGCACTCTGAATTCTAGGTTTCAGAGTCTTGGAATACGGGCTAAGGTATCACACACGTCTGTCCACACTGACAGTATACTTACTTACTTACGCCTGTCACCCCTACCCGGGTATAGGCCGTCGACGAGAGACCTCCAGCAACTCCTGTCCTGTGCTTCTCCTTCGATTCTACTCCAGGTGGTTCCCAGTCTCTTGATGTCTGCTTGGAACTGACAGTATAGCCCTGTACTAACATTCCTACAGCTCTGTTCGCCTGAGCTCACTAGAAACTCCCCGTGCCAAACGTTCCTTTAAGATTTCACATGGGCCTCGTGCCACACGAAATACCTGTCACAAACAAACCGCTAACAAAACTGTACCGTATTAAACCACTGTGTGAACCATATGCGTGCGCATAGAGTTTCATCACACTTAGTATGTCTGTAACACATAATATAATGTTTTTAAACTTTCTGCTTGGCTGAGACTAGTTGCACAAATAACAAAAATATGCACACAATAAAAACGACCCCAAATACTTTCACAGTTGCTACCTGGGGGCGGCCGTCGCCATAAGAACAGCGCCGGCTATTAGACAGTCGTTCCGGCATAAACAGTCACCACCTTAATTATACTGAACTTAACTAGTATATAACTTCATAGTCATTTTTAAAGCAATAGTAGTAGAACTGCATCATTAACGTGAAAGCAGTCCAAAATGGTTTATAAAGAGTACATATGCTGTTGTTAGAAACAGTCACTGCGTCTTGGAGGTGTCTGTCATCACATTCGGCTGGAATGTGGGGCCAGAAGCTTGCTGGTACTCGCTTCGTTGAATGCACTAGCGCAGGCAGTGATGTTGAGCGTGGCGTGGGAAGAGCCACTCCTGAGATGATGAAAGGGGGGAAAGCACGTTGGTTGTATTGCCACAGCATAACGTGCGCTGTTCTTCTGATACCCGTATGGTACAACAAGAATCAGCGTGTATCAACTCCCAGCATCACACAGTGGAGAAAAATATAAAATCCAATTAACAGTCACAGCACATCAAATTGCCAAAAGTCATCAAAAACAAATTACCGGTCGTGATGCAGCATTGCAGGACCTGACATCGTATATCAAACAAAGGTACAATGTCTGCTAGAATACTGCTGGTGACGACCATTTCTGCCGGAGCGGGCGGCCAGGAGGTGTTGCATGGCCGCCATCTTGTCTAGAATGTATGACTCTTGCTGTCACAGGTTGGCCACATGTCATCAGTTAATGTCTCTTGCGGGCCAAGGATCGTGTGGCTTAGTGTTAGTTAATGGATTGGCTGTTTTCAGTTATGTTAGTTTGTCGCACAATCGCACATGGGTAAGTTTAACCCTTTTAGCCGTAAGGCCCCATTTCTCACGTTTTGGAGGTGTTGCCTAACGACTATGTACCAGTTGTAGGAGATGGATTGATCATGATAATTCAAGGGTAGTGCTAGATGAGTTTGGCGCCTTGAGGCGCCAAGCTCATCTGGCTCTACCCTAAATTATCATGATCAATCCATCTCCTGCTCCAGGGTCCCGGGGCTAAGAGGGATAACATCTTTTCCAGCGAGGGGTATTATCAGTAGCAGACTACCAGTCAAGGGGTTCATACTGTGTCATCAGGTTTTGTAGTGCCTTTACTTTCTTACTTACGCCTGTCACCCCTACCCGGGTATAGGCCGTCGACGAGAGACCTCCAGCAACTCCTGTCCTGTGCTTCTCCTTCGATTCTACTCCAGGTGGTTCCCAGTCTCTTGATGTCTGCTTGGAGGTCTCGACGCCAGGAGTTTCTCGGCCTACCTCTTTTCCTCTTTCCCTGGGGGTTCCATGACAATGCCTGCCTAGTGATACTGGAAGCTGGCTTTCTCAGACTGTGACCGATCCATCCCCATCTTCTTCGCCCAATTTCATTCTCTGCTGTTATCTGCTCTGTTCTCTCCCAGAGTCTGACGTTGCTGATCTTCTCTGGCCAGTGGATTTTCAAAATTCTTCTAAGGCAACTGTTCATGAAGGTCTGTACTCTGTTGACTGTGGTTTTTGTCAATCTCCATGTCTCTGCTCCATATAGGAGAACTGCTTTTACATTGGAGTTGAAAATCCGGACTTTGGTGTGTTGTGACAGCTCTCTGGAACTCCACACTTTTTTCAACTGGAGAAAGGCTGCTCTGGCTTTACCGATTCATGCTCTGACATCTGCATCAGTGCCGCCTTTTTTGTCTATGATGCTCCCGAGATAGGTGAAGGACTCCACCTCCTCCAACGGGGTGCCAGCAAGCAAGACTGGTTCTTCCCTGGTTGCGTTCAGCCTCATTGTCTTTGTTTTCTGTTTGTGAATGGTGAGGCCCACTTGGGACGAGATGTCAGCAAGCCTTGTGGTCTTGTCCTGCATTTGTTGATGAGTGTGGGACAGTAATGCCAAGTCGTCTGCAAAATCGAGGTCGTCAAGCTGTGTCCACTGTATTCCACTTTGTCTGTGCTCTGTGGTCATCTTCATGACCCAGTCTATGGCCAGTAGGAAGAGGAACGGAGACAGCAGACACCCCTGCCTGACACCAGTTCTGACCTGGAGCTCTCTGGTGAACTGCCCTTCGTGGATCACGCGACATGTCATGCCATCATAGCTGCTCTTGATCAGGCGGACGAGCTTTGTGGGTACACCGTAGTGTCGTAGGAGTTTCCACAGAGTCTCTCGGTCCACGCTGTCAAATGCTTTCTCATAATCCACAAAGTTGACGTACAGCGGGGAGCTCCACTCCAGAGACTGTTCCACGATGATGCGGAGAGTGGCGATCTGATCTGTACATGATCGGTTCTTCCTGAATCCTGCTTGCTGGTCTCTCAGCTGGGGGTCAACGGAGCTCTTCATTCTCTCTAGGATGATCCTGTTGAAGACCTTTCCTGGTACTGACAGCAAGGTGATTCCTCTGTAGTTGGAACACTTGCTGAGGTCGCCTTTCTTGGGAAGCTTGATTAGGTACCCCTCCTTCCAGTCAGCTGGCATCACCTCCTCTTCCCAGATCTTTCCAAACAGTGGGTACAGCATCTCAACTGTTGTCTCTAGGTCTGCTTTCAGAGACTCCGCTGGGATGCCATCTGGCCCTGCTGCTTTGCCATTCTTCAAAAATGCCACTGCTTTTCTGATCTCTTCCCGGCTGGGTCTGTCACAGCTGATGGGTAGGTCGGTCTCTGTCGGGGGGGGGGGGGGTCTGTTCAGTAACTCTTCAAAATACTCGGCCCATCTGTCGAGTTGGTCTGCTCTGTCTGCAATAGGCTTGCCTTCTTTGTCTTTTACTGGTCTTTCTGTATGGCCATACTTACCCGACAATCTTCTGGTAATGTCGTAGAGCTGTTTCATGTTGCCGCTGCCTGCTGCCTTTTCTGCCTCTGCTGCCAGGCTGTCTGTGTAGGCCCTCTTGTCTGCCCTGATACTCCTCTTCACCTCGCGGTTGGCTTCCGAGTATTCCCCCTGTGCCCTTACTTTGGCTGCTCTCGTGTGACTGTTGTTGACCGCTGCTTTCTTCTGCTTCCTCGCTTCTATCTTCTTCAAGGTCTGTGCCGACAGCCAGTCCTTGTGGTGGTGTTTCCTGAACCCTACAGTGTCTTTGCAGGTTGAGTTCAGCGCCTCTCTAACTGCCTTCCACTGCTGCTCTGTGGTGACCGCCTCCTCTTCATTTACTAGCTCCTGTAGCGCTTGAAACCGGTTGGACAGCACCAGTTTGAACTCTTCTCTAACTCCAGTTTCTCTCAGGAGGCCTACATTATAGCGCTGTCTTCTTGTTGTCTCTGTGCGGCTTTTCTTTAGCTTGAGCTTCATTCTTAAGGTAAGCAGATGGTGGTCTGAGGCGACATCTGCTCCCCTCCTCACTCGAACATCTTGAAGGGATCTTCTAAATTTCTTGCTAATGCAGATATGGTCTATTTGGTTCTCTGTTGTATGGTCAGGTGAGACCCAAGTTGCTTTGTGTGTTCTTCTGTGTGGGAAGATGCTGCCTCCAATGACAAGTCGGTTTAGAGCACAAAAGTCTACAAACCTCTCCCCGTTCTCACTCATCTCCGAGCCTAGTCCCTGTCTCCCCATCACCTCTTCGTATCCGGTGTTGTCCTCCCCTATTTTGGCATTAAAATCGCCCATGACGATGGTGATGTCTCGCTCCGCACATTTGTCCACGGCACTCTGGAGTCGGTCGTAGAACTCTTGTTTCTCTTCCTCGTCACTGTCATTGGTGGGCGCATAACACTGGATGACGTTCAGCTTGAGCTTTTTCTTGGTTCTAAAGGCTGCTGTTATAATTCTTGGCCCAAGAGGTTCCCAGCCCATCAGCGCTCTCTGTGCCACTGGTGACAGCATGAGTGCTACTCCTTCTGTATGGGGGGCATTCTCCTCTTCATGACCTGAATACAGAACCATCTCCCCACTTAACAGCCTTTTCTGGCCAGACTGCGTCCATCTGGCTTCACTGATGCCTAGCAGGGAAAGGTTGTACTTTTGCATTTCCGCTGCTATCTGGGCGGCCTTGCCGCTCTGGTACATGGTCTTGACGTTCCATGTGCCCATGGTTGTATCCCTGGATAGAGAGAGGCGGCTCGGTCCTGTGGCTTCTGAAGACTTCCGGCTTTCACCACAGGACGTCATAAGTCTTCTAGTTGAGGAACCTTCCTCCTCCAGGAAAGGAATTACTGTTAGTCTTTTCGTCTGCGTTTTTGTAGCTATTTCCTTTTTTGCAGGGTGGGGAAGCTACCCCCACGCCCAACCCCCTTACTAGGAGGACCAGGGGTTTTCTGTCGGGGTCACCTTCCCTTAGACCATGTTGGTTCACGGCACCTTATTTCATTCGGTGCACCCCTCTCACGAGGGACCCCCTATCCACCACCCAGGGGACGCGCCTCAACGCCGTATGGTCCCAGCGCGAGGTTGTAGTGCCTTTAGGAAGCACATCTGTGTGTTTTTTTTAGCACCACCTCCTGACCGACATTTTGTTTTCTGAAATGGAAAACAGTTTCAATAAAACAAAGTATGATAACACTGTCATGACTGTTTTAACCCATTTAATCCCATGGCCACATTTCCCAAACTTTAGAGGTGTCGTCTGACAACTGTGTACCAGTTGCATGAGATGGCGCCAAGCTTGTTTGGTACTACCCTTGAATTATCAGTCGATTCATCCCCTGCTATAGTGTTGCGGCAAATGGGTCAACTCATTGGAGACGTGTCATATACGTATCAGGCTCATGTAAGTTTGTGATTTATCCGAAGGTGATTTGTAGTAAATAACTTAAAATCACTTTGTATGTTGACGTTTCGTCATAAAGTTTGTCAGGTCGGCTAGATATTAACAGATAATGCAGTCCAAACAATTTTAGAGAACATCTGAACAAAGAAAGAAACATGCTTAGAAAAGACCATTACAACACAATTGTATTTGTAATAAATTGTGTTGTAACAGTCCTTTCTAAGGGCGTTTCTTTTTTCATTTGGATGTTCTCAGCATTTAACATGCATCCACTTTTTGGTCTATATTTCGTAGTAAAAAGTAATTGCCTTATGATATGTCTGGCGTGGTTGCAAGTCATTAGTGTCATTTGCTGAATATTATTGTTTGCATTGCAGTGTATTATAGATCTGCAGCATAATGCCCTCAAGTTTGGCACCAGTGGCACAGAAACGCCATTCCTTTCTGAGTCAGAACTTCCAGAGCATGCTCGTCTCAACAGCAACCCTAGCGATCACACGATGGATGACGACAGACAGCTCGCTGAAGCAATCACTCGATCACAGCAAGACGCAGGTTAGTGTGTGTTGGAAGAGGAAAATGTTACATTAACCCATTTAGCCCTGAGTCCCTACAGCAGGAGATGGATTGAGCATGATTGATAATTCCAGGGTAGTGCCCCATTAGCTTGGCGCCTTCAGGCGCCAAGCTAATCTGGCACTACCCTTGAATTATCATGTTAAATCCATCCCCTGCAACTGGTACATATTCATTAGACAACATATTTGAGAAATGGGACCTTGTGGCTAAAAGGGTTAAGGTGATTTTATCAAAAATGTTATTTTACTCACATTCTCTGGCATGCTCACTGATGCTGGCATGAAAAACTTTCAACTCGGATTTCTGTAAAAGTCTGCGACCCAAAAACGATACTCTTAATGTTAATTACTATGGAACACATTGGCATACAACATGTTAACATATATATATCAAAGCAAGGTTTTTGTCTGAAGTTTCTGTTGATATTTTGTCGGGTTTTGTCAGAGCGTGTCACAACTGAAATATGTGCACAGTTAATTTGCTGGCCTAATTTGCATGCTTGTGTGTATGCACAAAGGACTAATCTGAAATTCACAGGCTTCTTGTGATGAACAGGTTCTACAGCTGCAGCAGCCTCTACTACACCATCACAGCCAAAACCATCCACGTCAACCTCTCCTCAACCAGCCACTCGACCATCAGCCGGGCCATCTGCCACTAGCTCAGGCATGACGTTTTCTGAGACAGTTATCACGCAGCTGATGAAGCACGGGTTTTCTCGAGCAGCTGTCATGGAGGAGTTGAGACGCGCCAACGGAAATATGGACCAAGCTTTGGCTGCCCTTTTAGCAAAGTCATTGAGTTTTCAGTGATGCTGGGAGAATTGTGTATGTGCACGTGTGAATGGAAATAGAGCGAATGGCATAGTAAGCAGACGGCGGTGGGATGCTTTTTAACTCATTAAAGTCGTAAGCCCTGAGGACGAAATAATCAAATTTTTGTAGATATCCTGAGGCCTATATCACAGTTCTGGAGACAGATCGACCATGATATTTGAAGGTTGGCGTTAGAATAGCTTGGCGCCTAGAAGTGCCAAGCTATACTGCAGCCTTGAAATATTATGGTCGATCTGCATCCTGCTGTAGTCTTTCAGGGCTTTATGGGTTAAAGACGTACTGCATATGGATGTGGCATAAAGCCGTATATATATACGTCTCAAATCTGTTAACTCAATCATGCCAGGTAATGACTTTTGGTAACTTTGGGAGTTGTCTTTAACCCATTTAGCCTTGATGCACTGCAGCAGGAGATGGATTGACCCTGAAAATTCAAGCACTTATGTGGCTCTAGCTTTGAATTATCATGGTCAATCTATTTCCTGCAGCTGATACATGGTTGTTAGGTAACACCTCCTAAATGCAACCATGTGGTTAAATCGGTTACAGTCTGTGTGGGAGATGGACTAGCCATGATGCTGCAAGGGCAGTGCCAGGTCAACTTGGAGCCTTTCCAGATGCCAAGTTATTTTGGCACTGCCCTTGGACTGTCATGGCTGATCCATCTCACACTGTGTTGGGTGAGTGTGCTAACCCATTTAGCCCCGAGTCCCTACAGCAGGAGATGGATTGAGCGTGATGATTCAAGGGTAGTGCCAGATTAGCTTGGCGCCTGAAGGCGCCAAGCTAATCTGGCACTACCCTTGAATTATCATCCTCAATCCATCTCCTGCAACTGGTACATAGTCATTAGGCAACCTCCAAAATTTGAGAAATGGGACCTTGGGGCTAAAAAGGGTTAATGATGTTTTTGCAATGTGCATGATTCTGCTTTGGCATGGATACATTTAACACTTTGTGCAAGACCTCCCTAATGACGATGGAAAATTGGTCACCATAGATGTTTGATTGTTCTGACAGGTTTGACATCATCGTTTGTCTGCTGGTCAGTGATTTCAGGCCTTATTGCTGAACATCCGTACTGTCCAAATTACAGACCAGCACATATTTCTGTGTAACTGTGCATTGAGAAAGAGAGTGAGGTTGATGAATGTTATGCCTGTCGATGGAGCTTTTTTAACGTGCGTAATGATTCAAGTGTATTTATAGGCTACTCCCTGATGACTTTGCTTGAGATGTATGCTACTGTGTGTGTGTGCATGGTGTGTGTTTGTGATGCTCCTTCTGTTAGATACCCCTTCTGTAAAGTCTTTGTCTTGTTTAACTCCTTGACTCCCAATGGCTGCAAATTGTGTCTACGAGCAGGGCAGATCCAACGCCGAATAATCCTGTCAATCCGAGAAGCACTGATATACATTGTGTCGGCAAGAGGCAAACAATCTCAGGATTCTTTGCCTCTTGCAGTTGGGTGGTGTTTGCATTGCCCTGGCAGTGAAGGGGTTATGCCTTTTTGCAGCTGTGTATATTGTGTGCTGACTTGTGTATGAGAGAGTGATCAAAACGACTGCCTTGCTTGCTGGATGGCATTGTTGAGAAATATGCTACATGTACTTTGTGTTTTGACACCAATAATAATAATAATAATTACGGTATTTATAATGCGCTTATCTTATAATAATTATAACTCTAAGCGCACACTCACAACTCGCGCATGTATGCGCACGCTTTAGACAATGACTCACGTACCACAAACAGTGAAATACATTACGACGGTCAGCTTGGGGTGGGGAGTGCGGTGATATAGTGCTAAAACTGTTGAAAGAGGTGAGTTTTGAGGGCGGACTGGAAGGAGGAGAGAGAGAGTTTCTGACGGAGAGAGAGTGGGAGAGTGTTCCAGATGGATGGACCGTAGACGGAGAAGGAGCGGGGACCGAAAGTGTTAAGTTTGGTGCGAGGGATGTGGAGGCGGAGAGGGTCGGAGGCAGAGCGGAGGGAGCGGGAAGGTGTGTAGGGGTGAAGTAAGTTGGAGAGATAGGCAGGAGCGCAGTTGTTCAGGGATTTGTAGCAGAGAGACAGAACTTTGTATTGGATGCGTTGGGGGATGGGGAGCCAGTGAAGGAGTTTGAGCAGGGGTGTGATGTGGTCGGATTTTTTCTTTCTGAGGACGAGGCGGGCAGCATTGTTCTGGACGCGTTGGAGAGTGAAGATGGTGGAGTGAGGGAGACCGGAAAGGAGAGGGTTGCAATAGTCGATGCGAGATAAGATGAGAGAGACAGCAACTTTGGTGGCAGCTTCGGTAGTGAGGTATTTTCTGATTTGACTGATGCGGCGAAGGTGGAAATAGCATGCCTGGGTTGTGGCGGAGACGAAGTTGGTCATGGACAGAGAGGAATCGAGGATGACGCCGAGGTTCTTGGCCGAGTCAGAGAGGGAGATGGGGGTGCTATCGAGTTGAAGGTGGAGAGAGGGAGGGAGCTGGGAGAGTTTTTGGCGAGTGCCTACCAGCATGGCTTCCGTTTTGTCGTCGTTCAGTTTCAGCTTTTTTTTTTAATTCATCAGTTTTGTTAACAAAAGCATGCCTTCACTAATAGAATTATATTATAGTGTATGTGAACATTGTAAGTTAGTTATTGGGGTTTACCACTGAGCATGCTGCCAAGTCCATCTCACAGGGGGCATATCATAAGATTTTCTACGAAGCAAGTAGTAGTTACTAGTACTCCCTGCAACGTAGTTATGTACAAGTTTGCTCGTAGCTGTATTTAGATGTTTTCGTAGTTGAGGAGCACACATTTCAGTTTTGCTTTGTCACATGACAATACTAATGGTCCCTTTAGATTTTATGAAAAATTAAGTAAATCATGGTACTGAGAATTGGTTTCATTTTTTGCACATGTATAGAACCATTAATCCAAATTTGTTAAAACGTAAAACATTGTAATACCAGTTAAAAATTAAGTACCTGAAGCATGTACAATATAGTCACTTTTTGTGTATTTGCACTGGTTAGTTTTATTTATTAGGGTCATTTTGCTTTGTCGATATGTAATAAGCAGATTTTAATTTTATTATGGTTTCATTCTGTCTAGCTTAAGTAATGTTTCTTAACCTTTTGGCTGTGGGTAGTGCTTTTGGTTGCGGTGATTCCTGCAGGAATCACCGCAACCAAAAGCGCTACTCACAGCCAAAAGGTTAACCCCATCACAGCCACCAGGAAAATAATGTGTGTAGTACAGGTTTACGGCATCAGCATATCCATGTTTGTAAAAGTCAGATTTTCAATGTACATATATTACAACATTAAACATTCGTATTTTGCAACAGTTGGCATACTGCCTGTTGCCATTGCAGGGCAGAGATGAAGTCAGTTGTATGTTTTCTTCATTGTTGGAGAGCAGTTGTCTAAATTTTATGTTCGTGCAATATTAGTGTCACTGTACTACAGCCATTATGTGACAGAGGCCAGTATGAGCATTTTTGAGAAAAGCCACATTTTCATTGTGTGTTACGTGGCAGTCATTGTCGTATGATGCAATCACACAAGACATATGCACGTAGGGTTCTTGTAAAGAAACTTCACTCAGCTGCAACTCGTCGCACATGGCACAAGGTTGTAGACCACACTGGAGTAACAGTTCCAACAGTACTTTATTCTCACGATGTACTCTCAGCACAATGTGTCCACAAATGCATCCACACGATGATACAGTTTCGTACAATGCATCAGCAGTTTTGATACACTGTCTCCCCCATACAATGCACACACATTTATTTCATCAAAAACATTACCGATGACATGACAAATGGGAGTGTCTACTACTTGCTCAATTCTAGCCTACGAACCCGTTGTGTTAACACACAACCCGGGAGGCACTCGGGAAACCCCAGAGGGACCGAGAGTTGTCTCCCGATCCTGCCTATCCGGTGCGCCAGTCAGCTATGTAGGCTCACGACCTTCGGACGTGTTCTCTAGCCTCTCGCACTTGGTGTTTTGACCGGCTGGTCTTAGGTGCTATCGGCTCGGTGTGACTCAGAGAGTGCCCTCTTGATGACATGCACACAGTGTGGAGGATTCCAGTGGCCCTCGGATTCGCACCAGGTATCGGTGGCACAGCACTCCCTCCCGGCGGCGCTGTAGGTACGCACCTAGCTAGCTGGGAGTTAGCAATGGGAGGACGGTCAGGATAGCCGGTAGTTTCCGTTGCGGCACCCTCCTCCTATTCGTTATTCTCCCATTTGTCATGTCGTCGGTAATGTTTTTGATGAAATAAATGCATTTTTCTTTAAAAGGTATTTTTTCGAAAAATACTTACCGATGACATGACTCGGAGGACCCTCCCGCCTGCCCCGCTTGCCGCTGGTGAGCCTAGTATCTGACTGGCGAGTCAGGTGACTCGGAACCGGATAGGCAGGATCGGGAGACAACTCTCGGCCCCTCTGGGGGTTCCCCGAGTGCCTCCCGGGTTGTGTGTTAACACAACGGGTTCGTAGGCTGGAATTGAGCAAGTAGTAGACACTCCCATTTGTCATGTCATCGGTAAGTATTTTTCGAAAAAATACCTTTTAAAGAAAAATGCATATTTCCTAACACACTCTTTTATACTATTACAGATTTCGAGAACAATCTGGCAAATTGCACAACACAACCAATTAGAAAAAAACAACGTAACCAAAACTCATTAATATTCATTAAAAAAGACACTCTAGATCTATCTACAGTCTTCCACTAACATCTAGGCGCATTCCGTAAATGTTTCGAAATGTAGCCCATGCGTACCACAAAACTTTGATGTCGTATTCAAGGTCACTAGAATGAACGCACCTTTTCCGGGACCTTCCAAATTAATCTAGGTCCAACTTCGCAACAATGTACAACATCCTAGCTACACAACAAAAACTTTATCACAATTCTCCATGCAAAAGAAAACTAATCGTACTAAAAAGGTATGTGCTTCTTATTTAAAATAGCTGAACATCGGATCTTTCCTATGATAAACACACAGATTCCCTAAAAAGAATAACACAACCACAAACGTAACATTGTGCAACAATAAAAATGTTGCTTTTCTCCAAAATGTACATACTGGCTTTTGCTGTGTGATGGCAGACTAGGTTTTGGCTCCCTTACATCCGAGGAATTAACCCATATCATACTGGGGCTAAAAGCTTCAAATTTGTACACTGCCATGTGCAAGCCAATTATAGTACTCCCTTCGGAATACATCTGTGTGCGAAATAAGTTTGACTAAAATAATTCAAGGGTAGTGCCAAACTATTCTGGCACTACCCTGAACTAAAGCCGTTGGTGTATATCCTTATCTATAAGTACTATAATGTACCTTGCATATGGCAGTGTACAAATTTGAAGCTTTTAGCCTCGGTATGATATGGGTTAAGAGCCGCTGTTCTGTAGAGTTGTTTGTCGGTGTGTGGACAAGGAGGTAAGTTTATGAGCCCATTTGTCCTGGACACACAAGCTGTAGACTGACCACAATAGCTCAGTCAAGATGAGATCTCTGTGGCCTTCCCCTATGCGCTCCACCCCACACATCGGAGGTGTCCCAAGATAATATTGTGGCAGTGTTGGTCTGCTCGACTATAGATGCTCATGTCTTTTAGCCCCTCTTGTTCCTGAAGACACAGACTGTATTTCTGCACTCTTTACTAATTCAACACATACATTCAATGTTCTGTTTAGGTTTTTTTTCACAAGCAGTTGCAGGCACGTCCTGAGAAAGTCTTGTTGCTGTCGGGACGTTAAGCAATGTACAAACAATCAATCAAACCAACAAAAACAACTAGATGTCCAGGAGCATGGATTCAAAGTGGTGTCAGCAAGAGGCATAGATTCTCATGAGCCCCCACAACTGAGGGAGCTCATAAGAATCTATGCTTCTTGCAGGTGGGTGGTGTTAAGATTTTCTCAGCCAGTGCCTTTCTCTACACCTGCTACGGAGGCGATTGTGTGGTGCCCTTGGCTCAGTTGCTGGAAATGTCATTTCAGGTTTCTCACATGTAGGTTGGCATTTAAAGGCACCAAGTGATTCTGGCAGCACCCTTAAACTGTTAGAATGGATCCAACTCCTTGACTAATGTAGGCATCGCAGCACAACTCCCAGACTCGGCATTTAAAACATCAGGTTCAGGTTTTAGTGTTATTTTTTAGATAAAACTGCATTATCCATTATTCACATGTTTTATGTTAAAATATGCATGATTTTGCTGCGTCAAACCCATTCCAAATGTGAGCATGCTAACAATGCAATAACTGTACATTTAACATGTTGTGAAAATACAGGTCGGTCCGAGTATATTCCAGTTTTATTTGCAACTGCATTATTGTAATGGTGGTATTACATCGACTCGTGAAGGAAAACCATTTGGATATCAAAAGGTCCTCGGACTGATGTGGGTATTATCTGGCCCGCACACGGTTATGTGCAGGGCAGTTAATGCTGATATGCACCCGAGTCTTTTACTCAACAGGCATCTGCGCAGGAGACAGTCCCGTGTGTGTTGTATGCGTTAACGTGGTCGTCAAGAGCACATAATACTGGGGTGACCTGTATCCGGATATGTGTTTTGTTTTTAACTATGTGGGTATGTACATAACTGCACCTGTACTGCATTCTGCAATAATGGGTTGTTTAGCATGGATGGAAGGAAAAGTGTACATGTATTGTAAGCAAAGAAGAGGCATAGACCGTCATGAGCCCCTCCACAATTCATTTGCAAGATGCATAGACTCTCACGAACCCCCTGCATGCAGGGGCTCATGAGTGTCTATGCCTCTTGCAAATGGACTACATGCATAGTTGAACTGTTTTTGATCCTTCATTTCGCATGCCACAAGCTGATACGGAAAATGTGAATTTTTTTATAAGTTTTGGCATCGGTTTGTGCAGACTAACAATACATCTTGTTTAAGTCTTGTCTTTTGAATGTTGTTCTGAAACTACTGTTTGTTCGGTCCTGACACATAAGACATGGATCAACTACATTTTGGCATCGCACCATAGTCGAACTCTTTTCTAACTGCACCATAGTAATGAGTAAAGTACTGAAATACAAGAAGAAATACAGACCTGAAAACATTGTTTTAATATCACGCTTTTGTCTCAAAATACATGGTTATTCCATGGACGGAAGTGTACATTGCTAAAAGTGCACATGAAATACAGAGCACACAGTTCTATAATTGAGTAGTGCACCAATGACAAAGCAAAGCAATTTTTCTTTAATTTTTTAGATCCACATCCAAATGTAATTTCTACATGTACAATAGTGGTCTTCGAATATGGCTGAACCCACCAAATGTGTACATCTATTGAGGGCTGCTGAAAATGGAACAAAGAAATCAACACTCTTTGCAGAAAAAGACGTTCTTGTACTTCTAAAGATCGTTGCGTTTTTAGGTGACCATTACCTTGCATTTTCTACATAAGGCAGTCTGGCATTCTCAGTCATACCTCGTTCACACTTCCAAACCAACACCACCCATGACCGCAAGCAGCAACCGCCATGGAAACATTCAAAAGTCTTCACTACCATTACCTATACGCAGGGTTTGGAAAATCGGTGTAAATTCAAACTTCCATCTGCTCATAGATACAAAATGAAGTCGGCAAGATGCATAGATCCTCACGAGCACTGCACCTGCGAGGACTCCTGAGGATCTATGCCTCTTGCATTTGGGTGGTCACTTTTTCTAGGCAGTGGTGTTAAATGCCTTTCCTGAAGAAACCAACCCCAATCATGGTGATGATTTCTGTGAGCGCTGGGAATGCGCTGCAGAAGCCGAAAACCCACCAGTACCAATCGCACGGCCAGGAGTCGAACAGAAAGTAAGACAACGCCACGGACGCTCCTGCATGGGCCACAGTAGCTGAGGCGGAAGTCAAGGTCAATTCAATATTTCAAAAAGTGCAGCACAGTCAACTTACACGTCGGTCTCAATATTGCACGTTCCAATACACTGCAGAATCTGATAAAACATGCTCCCACTGGGATGCTTGACAAACAAAAGGTCCTCGGGCCAAAGTCAACTCTATCTAGCCTGTGCACATAGCGTAAGAGGGCCAAGTAAGGCTGACATTGGTCCAAGGACATCTTCTCGCCAAGTGGATTTTGTTCACAAATCTGACTATCAGATATCCTGATATATTAACCATTTACATCCTGAGGTTGATTTTTGGCTCATGTGTGAAGAAAAAGTATGGTTTGGGCCAGTGGTCATCCATCTGTCCGCGGTAAACTTTAACATTGGCATTTTCTCGGAGACTTTTCAAGCCACATTCTTCAAACTTGGCCCAAGGATACTTTGAGGTAAGACCATTCGAAACATACCAATTTGAGTGACCTGTCACAAAGGTCAAGGTCACAGGGGATCAGGAAATAGGTCCAAAATAACTATATTTTGACATAATTTATTTTTTCTCAAATACTATTCATAACTTCAAACCCAAACTTGCTACAGAGATACCTGATGGGAAGATCTTTCTATGCACACTAATTTGGTTAATTCCTCGGAAAGGTCAAGGGTCACACAAGCTCAAGAAATGGGTCTAAAATGGCCATATTTTGCCAAAAGATGTTTTTTTCTCAAATATTATTCACAAGTCAAACCCAAAGTTGGAACAGAGATACTTGATGGTAAGACCTATCTATGCATAATAATTTGGATGACCCCTTGGAAAGGTCAAGGGTCACAAGAGGCTGGCAAATGTGTGCAAAATGCTGATTTTTGATAAAATTGTATTCCCAAATTTTAGCAAATTTTTCAACCAAATTTGGTACAACGATAGCTGATAAAACCTTCATATGCATACTAATTTAGTCGACTCATCACAAAGATCAAGGGTCACGGGGGTTGACAGATGTGTGAAAAATGCTTTCATTCTCAGAAAACATGGATTTTGCTGCTGCAGAAGCCAGCCCTTGTCACAAAGGTCACACATAAGTAAATCGGTCATACACATGAGCCATAATGGCTTTGCCTTTCTTGTTATAAATTGCTTATTGTCCTATGAAGGCTACATTACAGATCAGTAAATAGACCAACCATTTTAGTTCAAGGTTGGTGCCAGAATAGCTTAGCATCTTAAGCACCAAGCTTGAACTATCTTCTTAGTCAAAATCAATTTCAAGCAGTAATGTACTGGGATGAAAAGGGTTAAGGGTGATCTTATTTGGAGAGGCTGCCATTGTACAGTACATTGCAACAAGAAATACACGGTGCAGAAACTGTTGTACAGCGTTGTGATGGCCCCACACAAATTATGCAAGGAATAATTTTTGCTAATAAAAATAGACTTGCTTTTAACCCTTTCAATATCAATGGACGCAGAATTGGATAAATAGGTGTATTTTGAAGGGTTACAAAACGAGCCAAATCAGTACTGAACACAAAGTTTGTCGTAGACAGTAGTGAATCTCCATTAACTCCTACACTACAAGATGGTTTTGAACCATAATATCAGATTCTTCTAGTCTTACACCAACGATATCAGATTTGATCTAAATTGTATATTTAGAAAAACTGAGGATAAGTTCATCAACAATTAAAATACAGAAATTCTGTTGAAGTAAAAACTGTCTGCTGTAAATCTCCATGTTCGCCACATTGTAAACACCAGTTTCTCCACAACCACTTGGTATTTCTTCTCCAAACAAAAGTGAATGGAGAGAGTATTGCCCCTACTGAGCATCACTTCGTTTATGAATGGAGAGATTAAAAAGATTCCAAAATAACTTGATGCAAAATTTTCAGCTGATCTGGTTTCTAAATAACATGAATCCTGCCAATGAGCAGGGACCCAGGAGGATCTACACCCCTTCCAAGGAGGAGGTCAACAAACATCAGTATTTCTTTCACTTTCACCACAGGCACTGACTGCACAAGTGACTGTCACACCTTTGGTAGGCGTCTATGAAAACTTGATCATGTCAAACTCGGATCTTTTGATATTTCAAGGGTAGTCCTAGACTAACCTAACACCAAGCTTTTTACCATGCAATTATCATGGCCGCTCTTAGAAACAAATAATCCGTTTAACCCCAAGGTCGCATTTCCCAAATTTAGTAGGTGTCACCTAATGCCTATGTACCAGTTTCAAAAGATGGATTGACCATGACAATTCAAGGGTATCGCCAGATTAGCTTGGAGCCATAAGGTGCCAAGCTAATCTGCCACTGCCTTTGAAGTATCATGGTCAATCCATCTCCTGCTATAGTTCATTGGGGCTAACTGGGTGAAACCTGAAACATTAGACACCATGCAAATCTGACATTACCATGGAATTGTCACAGCCACTCATACCTTTTAGCCCCAACGACCCATTTCTCAAATTTTGGACATGTTGCCTAACAACTATGTACCAGTTGTAGTAGATGGATTGATTATGATAATTCAAGGGTAGTGCCAGATAAGCTTGGCGCCTTCAGGCACCAAGCTCATCTGGCACTACCCTTGAATTGTCATGATCAATCCATCTCCTGCTGCAGGGTTCTGGGGCTAAAAAGGTTAACGTTTAACATATTTTGACTGCAGCAGATGCATCAGTTCAAGAACAATGCCTGTTAGCTTCATGAATGGAGATCGAACATAGGTAACAAGGCTTAAGTACTGGAAAATGAATCAGCTTTTTCAAAATCCCAGGAAGCTGAATTTCCCTTTCTGGCTCTGACACAGTCCTTTAGCCAGCCTGTTCCAGATCTGCAAGAGGCATAAATTCTCATGAGCCCCTGCATCTGTAGGGGCTCGTGAGAACTTATGTCTCTTGCTGGATATGGATTATAGGGCGCAGTTAGTTCGTGAAGCGTTTTCAGTCAGGCCAACTTTTCACACTGTTACCCATAGGATAGAGGAACGTAGCTGACCAGACAGTAAAACCTGTCAAGGTGACATGTCTAAGCAGACCACCCATTTTTGTTCCCATGGACTTGTTTCTGTTACTTCGATGACCCTGTGTGAGGAGGCCATATGTCTAAGGAGATCACACATTGATAGTCCCTATAGTCATCTTGCACAGGTTTGGCTGTACTAGCCCACTATTGTGGTATTCGTAGTTGACTTATTAAGTCTCACATGATGTAGGGATAACAAAATTTAACTCATTTGAGACATGCCACCTCCAGATACGCGGCATAAGCCACGTATCCGGAGGCGGCACGTCTCGAATGAGATAAGTTCAGAAAAAAAAAAGATAAGAAATGGATACAAAGTAGACTCTGGAAAGGCATGAACATGGTGATCCCACCCATGAAGCCAAACAGCTCAATCAGAAACAGACCAAACGTCACCGACAATCCAATGATCATCCTGCCATGAGAGAAAACAAAACGTGTGACACATGGAACTCTCTTTGTCATATTATAATTGTATGTTAAAAAACAGGAGATGGATGACCACGATAGTTCAAGGGTAGTGCCTGATTAGCTCAGTGCATAGTATGTGCCAAACTAATCAGGAACTACCCTTTAAGTTTAACAAACATGGTCAATAAATCTTCAGCAACTGAATCGTATTCAATGCACAGTGCACAGCCTCCTTGGAAAGAAATGGGCTCTTGTGAACGGAACTGACTGCACAATCTGCAATTGAAATATACTGACCAGCAAAAGAAACGCAACATTTTCAGAACCCTCAGAAGTTTGTGAAAAAGTGTATCGTATCACACACTATCCGATGAAATGGCCTGTTTTTTTGGGGCCGGCCGAACACACTCTTTTATCTCACAGCAAGTCAGTCAGATTTTTGTGTTAAAGAATGAGGTGTGTTTCGTGGACGTTTTGCTTTCAAAGCCGGTACTCCTCTCGTCAGCGGACAAACCGTTTGAGACATCCACGTTCACAGCAATTTCTGGCTGTTGTTGTTTCAGTCTTCTACATTTAGCCCCGATTTATTTATGATGAATTATCGGGTCAGATGTGTTTGCCCCCTTGGGCATATTTCTTAATTGTTTTTTTTAATGTTTTCTAATTTTTCCATTTCCCCGTGATTTTACTCACTTTTTGATTCTTTCTAATTTAAGTTTTTGAAGAGATTAACATGTCTCCTAGATTTTTAATTGATATAGCCTTATTTGACCATGATTATGGAGGAACAGATTGACCGTTCTTGGGACAGTTTGTGGCCCTTAAAAGGGCCTTCTTCTGTCTGTTTAGACGAGGTTGGTTTACGGAAGAAGCCTCCGCTTTTTTCCGCCCAGCCATGATCGGGGTGTTGTTGTCGCCTTTCGGTGCAGCTTCGCCTTGTACTCGGCGATGGTTCTGGTCTACCCGCTGTCAAGGTGCACCATCTTTCTCTATTTTTGAACATATAAGAAATGTTTTGTATATGTTCGAGATAGGTGCCGCTTTGTGCGGCGGCTGGCGCTCCCCAGGATGACGAGGTTGACGGTACTGTGATGTCTAAATTTGGTCGCCCTGTCAGATCCAAAGTCTCCTTCTTCCCGGCCAGTTGTGTTCTTTGTCAGTGTTCCAACAGGCTGGCCACAATTTCCTCTTGGCTGGCCGCATCTTTTTCTTCTTGGGAGTCGGGTTCCGTCACTGTTTCGTCGATCAACAATTTGTGCTCCATTTTTGCTGTCAGGTTGTTCATGATAGAACTGATTGAGTCTTGGTTGGTTGGTTAGTTCGGGTTTAATGTCCACAGCACCGAAGTGATCATGGACGGCCCTGACAGGCGGGTTATGGGGGACAGGGAAATCTATTGCCTATGGAGTACGACCTGAACACTGATCAACTCAGGCGCACTCCAACTGTACCACTTTGATTTACCAGGACCTTTCAACGGACATGCTATTGAACAAATCCGTTTTTTCCCCTAGATTGTGAGTCCAGCTACTGGCCCCGGGACGGGATTAGAAGCCTCGATTGAGTCTTTGACTTTGCTTGGGTTAAATACCTTTTCGGTCCGCTCGTGCAGCTATTCAAAATACCCAACATGGGGACGTGCCACACCACCCGGCATGACGCTCAATACACAACACGTGGAGAGCCGACGCAACGCAAAACTTCTAGACGTAACCTGTACCATAGAGGTACAGAGATACAATGTCCGAGAAGCAGAAAACGAACTCGCCCTCAGCATTCTATCACAATAAAGAATGAACAAAGGAACAAATGTATTAAAAAAACAACCAAAAAAACCGCAATGAAACTAAGGCTCCCGGATAACCGATATCCAAGCCAAACCGACCAAGACTTAAAAGGCTCAAACCCTAGGAAGAGGGACCACTATGAACAAAGAAGATTGGTTGAGGCAAATGGCCGAAACTTTCACTACCAATAGCATAGGCCGGGGGCTTTGCCTAAACGGAGCGGACCCCCCAAGGCTAGAAAGGAAGGAGCTTATAAACCGACACCAATTAAATGATTACAAGACCGTGACTGGTCAGCCCCACGCGCAGGACGAGCGGACCAAAAAGGTATTTAACCCAAGCAAAGTCAAAGACTCAATCAGTTCTATCATGAACAACCTGACAGCAAGAATGGAGCACGAATTGTTGATCGACGAAACAGAGACGGAGCCCGACTCTCAAGAAGAAGAAGATGCGGGAAGCCAAGAGGAAATTGTGGCCAGCCAAGCCTGCCTGTTGGAACACCGACAAAGAAAACAACTGGCCGGGAAGAAGGAGACTTTGGATCTGACAGGGCGACCAATTTTAGACATCACCCTACTGTCAACCTCGTCATCCTGGGGAGCGCCAGCCGCCGCACAAAGCGGCACCTATCTCGAACATATACGAAACATTTCTTATATGTTCAAAAATAGAGAAAGATGGTGCACCTTGACAGCGGGTATGGACCACGAAATAAAGTACGAACGGCTGTGCGGAATCTTCGAGATCCACATTGACATAGCCCACAAAGCGTTCCTCGGTAGCACCCATCGCCAGAAAGACGAGGACCAAAAAATGCTATCAGCAACACTCAAAGAATGCGAAAGCCTGGTCCGAAAGAAAATCCTCCAAACGGGAAACCGGACAGAAAAACGGACGAGCTGAATAAAGCTATCAAAGCCGCCCGCTCCACCTTAAAAGGTGAACCCTTACAAGCGTTCAAGACCGAGCTCCAAACCCTGGAAGCCAAAGAGACCAGAACCATCGCCGAGTACAAGGCGAAGCTGCACCGAAAGGCGACAACAACACCCCGATCATGGCTGGGCGGAAAAAAGCGGAAGCTTCTTCAGTAAACCAACCTCGTCTAAACAGACAGAAAAAGGCCCTTTTAAGGGCCATAAACTGTCCCAAGAACGGTCAATCTGTTCCTCCAATCCATCATCATGGTCAAATAAGGCTATATCAATTAAAAATCTAGGAGACATGATAATCTCCTCAAAAACTTAAATAAGAAAGAATCAAAAAGTGAGCAAAATCACGGGAAACAACCGAAATACAAGGCACACAAGCGTGCCACCATGATTACCTCCCTCTCTGTGTCAACCAGAGGCAGAAAACCTCACCCAGCGAAGCAAACTAAGCTTCTCACCCTTGAACAAATAAGACGAGGAAATGGAAAAATTAGAAAACGTAAAAAAAAACAATTAAGAAATATGCCCAAGGGGGCAAACACATCTGACCTGATAAATAAATTGGGGCTAAATGTAGAAGACTGAAACAACAGCCAGAAATTGCTGTGAACGTGGATGTCTCAAACGGTTTGTCCGCTGACGAGAGGAGTACCGGCTTTGAAAGCAAAACGTCCTCAAAACACACCTCATTCTTTAACACAAAAATCTGACTGACTTGCTGTGAGATAAAAGAGTGTGTTCGGCCGGCGGAAAAAAACAGGCCATTTCATCGGATAGTGTGCGATGTGATACACTTTTTCACAAACGTTTCTGATGGTTCCAAAATGGTGTTGTTTTTTTTTTTTTTTTGATCATCAGCATACAGATAAACATGGCATTGTGAACCTAAAAATGGGTTTAAGAACATCCTAACGAAGAAAGAAACACGCTTAGAAAACAGTTACAAACTGTCATTTTTAAGCGTTTTGGATGTTATTTGAATTTTACATGCTTAGCAGTCAGAATTTTGGTCTGTATTTTCTGAGTTTTAAGACTTTCATTTATAATTAATGCTGCAAACGTTTGATAAAATTATAAGTTTCTGCACAGTACTTACTGTACATCTTTTTTGTTGTATTCTGATGGTGTGTATGTCTCTGGTAAGCACATTAAAACATTCTCCTCCTGTAGACAAATAATAAAATTATTAAACAAATGTTACATAGAACATCTGCATACAATACCCGTTGTGTGTGCATATTACCAGGTATATTCACACACTATTTTAGTACTGTTAGAGCATAACTTTTACTGTTTTAATAGCTGGATTTTCTGTTTGTAACCATGCTACCTTGTTGATGTACCATACACTGCCAAAGACATTTTTATTTTCATTGGAAGAGTTTCACATACATGCCCAAGTAGTGCTACACAGTCCTTTACATTTACCCTTTTTATCCTGATACACTATTGCTTAAAATAATTTACTATGATAGTTCAAGGGTGGTACCAGAATAGCTTGGCGCCTGAGGAGCCAAGCTATTCTGGCACAACCCTTAAATAAAATGGTTGAACTATCTGTAATGTAGCCTTGATAGGACAATAAGCAAACTTTTAAAATTCAGCATCAGGATTTAATGGGTTAACATGAATCCTTGAGTCTACAGGAAGAAGAAGATGATTGCCTTTATGGAGGATACTAGCGCTGAAGCGGTCACTATAGTATACTTTTTAGGACACCATACCCTGTGTACACTGTCCTATGTTAAACTGTACCTGAGGTACAGAGTTTTGTGTTAAACTGTACACGATTAAAAGTATCTTGTGTCAATTTATATTTAGCTTTTCAAATCTCGCTTCCATTGATAGACCCCGCTCAACATGCCGCAAACCAGCCCGTTGTGTGGAAAGTTGGCATAGATCCACATTATCTCACACAGGGCTTAATTAAGGGCTCATGACAAACTTTCTGCTGAGACTTAGGAAGTGAGGGTGTATTCTTACATTTGCATTGTACATCAGTATGTTCAGTTCAGAGGGCTCATGAGGGTCTCGTATGATAGCAACATGCTTATTTCAGCTAGATGCATAGATCCTCCTTCATCTATTTAAACTTTACAAAACTCATGAGGGTCCTCGGTTCGTACAGATCCATTATCATTTATGCCTCGGCAGAGGTATGGCGTGAGCACGGTTATTTCTGAGCACAAACTACTCTCAGCAAGACACAGATCATCATGAGCCAGGATCTATACTGTGGGCGACAGTAACTGAGTGGTTGCATTAGCTAGTCTAAGTAAAACAAAGCCAGGTGGCCTGAGTCTGCACAGCCGGCAAGGGGGCACTTCCCACCAAAACGACCAAGGCGTGATTTCTCTTTGCTTTGAACCCCACATGCCACCAAGTACAGATCCTCATGTATCCTTATTGATTTGCATGAGTTCCTGCCGTATAAGTCAGATCACAAGGATCTGTGTGTCTCAATGAGACTGAGAAGTTTCATTTCACACTCAAACTGACACAAGTTTGCAAAGGGCATAGATCTACATACATGTATATTCAGACATTTGATTCTCCAGATCTCCACAGCAACTCTAGATCATGAGCATCTTTTCATTTTGTGAAAGCTTGACTTTCATACTATATTCATGCAGCCCACACCATTCACCAGTGTAGGAGGCAATAAATATTATCACAAGCATAATGCAGCCAAACAACCTTACTGAAAAACACTGATGAGTAGTTGTGTTTATTTGCAATCACTAAACGAAATTCAGCCGCAAGCAACATACAAATGAAAGAATACACCCTCAAATACTTCTGGAGTCTGAAAGATTGTCATGAACCCTAAGCCATGTGTGGGATAATGTGGATCTATGCCAAATCTCCACACAACTGGCAGATCCACTGCACGTTAAGCATGCCCTCAGGCTAGAAGCAAGATTTGAAAAGCTTGATACAAATTGGCACTGGTCAGTGTACAGTTTAACACAGGACAATGTACCTCTGGTACAGTTTAACATAGGACAGTGTACATGGGGTACAATGTCCTAATAAGTATACCTTTACTATAGTGACCTCTTCCGCAATACTCGCCAAACTGCTGATCAAATAAATATCGTCTAAGGAGCACATATGTGAAACTAATACATTAGAAAGGAAAATTAATCGTGTTTCTACGTAACATTCTTCTTGTTCTTGCTACTTCATTGTAACAAACTCTTTCAATCATTGTGTTGACAATTGTTGCGCAGCACACACACACACAGGTCTTCTGTGTGAAAGCCATTACCTACCCTTGACCAGAAAATGACGATAACTATAATGACATGAGCGACGATGGTTAGAAACCTCGCCGGTACGAGTCCTGTAATTTGCATCTGAACAGGATACGGAGGAAAACTGTGCAGTCAAAAGTCGCGCTTTGGGATGTCACGTCTCAGCTTGCTGCAGACGATATTTCAACTTCAAAATCACTGCATCCGAAGTGCTCTAAAATGTGAGACCTGCAAAGCTGATTCATTCAGATTTGTAGCAACAGCTCAACAGATTAAACTGCAGCCTACTTTACAGAAATTGTCCTAAAATCAAATTTAGTTTGGACTTGTTGCTACCTGCGCGCCGCCATACTTGTTTCGATCTCACCGCCGAGAGTTTGAACGAGATCAGTTTTTGCGGGCACTCAGTCATACAACCAGTAGTCTGTCCGTGGGTCGTGTCGTTTATGACCGAGTCGGATAGCACAGAAATTATCACCTGCGTCATGGTATGTATATCGGGCATCGAATATATCAATTATCACTGAAGCTCTCAGTCTTCTTCTACTGAACCCAATCATAGATAACTGACTTGATCCGCTCGGCCGGCGTTCGGGCTTTTTTTTTTTAGTGCGGCCGCGACTTACTAACGGGCAGCAACTGATGCGAAAAAGGCCATCGGCCGCGGCGGCCTACGTCGGCTGCGGCCGTTGCCGGGCGGCCTGCCGCGGCCCGTGGCCGTTCGTAGGTCATCAACGGGCGGCCGAGATCGGCCCGACTATGGCCTTTGCGCACTGGGTATATCAGTAGTTCGATCCGTCAGTTCGAATCTCTGCACTGAAATGAAAGGGCGGGAACCAATGACTTTTCTATAAAATTTTACAAATCGGTCAGCCATTCCGAGCAGATAAATGAAATCGTCTGAGGAACTTAACTGAAAAGTTTCTTAGTGAAGATGTGGTGTATGTTTCAGTGCCGGAAAGGGGTGGGGGTGGGGGGGGGGTGGTGGTGTGGGGACCATCAAGGATTCACGACGGATTAGTCAGTTTTGCTGACAATCACGCTACTGATGAAAGAGGGCCGCTGACTGCGCTTTCATAACCTCAGCCCGTCTTTTCAGTATTGACCGAAAACTCTAACAAAAGGGAACGGGGGATGGGGTGGGGGTGGGGGGGGGGGGGGACTGTCGATGCACAGCTTTCACAGGCATTCACTATGATAAACTGGTTAAACGACGGGCCGGCGATGGCCATGGGGAGGCCCCCGGGTTGTTCAGTGTTGGGGGGGGGGGGGGGGCCGGGCGTTGGTTTTATGGTTTCTGATTAGAATTTACAGTCTGGCAAAACGGAGACATGAGGTCTGTTGCTTTACTAGCATACCTGAGTTTCAAAGGTATAACGTTGATGTGTCGACTGAAGTGAATGCGATAAACAATGACCACGTATTCAACATCAGTAGAGCGGCAACATAACAGCCTGTTCTCAGAACGTCCCAGCCGTTACGGGGAAAAGGAGGGTCTGATTTAAAAAAGTTTTCAAAAGTGATTTAATATGTGTCAAAGTAAATGCGGTGAACTGTATTAACCCTTTGGGTGTAGGCAGTGGTTTTAGTCGCGATGACTCCTGCAGGAATCATCGCGACTAAAACCACTACCGTCACCCAAAGCGGGATTAACACCAGCAAGGCGGCAACAGTTCTCGGAATACTTACGTTATTGAAAGTGAGTTTAATGTGCCAATGGCGGACACTGATCCGCTTTTGCGAAGAACTGCAGACTGGAACTAGGCAGGTCTATCTCAGTACGCAAGGCCATCGGGCCGAAGTCGGCCACAGTAGGTCAAGTAAAGTCAGAACATTACAAAGAAATTTATATAGAACAGGCATTTTCATTGTGGCATAACTCATAAATATACTGACCAACAAAAGAAACGCGAAATTCGAGTTTTGTTGTTGTTGTTGTTGTATTTGTATAGTGATAAATCTACGAAAATGCAAGTTACACTATTTTTGATAGCCAGTGTACGAGCAACAAGATGTAAGCATGCAGTCACCGTACTGTACCGTAACCGTGTTACCCTCCCTGTGTACGAGGCACTCGTATTGGTTAGGACGCACGGCGTATGCTTTCCACGCACGTGCATACACTGCAGAGTGATGTTGGGTCATGACGGACTCACTGTATTCAGCAATGCAAGGCAATAAAAAAACAGCAGTGCCCGGGGGTTACGCCTTCTGTCACTTTTGCCGTTGCCACTGACACTCAACCATGCCAAGACTTAGTGCTCCCCAACGAGAACGAGCTCTTGGGCGTTTGGAAGCCGGAGAAGATCCACAAGCTGTGGCAGTGGCCTTTAGATGTCACATTTAGACCATTTACAGGCTGCAGCAACGCTATCATGCCAACGGGTCTTCTGCTGACGCTCCCCGAAGCGGACGACCACGTGTGACAACTCCATGACGGCAAGACCGCCACATTTTCCGCGCTCACGTGCGAAATCGCTTTCAGCCGGCCGAAGACTTAGCAAGAGAAGTTATCGGCAACCACCAGGCCAGTGGCCAGACAGTGCGACGACGGCTAGAGGAGCATAATCTGCACAACCGCCGTCCCGCAGCCCGCGTGGACCTGTTCTTGCTGACCGGCATCGCCGTGCACGCCTACAATGGTCACAGGCTCATGTCGACTGGACCTGGCGACAGTGGCAGAACGTCCTGTTCACGGATGAGAGCCGCTACTGCATCAGCCATGCAGATGGGCGCATAAGAGTATGGCGGAGAAGGGGTGAACGCTATGCTGATGGCTGTGTGGTGGAGAACAATGCCTGGGGCGGGCCAAGCGTGATGATTTGGGGTGGGATTACCCTGAACCAGACAGTAGGACCTGTGTTCTTCCGTAGATTCGTACCAGGTCGCGGAAATGGCATCACAGCTCAGCGCTACATTGACCAAGTCAGTACTACACCTATATGTCCTGCCATTTTCTCAGGGACGCAGAAACGTAATCTTGCAGCAAGATAATGCGCGTACACACACTGCACGTATCACGCAGCACTTCTTGCAGCAGCACAACACCCCAGTCATGCCCTGACCTGCCCTCAGCCCGGACCTCAATCCCATCGAACATCTCTGGGATCAACTGCAAAGGGAGGTCAACGCTGTACGCCCCAGACCAACGGCAGCCGCAAAACTGGAGAATAGCATTGTCCAGGCCTGGAACAACATCCCTAGGGCAGCTGTCAACCGACGCTGCCAAGCCGTCATCAACGCCAATGGGGGTCACACGCCATATTGACTTTGTGCTTTACCATACTTGCTCCAAATACATAATAAACTTCCACACTGATTACGCTGGTGTCCATGATTTCATTCCTAAAATGTCTATAACAGCCGTTGTATGGTTTGTCCGAAATCGACTTTCAAATGTTGGATTAAATGTGATTTGAAGGGGCTACTTCGCGTTTCTTTTGTTGATCTGTATAGTTAGAGAAACTCTCAAAAATTTAGTGTACATATGCCATCCAGATGCACGCAATCAGTTCAGTGCATACCGGGACGAAAGTCCGTAGTAACGGTACTTAACTCATTCGAGACGTGCCGCATCCGGATACGCGGCTTTCAAGGAGTTAACAGTATTTTACGCCTTACCGTTATTTTCTTTCGGCAACAGCAAATATCACTGTTTCCCACCATTCAGCCACACACATGAGCGCTCGCACTCTCTCTCGCTCTCTCAAAATTTACTACACGTTTCTAAAGCAAATCAGTGAATCAATAGTTAATAGTGTACTGCAAAAAGCATTAACCCTTTTAGCCCCAACGTCCCATTTCTCAAATTTTGGAGGTGTTGCCTAACGACTATGTACCAGTTGCAGGAGATGGCTTGACCATGATAATTCAAGGGTAGAACCACCACTACCCTTGAATTATCATGGTCAAGCAATCTCCTGCTGCAGAGATCCAGGGCTCAAAGGGTTAACTGTTATTTCACTCTGGTGTATAAAAGCCTAACGCTAATCAGCCTTTACAAAACTAATGTATGCTGCCGCTAACTGTGTGTCACAAACATCAACTCCGTCTGAAACTGTTCCTCCCCAACAATGAACTAACTGAACATATGTCTCTACATCAGTCGACATGCTATGTATTGGGTTTTATAGTAAGCAGGCGACCAGCTGAAATGGGAGCCTCACATAAACAAACTGTGCTAAACAATTTCTCGACGAAATGTATTTCTACTGCGTACAAATTATGTGTTGTTTGTAAAGTGTAGTAAACCCGTCTGAAACAACGGCCTAATTCATAAAGGACAAGTTCAACGAGTGACTTTTTTCGGAATGAGTAAATTTTGTTTGTTGATGTTCGTTTTGGATTTTTTAGCGGTGGGATTTCACCATGTTTATAAGGAAATGCACAATTTTGGCCATTATTTTACGCCGACAGGTGTTCTGGTTTTTTTTTTTTTTTTTTTTAAATTTTATTTTTAAATTGGATTCCTATCGGTAACATGTAATGACTATATATGCAAATACCTCTTTTCGTAAGCCGCTATCTAAATTATCTTCTTTTAGTAAAGGATTTACATTGATATTTCTAATTAAACAAGCAAACGTGAGTATAAATGATATATGTACATGAAGAAAGCACACACATAAGAACAAATAATTTTAAAAAAGAAGATAAAAATTCATAAATAAATAATAATTGTTTGAAACAAGAGAAGAAAAAAATACCTAGATTTTTTTTAAACTAGAAGAAAAAATTGCAAAACAAACTAGATTAATACACAAATTATGTAATCCACTTTAGTCCTAACAGACATGACCTTGCAGAACTTACAGAAATAATTCATATCTTTAGCAAAACTCCCCCTAAAACGGGGGAGACGGGCGCCTCAGTTTCCAATAATAAATTAATCTTTCTTTTTCTTTTTTCTTTTTTACTTTTCTCTTTTTGACTGCGTGGGGATTCGAACTCACACACCTGCCCACCCTGATGCATTCAAGCATTGGACAGCGTATCGGCAAATCTACCGATCACGCCACCGCACAAAACTCAACGTTACAGGCGGAGGCTTTCTTGGCTTCCTAAACGTTGCCAAAGGCCACGTGCAACACGGGAGACCCGTATAGCACGTCAGTGGAGGTTCTGCATTAGCTGGCGTCAGTTTCACTGCTCTAGTGCAGCGTGGAGTCCAGCGTGGAAACAAACACACCTGATTTGCACTCATTTGACCATGGACGCAGACTCAAACTGATGCAATTTTTATACTGACAACATGTATGTGAAGTCGGAGTTAAAAGAATTTTAACCCTCTGACTGTCGTTGACACCCTTTGTCGCTATGATACCGCCTACAGGAATAATCACGTGTGTGCTCAGTGGTCTGTGATTTTGGACCTTAACGGCAAAAAGCGCTACCGACAGCCAACGGGTTACACCAGGAAGAAACATAAAGGCTAAAAACATACACATCATCGCATCATGGTCTAGAACCGTCAAGCACAAATTTCCTCTCTCGAACACCCCCCCTCCCCCTCCTTTTCCCCCTCCCCCTTCCCCCCCCCCCCTTCCTCCCGCCCTGTGGCCGTTCATTTTCCACGCTGATATTCTACGATACATCAGTCGAGTCGCGTGCAAAGAACAAAAATCTCTTCACAAAGAAATCACACACACATACACAAATTGGACACAGCAGATCACACCAGCTGACAAACCAAAGTTATAGGAATACCCCATAAAATAAAGTAGTAGTCTGCACTCACATGAAACAGCTAGAACGTGCATTTCCTCCGACTTGCAGCTGGTAAGTAACACAGTCCACCATTTTGGTCACACGCACAAAACGACACGTCACACTGACGTGAATGGTGGACACTATAGCGGCATACAAGTCAGAACAATTCGTACTGGTATTTTAACTAACTCATTCGAGACGTGCCGCGTATTCGGAGGCGGCACGTCTCGAATGAGTTAACGGTATTTTTTACCTCGGCGCGCACGTGTTGTTGTTTTTTTTCCTTTATAAATATCTCCGCAAAGAAACACTTTTCCATATCACTGTAAGAACATATATAATTTCGTGCTAATTGACCTAATATGGGCTATTTTTACTTAACTCATATGATTTTTTGATTTTGCTGTGGAGTCGTAAAAGACAAGAACAAGTCGTTGTCAATACCCTAATAGAGCCTCGGCGGAAACGGCCAGATTTCAATATCGAGGTCAAGCATGCAGACTTCATTTACGTTCTTTCAGGTTTGAAAACTTGGTCGACTTCATTTACGTTCTTTCAGGTTTGAAAACTTGGCCGACTTACCAATTCACGTGAAAATGGATCTTTTCTATACTGCGGGAGAAGAAGGATCTTTTATCCGAAACGTCGTGTTTCGGGTTTTCTAATTTAAAGGGTTTTCAGCCTCTATTTTCCTGTTTTCCTAATACATTGAATATATGGTAGGCACATTTAGCGATGTAAAATAAGTAAAATTTCATGGGGAAAAAATCCAAATATTTACGACTGAACAGTAAAACTGACAGGTGGTTCTAGTTTCTTAAAAGTAACTCGTATCAGGTCAACTGGCACTGAATGATATTTGTTCTCAGATTGGTGAAGTAAAGTGGTTCGCTAAGAAAATATTTGCGAAAACGTTGTGCGTTGTTATGGCAAACGATCTATAATAATAGCCCAGTACCGGTACTGGTACAATGCCATACCGGTTTGAATTTCAACATGAGTAATTAATCAGTAAAGTATTATTGTATTGTATTGTGTTGTTTTGTATTGTAATACCGCGCAAGTCTAGTACTAAACACACGCACGCACGTGCACACGCAAGCACACACACACACACCCGCACGCACGCATGCTCACATACATACATGCACGCTCATGTATGCACGCATATATCTGTCATATGCAAACAGAGACGTATATAAACTTATTTTCATTTGTCTACCGTTTATTACAAAATACAATTTAAAAAGTACATTTCTCTAAATGCATAAAGACAGAAGTCATAAATGTGTATACATAAATATGTGTTTGACTGCTGCCGATATAATTACAGCAATATTATCAGTACAGACAACACAGCTTAATAGTAATCGTAAAATAAAAATCCCCTTCATAAATGTGTTTAACTCTTTCGAGACGTGCCGCAACCGGATTCGCGGCTTTATGCCGCGAATCCGTTTGCGGCACGTCTCAAAAGAGTTAACATGCCTTACGAGGACCAACGCAATTTCTCGCTACCCCGGTCCGCAGTGCCAGCTGTTGCAGACCGTGTTTCTGCAGACTGTGTTTCTGCAGTCTTCGTTGATTCAAGACCGAAAAGCCCTAACTGTCTCAGGAACATGCATTCAAAGTGGTATCAGCAATACCTGCCTCTAGATAATATATGTAGGCCTACTACTGAGTTTAATTTTGCGTTTCAAAGTGTGCAACATTCATTGCTGATAGCTCTTTAATAATGTATTAATGGTAATGAATACCTGTCTCTAGATAATATATGTGCTACTGTTTCATTTTGCGATCCAGAGTGTGCAACATTCAACGCTAATAACTCTTAAATAATGTATTAATGGTAATAAATTCCGATTAAAAATATCTTTCAAACAATGAAGAAATATCAAAGTAATATTCGTGTGCACTGTCTTTGAAGAAGGAGATTCACTCTGAAAATATACAAAGTTGTATTGTCTACTGCAGAGCGAAAGAAATGCGACATCATTCGAGTCATTTTTTTTCCAATGACTCAAATAATGACGCATTTCTTTTTCTCGTCAGTATCCGTGTTTCTTTTTCTTTTTTACACGCAATATTTCTCTCTCTCTTGGCTTGACTTCGCGAACGAAGATTTTATAGGAGTTGCCCACGACGTCTGCAGGCTTGTTCGTGGCTGCGGAGGCCAATCCGAGACAGGCAGGTTCGACCGCAGTGGCTGCAGGGGAAGGTATGGCCGGGGTTCTGAGCTGCGGCATCTCTGTTTTTTCTCCTGAGCCGCTTGTCCTTAAGGCTAGCTCTGTGAGAGTCCTCAAAGGAGACAGCTGCCTTGTAAATGGTGGAGCGCCAGGTGTCACGGTCCGCAGCAAGCGAAGACCACTGGTGGTGGTCGATTTGGCAGGCACTAAGTGACTTCTTGAGACAGTCTTTGTATCTCTTCTTTGGTGCCCCTCTGTCACGGTGTCCAGTAGCAAGCTCGCCGAACAGGGTGATCTTTGGTAGGCGATGATCCTCCATCCTGGAGACATGCCCCGCCCAGCGGAGCTGTGTCCGCAGCAGCAAAGCCTCGATGCTCACAGTTTCAGCCTGTTCAAGGACCTCGACGTTGGTGACATAGTCACTCCAGTGAATGCCCAGGATGGTACGCAGGCAGCGCTGGTGGAAGCGTTCGAGGAGTCGTAGTTGGCTGCGGTAGAGGGCCCAGGACTCCGAACCATACAGCAGGGTGGTGAGGACCACAGCTCTGTACACGCTGATCTTGGTGCCTGTTTTCAGCTGTTGATTGTGCCACACCCGCTTGAAAAGTCGCCCGAAAGCGCTGTTCGCTTTTGCCAGCCTGCTGTCAAGCTCCTTGTCCAGCTTGGCGTCCGACGTGATAATGCAGCCAAGGTAAGTAAACTGGTGCACTGACTTTAGATCAGACTCGCCAATGGTGATGTGAGGAGGGCGATACACTGTCTTGGGTGCCGGCTGATGGAGGACCTCTGTCTTTTTCAGACTGACCTCGAGTCCAAAGAGCTGGGCAGCATCTGCGAAGCAAGACGTGATGCGCTGCAGGGCTCTCTCTGTGTGTGCAACGAGGGCAGCATCATCAGCAAAAAGCAGCTCACGAATCAGTTGGTCTAGGGTTTTCGTGTGGGCCTGCAGTCGTCTGAGGTTGAACAGGCTGCCATCGAGACGATACCTGATGTACACTGCATCGTCATCATCAAGGTCCACTGTGGCCTGCTTCAACATCATGCTAAAAAAGATGGTGAAGAGGGTCGGTGCCAGCACGCAGCCCTGCTTTACGCCGTTGAGAATAGGGAATGGTTCTGAGAGGTCATTGTTGAGTCTGACCTGGCCTTGCTGGTCCTCGTATAGCTGGACAATCATGTTGAGGAACTTTGGGGGACAGCCAAGTCGCTCCAGGATCTGCCACATGCCTTGCCTGCTCACAGTGTCGAACGCTTTTGTTAGGTCGACAAATGTTACGTACAGCCCTTTGTTCTGCTCGCGGCACTTCTCCTGTAGCTGTCTCAGCACAAAGACCATATCGGTGGTGCTCCTGTTTGCTCTGAAGCCACACTGGCCCTCTGGGAGTTGGTCTTCAGCGATGGCAGGTACCAGCCGATTCAGGAGCAGCCTTGCAAGGATTTTCCCAGCAATGGACAGCAGGGTAATTCCCCGATAGTTGGAACAGTCAGACTTCTCGCCTTTGTTCTTGTACAGGGTGATAACGACTGCATCACGGAGATCTTTTGGTAGTCAAAGTCATCATCCTTGGCGACTTCAACGCCAGAGTGGGCCAGGACTCTGAAGCCTGGAAAGGAGTCCTCGGCAAGCATGGCGTGGGGAACTGCAATGACAATGGCCGCCTACTGTTGGAGTTCTGTGCGGAGCAGCAACTGGTCATCACTAACACTACTTTTCAGCAAAAGGACGCAATATTTACAAACTAGGCGTTTGGTATGGATATTCAGCCGGAAACCAATCTATACTATACTACAACTCCTACTACTACTAATATTCTTGCAAAGCGCAGTTTCCCCAGTCAGATCGAGCTCAAAGCGCTGTACATCGATATCACTATGTTAATTTATATTATATTGATTCACATTTTGCTTGATGAAGTGCCAATAACCGGCAGTTGTGATTAAAACTAACAACAACAAACTAAAACTACGAATACAAGTTAAGATACAACATACAGATAAGTGACGGAAACAAGCACACAAACACATCCATTCCCTATGCATGTACAATCTGAAGAAGAAGAAAAAAAAAAAAAAAAGGAAAAAAAAAAAAAACGGTACACATACGGAATGAAACCGTATAACTAATCCATTTAAAACGCCAGGTGAGAAACATGATCCTTCATGCACAGGACCCCAAAGCGCAAAAAAGGCCCATTTGGCCGACGTTGCCGCCATTGGCCCGCGCGCGGCTGTGCGCGGGCCAATGGCGGCCGACGTCGGCCCGATGGCCTTGCGCACTGGGGTACAGGAAACACCTAGGCTTTTCCGGCGTACATACACAGAGCGTCCTGTCCGCAACCAATCACCAACTCATCCATGAGGACGCTCACTCTAGAGGCGAGCAAATGCCTGCAACAACAGCATCAGTTTCGCCTTCGTTACATTTTTGCTTAACCCATTCAGCCCCGACGCAAGAGATGAATCGACCATGACAATTGACGGGTAGTGTCAGATTAGGTTGGCGCCTGATGGCGCCAAGCTAATCTGGCACTACCCTTCATCTGGTACACACTCTTTAGGTGATGTCTCCAACATTTGGAGCCTTAGAAATGCAGCACACGCCATTTTGAGCATGCATATAGTCCGACACGCTATTTTTCGACTTGCAAATTAGGGGTGGGGATCTCGGGTGTTAAGCGGCGTTGATCAGCGGGTTTTGTGTTACAGAGCGTCTCTCTCTCTCTAGTCTCCCCCGACGTCGCGTTTTCACGTGCTGAACTTTTTTTACTTCTTTTTTAAAGTCGTCGGTTGTCAGGTAGAAAAAAAAGTTGGTTACATTGTTGGTGGCCCATAACAGTTCGGCAAAATGTGTCCAGAAGTGAAGCTGTCCCCCAGGAAAAGCACCCAAAGCCGTGCGATTATCATAGATAATGATCAAGACATGATACGGCAAGGTCATTAAAATGAAGGCGATGGACAACTTGACTAAGGCCAAGGTCATCTTCTGTTCCTTTGGACCAATTTCCCTGCGTGATTCGTTAGCGGAACTGGTCATATGCCAGATTATCGCGTAGGTGCAAGTGATGATTACAGTGGAAGGAAGAACAGAATTCAGAACAAGCGACAGCCAATTATTGAAACGAGTCAAGTTTCGATAACAGACATCTGTACCAATATAAGCGGCACACGCGGATGAGTAGACAATGAAACCGACGGCGATCAGAACTTTTATCACGAGAACCGGACGGCGCGAACTTTTTGTCGGCAGAGGCCAGATGATCGGAATGACACGATGGCAGTTCATGGCCACAAGGAGCCAAGCCGACAGCATTTGAGTGAAAAGTTCAAGCCACCCAAGCAACGGAATCAGCTTGCATAATTCACGATGACGTTTGTAATCCCAAACGTTGAAGTGCCATGCACTTATCCAGGAGGGCAGCAAGCAGACGTACAGACAGAGAAGATCGGAAAGGGCGAGAGCACTGCACAGGAAACGATAGCGACGCACTTTTTTTTCTCCGTGCCGAGTCTCCTGTGGAGAAAACGAAAATGGTCATCGTGTTGACAAACGAGCCCACGATGAGGATCACAGCACCCACGATCTTGCACATCCAGTCAGTCATTGCTTTCCAACGTAAATCGGTTTCATTTGGAGAGTTCAAAAATATGTTACTGGCTGCCGTTATCAACGAATCAGTGGTGGACGGCTGCGTACCGCTCCAGTCACCCGTGGCATTGCTGGCATATGATGGTGAAGTGTGCGTGGACTCCATCATACCGTGAACCTGCTTTGAGACACGGACTGATGATTAACGATGTGGAAGTAAATAGCAATAACAAGGTGACATGATCCATCTATCATTTATTGCCAACAAATGTCAACTGTTTCGACGTGCCCACAAAGATTCAACGGCTGATATTTTATGATAGCTGATATTTTGTAGATCTCTGCCTAAAACCTATTCCGTTCTCTTTGCAAGCCTGCACTGAAACCGCGCCATTTGCCGTTGTTAACTCATTCGAGACGTGCCGACTCCGGATACGCGGCGTATCCGGAGGCGGCACGTCTCGAATGAGTTAACTATTTGAACTACGACTCGTGGGATACACCTAACCTCCACTGAGGCCAAAAATCAGAAGATCGGTATTTTAGATGATGTCAATGTGTTGCAGACCATTCGTGCGTTTCCTTAAAAAAAAAATCAAATTATTATTTAAACTCAAGCTTCACGTCATGGGATCATTAGTCCCAGTACGCCGTGTTCACAGTGACGACTCGATGTTATATGCCATCATCACAGTACTAACATTTGACGTACCAGAGGATCAACTTTGCAATTTTCTTGCTGATTTTCACGCCTAAGGCTTAGGGGTCACAATTTGACCTAATCCTACCCCAGAGCCGGGACAAACAGCAGGCTTATGCAAACACTGCTTATAAAAAATCATGCGGGTATTAATGAGAAGGTAGGTTTTTTTTTTTCGTAAAAGAAAAATTAAAGTTATGTTGGCTGTTTTACAAATGACTCCGAAAAAGTGGTGCTAAAGCCCGAGTCTCGTACCTCCGACATTGACACCCCCCTCCCACCCACTCCCCCCCCCCCAACCCCCCTCCCCCGACCCCCCGACCGGACCCGAGAGGCGACAAGAACCACTGGCAAAGCCTAACTCGTAATACAAGCAAACATGTAAAATAATTGATTCCCAAAAGGTACGGTGAGAATCTGAAAATGCTGAAAGAAACGCACGGCATGGACTACAACGCATTTATAGTTTATAATACCGGTTATTATATAGGCGCTTTTTCCCAAATCGGCGCCGAATGGGCTCAAAGCGCTGCGAACTGAACCCAACACGCTCACGTGACACACACGCATTCACTCAGAAGACAAACACAGTGCAAGACAGACACAGGACATTCACGTTCTGCGAAGGGTTAGCTCAGCTACTGAGGTTTCGGAAATTTTGATCGCTTGTATTTGAAATTTATAAAGTGGCCTGAAACCGGTACCAAAGTGGAGGGGGGTGGAAGAACCGGAGTACCCGGAGAAAGAACGACGGTCCGCCCGAATTAACGGTGACACTTACTACAGGAGAAAAATCCAACGCCGAAACTCGGTATTGAACCTCACACCTTTAGCATTGGTGGCAGGCGCCTTAACCACTGCGCCACGGACCGCCCCCGTTGTCAAGAGCTGAAGTACTGAGCGTGCGATTTTTGCTTTGGGGGTGCTCGCGTTCCATGAGTCGTAGCTCAAACAGTCAACAACGGAAAATTACGCGGTTTGCATGGCTGGAAGAGAATTGAAAACGGGTTAACTCCTTCTCTGCCAGCGGACGCAGATTGTGTTTCTAAAATCTTTGTTAATCCAAAGCCTGTGAGCCTGGGCCTTCCTAAAAGCATGGATCTGTAGTGGTGTGAGCAAGAGACATAGATCCTCATGAGCCCCCGCATCCGCAAGGGCTCATGAGGATCTATGTCACTTACAGTTTGTTTGTGTTCGCTTTTCTCTGCAATCAAGGGATTAAGACAATGTAATATACAATCTATAAGATATCAGCCATTATAAAAGGTCGATCGTTTAATCTTTTGTCTCGATTTTCATGGCATGTAGTGCACAAGAACAAATTATTACAAATGCAATATTACAGGATTTCAAAAACAAACAAACAAAAAACAAACAAAAAACAGAGCGAATCTCATACTAATCAAGAGAATCAAGTCTGCTACGTAGCTCGTGGCACATTGGTTTGAATCTTCTCTTGATGTTAGGGATTTTCGTTCCTTATCGTAAATTTAATTTGCGCATATATCATACACTTGGAATTGTGTATCGCCAACACTGGTTTTCCCCCATCGATTCGCTACGAAACGAATCAAGGGAGAAACCCAGTGTGATTTATTTCACGTCCTTCTATACATGGTGTAAAGGTGTGTTGTGATAATGTTGACAGTTATTTCACTTACCTTTGTCTTGTTGACAGCGCAATGCAATCAGTGCAACCGAACGGTTGATTTTAACTTGAGCATCGAAAAAATCTGTTGCTCTACAAGCGCAGGTTTCTAGGCGAAACATGTGTCGAGGCAAATACGGAACACTGTATAAAACACACAACCGGCTAGAGTTCTCAGAATGTTTCAGTGCCGGGAACACCACCCAACTGCAAGAGGTATAGAACCTCATGAGCCCCCGCATTTGCGGGGGCTCATGAGGATCTATGCCTCTTGCTCACACCACTTTGGATCAATGTTTCTGGGACAGCTAGGGGGGTTTTGGTCTTGAATCAACGAAGGTTCTAGGAACAAAGTCTGCGTCAACTGACGCTGAACGGATTAAAGGGGGAAAAAAAATATCTTCAGTCTTGCTTTACTTACAATATTCAAAAGTATAAGTGTGTCCAAGCGAACGCGGTAAACCGGACTTGACACCACTGGAGCGGCAACACTTCTCGGAATGTTTCAGTCGTTAAAGGGAAAACTAGAAATATCTGTCTACTTTACTTGCTATATTCAAAAGTACAGTGTGTGTCGAAGCGAACGCAGTAAGCTGCATTTAAAAGTAAATGAAAACCAGCGGAGCGCCAACAGTTCTCGGGACTTGCTTACGTTATCGATATGAACAATGTTTGACACATCCGCATCCTTTTCGTGAAGAAAAACTCGAAATTTGTGTGCCGGCATCGGGTTGAAGTCGGTCGCGGTGGGCCCGCGCACAGTCGTGCGAGGGCCTACTGCGGCCGGCTTCGGTCCGATGACCTTGAGTACTCGGATCGTACTACATATATAAAACCTAAAATGATGGTCACAAACCAGGTAGGTGAGGCTAGCGCTGGCAGAATTGTACACAAACCAAGGGGAATAACTCAGCGCTGGACAGACAAACAGTTAGATCCCCTGGGGCAGGGGATCTAACTGTTTGTCTGTCCAGCGCTGAGTGATTCCCCTTGGTTTGTGTACCGCGTGATGGGCTTGTGGTAAAGCTATTTCAGAAGTCAGACTGGAGAGTGGAGAAATGAGTGTAATTGTGAAGCCAGTACATTGGAAAGGGTATTTGCAGCAGACGTTTAATTAATATATTGCGGCAGAATTAATAGTCAGAGAAGATCTGTAAAATTAGTGTACATGCCATTCGCATGCACGTATCACACACATTCCTGATGGCACGCACACACTGACCAAGGGTGATTTTGCATGCGCTCATGTATGTAGCGCATAGACACACAGAGACGTATACACTTGTTTTGAATTGTCTACCATTTATTAAAAAATACAGTTTTAACAAGTACATTTCTCTAAGCGCATAACAACAATAGCAATAAATAATATTTATATGCGTTTGCTGCTGATAGCTTTAAGCAACATTGTCGGTACAGACAATCATTAAAATGTCCCCCTTTATAAATGTGCCCTAAAGAAGACCAAAAAAAAAAAAAAAAAAAAAAAAAGACAGCAAGTCCACTTTTGTTTTGGTGAAAATCTCGCTTTTCGTTGCATTACAATAAAAATCTCCCTTTTCACAAAAAATAACTTACTATCTGTTACCTCCCTAGAGCAGGAATATTCTTGGCATGTCTCACGATAATTGTGCACTACCAGACCGACGTAACCTTTTGATTAAATATGCAATTTGTATGTCGTAAAATATTAGACTTTTTTGCTATTTTTTTTCCTCGCTACCTACTTGGGATAGACTCTCAATAGCAACACATCTGTTACGCTAACTCACGTAATTTGTTGACTCATTCAAGTCGCCCCGCATCACTAGCTGCAAAAGTGTCGTATAGCGTTGCGGCGGCAATGCTATACAACACTCCCGCAGCTATTGATGCTGGCACCTTGCATGAGCTAAAAGATGAGCAGGAGAGCCTAAGGCAACATTGAGAACCCGTTTGTCTAGCGAATTTAGTCAATCAAAGCATATAATTTGTTGTTACGACAATGCAACTTTAAACGCAACGAACCTTTAAATCCCCAATTTGGGAGTCAGCTGACCACTTAAGTAATCTGTGACATTGCAGGAGTCGTGTCGACCATCAAGGATTAAGGATAGTCCCAGACTAGCTCGAAAGTCCTCGATTAGAAATGTGGTTTGTATTTTTTCGACGTCAGAAATATCACAACGCATTTAAAATTAAATGCTTATGGGGATAAACAATAAACTATAAAATGTGTTGTGAAATTTCTTGTCAAGAGGTTGTCTGCTACTTACGATACCGATCCGTGTAGCAGTCAAGGGATAAATGTACGTTGTCGGCGACCTAAAATCGTTTAAAAAAAACCCGGATGTAAACGATAATAAGACAAACATATCGCAATCATTTGCTACCTTCTAGTAACAATGAAATATTATATGTGCCTACCTATCTCTAGTACTATGATTAAAAAACATTGTTTCATCTTGTGTTGGCGATAGCCCAGCAGTCAACATTCATAGCCCTCAAATAATGTATTAATAAAACATAATATTTAAAACAATGAAGAAATATCACAGGCATGTGTGTGCATGTGTGCACTGTCTCCCTCTTCTAAAACAAAAGAGTGCTTACTTCGGATACTTTAACTCATTCGAGACGTGCCGCCTCCAGATACGCGGCATAGGCCGCGTATCCGGAGTCGGCACGTCTCGAATGAGTTAACGCTTTGGGTGCAGGTTGAGCTGTATGTCGCGATGAATGATTCCTGCAGGAATCATTACGACAAACGCGCTACCAACGGTCCAAAGACCTTTTGCTACTGGGGTTTATGTTAAAAAGTACATGGGAAAAAAATATCTTGCGACTGCGCCTTATTACGGGGGCCGCGAACTGTGTTTGTCTGCAATTCTGGCGCTTAAGGCTCAAGGCCGTAATGTCAAGAATAACAGACAAGAACATGCATGCATTTTTTTGACTTTTTTGGTATGAAACATAGATAAGTACATGACGGCTAAACCAGTGGTTCGAAGTTAACACTGTACAGGAATAATTGTACAATAACCGGAACGGTATTTTGTGAGATGAACTATAAAATAAATTTAAATAAAATAAAATAGATTAAAAAAAAAAAAAAAGAAGTACAGTATACGTATAGTATACATGGCCTGCAGAAAAAAAGCCCCCCAAAACCCCCAAAAACACACACACACACTCAAACCAACCAACAAAACAAAAACAAACAAACAAACAAACAAACAAAAAACAAACACCCCCCCCCCCCAAAAAAAAAAAAAAAAAAAAAAAAAAAAACCAACAAAAAACAAACAAACAAACAGATCAGTGCTCACATGGATACTTTAGATTCCATATTGCATAGTGTCTTGCGAAATGAGAATTCATTGACGACTGAAATTCATGTGTGAAGCAGTATTTACAAGTTACCATCACAGGACGAAATGCAAACAAAACACTACGCAAATACATGTTTTGTGGCGCTTTTTGTGTGCAGCCAAACGCAGGCCAACTAAGGCAGACGTTAGCCCGAGGGGGGAGGTTCATCACACTGGCTGTCTCCCGCGATTCGCTGCCGCTGACTAGTGGCGGGTAATCGAGGTAGACAGCCAGTGTGGAAGCACATAAATGATGCAAGATTATGACGGTGCCATACACTTAATAAGTCTAACATACAGAGAAAACAAAAATGTTTAATATCACAGTTATGCTTTCTGTAACCAGGGGTCACAATGAAAGTGATAATACAAACTGTAATTCCGTGAGTCTCGTTTTGTTTTTTTATACAGAAAATGGACAGATCATTGTTTTTTTTACTGTAACAATGTTAGACATACCTATGCGTTCCAAATTTATACAAAAACCTGACGGAATGATGAAAACATACAATGAGTGAAATGATGTTATGTAATAGTAAAAGTATAATTTAAAAAAAAAATGCCGACAAGGCATGATTTTGGACGGATTAAGATGGCTACAAAAATTCAAATTTATTATTTGAATTTTTTTTAAAAAGTCAGTTGGTACAAACAAGTGAAGATTGGACGGTATGATGAGGACGATAATAAATCACAAAGAAGCCCTCTCATCACAGTGCACAAAAGTTATATTGAACGACGGGTGTTCTTGTGAGAAAAACCCGCTTCAGCAGATCAATTGAACACAAACGATATATTACAAAAGGTGGACGGAATACAGTATATGAACAGCAGCACATTCACGAAAGTAACAGTGAAGACACTCCCATCGCTGAAGTTGCCCTGAGCTCTCAGCAGTTTTAGTGAAACTTTTCCATGCCTGAAACTTGCGAACTGCGGGGGCTCACGAGGTTTCTTTGTCTCTAGCTGGCCCTATTTATATCCACGTTTCTTGGTTGTACGGGGTTATCTGGCTTTGATTTCGCCATGGTTTCACAAACATTAGTTTGCGTTCGCCGGCCAGTAATGGACAAACATCTGTTGTATGACGAACATAAACTCGTGCCAGTCAGAACTATGGACAAACATCTGTTGTATGACGAACATAAACTCGTGCCAGTCAGAACTATGGACAAAACATCTGTTGTATGACGAACATAAACTCGTGCCAGTCAGAACTATGGACAAAACATCTGTTGTATGACGAACATAAACTCGTGCCAGTCAGAACTATGGACAAAACATCTGTTGTATGACGAACATAAACTCGTGCCAGTCAGAACTATGGACAAACATCTGTTGTATGACGAACATAAACTCGTGCCAGTCAGAACTATGGACAAAACATCTGTTGTATGACGAACATAAACTCGTGCCAGTCAGAACTATGGACAAAACATCTCTTGTATGACGAACATAAACTCGTGCCAGTCAGAACTATGGACAAAACATCTGTTGTATGACGAACATAAACTCGTGCCAGTCAGAACTATGGACAAAACATCTGTTGTATGACGAACATAAACTCGTGCCAGTCAGAACTATGGACAAAACATCTGTTGTATGACGAACATAAACTCGTGCCAGTCAGAACTATGAGTTACGAGAGACACGATAGATATGTACATCCAAATATCATGAGATCAGTTAACTCATTCTACCCCAGACACACCACAGGAAGATAAGGATCGACCATGATAGTTCAAGGGTGATGCCAGAATAGCTTGGCGCCTATGGGCGCCAAGCTATTCTGGCATCACCCTTGAACTATCATGGCCGATCTGTGTCCTGCACTGCAATGCAGTCTTCAGAGGACAACGGCAAGATCTAAGGAATTCGGTGTTGGGGTTGAATGAGTTAAGAAGAACAAATGTGATAAACACATGTAGTTAGCGAGCTATGCAATAAACTAGGCGACTCTCACAAACCAGATAGGTGAGGCTAGCGCTGGCAGAATTGTACAACAAACCAAGGGGAATCACTCAGCGCTGGACAGACGAACAGTTAGATCCCCTGCCCCCGCCTATCAGGCACCCATTCGCCAACCCACAGAGAAATAAGCAGGTATTGAACAAGACGATCATCTACTGAATGAAAGTCATTTAGTTTTGGGAGTTTAAGAGTTAACTTTTGAGAACCCCAACCGTCCCAGGAGCACAAGGAACATAGTTGTACTAGCAAGAGGCATAGATCCTCATCAACCCTCGCAGGTACGGGGGCTCATGAGGATCCATGCGTTTTGCAGCTGGGACAGGTGGGGTTCACCCTTTCTGGGCAGTGACGGGGTTGTGCCTCATGTGCAAATCAGTGTCAGGTTATCAATGAAATGTAGTTCGAAAAATAGCCACTTCTGAATCAGCAAAATGGCACAGTGTAACAAGTCTAGCACGATAACATTTACACTTTAACGTATACACATGCACATAAAAAGTAAAGTGCATAGTTTTTTTTTTGTTTTTTTTTTCTTCTTCCTATCATATGCAAATGTGAAATGTGTGACAATTACTGACTATTTATTTTACACTTACGGTGCGTGCAGCCACCCGTACCGTAAACAACACCGGTGGCTGCATGCACAAAGGGTGGAAGGGATGGGTGGGGCTGGGGGAGGGGGGGGGGGGTGTTAACGTGACGGTAAATTTACGACGGCATGCGAGGCACGGTATGATGCATCATAAAGCCAAAGTATATTGACGAGCAAAAGAAATGCGATTTTTTTTTTTTTTTTTTTTGGGGGGGGGTGGGGGGGGGGGGGGGGTGGGGGGTGAGGAGAATCATCGGAAACTTTTTAGCGTTTCGATCATTCCAAAAAATGTCGCATTTATTTGGCTGGTCAGTATAGGTTGGCGACATAACGCCGCCAGTGCACACAAAGTAGTTCTCTGACATATAATATACATACGTTAGATGTGTATGCTACTTCAAAATCACAGACAGACCAGTCCCTGTGCAGATCATCCTCTTAATCAAAGGCAGTAGAGGAAAAAGCTGCTTGGCATTCGATAAATTTGTTGTACATTAACCATTTAGCTGTCTGTAGCGGTTTTTGTCGCGATGATTCCTGCAGGAATCATCGCGATAAAACCGCTACCGACAGCCAAAGGGTTAAATGACATGAACGTGTGACGTTTTACTCCCATAATAACTTCAAAATGGTCTGAAGGCAAATCTGCCGAGGTACTATAGAAAGAAAGTAATTTGCTATAGTAGCGGTAGTCAGGGTTTTTTTTCCCCCCGTAAACTACTAAAGCAATATTACAACAGTATAAATTAGTCCACAAAAAATAACACCAACACTGCGATAAACAGTCTCTATTGGTTTTTCAATTCATTAATGTCACAAGTAAGGCCACATTTAGACCCTGTGTGTATGTTTCGCGCCTCATCTGGTCACTAGTTCGTATTGCACGAGAGCAGCGTCACTTCCGCCGGAAGCCAGGAGGAAGTTGTCGTCTGCCATGAATTCAATGGCGGTTGTGTTGGACGAAAACGGCTTCACGGCCCGGCACTCCGCCTGAAAAAACACAAAAACAAACATTCAACACAGAAACGTCCTAGCTTTCCCAAGAACACGGATTCCAAGTAGTGTCAGCAAGAGGCATAGATCCTCATGAGCCCCCGCAACTGCGTGGGCTCATGAGGTTCTATACCTCTTGCAGTTGGGTGGTGTTCTGATTATCTCAGCACCGAACGGGTTAACCCAGTCAGCCTCAATACCCTACCGTGGTAAATCAAGGGTAGTGCCAGATTAGCTTGGCGCCGTCAGGCGCCAAGCTAATCTGGCACTACCCTTGAATTATCACGGTTTATCCATCTCCTGCAACTGGTATACAGTTGTCAGGTGACAAATCCAAAATTTGGGAAATGGGGTCTTGGGGTTAAGAAGGCTAAGCTTTGCTAGGACGCTAATGCCCGTCAATATCGCCTACCTTTGGAGTGATGGCGGGGTACTTGTAAAGCCGTAAGCGTCCGATGCTGTCACCGGTAGCGATGTAGTCTCGGTAGTTGGATCGACAACAGACGTTGATGACGTCACCCCGCTCCAGGCCCTGCCAGGCACCTAGCCAAAACGACAGGCAGTACACGTAAATTAGACAACACAGTGCTTGTTGACCCAGACTGTATTTCTGCAGTCTTCGTTAATTCAACGCCAAATAGATTCAAAGGTGGTGCCTGCAAAAGGCATAGATCCTCATGAGCCCCCGCAACTGCGGGGGCTCATGAGGATCTATATCTCTTGCAGTTGGATCATGCTCACTTTTTCAAGGCAGTGAAAGGATTATAATCAAAAAGAGTTATAATTAACACATTTGAGACGCGCTTAACGCCGCGTGTCCGGATGCGGCACGTCTCTCGAATGAGTTAAGGTTCTGACTCACCAATGAGGGGGTATCCAACAGGCGAAGAGAAGGTGTTCCAGTCGACGTCACGTACAGTGCGACCTGTCTTCAGCTTCTGCATGTTGCTCACGTCCCCTGCAAGACAGGTTCCGGAAAAGATGATGTATAGAACTAGGATTGTATAGTATGTATGGACTGATAAATAAGAGAAACTAAATCACCAGCAAAACTGATGATGATATAACAGTAGTTGTAATAGCAGTAGTAGTAGCAATAATAATAATAATAATAATAATAATAATAATAATAATAATAATAATAATAATATAACAGTAGTAGTAGTAGTAAGAATAGTAGTAGCAATAATATTAATAATACTAATATTACTACTACCACTAATAATAATAATAATAATAATAATAATAATAATAATAATAATGTACTGTACTCATCATCATCATTATCTCATTCTGCCCGCGACACACCACAGCAAGACATGGCTCGACCATGATAGTTCAGGGGTGGTGGCAGAATAGCTTGGCGCCTATAGGCGCCAAGCTATTCTGCCACCACCCCTGAACTATCATGGTCGATCTGTCTCCTGAATTGTAATGCAGTCCTCAGAGGATAACTCCAAAATGTGGGTATTTCGTACCTAGGGCACAATGAGTTATTACTGTGAACTGCGGATACAATGGAACCCCTCTTTTCTTGTTGTTATATATTCGAATACGATATTTTATAAGCGAAGTTATTTAGCAATGGTATATTAGAAAAAGAGTGGTCGAGACCTCAGAAAAAGGGTTGTTTTATTATATGTCTTTTGTCATCACCTACGTTGTTATATACGATGGTGACTGTATTTTTATTATTATTATTGCTATTATTATTATTGTTCCTGTTGTTGTTGCTGCTGCTGTGTTGTTGTTAATGCCAGTTTACTTACAGTACACCAGTTCATAGTCTCCCAGGACTGTCTGCAGGTAGCGTCCGTCACTAGACCAGTCCAAATGCATGATGAACGTACTGTTGTGCTGAAGACAAAAATAAACACAAAAATTGGCATCAAAATGCCTAACAATTTGTGTTTTATTTTCTTTTATATAGTGTTTGTTGCTTTATCTGTCACAAAAAAGTTGTTTAACACAATTGAAAATTCAAACATCCGTAAATGCAGGTTAGCATATGTACCTGGATTTACAGACGTTTATATTTTTCAGGTTTGTTTTTGTGGGTACAACTTTGTGCAGTTAAAAAAGACCAGTCAGTCTAGCTGCCAACCAGCCAACAAACCGGCCAACCAGCAACACAACAACCTGAACGAACAAAAGAAAAATACAACTGCGGCAGATGACAGAATATAAACATTGTATTTAACCTATAAAGCCCTGATATGCTACGACAGGATGAGGATCGACCATGATAGTTCAAGGGTGGTGTCAGAATAGCCTGACGACTACAGCCGCCAAGCTATTCCGACACCACCCTTGAACTACTAGGGTCGATCTGTCTTTAGAGCTGTGACTTAGACCTCAGATGATATCTTCAAATTTTGATAAATTTGTCCACATGGCTTTATGTTTTAACAAAAAAGGAAAAACTCAAACGTTTTATAAATGCTTGTATGTGTTCTGACGAGCTAAAGTGTTTCCGATGATTCCAAAATTGTCGCATTTCTTTTGCTCATCAGTATACTAACCCTGAGAGCAGCAGACTGCTGCCTGAAGAACTGGCCGTCATCGTGGACGACAAACACGTGAATGAATCCGTCATGGGCTCCCACCGCCAGCTGGCTGCCATCTGCAGTACAATAATAAACTGTATTAAGGACCTACACGTTATTCACGTCTTTGATGACAATGGCAATGACATGGGCAATACTTGCTTACGTCATGGTCAACACAGATATGAATAAAGCTGTCGTGGGCTAGCTTCCACTGCAAGCTGACTACGGTACCAACTGCAGGAAAATACAAGACCGGATTTTAAAAATAAGTAATGGCCACTAATCAAAACACTGTTGGGTATTGTCCTGTGCATCTGCTGTAGGATTTCAGGGTCTTCACCCGCCCACATTTAGTAGTACACCTACTCGTTTGTGTATGTGTCTCTTGGCTACTTTCTAAGTTCCAGAAAAAGACATGCTTTATATCTTTGACGTGATGCATCCTTTTAGGAATGCATATGGCCGTTTTGTTATTTACCTTTGTTGTTTTTCAGTGGGCTGGCGATGGGTGCCTGATAGAGGCGGGGGCAGGGGATCTAACCGTTTGACTGTCCAAAGCTGGTATTTGCGCTGATTTATGCACATATAATTTATGGGTCGACGACGAAGACGCACAAAAAGCGACGAGCCACCCCCCTCACCCCCACCCCTCCCCCACCCACCTTGTGAGAAGCTGACAGCGTTGATTTGTGCCTTGCCGACCTGGAGGGAGTTTCTCTCTGTCCCGTCCCTGCTGCTGTACAGCGCTACACGGCCAGTCGTGGTCCCCACAGCCACTAGCTGACCATTAGGATCCACTCCGATGCTTGTGCAAGGCTTCTGTAACATAAAAGATAATGGTTAACGTCTCAGCTGCCAGTTAACGCAGACGGTGCTTCTGAAATATTATAGTGTTAATTTAACCCCAAAGAGCGCCAGCCGTAACAAAACATGGATTAAAATGGGTGTTAGCAAGAGACGTAGATCCTCATGAGCCCCCGCGACTGCGGGGGCTCATGAGGATCTACACCTCTTGCAGCTGGATCATGTTCACTGTTTCTCGGCAATCATGGCCCACGATTGGGGCTAAGCTGTCACGACAAGCTCCAGTGGGACATAATCTAACAATTCAGATTAGATACAGTCCTCTCCGCTTATAACAAGGTCGGACATAACAAAAGTCGGATATAGCAACACTTTGTCAGACGTCCCAGCTGTGACTGTGGCGAAGGAGACCAAACACCATGGCATGTCCTTCAGACATGCCCCCTCCTCAACCTGCTGCGGATCCAGACATGGCTCACTCCAACAGATCTGAAGACCAAGCTAATGCGGAAAGTCCGAAGACCTAAAAATGACAACCCAGTTTCTGGCAGCATCCGAGATAAAAGCATAACTGTGACTAATGGATCTCTTGGGTAAGAACAAATCTGTTCAACTGCCCAGCACACACCCAATCCGCGATCTCCCAGAACTGTTCTCTCGCTTTTTCTGTTCCAGAGTCAGAACAATACGTGACAACATTGACAAGTGTGATGATGGTTAGACATCTTGCTCATTTGAATCGAAGTGTTTTGCTGGCACTCCTCTTGCATGCTTCAGTCCAGTGACTGAAATGGTAGTGCTAGACACCATGAGTAAGATGTCTCTCAAGACCTGTGAGCTAGACCCTGTGCCTTCGTCCCTTCTTTTTGAATGTAAAGATGCAATTGTACTAGTTGTTACAGCTATTGTAAATGAGTCCCTCTTGCACGGCACTGTACCTTCATGTTTCAAAACTGCAATTGTTAAGCCGCTCTTAAAGAAACCTTCACTTGATCTTAACAGTTTGAAAAACTACAGACCCGTATCCAACCTACCTTTTCTTTCAAAGCTTCTGGAAAAGATAGTGCTCACACAGCTGCTAGACCATATCAAGAATAATGGTCTATGGCATGTGTTCCAGTCAGCATATAGGTCTGGTCATAGCACGGAGACAGCATTGCTGCGTGTTGTGAATGACCTACTTGCTGCTAGCGATGAAGATCTAATCTCTGTTCTGACTCTGCTCGATCTGAGCGCAGCGTTTGATACCATTGAACGTGACATTCTACTTGCCCGCTTTCGTGATGTGTTTGGCATTCAAAGCACTGCACTGAAATTTTTCCAAACCTACTTTGTTGGTCGCTTGCAGATGGTTTCATTGGCAGGATTTGAGTCCCACCCTGTTGAGCTGCTTTGTGGCGTTCCACAGGGGTCGGTTTTGGGGCCTGTTCTTTTTAATTTGTATACACAGCCCCTGTCGCATGTGATTGAGCGTCACTTTGTTTCTTAGAATTTATATGCAGATGACACAGAATTGTACAAACACTCCCTTCGCGAACAAGTTGATCGGATGGTGCAGTCTATGGAGGCTTGTATTTGTGATGTTTAGAAGTGGACCACACAGAACAAGCTCCAGCTGAACAACGACAAAACTAAGTCCCTCCGAATGACGTGCTCCTCTACGTGCAGTGCTGATCTTCCTGAGTCAATGATGGTGGGCGAGAGGGCCATCTCCTTTTCTAGCTCGGCCCGTAACTTGGGTGTCATTTTTGACAACAGGCTGACAATGAAGGAACAAGTGAAGAAAGTTTGCCAGTTTGCCTTCATTGAACTCAGAAGGATCAGCACTGTTCGACATCTGCTGACTGTTGAAGTTACCAAAACACTTGTTACCTCCCTTGTGCTGTCCCGAATAGACTATTGCAATTCTCTTTTGTCCGGTGTTCCGCAAATCTTCTTGACCAAATCCAGAGAGTCATGAACTGTGCTGCACGTATGATTTTTCGTGTACCGAAACGTGAACACATTATGCCTCTACTAGCTGATTTGCACTGGCTACCAGTTTCATGCAGAATTCAGTATAAAATCTGTGTTATTTGTTTCAACATCATCTCTGGTTCTGCCCCTCTCTACTTATCTGATCTTGTCCAGCTGTATACACCGTCCCGCGCACTACGCTCTGCTTCTGACACTCGTGTTTTCCGTATCGCTAGACGTAATAAGGTCACTCAAGGCCGTCATCGTGCATTTTCGTACAAGTTTTGGTCCCATTACATGTAACGCCCTCCCAACTGATGTGCGTCACTCATCATCTCTTTCTATTTTCAAATCCAAGCTTAAAACACACCTGTAGTAAAACTGTTGCCGCTAGGGTTTCATGTGAAAGATAAACAGAAGATAGTGGTGGAAAACCCTTTAAAATAGAAACAAGGAACGACGTTTCGGATCAAAAGATCCTTCTTCAGGTGACATCTTTGGAAACAAACGTAGAACAGAAAAGAACACTATAGAAGAAAAGACGTCATCCTGTATAGAGAGAATTTAGAATGACGTAAAAAACAACAACAACAACAAACACAAAAAAAGAACAACCCCAGAATGAAGCAAAGACACAAGCACAAAACACGTAACACACAACTTACGTCTACATACATACACGTCACTACATACATTCGCATTCACTCGTGCCTGCTGCCGCACACGTACATGCACACACATACATACACACACACACACACAAACACACACACACACACACACACACATAAACACACACACACACACACACACACACACACACACACACACACACACACACACACACGTACACACACTCAACGGTATCATCCAGTATCAACAGTGAGGTCAAGTCTGGCACCAACTACCCATCAGGCTGAGCATACATCCCTAGGGGCGAATGTTCAAGCCGCGCGGATGGTAAGTGCCAAGCCTGTCCGCGAAAAAGGATTCTGTCATTTTGCGGCGGATGAAGTGGGATGTATTTTGCCAAAGGATGCGTATGCTGAAATGTGTGAGGCTATGAGGAGGTTCGTTGAAATGACGTCCAACCTGGTTGTTGTATCCAAGGCGGATCGAACGAACATGCTCCTCGCAGCGTCCAGGGAGTGTACGGTATGTCTCCCCCACATATAACATCTTTGGGCAGTGAGAACCTGAGATGACATAGACAATATCCGATGACTGGCATGTGAATGATCGGTGGACATTCAACGAACCTCCTCATAGCCTCACACATTTCAGCATACGCATCCTTTGGCAAAATACATCCAACTTCATCCGCCGCAAAATGACAGAATCCTTTTTCGCGGACAGGCTTGACATACCATCCGCGCGGCTTCAACATTCGCCCCTAGGGATGTACTGATACTCGGCCTGACGGGTGGTTGGTGCCAGACTTGACCTCACTGTTGATACTGGATGATACCGTTGAGTGTGTGTGTGTGTGTGTGTGTGTGTGTGTGTGTGTGTGTGTGTATGTGTGTGTGTGTGTGTGTGTGTGTGTGTGTGTGTGTGTGTGTGTGTGTGTGTGTGTATGTGTGTGCATGTACGTGAGCGGCAGTAGGCACGAGTGAATGCGAATGTATGCAGTGACGTGCATGTATGTAGACGTAAATTTTGGGGCGGTCCGTGGCACAGTGATTAAGGCGCCTGCCACCAATGCCAAAGGTGTGAGGTTCGAAAACGGGTTCCGGCGACGGACTTTTCTCCTCTGGTAAGTGTCACCGTTAATTCGGGCGGACCGTCGGGGGTTCTTTCTCCGGGTACTCCGGTTCTTTCACCCCCCACCCACCCCCCCACCCCCCACACTTTGGTACCGGTTTCAGGCCACTTTACAAATTTCAAATACAAGCGATCAAAAATCTCTGTAACTTCAGTAGCTGAACTGGCCCTTCGTCTGTCTTGTACTGTGTTTGTCTTAAATGGTGTAAATCCGTGTCTGTTACGTGAGTGTGCGTGTTGGGTTTCAGTTCGCGGCTCTTTGAGTCGATTCGCCCAAAAATTGAGAAAAAGCGCCTATATAATAACGGTATTATTTATTATTTTTACGTGTTTTGTGCTTGTGTCTTTGCTTCATCCTGGGTTTTTTTTAATTTTTTTTTTACGTCATTCTAAATTCTCTCTATACAGGATGACGTCTTTTCTTCTATCGTGTTCTTTTCTGTTCTACGTTTGTTTCCATGTCATCTGAAGAAGGATCTTTTGATCCAAAACGTCGTTCCTTGTTTCTATTTTAAAGGGTTTTCCACCACTATCTTCTGTTTTTCTTTTTAAAACACACCTTTTGTCTGTTGCATATACGTAAAGACCATTTTGTCTGCCGGCTCATCATGTGTGTGTGTGTGTGTGTGTGTGTGTGTGTGTGTGTGTGTGAGAGAGAGAGAGAGAGAGAGAGAGAGAGAGAGAGAGAGAGAGAGAGAGAGAGAGAGAGAGAGAGAGAGAGAGAGAGAGAGAGAGTTTTCGGTTCCTTGTAAATCAATGTATTTTTGTTGTTGTATGTGCTTGTTATTGTATTTTGCTTTGTGTTTCATTACTGTGATTGTAAAGCGCCTAGAGCACCTTGGTGATTAGGCGCTATACATATTACCTTTATTATTATTATTATGACCACAACCGTCGAACGATGATGATGAAGAAGAAGAAGACGTCCCGACATCACTCTTTCTATATAAATACTTTGCTTTTAAGCTTATAGCAAACTTCGGATAAATTAGAACCCCCCCCCCCTCCCCCCATACTTTGCCTTGTGAAGGCAGCAGCCAGCAAGCCCATTTTCGTGAAAAACGAGATTTTATTGTAATGCAAAACTGACTTTATCTGTGAGGGCAAAAGAGCAAAAGACAGCAAGCCCATTTTTGTGAAAAGCGAGATTTTCATTTCATGAAAATGAAAAGTTAGCTTTTCACAAAGATGGACTTGCTGTCTTTTTGCAACACAGGACAGTACCCACCTTCTCCTTGATGCCCCAGATGAGGGAGTGAGAGAGGGCCGACCACTTGGCCACCGTCATATCGTGTCCGGCAGTGAAGAAGGCCGGCTCTTTGGGGTGGGCCGCGACCGCCCAGAGCTCCTCGCAGTGACCCTGGTCAAAGTGGAAAACGAACGTATACAATTTACCTCTACGTGTAAAGCGCGTGATAGCAAAATGCACTGTTGGTAGCTGTGACGTGTATGAATTAAGCCCGTAACTTCATGGAAAGGCGAACACCACCCATCTGCAAGAGACATAAACCCTCATGAGCCCCCGCAGTCGCGGGGGCTCATGAGGGGTTATGTCTCTTGTCAGTCCTAGGGGTTATGTCTCTGTCAGTCCTAGGGGTTATGTCTCTGTCAGTCCTAGGGGTTATGTCTCTGTCAGTCCTAGGGGTTATGTCTCTTGTCAGTCCTACATTCTTCGTAATCATTTCTGGTCTCATTATATCTGTGTTCTGCAAGCGAATGTCGGTCAGTGTGTGGTGGTTTCCTGACACGGAATGCGTGATCACTGGCCGTGAAGGAGTTAAACGGTCTAGAAAGTTTTTTTAATTGTCTGTGTCAAACAAGACAACTCCTGATATGTACAGAAAAATTGTGTGATTAGTATTATTAGTCCTCCTTCGCAGAAAATCAGCTTGAAATGATGTTAGGTTTTGACACTAATCATTGACTGTCAAACACTCGGTCACTGGGTACTGAAAGTACATTTTCCCAATTACATCCGCTAATGGCTTTTTCAGCTTTGAAAAGCTCATGTCAAACTGGATTGGCTCGGCGCCATATGACGCTTAAAACAACCATACTAAACCCAAGAAACCCAACCAAACTGAATCAGACCAAACTAAATCGACCAAAAACTAAGCCAAACCAAAACCAAACCAAACCAAAACACAGCACAACACAACAACAACAACAACAACAACAACAACAACACACACACACACACACACACACACACACACACACACACACACACACACACACACACACACACACACACACACACAAACACACACACAAACAAAGAAAAGAAAAAAAAAAAAAAAAAACAAAACAAACAATCCAAGCCAAAACAAGTCAAACCAAACCAAATAATATTGCTTGATACCTGTACGATGGGTCTGAATTTCGACTGAAGGGATCCTTCAAGCACCATGTCACGTGCTGTCCCAATGAACAGGTAGCCGTCAACACCGTTGGCGTTCATAGGCACTATGGTGCGCACTGGACCCTGACTCTCCGGCAGCTGCAATCATAAAAATGTAGAAGTAAAAGATGATTGAATATAACTGGAGAAAAAGAAAGACACCCCCTCCCCTCTACACAAAATGTAGAAGTAAAAGATTGAATAAAACGGTCACATCCTGCAGTGACTTATTCGGAACGTGCCGTATAAAGGATACGCGGCAGGTAGCCGTGTATCCGTTTACGGCACGTCTCGAATGAGTTAATTCCTTTTCCCAATGTTATTTCATCTACCGTCAGTCCACCCACCCACAGGCTGCAAGCCCTTAACCTTTTTCATCCTGATACACTATTGCTTGAAATAAATTAACTATGATAGTTCAAGGGTAGTGCCAGAATAATTTGGCGCCTTGAACTAAAATGTTTGATCTATCTTGCAATCTGTAATGTAACCTCCTTAGCACAATAAACGAATTTGCAACAACAACAACAAACAAAAAAAAACAAAAAAAAAAAAAACAGCCTCAGTGTGTAACCTGTTTCATAATTTTTACGTCAGACGGCATGCGCACAAAGCGTGATACAGGAAAGTAAATGACTTGCAGTCGAGCGCCCGTGGTTTGCGTCTAGGGCAGGGCCTAGTTTGGAGTCCAACATTTTTATGTCCCAACTTTTGTACCGTCCCAAATGCGTAACTAACCGCGCGTTCTTTGAGCATCTTGAAGCGCATGAGGCTGTCCCAAGCTTTGATCTCACTCCCACCGCCGGAAAGCAGCACGCCGTCAGTCAGCATCACTAGTGAGGACACACTCTTCTGCAATAAAACAGTATCACTTGAATCATGCTTTCATTAAGAATATTCTCCCCTGAAGATTAAGGTGCATTCCAGTTGAGTAACAATAAGATCGGTTACTACACAAGTCGAATACCACAAAACGTTTTTTTTTAAGAAATAAATCCTGATTTTAAAAAAATCAAATCCCTCCACTTATAGCAAACATCTAGTAGATCATCAAACAAATGTACCATTTTGCGTTTTGTTATAATAACCAGAGTTGACTGTGTACTTACTGTATATAACAGCAACGTAATGACATCATTTTTAAAACAACCGTCATATAGCCTCACTGAGAAAGATAAGTGCATGTAATCTATTTCTGTCTGTTTATATATCTATTTTGGAGGGGAAAAAAATATTCACAATAGGCGAAATTGACACACGGAACTATAACAGACAAGTACAACAAAATGTATTAAATGTTCGGGTTAAACCCGAAAATGTAATACATTTTGTTGTATGAGTTTGTCTTTTTTAAACGGGTTTTTTTTTTTTCTTCTTTGAATTTCTTTTATCCCGATGAACACATGCATTTGACTGCTTTATTTTCATACCTTGTGAGCGTTTTTCATGGCGGCTGAAACCTGTCTGTCGATGCGGAAGATGTTCTCCTCATCATGTGACCATACGACGATGGACCCTGTAGAGTCGCCTGTGATGACGTCACCGTTGAGGCCGAAACAGACTGACGTCACAAACTTGGGCACTTCATCCTGGTACAAAAGACATCATAAACGTTTATCTCTCTGGTGCTTGCAACCACCGGTATTGTTTATTCTTGTGCCGCTTGGCGTGCAACCGCCATTACTGTGTTCAGTATCGTTGGCAGCGTGCACAGTTTGGGAGGTGTGGCGGTTTGGTTGGGGTTGGGTGTTTAAATTGCAAGGAAGACATTTGTTGGTGTTTGAAGAAATAAAACAGCTAACAATTTACAATTTTCTGTCCAAGTGCCGTCTTTGTGATACTAAATTCTAAATCAAAATCGATATAGCATTGGTGTTGATCTGCAACATTCGGTCTTTGCAAATGTGTGTGCGTGTGCGTGTATGTTTGTGTGTTGAAGTGTGTGCGTGCGTGCGCGTGCGTGCGTGTCGCTCATTTGCATGTGTGTATGGTTTGTGTGTGTGTATGTGTGTGTGTGTATGTGTGTGTGCGTGCGTGCGTGCGTGTGCGCGCGCGCGCGCGTGAGAGTACGTGCAAGCATACGGCTTTTTGTGCATGTGCGTGCACACGCGCGCGGCTTAACTGAGTGTGTTATAATCATTCTTTACCATTTCGTGGTGACAAAAAGACGTGAAAACTGAACATGAAAGAACCACACCAATTCCAGTGAGCATACACTGACGAACAAAAGAAATGCAACATCATTCCAAGTTTTTTTAGTGTTTCCGATGACTCGAATGATGCAGCAGTTCTTTTGCTCGTCAGTATAGTGACACAACTAATGATTTCAGTGCGAAGCAATTCTGAACAAATGTACGCCAAACGGTACACATGTTCATGTCCACAAAACATTCATACCAATACATGAATAAAGTTAAGTGCCATTAAGTTGTGATTAACACAGAGAAAAGTGTTTTAGTTCTCATTTCAAACAAAACTAACAGATGAATGAATGCATCCCTTAGTTTTGTTCAAAACGTAAACCAAGACACATTCCTCATTGTGAAAGCAATATACATGTGCTCTTATTCATTAAATAGTTGTCCTACTCTGAAAGACAAACACGTATTGCACGTAATCGCGGAAGAGCGACACAGACAAGTCTGTATAATTGTGTCTAGTCTGAAAAGGTTGTGGCTTTGAACAAACGAAGGACAACGTTATTAACCCATTCAGCCCCGAGTCCCTGCAGCAGGAGATGGATTGACCATGATAATTCAAGGGTAGTGTCAGATTAGCTTGGCGCCTTCAGGCGCCAAGCTAATCTGGCACTACCCTTGAATTATCATGGTCAATCCATCTCCTGCAACTGGCACATGGTCATTAGACAACACTTCCAAAATTTGAGAAATGGGACCTTGGGGCTAAAAGGGTTAAGTGCTATACACTTTCAGTAGGCCCCCTATTTATTTACTACAGAAATGCGCGCTATGTACGACTGCAAGCTTGGAAAGCAAAATAGCAATGAGTCTTTCACTTGTACAACAAACCAAGGGGAATTACTCAGCGCTGGACAGACGAACAGTTAGATCCCCTGCCCCCGCCTATCAGGCACCCATTCGCCAGCCCACAGAGAAATACGCAGGTATAGAACAAGACGATCATCTACATCCCCTAAGATTTGTTTGTGAGAGTCTTTCACTTGTTTAGACAAATATTCCTCAGCTGATATCATTATCGACCATATCAATCATTCAAAGACAAGTTAAAAAGCTGCAATTGTGATAAAGATCATACATTTTGCTTCACCTGGGTTACAAAATACCACCTTTAATCAATTTAGCCCCGACGCATTACCGCAGGAGATGGTTCGACCATGGATCGTCCATAATTCAAGGGCACTGCCAGATTAACTTGGCCCCTGATGGCGCCAAGCTAATCTGGCACTACCCTTGAATTATCATAGTCGATCCATCTGCTGCAAATGGTACACAGTCGACTGGTGACACCTCCAAAATGTGGCCATGGGGTTAAATGGGTTAACAAAAATATCTAACCTAGTGAGACATATTTTGGCATGCATGACACAGAACAAATAAAGCAGTTTAACTCATTCTACCCCAGACACACCACAGCAAGATATGGATCGACCATGATAGTTCAAGGGTGGTGCCAGAATAGCTTGGCGCCTATGGGCGCCAAGCTATTCTGGCATCACCCTTGAACTATCATGGTCGATCTGTGGCCTGCACTGCAATGCAGTCTTCAGAGGACAACGGCAAAATGTGGGGATTTCGGTCTTGCGGTACAATGAGCTAACCCCGTCACTGTCAAAAAAGGTGAACATGGTCCAACACCAAGAGACAAAAACTGATCCTCATAAGCCTCCGCAGCTGCGGGGGCTCTAGAGTATTTAGGCCTCTTGCCGACATCACTTTTTATTCATGTTCCTGGGACGACTGGGGTTCTTCGGCGTTGAAGAAACGCAATCTGCATCAGCTGGCAGTGAAGGGGTTAATTCAAAAAACAAAGAATACATCTGACAGTAACATATTATCAGCCACGAACCTTGCCAGATGATCTTTGCAGCTTTAAACAAAAAGAAATAATGACAGTTGCTTTTTAAACGACATTAACACACGTTCAGGGCTTTTCCAAATATTATTTTAATATTAAAGCAGGCAAGCAAATTGATACAGGCTTAGAACCTGTGTCAGTGGTAATTTTCAAGAGCTCTACAGGTTTTGTATTTTTATTTTTATTTTTTAGATGTGAACACTAGAACTGGACATGTTTCGACCATGGTGATTTAAGTTTGAAGGCGTCCAGCTACTTCTGCTGAAGGTCGATTTATCTCCTGCAACTGGCAACGTACAAGGTATTTACAAGACGGCAACCGAATTATGACCAAAAATGTTTAGTAAGAAGCCCTGAAAACACTTGTGACTAACACATGTTAGTTCGTAAAAATTCTAAACTTACCAAACACAAACAAATAATTTAGAAAAAGGAAACACGTTTCGGAATAGAAATGAAAAGGCCAAACGCTGAACTGTCTTGTCTGTCATTCCTTGTTATTCCGGTAACAAAAAACCACGCATTCTTGTTATTGGACAAAACGGAAAATTGTTTTCTCCTTGTTATTCCTTGCCAATTCGAAGAGCGGTTTCTTTCTTTGCTGGTTATTTCCCTGACTTGTACCCTAACCGTACCGTTTGCGGGAGGCCTCCCTAGATAGGCCCAATTGGGGATTACGCCACAAGTACACTTCTATTCAAATAAGATGCTTAACATCTCGTTTGAATAGAAGTGTACTTGTGGCGTACTCCCCGAGTGGGTCTATCTGGGGAGTTCTGCTGTAGACTTATTGTTATTCGGGGAGTGCACCACAAATACATTTCTATTCAAATGACTGAGATGCGTAGCATCTCATTTGACGAAAAGTGTGCTTGTGGCGTACTCCCCGAGTGGGTCTGTCTGGGGAGAACTCGCGTTCGCATTTTATTTGAATAGAAGTGTACTTGTGGCGTACTCTCCGAGTGGGTCTATCTTGTGGGTCCTCCTGCAAGCAGTACGGGAATACTTTTGCGGATTTCGTATACAATTTCTCTAATACGTTTTACGAACGTACCTCAAAGATGCCGCTTTTCTTGTCTCGCAGTATCCTGCCATCTGAGCGCTTCCAGAACACGGTCCAGAAGTACATGTGCTGCTTGCCGAAGGTGATCAGGATGGTGTCGTCAAACGGGTAGAAACACCCATATACCACAGGGTCGTTGGTAGTCTGCATGAAGAAAGACATCACCGTTATACGTGGCAAAATTGGCTAACTATGAATGATAAAAAACGATTTTACCATCTACACAGTGGAGTTAGATTTATCATTCTAATTGTACTTCTTTTATAGAATATGTGTAAATACTGAAAACAAAATGCGACTTCACTGAAATCATCGGAAACACTCAAGTTTTCCGAAATTTCCAGTGGTGTCACATTTTTTTCTCTCGTCAGTATATTCTACGATACACTGTTTTGCGTTAATTTATTTATGTTGAAAAACAATGGTCAAGCAGTAATGCACGCTCCGTACCGTTAAAGTAGTATCGCTTTCAGAGAAGTCAGAATCAGAACCAGAAATACATTTACTTTTTTCCCCCCTCACTTGTGATACTAGACAAAATGTTAAAAAATCACAACAAAAATGGAAACATTACAGTAATGATCGTATCAGAATTGTTTCAGGGCATAAAATATTCAAAACAATATACATGGTAACAGAAAGGTAGACAATGTGACCCATGAGGATCTATGCCTCTGGTTGACACCTTGGAAACTACGGCTCTTTGTCGCTGAATTAACAGGGATTTCTAAAGGCAGTCAGTGAAGGATTTCTCCACAAACTGATCGCAAAACCATAGATAAAAGTAAACAAACGCAGTCACCTAAATTATTCCTTAATAAAGGAATTCTTCAGCAAGGCATAGGAAACATGTAAAATGCGTGTGAAATACGTGTGATCATGCATGCATACGTGATCAGACATAGCCAGTCATACTCGTGACAGGTGAGAACTGAGAGACATGGTGTCATAGCTCAATCTATGCCTTTGCTGGCGCTACTTTGCATCCATGTTCCTTAACCCATTTAGCCCCGAGTCTCCACAGCAGGAGATGGCTTGACCATGACAATTCAAGGGTAGTGCCAGATTAGTTTGGCGCCTTCAGGCGCCAAGCTAATCTGGCACTACCCTTGAATTATCATGCTCAATCCATCCCCTGCAACTGGCACGTAGTCGTTAGGCAACATCTCCAAAATTTGAGAAATGGGACCTTAGGGCTAACAGGGTTAAACGGTCGAGTCTCTTTAGCGTGGAATTAACCCTTCACTGTCGAGAAAAGGTGAACACCACCCAGCTGCAGGAGGCCCTGCAGTTGCAAAGGCTCATGAGGATCAATTCCTCTTGCTGACGCCACTTTGCATCCATGTTCCTGGGACAGCGGGGGCTGCAGAATTAACAAAGATTTCGGGAACAAGATTCGTGTCCAGTTGTGTCCACTGGGAACGAAGGGGTTAAGTGGACGAATCTCTTTGGCGTGCAATTAACCCCGTCACTGCCGAGAAAAGGTAAACACACCGCCCAACTGCTAGTGGTATATAGATCCCCACGAGCCTCCGTAGTTTGCGGGGGATCACGAGGATCAATGCCTCTGGCTGAATCCACTTTGTATGCATTTTCCTAGGATGGCTGGGGAGTCTTTGGTGTTGAATTAACCCTTTTAAAAAGCCCCAAGGTTCCATTTCTCAAATTTTAGGGGTGTTGCCTGACGACTACGTACCAGTTGTTGGAGATGGATTGATCATGATAATTCAAGGGTAGTGCCTTCAGGCGCCAAGCTCATCTGGCACTACCCTTGAATTATCATGATCAATTCATCTCCAGCTGCAGGGTCCTGGGGCTAAAAGGGTTAACACAGATTTCAGAACCCAATCTGCGACCGCCGGCAGTAAACGGGTTAATGATATTTGTACTACGGTGGTAGGTGTATACAGCACACGTGAATTTACATACAGAACCATGTAAGTCATTGTCTGAATACCTTGAACCTTCTATAGGTGAGGGGCTTGAAAGAGTACAGAGAACAGCACTGCAATTTATACATCATAAGAAATTACGATTTACATTTTCTGAACAAAATAAGTAACGGTAACAGACTTTAAGAGATGTTGGGCTTTGCTTGTGGTCTGATGTGTGTGTGTGTGTGTGTGTGTGTGTGTGTGTGTGTGTGTGTGTGTGTGTGTGCGCGCGTGTGTGCGTGTGTGTGTGTGTGTGTGTGTGTGTGTGTGTGTGTGTGTGTGTGTGTGTGTGCGTGTGCGTGTGTCCGCGCGTGTACACAGGCGCGTGAGTACAAACTTGCGTTTGACAATAATGTGTAATATGTATTAAATACCCAATCTTTCACGAAGATCTGTTTTAATCATGTATGACGTCATAGTTATGACTGACGTAATCTTACCGTGGTCTTGGCGACGAGAGTCTCGGTTTGCCATTCCCATACACTCATCACGTGACGGTCGCTGTCATCTATGGCCAACAGCAGGTCGCCATTACTCTATAAATAAATAAATAAATAAATAAATAAATAAATAAATAAATACTAAATAAATAAATAAAAGACATTAATACATTACAGGGCATACATGGAGACGTTTTCCGCTGAATAGGCCTATTATGTTTTGTGCTTTTTCAAAGGTTTTATTCAACTTTCTCTGACTTCTGAATTAAACTCGTGAGGACATTACACGAAATAATCGTTAACAAACAGAAGCCCAGTACCAAAAGGGCCACAAACCGACGTCTGCCCTAGGGCGGAAAAGATTTTAATGTTTGCTGTGTGACTTACGTCGCTCACTGAGAAGGACACGCACGACACGCCTTGCTGAAACACGCTCAGACCGATAACTGCGTAGGTACTCAGTGTTATGCCATCCCACACTCGAATATGTGCCTGAAAATACAAAATACAAATAAGTGTCAAACTGTATATTTGTTGTGCTCAGTCTGTGATTTTGGACCTTACGACCTAAAGCCATGGTCGATCCCACAATGTTTGTCTCCTGGGGAGGGTGACAACCAGTCTACAGTATGTAAGTGTGCGACAGATGACGCAGAAGCGGTCGCCCTGATTTGGCAGGATGCCCCTGAATCCTTTCCTTGCTATAATCGCCATCATTTCCAATTTCAAAAGCCAGGGCAGAAGTTGAAAAAAAAAAGGATTCTAAAGAGGTACAGAGAAAACCTAACATCCAGCTATTTCAGATTTAGATATCTCCAAAGTTGAAGCTGTTACAGAAGCTGCATAAAATTCTTTTAACCGTTTGGGTGTTGGTAGCAGTTTTAGTCGCGCGGATTCCTGCAGAAATCCTCGCGACAAAAACCGCTACCGACACGCAAAAGGTTAAAGATACGAGAACCTAGCATTCAACTCTTTCAGGTCCGATATAAAAATTTCCAGATTTGCGAGTCACTCGCCCTGAACAATTGTCCTTCAGGAGACGGATTGAACATGATAGTTCAAGGGTTATATTAGCATAGCTTGACGCCTCGAGGCGCTAAGATATTCTGGCACCAGCCTTGAACTATCATGGTCGACATATCTCATGTTGTAATGTGTCAGAACTGAATGGATTAATATGCATACGGGTAAACCCTTCCCATACTTACGCCGCCTTCCGGTGACCGACCCGCCACCTGACCGGAAGCGATGTAGGGATCTCTGGGATGGATAGCAAGGCTGCAAGCAGAAGTATAGAATGAAACATTTCTCGTCGCCTTCATCGTTGTTCCCAGTACACAAAGTCGCCCGCCTGCCGTGAGATGGCCTTAGTTGCCTGCTCGGCTTTAAACCCAAATAACTAACTAATCTTTGTGCCGACGTCGGCCGTTGTCTACCCGCGCACGACTGTGCGCGGGCCAACAGCAGCCGACGTCAGCACGATGACTTCTGCGTGCCGGGTTGGCATCCGTTTTTAAAAAAATGTATTCTGCAATTCTCTCTTTTTATGATTAATTGATTTATTCAATACTCCTTTACTTGCAAAATATATTTACTGCACTTGTTTGATTTAAAGGCAACTTTCATTTATTTATTCATTCATTTTATTTGTCAATCATTCATTATTTATCTGTTTATTATTAGAAAATTAATTAGCAGTCTTTCTGATATAAATTTATCTTTGTCCCACTTAGTCTGACTGAGCACCTTTTACGGTAACCATTTGGGTATGCTGTGTTTTTCTTGCATTATTTTGTTGTCTTCCTTTACTACCAATATCACTTATCTCCCGTTTACTGATCAATACATACCACGTGACTTCCTCCGTGTGAGCCGTGTAGTGTTTCTGTGTGTGTGTCCGCCGATCGTACAGCACGACAATGGATGCCACAAAATACACCAGCTCTCCAGTGTTGGGCAGCACTACTAGGTTCTGTTTGACATCACGCCCGCGAAACCCGTATCTTATGACGTCAAGGAAAAGTACGTGATGGATGGGAACACGTCAGCCATGGTACGAATCTCATTTTCCAGAGAGCAAAACCCAAGGCCGACATCAGCCTTAATTGGCCCGCGCATGACCCATGGCTGATGTCGGCCCAAGGAGCTCCATCATTAAAATTATTCTGCTTCTATTCACCCTCATTCGTCTCCCACTCTATGACTAGGTCCAGCATTTCGACACGCACAACAAAACAAGCAAGGAAACCAGCCTGAAAAAAAACAGGTACTAGTAACATCCGCGAAAAAAAAGAAGTCCATGAAAGTTGTCCACTGATGCCTATCCAGGCGTTAAACGTTGAAAATAAAAATATAGCACTGTAGAGACAAAACATTGCAGCTGCTATAAAATCTGGCAAATACAACAAATCGAAACCAATATAGTATAACCAAGGATACACCCAGTCCAGTTTGAACTTCTTGTCTGGCTTCTGACCGTCACTGTCCAAAAAGGGCTCAGATGGGGCGAAGAATTCTGACCAAACAGAAATACAACATTATGATGATAATGATGATTATGAATACATTTCATAGGGAGCAAAGAGGATTAACTCATTTGCGGAGGGCCGCATCGGGATACGCGGCTTAAAGCCGCGTATCCTGATGCGGCGAGCCGTAAATGAGTTAATTCAAGTATACTGGTGTTACTCCTTATCAACAGGACTTAAAACGCCACTTGAACACAGCCCTGCGTAACTAACCTCTCTTCTTGCCGTTGACATCCACACGGATGGGTTCAGTACGCTTCTTCCGGTTGGGAGATACAGAGTCATTGGTTACTCTGCCGTCACCTATCACGTACAACAGATAAATGAAAAGGTGTCATTATTTGAAATCTTAATCATGATGACAACGACGACGATAATGATGACAAGTATGATGATGACACTGATGATGATGAAGGCGATGGAGGTCTTGGTATTGGCGATGATGATGATGGACATGCTAAAGATGGTGGCGGTGGTGATGCTGCTGCTGATTATGCTCCTGCAGCTGATGTTCAGGACGAAGCAACAGAATGATTTCCCTCGTCTTCCTCGTGTACTTGATTATCTGTTTACAAGGCTGGGACTATCAGGTCACACCTGTCTCCTAGCTTCTACCTGCATACTGTGTTAACCCCTTCCTTGCCAGAAAATTGCGAACATTACCTTAATGCAAGAGGCAAAGAACATCATGAGCCTCCGCAGATGCGGCGGCTCATGATGTTCTCTGCTTCTTGCTAACTCCATGTATATAGATATATTTATCTTGGATGAACTTAGCTTAAATTTACCATGGTTTCACAAAATTAATCTGCGTTCACCACCCGTTGAAGCAGAAAAATTAGAAAGATCAAATCAAAGTCCTGTTACTCTAATATTTTTATTCCCAGAAAATAAAGAGCAGTTGTTACTGTTATTTCACACAAGTCATTTGGCCCCGGAAGCGATAGAGTCACATAAATAAATCCCACAGACCTCTGGGATTCTTGCGCAGTGATCCCTTTCCGGTAACGGATTCGTTGGAAGAGTTACTGCTGGGCAGAGGGCGCTTTTTGGGCTCGATGGGTTGTCCTTCTTGACCGCAGACCAAGAAGTTGTTGTGGTCTTTCAGGTCTCGGAACAGGTGCGCGAAACCGTCCACCTATCACAACAGAGGTGATTAAGAGACAGGATTACAAACTAAGTGATTTATAATCAGAATTTGCTGTTAAGAATATAACTGAATTGGGTGTGTTTCGGACTGTTTCCTGACTGCGCAGTATCATGTTCTTGGACTCTTTCAGTGCTAACGCTATACAGTCTGTTAGAACTAAACGCCTTCACTGCCACTGAACACAGATCGTTTTTTTCTTCTGGAATCGTTGTTACTTTCAAGCTAAAGAACCTCATTTGTTCGAGGAACAGGATACAAAGTAAGATCAGCAAGAGGCATAGATCCTCATGAGCCCCCGCAACTGCGGGGGCTCATGAGGATCTATGCCTCTTGCATTCGCGTTCCGCTTGCTGTTTTCCAGCAGTGAAGGGGTTAATCACGCTAGCACAAAGACACCGATAAGCTAGGCGTGTCTCTTACTATCAAAGTCGATCTTTCTCCCCAGCTGAAATGTAATTTTCAGAGGACATCCCTGGCATTCGGGACAAGTAAACTTCAGGATTCAAAGTGTGTATGCAACACACTTGATCCCCCCTGCTCAACCCCGTCTAGGCATAGTTCAAGACTAACCCCACAAAATGTAATGTACAAACAGGACACTTACACATTACATTTTACCTATCACATAATGTTATAAAGCATGTAGTACGAGTACTTTAAAAATGTCACATAAAAATCATATTACACCACTCAGCATATTACTATTGCTATCTCCGCAAGAGACATAGATCCTCATTATCCTCTGCTGAAAGCAGGGGCTATTGAGGGTCTATGACTCTTGCTGGAAGTGCGGGTCATTCCATTTACACAACATACCTTGTTTTAAACACATTTGCATTCCAATACAAGACAATGCAAGATAATATCTGAACAGCGCAAAAGGACAACGAGCAAGTCCGCCCATACCTTGATGTGAGGCTTGCTCTCCGTGAACAGCGCCGTGACGGGAGGATGCGGGACGACCACCATGTTGTGCAGGTCCTGCAAGACGTCTTCATAGTTCTGGGTGGTGCTCGTGTTGAGGATCAACTTCTCGTGGCTCTCGCGATACATGTTGCTGATGAGCGTGATGACGCGAGGACGAGGGTTGCTGGGCGACTGAACCACCTGACGATGAAGAGAATAAACTGAAGGTAAAGTTAACCCCTTCATTGCCGGAAAAATGCAAACAGCACCCAACTGCATAAGGCAAAGAACCGTATGAGTTCACCACAAACTGTCAATTTTGGCAGCTGCACCCTGAAGAGTCTATTGACTCTTTGCCTACTAAGTAGCTTTCTGGTATTCTGCCACTAAGAAGTTTTGTCAGTTAATTCTGGATCCGGTGCGCATGCCAAGTAACGCGCTAAAAATAGCCAAGCACATAGACGGCAAGCCGCGAACCTTGGCTGGGCTGATCTCGCCGACGATAGTATTCTAGGGGAAGTGATCGCGCGGCGGCTGATGCCGACATCCGTAGGCAATGAGCTGCAGCTCAGGAGACAGAGCAGCTTTGATACTTCAAAGATGGTGCCAGAATAGCTTGGCGCTTGTAGGCGCCAAGCTATTCTGCCATTATCTTTGAACTAAATTATTTTCAATGCATACTCTTTTTTTTTTAGTATGCCAGGGCTGAATGGGGTTGATACATGTCCACTGTTATGTCCAATTAAGCACCACCCCGAACTAGTACCATGGTCGATGCTTATCTTGATGTAATCTTAGACGGCTGGATGATTTAACCTCACAAACACGAGCTAAATGCAACTGAGGGGGCTCATGAGGATCTATGCCTCTTGCTGATACCAATTTGTATCCACGTTTCTCGCACGGTGGAGGTTCATTGGTGTGATTTGAGAACATTATCAGCGACCAATGGCAGGGAAGGGGTTACACCCAAATGAAGCTGAACCCAAATTCACCTGTCCATTTTTGTTCGTGAAAAGATGTCCCTCTTCAGGTTGGAACTTGCCCCCTCTCCAGTACTGTTCACGAGAGTTGCCGTAGTCGCATTTCTGTAGACGGTTTACGCTGGCGCACACGTAGTAGCGGCCATTTTGTATCTCCGTCACGGACTTGATTTCTCTTCCCTCTGGCCAGCTGAACAGGTACTTTACACCTGTTCAAATGATGAAAATATTTTTTAAATGTGAATTAAAGCTTCGCTGACCTTTACACGGCTTAATTTATTTACACGTGATACGTGTTTTGAGCAGCCACCATTTTTCGCAACAACAACAAAAAAAAAAAAAAAAAAAAAAAAAAAAAAAGAAGAAAAATAAAAAAAGAAAAAAAGAAAAGAAAAAAAAGAAAAAGATCGTGAAAGACACGTGCTCTCTTGAAGGGTCTTGAAGGGCAAAAGTGCCACATGTCATTAAAAACCATCATTTATATATTGGTCTTTAATGAAGGTCTCATTAGAGTCGTCGCTAAAAGGTGTTCTACTCTGCATTAACCAGTTTTTACTGACACAAAAATAAACGCAATCTATCTGCAAGAGACATAGATCCTCATGAGCCCCCGCAGACGCGGGGGCTCATGAGGATCTATGCCTCTTGCTGTGACCACTTTGCATCCATGTTCCTTGGGCGGCTGGGGCTTATTGGCGTTGAAGTTTTCAGAAACGCGAGCTGCGCCTATAAGCAGTGAAAGGACTAGACGGATTACCTGCTACTGTAGGAACGATTTGGCCCAAGGCCACAAGAAGTGTCTCAAAGTTGGGGTAGGTCTTCTGACTGATGACGACAAGCCTCGGTTTGAAATCTGGGTCGCCGTTGCGGAAGAACCACGCCCGCCTGTTGGATGAGCAAGTGTTTGTTTAGACATACAGGCCATGTGGAGTATATAAATATTTAGAAGTGTGACATTTTTTACCATGCTTCATGACCAGTCACGCTACTTCTTTGCGCAAAATATAACTTGCAATCAGTTCGACTTGATTCGACTTGATCGTCTTTGTTATTGGTTGCATGGACATGCATGAAGGACGCTGTTGTTGCTGTTGTTGTTAATGGTGCTGTTGTTGCTAAAATGAGCACTTTGTGAACAACCATTGTAAAGGACGTAGAAATGTCAGGACCAGGGCCACAACGTTTTATCACCCAGAACGAACGAACCATTGCAAGGCTATCAGGCGTGGTGCAAAACAAAGCGGAATCAACGATGTGTGAATATCAACGATGTGTGAATATCAACGATGTGTGAATATCAACGAAGTCAACTTTTGTTTTGTTGATTCACTATCACTTGTGTTTCCCCTGACCCAAAACACGTTTCTACGTTTCTTCATGTAGGAGGCTGTAGAAACGCTGTGATAAAGTAAAGACACAAAGAATTCAACCTAATTCAATCCGGTAGCAAAATAATTGTTCATGTATCTAACAACATACAGACAAATGTAGATGGTTACCTGCAGGAACAATACTAACAGCGTTAACATGACAAACATTGTATTGATTATTTTTCTACGTTACACGGTGATGTTTAAAAAGACTTTTTGCTTTTTCTTACGCCGCGTGGGCAGAAACAGAACGTTTCTTTTCGCGGCACTGAACTGGCAGTCTGAAATATGTATGTGCATAGATCTGCATAACCCTTATCAATCGGAATACACCAGTGTGTGAAATAAGTCTGACTAAAATAGTTCAAGGGTAGTGCCAGAATAGCTTGGCGCCTCTAGGCGCCAAGCTATTCTGGCACCACCCTTGAACTAAAACCATTGGTCTATATCCTTATCTGTAAGTACTATAATGTATCTTGCATATGGCAGTGTACACATTTGAAGCTTCTAGCCTCAGGATGATATGGGATAAGTGACGAAGCTTTACTCGCTAAGTAGACCAGAAAACGTTAACACGGATCGTGGCGTGAGGCAGACAGCCGCGTATCCGAATGCCACACGTCTCGCATACGTAAAAAAAAAATCATGTGCGTAACAGTGAGTTTTTTTTCTGTCTACTTCCCACCACATTTAACCCTATGGTCAACATTTCTTAACCCATATCATAGTGAGGCTAAAAGCTTCAAATTCGTACACTGCCAGATGCAAGCTATATTATAGTACTTACATATAAGTATATAGACCAATGGCTTTAGTTCAAGGGTGGTGCCTAGAGGCGCCAAGCTATTCTGGCACCACCCTTGAACTATTTTAGTCAACCTTATTTCACACACTGGTGTATTCCGAATGATAAGGGTTTAATTCAGAAAGTGTATAGCAATTATCTATCCAGCAAGAAGGGGGGGGGGGGGTGTGGGGGTGTGGTTTCTGGCCCTTCGGTATTCTTCTGAAGACTACATTACAATTCAGGAGACAGATCGACTCTGTTAGTTCAAGGGTGGTGCCATAATAGTGCCCTCAGGCGCCAAGCTATTTTCGCACCACCCTTGAACTATCATGATCGATCACACTTGTCGTGGGTCAATTCTTTAAAAAAATTATAATACTTTTCTAGCTACACATGCCTATAATAATGTTCTTCTACCTACACCTACCTTAAACACACATCACATCTAAATGCGTCAAAGACTTACCCCTTTAAAGGTGCGTACCTGGACTTTCTACCTCCGAGCTCCTGGTCATTGCTGCGGTTGGATGCCCCTAGAACCGCAGGGTCTTGAGTTTGAAGCCTGGTTGCCTCATATCTACCCGGGTCATCGTAGTTGTAGCGAACAACCTCGTCTTCCGACTCAGACGATTCCTGATCATACTCGCTCAGTGACTGCCCTCCCGCCTGGAAAAGAACTTTTTTTTTAACTGACCGAAAATTCCCGGGGAAAACACAAAACAACCCCCCAAAAACAACAACAAACAAATAATTTTTTTAAAAACCGGAATAAAAGCGGAAATAACAAACAAGCAAGAGCATACAAGTACAATCACACAAACACAAATAGAAAAAGATCCAAGTAAGCAGGTTTAAAAACCCCAAAAGAAAGCCAGCCAGCTAAACAAATGAACGAACAAAGGAAGGAAGGAAGGAACCAAAGGACAAACCAACGAACGAACACTAGAACACATAATAGAGCCTTCATGCACTTCTTTTGGTGTAATATGTTACGCAATGTGCACACGTCGCAGAAAATAGATCGACCGTGGCGTTGCGCCAAACTAATCTAAAACTAAGTTTGAACTATCACGGCTTAGTCAATTCGCGCTGGCTGAAATTGTCTGTATGCATCCTTACCTGTGGCACAGAAGCTCTTGAATACCATCCATCACTTTTGTCGTCCACTTCCTTATAACTATACACATACATAGTCCTCTTGTCCTCCAAGAATCCTCCAAGTACTGTCCAGAGGAATTTCAGAGTGTCAATCACATTTATCGTTTTCAGCTACATTTCAGGCGTTTTTGTTCTTTCCCTCACAATCACTGAAGACTCTTCCACCAGAAAAAAATCTTTAAAGTCTTTCCAAAGGTAAGGGAATATAACATTACGACAGAGAAATTGTATCATGTATCGATCGTACACAGACGGAGAGTAAAATAATGTTTTTAATCATTTTCTTTTAGTATTCTTCAGTCAATAAAAGATTAAGGAATGAAACTTGGTTCTGACGCCTTCTTAGTCGAAATCATGTTCATTGCACACGTGTTCAAAGTTCAATGGCCATTCTAACATGATTTCTTACGCCTTCACAATCGCAGTCATGTTCAATGCACGTCCTACACAGATTTACGGGAGGGGGTAAGGCGTGTACATTTCTTTTGAGAATGTTTGAGATTAAATACCAGTCCCGTAAGCAAAGATCCTCGGGTTGACGCCGGCCGCAGTTGGCCCGCGCACGACCGTGCGCGGGCCAACTGCGGCCGTCGTCGACCCGAGGACCTTTGCTAAATGGGAACTAGGCTATGCGTATTTCTGTGGGAGAGTACGTGTAGGCTGTTTGGTGTTCAACTCTTTGAAGAGAGTTGTGTGGCTAATTACGTCCCTCCATTAAGCGTCGACTGCAGGTGGGAAAATCATGCTTGTTGGAGGAGAGTGCCTGAAATGACGCCTAGAGGACTTAATTTACTCCAGGGCAGTGCCTGATTAGTATGCGCCTGAATGCGCAAAGGTAATCAGGCACTGCCTTTGAGCAACTTAACAGACCTAATGACGTGAAGTTTGCACTGTGTTCGGTTAAAACTTGTTAAAATTTTGATTTGCTTCGTATTTCATGTGGATGTTAAAGGGGAAAAAAGCCAAATGTTGTGAACGACCAGCGTTTTGAAAAAGGGATCCGAGTAAATGTATGAGTTGCGTGCCGTAGCGACTGATGACTTCTGTTTGTACAGGGACTATTGTGAGGGTTCCTAATGTAAACAGAAAGAAAGCGAGAACATTCGATGGCGCGCGCACGCACGCACGCAGGTACGCACGCAGGTACCCAAACACCCACAATGAAATCAAATCACGCACAAAGCTGATCCACCCTTGCGTAGTTTATAAAATACGTAACATAACGACCATTTGATCGGATGTAGCACAAACAAACACACCAAGCAACCAAGACAAAAAAGGAACAAAAACAAAGAAGAAAAAAGAAAGTAACAAACAACAACCAACCCCCCCCCCCTCAAAAAAAATAAAAAAAAAAAAGAAAAAAAAAAAAAAGAAAAAAAAAAAAGAAGAAGAGGAAGAAAAAAAAGAAACCAACAACAACAACAACAACAACAACACATACACACACACACACACACGCACGCACGCACGCACGCACGCACGCACGCACGCACGCACGCACACACAAACACAAAAAACAACCATCAACAAACAAAATAACAAGATATGAGGATTTCATGCCAAAGTCTACCTATTGTTTGGAGCTCAGATGCGTTTATCTTTTAGGAACATTCAGAGTTGTTCATATATTGAGGCTTATTATGCTGATCCATTTCCCTCCTCTCTAAGCCAACCTCTGACCAACACACATGTCGGCGCACACAAATAAAGACGGACACACGGCGTTTCCCGCAATTAGTACGCTCTGTGGGCTCGTGTAGCGACAGGAATCCATCTCTTTATACTCTAACCTACCCTCTGATCCACACACACTCGCACACAGAAATAAAGACGGACACACGGCGATTCCCGCCATTCGTAAACTCTGTGACGTAGCATAGCTATTCTGAACAAGAATGATAGCACGAGCAGCGAAATGACGTCACTTCAAGCTTCACGTCAAGGCATCATTAGTCCCTCGACGCCGTGTTCATAGTGATGACTCGATGTTATACGTCACTAATCGCAGTACTAACATTTGACGTATCAGAGAATGAACGTTGCAATTTTCTTGCTGAGTTTTCACGCCTAGAGCTTACAGGTCACAATTTGACCTAATCCTACCCCAGGGCCGGGACAAACAGCAGGCTTATGAAAACATTGTTTATGAAAAATCACGCGGGTATTAATGAGAAGATAGTTTTTTCGCAAAAGAAAAATAACGTTATGTTAGCTGTTTTTCAAATGACTCCGAAAAAGTGGTGCAGAAAATTGTCTGATTTTCACACCTAGGACATACAGGTCACATTGACCTAATCGTACTGACCCGACAGCCGAGACAAACTGAAGGCTTATGTAAATACCGTATACAAAAAATCATGCGATTATTAATGAGAAAATTGTTGAAACATGAAAATATATTTTTTCAAAAAATATTTAATTATCACTCAAAAATTCTAGAGGTACAATGCTGGTTAACGAATTCATCAAAATGTCTCTTTGATCTAGCTATTCGCAAAATATCGAGTAAAAATAAGAAGAATTACGGACTCCAGTGCGGATCAACCGGTGTTTTATTTTTTAATGAAAAGGTCATTTTCTCGCCAATGAGCATCTTATCAAAACATCGAAAAAAAGGTCCCGAGATAATTCTTTTAGGGGCAATATCCTAAAGTTTCAAGCTTGTCCGTCCTCAAACGCGGGCCCTAGTCGCTGTCACACACAACACACACACACACACACACACACACACACACACACACACACACACACACACACACACACACACACACACACACACACACACACACACACACACGCACGCACGCACGCGCGCAAGCACGCACACACGCAAACACACAGACACACACACACACACACATACACACACACAAACACACACACACACAAACACACACAAAGACGTTCTCTAGCAAGGTTTGCGTAGCTAGACGTGACGTCATTTTTAAGTCCCTCAGTCTATTTATTGAAGAGACCTTTTAGAACGGGTCGCGGCAGGGCGAATTTAATAGCATGTCCATGATGTCAAAGGCGGGCAGGCTAAACCTCTAACAATTGAAGTAACAAGATAAAAATTACATCATGTCTAGTTACGCTAACCTCGCTGCTGAACGTACATTTGGCGCGAAGCGCCGTATGTGTGTATGTATGTATGCATGAATGTGCGTATGTATGTGTGTGCGTATTTATGTAAACAAGAGAATCTCCGATATTTCTGTACACAAAAGCTTGAAACTTGGCGAAATACTTTCTTAAGTGGGTGGCTAATAGAGCCTCCGAGCATATTGTAATTGAATGTCTCACTGAAGACACAAACAACCGTTTAAAGGAAGTCGGTTGACCCAGTCTAGTGTCCGTAATTTTTGACACATTTACTTGAACTTTTGCATCTAGCTAGTTTGGAGAAAGACATTGGATCTGTTCGTTAGCCAGCTTTGTATCCTTTCAACTTCTTTAGTAAAAATAATTCATTTCAGAAAAGAATTAAAACACTAAAAAACCTTTACTTCTAGAGAAAGTCAGGCAGTGACGTTGACGTAAAAGAGGCAACTCTGTCACCACGAAGACACTGACATAAAAACTCTAAATATGACGTCATTCTCTCTCTCTCGTGCGACTCTCTCTCATAATAATAATAATAATAATAATAATAATAATAATAATAATAATAATAATAATAATAATAATAAATAAAGAGCATTTATATCGCGCTAAATCCCCAGAAGCGCGTTACAAAAAATGTATATGTGCAGAATCTCACTACCTTTAAAAAGATTTAATCTACGCACACACATACAACCAAAACACACATAACAAAACAAATATGCGCGCATTTCCAGTTAGTTAGTTATTTGGGTTTAACGCCGAGCAGGCGACTAAGGCCATCTCACGGAGGGATGGGTAAACATCTGGTCAGCCAGACTAAAAGCAAGGTCTTAAGACAAGATGTAAATATAGCTTTAAAATGTCTGGCTAAAATGTCGCACAAGTCTTTAAACGAAACGTATACAGACTCTCAAAAAGGGCAAATACAAAATATTCACATAGGCTATGAATGCTCAGATCTTGTTAAAAATATTGCATTCTCTCAAGAAATTGAAGATTTTGTCCGGGGGAACATCCCGGAACAAAACCTTCAAGGAGTCTGCTGTGAAGTGTTTATATCTCGTGTCAATTAGATCAGCACAATACAGCAAAAAGTGTCGAACAGAAAACTGATCATAACAGGCAAAACATCATGGACGCTCATCCTGTTTAAGTAAGTAAGAGTGCGTAACATACGTGTGCCCGATGTGGAGCCGATCAAGGACAGTCTCCTCACGGCGGCTGCCGCAGCGGAAAGGCTGTCGGACACCATAGAAAGAGCTTCATGAAGCTTGTTCCCTTCCTCTTTGTCCCACTCGGACTGCCACTCGCGGGCTAAGTACGCACTAATCACAGGTTTAAAATCACTATAGACAGTCTCTGTGTCAGGGACAGGGTCACTGCGGGCACTGTTGGCAGCAGAATCTGCGATTCTGTTGCCTTCGATGCCCACATGGCCCGGGACCAAAATAAAAAAGATGTCATAATATTCCTTCATCAAGTCTGCGTAGAGCTCTCTAATCTGCACCAGCAGTGGATGGTCTGTTCCCGCGCCCTAAAGGGCCTGCAGGGCAGAAAGAGAGTCAGACAGAATCAGGAAGTTCCTTTCCCGAGACTGATAGGCATGATTGAGTGCCAGCAGAATTTCCTGCAGTTCTGCACTAAATACAGAGGAATGGTCAGGGAGACGGAGCTTAAATGGGCGTCTAGGATGGCGAGAGGACACTGCAGCCGCAGCCACTCTCCCATCCTCAGACTTGAACCCATCCGTATAAATACGACAATAGCCAGGAAAACTTAAAAGGAGTTCATTGAGGCTCTGTTGGTATATGGCTGGTGGAGTACAATCCTTCTTGTGAGCGGTCAAGTCCAGCAAGATGTCAGGAACTGGTAATAGCTAGGGTGGAGTGACGTGTTGCAGAGATTCCGAAACTTTGTCCAGGTCTACTCCGGCCGCCTGCAGATGAGGTCGGACACGGAAGGAAAGTGGACGGACAGCTCCCGGATGGGCATCGTAAATCTCTGCAAACGACGGGTTAAAAACACAATCATAGGCAGGATTGTCTGGATGGGCCTTCAGCTTCAGAACGTAGCTGAGCATGAGGCGGATGCGGCGAAGCCTGAGAGAAGGCTCCCCTGCCTCGGCATACAGACTAGGAACTGGAGATGTCCTGAAGGCTCCCAGACATATGCACAGACCTTGATGGTGAATTGTGTTCAGACGCTGTAGAACAGACTTAGAAGCCGAGCCATATACCACAGAGCCGTAATCCAGTTTGGACCGAACAAGGGCCCAGTCGAAGTAAGACAATGCGGTCTGCACCCCAGTCAGTACGACCAACGACACGAAGAACGTCGAGGGCCTTCTGACAAGTGGTTCTAAGGTAATTAATATGGTTGCAGAAGGTCAGTCTTTTGCCAAAGATGACCCCCAGAAACTTTGCCTCCCTGACCACCTTAATTGGCACTCCAGCAATACTCAGGCTTGGTTCTTGAAAAATATTTCGTCTGGTTAGTAAAATGCACACAGACTGTCTTTGAGAGCGAGAACTTGAATCCGCTGAGAGATACCCAACCCTGGATGCGATCAACGTACAGCTGCAAGCGCCTCTCAAGAGACGCAAGTCCTCGATCTCGTGCACACAAAGCAAAGTCGTCCACAAACAAAGAGCATTCAGAATCATCCTTGAAGGCCTTTACAATGTTATTAATTTTAATGCTAAATAAAACAGGAGATAGAATGCTGCCCTGCGGGACACCCATCTCCTGTTCAAAGGAGTCAGAGAGGGTGGATCCCACACGGACATGAAACGACCGGTTAGATAAAAAAAATTGTGAATAAAAACGGGTTCTTCTACCGGAAGATTTATGACGTCCTGTGGTGAAAGCCGGAAGTCTTCGGCAGCCACAGGACCGAGCCGCCTCTCTATATCCAGGGACACAACCATGGGCACATGGAATGTCAAGACCATGTACCAGAGCGGCAAGGCCGCCCAGATAGCAGCGGAAATGCAAAAGTACAACCTTTCCCTGCTAGATATCAGTGAAGCCAGATGGACGCTGTCTGGCTAGAAAAAGGCTGTTAAGTGGGGAGATGATTCTGTATTCAGGTCATGAAGAGGAGAATGCCCCCCATTCATGCTGTCACCAGTGGCACAGAGAGCGCTGATGGGCTCTTGGGCCAAGAATTATCACAGCGGGCCTTTAGAACCAAGACAAAGATCAAGCTGAACGTCATCCAGTGATATGCGCCCACTAATGACAGTGACGAGGAAGAGAAACAAGAATTCTATGACCGACTCCAGAGTGCTGTGGACAAATGTGCAGAGCGAGACATCACCATCGTCATGGGCGATTTTAATGCCAAAATAGGGGAGGACAACACTGGATACGAAGCGGTGATGGGGAGGCAGGGTTTAGGGGAGATGAGTGAGAACGGGGGAGGTTTCATTTGTGCTCTAAACAGACTTGTCATTGGAGGCAGCATCTTCCCACACAGAAGAATACATAAAGCAACTTGGGTCTCACCTGACCATACTACAGAGAACCAAATAGACCATATCTGCATTAGCAAGAAATTTAGAAGATCCCTTCAAGATGTTCGAGTGAGGAGGGGAGCAGATGTCGCTTCAGACCACCATCTGCTTACCTTAAGAATAAAGCTCAAGTTAAAGAAAAGCCGCACAGAGACAAGAAGAAGACAGCGCTATAATGTAGGCCTCCTGAGAGAGACTGAAGTGAGAGAAGAGTTCAAATTGGTGCTGTCCAACCGGTTTCAAGCGCTATAGGAGCTAATAAATGAAGAGGAGGCGGTCACCACAGAGCAGCAGTGGAAGGCAGTTAGAGAGGCGCTGAACTCAACCTGCAAAGACACCGTAGGGTTAAGAAAACACCATCACAAGGACTGGCTGTCGGCACAGACCTTGAAGAAGATAGAAGTGAGGAAGCAGAAGAAAGCAGTTGTCAACAACAGTCGCACGAGAGCAGCCAAAGCAAGGGCACAGGAGGAATACTCGGAAGCCAACCGCGAAGTGAAGAGGAGTATCAAGGCAGACAAGAGGGCCTACAAAGACAGCCCGGCAGCAGAGACAGAAAAGGCAGCAGGCAGCGGCAACATGAAACAGCTCTACGACATTACCAGAAGATTGTCGGGCAAGTATGGCCATACAGAAAGACCAGTAAAAGACAAAGAAGGCAAGCCTATTGCAGACAGAGCAGACCAACTCGACAGATGGGCCGAGTATTTTGAAGAGTTACTGAACAGACCCACCCCACCCGACCCCCCCAGACATCTAGTAAGCAGAGACCGACCTACCCATCAGCTGTGACAGACCCAGCCGGGAAGAGATCAGAAGAGCAGTGGCAATTTTGAAGAACGGCAAAACAGCAGGGCCACATGGCATCCCAGCGGAGTCTCTGAAAGCAGACCTAGAGACAACAGTAGAGATGCTGTACCCACTGTTTGGAAAGATCTGGGAAGAGGAGGTGATGCCGGCTGACTGGAAGGAGGGGTACCTAATCAAGCTTCCCAAGAAAGGCGACCTCAGAAAGTGTTCCAACTACAGAGGAATCACCTTGCTGTCAGTACCAGGAAAGGTCTTCAACAGGATCATCCTGGAGAGAATGAAGAGCTCCGTTGACCCCCAGCTGAGAGACCAGCAAGCAGGATTCAGGAAAAACCGATCATGTACAGACCAGATCGCCACTCTCCGCATCATCGTGGAACAGTCTCTGGAGTGGAGCTCCCCGCTGTACGTCAACTTTGTGGATTACGAGAAAGCATCTGACAGCGTGGACCGAGAGACTCTGTGGAAACGACACAACGGTGTACGCACAAAGCTCGTCCGCCTGATCAAGAGCAGCTACGATGGCATGACATGTCGCGTGATCCACGGAGGGCAGTTCACCAGGGAGCTCCAGGTCAGAACCGGTGTTTGCTGTCTCCGTTCCTCTTCCTACTGGCCATAGACTGGGTCACGAAGAGGACCACAGAGCACAGACGAAGTGGAATACAGTGGACACTGTGGACAGAGCTTGACGACCTCGTTTTTGCAGACGACTTGGCTTTACTGTCCCACACTCATCAACAAATGCAGGACAAGACCACGAGGCTTGCTGACATCTAGTCCCAAGTGGGCCTCACCACCCACAAACAGAAAACAAAGACAATGAGGCTGAACGCAACCAGGGAAGAACCAGTCTTGCTTGCTGGCACCCCGTTGGAGGAGGAAGAGTCCTTAACCTACCTCGGGAGTATTATAGACAAAAAAGCGGCACTGATGCAGATGTCAGAGCACGAATCAGTAAAGCCAGAGCAGCCTTTCTCAGTTGAAAAAAGTGTGGAGTTCCAGAGAGCTGTCACAACACACCAAAGTCCGGATTTTCAACTCCAACGTAAAAGCAGTTCTCCTATATGGAGCAGAGACTTGGAGATTGAAAACACCCACCGTCAACAGAGTACAGATCTTCATAAACAGTTGCCTTAGAAGAATTTTGAAAATCCACTGGCCAGAGAAGATCAGCAACGTCAGACTCTGGGAGAGAACAGAGCAGATAACAGCAGAGAATGAAATTCGGTGAAGAAGATGGGGATGGATTGGTCACAGTCTGAGAAAGCCAGCTTCCAGTATCACTAGGCAGGCATTGTCATGGAACCCCAAGGGAAAGAGGAAAAGAGGCAGACCAAGAAACACCTGGCGTCGAGACCTCCAAGCAGACATCAAGAGACTGGGAACCACCTGGAGTAAAATCGAAGGAGAAGCACAAGACAGGAGTCCCTGGAGGTCTCTCGTCGACGGCCTATACCCGGGGAGGGGTGACAGGAGTAAGTAAGTAAGTAAGTAAGTAAGTAAGTAAGTAAGTAAGTAAGTAAGTAAGTAAGTAAGTAAGTAAGTAAGTAAGTAAGTAAGTAAGTAAGTAAGTAATGAGAAGAGCCACTCCACCCGAGCGCCTCTTCAAATCAGAGCCTTTATGTATAGCGTTAAAACCATTAAAGGACACAGGGTCAGAAGTCTTCAGGTAAGTCTCCTGAAGAGATATTACTGAGGGTTATAGAACTTGACTAAAAGACGTAATTCCTCAAAGTTAGCTTGAAAACCACGACAATTCCACTAAAGCAGAGAATACATGATTATGTCTTATCTGGGGGTGAAGAGTTCACACACCCCCCCCCCCCTTTTCCTTTGCCTTGGATGGAGTTGAAGAAACAGAGGGGGGCCGGCTCCCGGGCCTCCTCTGGTTCTTCGGAGATGAAGGGAGTGGAGCTGCCGCAGCACAAGCAACGACAACTTCCACTCCCTCCATCCGCTCCTCCAATGCAGCATATTTGTTTTGAAAGGGGACATCAGTGTTTCCCTTCTGGGCCCGTGCGCACAGCGATCCCATAGCTTTTTTAGATTTCTGGTCCTGGGCAGCGTTCCTGCCGCTAGAGTTAGCGGCCTTAGAAGGCTGACCAGAGCCAGAAGCCTTTGGAGTAGCCTTAAGGGCAACAGAAGGCGGCACTACCGGACCGGCAGTGTCCGCCTTCTGCGTTCCCTGGCTCCTCATCACCACCGGAGGAGGGTTACTCTCCAGGGGCGAGAGGAGCCGAGGCTCCGCCCCCAACCAAGAAGTTGGGGTTTGACATGAGAAGTCTTTGGTGGGGCGCTTGCCTGCCACCGCAGCACTAAATGTATACACAGAGGTGTTAGAGTTTGGGGCAGACGCAGCTGCACCAGGGCCGTCAACCAGCTTTTTTGCGTTAGCAAAAGATAGCCCCTTCTCCACGCGCACCTGCTGAATCCTGTACTCGGATATCCAACGAGGGCATTTCTTGCCTGAAGTCATTTGCCCCCCCCCCCCCCTGGCAATTCACACACAGGGGGATGGCTGTGCAGGACTCAGCAGAGTGTCCGGGCTTAGTGCAACGGGCGCATGAAGCCTCTGCCTGGCGGCATGTCTTCTGCCCATGGCCATACGTTTGGCACTTAAAGCACCGGAGGGGGAGAGGGACGTACTTTTTCACTTTCAAGGAGTAGTAACATCCCCAGATGGTAGTAGGAGGGGTGGGAGTGCCAAACGTCAGGATGATGGTAGGGAGACGGATCTCCCCACCACCTCGCTTGGAAGCGAAGCGCCTGACGTAAGTCACCCCCTGAGACTTAAGGTTCCGTACAAGTTAATCTTCTGACAGTTCTGGCAAAGCTTGATCTTTGATTACGCCTCTTGACGAATTCATAATTTTGTGGGGTGTGACTTCCACTGGAGTGTCTCCGATGGAAGAGAGTCTCAGAAGCCCACTGGAGTGTGCCCGGATACGGCACTCTACCAGCAAGTCACCAGACCTGAGGCGCTGGGCATCAGGCCTGCCAACACGGCTCCTGAGGGTCTCCCCCACCAGAAAAGGATGCAGCTTGGAAACAGGGTTTTCCTTCACCTTGCGTTGGACAATGAGGAAGCGAGGCCATACGGCCGACACCTGAGGCGTCGCTTCCTCACAGTCCGAGTCACTGTCATGATCAATAACGGTGGATATGTGCCGCTTCTGTGCCAGTTTTTTGTTGTTGTTGTTTTTTCCATATTATAATAGCAGAGATATTCATCCCCCGGGGGTCCCCGCCCGCCACCGAGCCCAACAAGGGAAAGTGCAACTGTCGGCGGGTCTCCAGCCGACGCACAATGGAGACTGCCCGAAAGATATACTCAAGGGGGTAAGCCCTATGAACCGTCTGAGCCACCGCCTTCTATCACACTGTTGAATGCAGGGGAATACTGGCGTAAAGCACCTAATCAGCAGCAGAGGCTATAGCATGGTGCCCCGTATATCAACCCGCATGTCAACAGTGGGATAGGGCTCAACCTGACAAGAGCCGATTGACTAGGCCGGTACGACTAGCCTCTCGTTTAGGTAGAATTCAAGGCCAAAGTGGAGTGTTGGCACCAGTGAGCCGCAACCCAAAGGGAACCTCAGCCACCAGGATCCTCTTCTCCCCCGACACGGGTCCCCAAGCACGGCAAACACTTGGGATCCAAAGGACAAATAACTCACGAGTATTTTTAAGGACCAATCCAACATGGCAGGACCTGGGTGAAGGCCGGTGCCGAGTGGGCCGCGCATCTCCAGGAGGAATAGATCCTCATGCGCCTGGAGGACGCATGAGGATCTATGCCTCTTGGAGATGTTTGGAGCGCGCGCGCACACACGCACTAACACGCACACACACAACGAAATAATAATAATAATAATGTACATTTATATAGCGCTTAGCCTCCAAATGAATGGTGCTCTAAGCGCTTTACAAGATCAATAATAATGTACATTTATATAGCGCTTAACCTCCAAATGAATGGTGCTCTAAGCGCTTTACAAGATCAAAAATCACAGAACAAAAAGTACAGGAAAGAAAACGCTACAATAAATATTACAAAAACTAAAGTGACACATATCAAAAGCTCACACTCACACATACACACACACCGTTACAAGAACAGTTACTGCTAAAGATTGCTAACGCACTGAAAATGCATCTAACTGTATGCATAAGACAACAGATAGGTCTTGAGCAGTGATTTAAAAGCAGACAGAGTTGGGGCATGTCTGACATGGGCTGGAAGGTCGTTCCAGGTGACTGGACCGAAATAGCCCTGGCTAGATTTCTTTCGACTACGCGTGTCTGATGCTGAACGGGGGGACCTTGAATGCGTGTAAATATGAACCAGGTCGGACAAATATGGGGGAACAGAACCGGTAATAGCATTGTAACAAATGACAGAGACCTTGTACACAATTCTTTGAGATACAGGCAGCCAGTGCAAGTCAACAAGTAAGGGTGCTCATGTTTCGGTACTCTGTAAATTAGTCGGGCAGAGCAGTTTATAACTCTTTGAAGTTTATCAAGAAGATTCTGAGGAACACCAGCCAAAAGGGAATTACAAAAATCAATGCGTGAAAGAACAAGGGAGGTAACAAACGTTTTAGCTGCTTCGGTAGTGAGAAGGTGTCGAATTGAACTGATCTTTCTGAATTCAAAGAAGGAACATTGGCAAACCTTGTTGACATGCTCTCTCATGGTCAGCCTATTGTCAAAGATAACACCAAGATTACGGGCCGACTCGGAAAAGGGGATACTGTTCTGACCAACCCTGATCAAGTCTGGGAGATCAGTGAAGGTTGAACAAGAAAATCTTAAGGCCTCAGTTTTGCCACTATTCATTTGCAATTTGTTCTGTGTGGTCCAATTCTGAACGTCTGTGACACAGGACTCTAAAGACTGGAACATCTGACTAACATGTTTGCTCTGAGCACTGGCATACAGCTCTGTGTCATCAGCATAAAAATGGTGAGAAACAGAGTGACATTTAATGACAAAGGTTGGGTATACAATGTAAAAAGGATAGGCCCCAAAACAGAGCCTTGGGGAACACCGTACACAAGCTCAGTGACATCGACGCGCTTTCAAAAGAGCATGCAGGTGACCCGTGTACTTAGTATATCATGTAGCTAGTTCAAGTCAACCTGCTTTCACACAAATTATAGCAAGACTAAAATTGTACCGTTAAGTTCTAGTTTTGTCATCATTTTCTCAAGCCTATAAAGCGAAAGTGAAACACATATCACGTAATATATAAAATTACGTAAAAACTAAAAAAAATCCCCTGAAGAATTCCCTCGCTGAGAGGGCGAAAATTTGTGCATAGAATAAAAGTGTGTGTGTGTATATATATATACACACACACTTTTTATATATATATATATATATATATATATATATATATATATATATATATATATATATATATATATATATATATATATATATATATATATATATATATATATATATATACATACATATATATATATATGTATATATATATATACATATATATATATATATATATATATATATATATATATATATACATATATATATATATATATATATATATATATATATATATATATATATATATATATATATACATCTATATATATATATATATATATATATATATATATATATATATATATATATATATATATATATATATATATATATATATATATATATAACACGACGAATCAGACACTGCACAAAGCATCAAACGTAGCTGTATAAAATTAAAAACAAAAGCATCGTGGAAGAACAAAACAACATGCCATTACCAGTAAACCACTCAGAAACAACTTTGCCATTTACTTTGTTCTCGACATAAATCGAAAGATCACGGGGCTGACGTGGGCCACAGTGGACCCGCGCACGACAGTGCGCGGGCCCACTGCGGCCCACGTCAGCCCGATAACCTATTACATACTGTGGGCATGGATCTCGGAATCAACAGAATCAATGCCGCTTCGTGAAAGGATGAAAAGCTGACCCAGCGCAGAGTGCGCGCGCCTATGAAGCATTACACATTTCCGGCTGAAAGATTAGAAGACCATAATGGCGGCTCTGCCAAATAAAAATAAATAAAAGAAGCGGTATTAATAGGTCTAGCAATTGGTTTAACGTGTCATAGTTCCGTGCGATTGTTCAGCAGTTGCGGTGCATGACACAAAAAAATGTAAAGTAGAAAATACACGGGTGAAAACATGTCGGAAGAAACGTGAGGGAATTCAAAAAAAGGAAAACTGTCCAAAAACACTCTCACATGCATGCACGCACGCACGCAATCGCGCACACACGCTCACACAAACACACTATAAAACAATTAATCATGTATTTTTTTTAAAAAAGATGGCGTGCTGAAAAGATTTGCTTTAAATAAAGTTGTCGCCTTGGCAGTAAAATCGTTTGCACAAGGCCCCCCCCCCCCAATCCCCCCTCCCACACACACACTTCTGCTCCCTGATTCTCAATACATTTTTCAACCATCCCGATGAATTTAATTAAGGCACGATTGACACGATGATGCAATGATCACATTATCAGAAATAAAATTTATTTTGAATATTGAAACTTTGAATCTTCAATATTGCAAAATTTGAGAAATAGCGCTTATTTTGAATCTTGAATCGCGTTTTTTTTAATCAAAGCAAAACGTTGACTGCCAAGCTGTAAAATGCACAGAAAATCCAAAGAAAAATGAAACAGGCTTGCGTTTTAATTGTCTTTATTAGCATGTTTCTTTCTTAGTTGGGATATTTAAAAGAAAATCCCTTCAATCTTGGATCAATATTCAACCACCATCGTCTGCCCAACCCTCCCCCCTCTTACTCACCCCCCCCAAGACCCCCTCTCCTCCTTCCCCCCACCCCCCACCCTCCTCCCCCGAAATCCTAATGTGTATTGTGGCGTGAGTGTTCGACAAATAAACAGAGGCGATAGTGCTTTCAACCCCCATTTTGTTTTAATAAACAGAGACCAACTACAAAATGGACAAATGTTAAATAATTCACGCAGTAACTAGAGATTATTTCTTTCGCAAGTTTTCAACTTATTCAGCATTCGCAATTTAGAGAAAGAAATGCATCGACCGTGATAGTTGAAGGGTAGTGCCTGATCAGATTGGCGCATTTTTTAGGCGCCAAGCTGATCTGGCACGACCCTTGAACTATAGTGGTCGATTTATATCCTGCCGACCTGTAAAGGACGGCATTGGTAAGAATGCCACTATGGAAAGGGGTGGGGGGGGGGGGGGATGAATCCATGGCTATACAATCGAAAGAGTTAATATTGGATAACTTGTATGGGTAGGGCAATCGATAGAAATAGCGGAGCGGCGCAAGCGGAAATACAAGCGAACATCCATGAATGTACAGTTAATTATCCCAGTCCCAGTATCGGCTGGAGCGCCAACAGAATTGGCTGGAGCGTACTTCGTCACTACTAATAAATAAAAATAAAAAATAAAAAATAAATAAAAATAATAAATAAATAAATATTTAAAAAAAATACATGCATCACATAGAGATCAAATTGTGATTTACAAAACAAAATAAACCACGAGTGCTAAGTTCCACCGATAGTAGGCGATAGTGTTTGCATCACCGGCGGTCAAGCATAACACAATACAATAATACTTTATTATCCCCGAGGGGAAATTTTGGCACAGCGGCATAACATACACAATAGAAACAATAATAAAAGTAATAAAAGTTACATGTTCACGTCATCGGCAACACCCTTCCCCCCTCCCCCCTACCCTTCCGTATACATAGGCCTACACACAAACAACCTAAACTCACTAGTATACATAAGAAACAATAGGCTAAGACTAAACTAAAATAATTACATGTGTAAAGTTGTGAGTTATAGCATAAGTCATGGAGGGTATCACAGCAACAAAAACTGATAACTAAAAATAAACTATACATTAAACTAAACGCACGCACACGCACATTATTTGCTTTATTTATACAATACTAATATAAGTTATTGGTAGCAAGGGTTTGCTACACGGACCTTTGTAGGCCTGAGGGAGGTCAAAGGAACCATTGTACCCGGAAGGCCGAGGCCTTCGAGGTAGATAGTTCCTCTGACCTCCCTCAGGCCTACAAAGGTCCGTGTAGCAAACCCCTGCTACCAATAACGTATTTGTTTTCATTCCTCCATTATTTTCGTAAACAAAATCACGCTGAAATCTTCTGACCTGGATCACGCCAGACATGACTGACGTCAAGAGATTATACATGTATACGTAATATACCTATGACGTAATATACGATCTTACGTGACGTTGCCGCTGCATTCTTTCTTTAGTGGTCACCTGTGCTGCAAACAAATCCAGTAGCGTGCACATTGTTCCGAACAACACTAAGTAACCTTTTACTTTAAAACGTTTTGGTGGTCTTTTTTTTATAAGAAAACTGGCATCCAAGACGCGTCACAATGAGGGCTACAAGGGTTTTTGTAGGGAGGTCACATGGTACGGTTTGCGTCGTTAAAGTGATTGGTCGTGTGACGTAGGAATGAAAACAAAGACTTTGGAAAGGGTTTTTGTCTACCTAACCATATTAAAAATACTGTAGACTTTAGGATGGGGCTGGTCGGAGCACATGCCATAGCTTGCAAATGACGAACATAGGCGGGCACACATCAGACTGTGACAGTGAAGTAACACGATAAAAAGTACGTCATGCCTAGCTACGCTAACCGCGTTGTTGAACGTACATATGGCGGGAAACTCCGTGAAACTCCGTGTGTGTGTGTATGTGTGTGTGTGTGTGTGTGTGTGTGTGTGTGTGTGTGTGTGTGTGTGTGTGTGTGTGTGTGTGTGTGTGTGTGTGTGTGTGTGTAGACACAAATATCTCCGGTGTTTGTGAACATAAAGCCTTGAAACTTTAGGAAATGCTTTGATCGAGATGTATTTAGGAGAGCCTCCGAGCATAAATTGAATGGCAGACTCGTTAAAGAGAAAAAATTCCGTTTATGTAAAGTCGGTTGACCCGCATTTGAGTCTGTAATTTTCGTTCTATTCACTCGGAACTGCGGATATAACTAGCTTGGAAATATACATTGAATGAGGTCGTTAGCCAGCTTTGAGCCTTTTCAACATTTTCGTAAAAGGCAATTCATTGCAGAAAAAAATAAAAAGTAAGAATTCTGGACTCTCAAACACGTCATTGCTAAACAATGTTCCAAAACTGTCGCAAAGCACAAGCTGTCAGTGTTATACAATGATTCTGAATTGACATCAAATTCGTCACTGTGTACACGGCGTCATGGGACTAGCGATGTCATGACGTGAGGCACATAGTGGCGTCATTTTGCTGCTCGTGCTATTCTTCCTCTTCAGAATTCCTCTTGCTACACCAGCCGACAGAGCGTACTAATGGCGGGAAGCGCCATGTGCCCCTCTTCATTTGTGTGCGCCGGTGTGTTTTGATCAGAGGTTGGGTTAGAGAGGTGGGAAATGGATCAGAAGGATAAGCGCAAAAATATGAACATGAACTCTGATTACTCCTAAAAGAAAAACGCATGTCAGCTCCAAACAATACGGTAGACTTTGGGATGACTGAATCCTTATCTTGTTAACATATTCTTTTCTCTTCCAAGGGAAAAGTGGGTCGCTCTTACTATCTCCGCCTGAGTGGCTGACCGTATTGTGGCATTGCAGAGAAACAATCAAAATAGCCGTGGAGCCCGCACAACTCGCATCATCAGCCTTTTGGCGCATGGCCAATAAAAGCGTGCGATTTGCATACATATATTATTCATGAACTGGGGCTTTGAACATTCTGGCACTAAAGAAAAGTTTTTGTTTCATTGTTGTTGTTGCAACAAGCAACGAGGCAAAGAGAATTTCACGTACTCGTTTTTTGGTTTGTTTGTTAATCAGTAGTTATTTGGGTTTAACGCCGAGCAGGCGACTAAGGCCATCTCACTGCGGCGTTTTTTTGTGCATATTTGTGTGTGTGTGTGTGTGGGTGTGTGTGTGTCTGATAGTGTGTGTGTATGTATGTGCGTTCGTGTGTGTGTGTGTGTGTGTGTGTGTGCGCGCGCACGCGCGCGCGTGTGTATGTGTGCGTTTCTTCTCTGTATTCATCCATTTAGCCCCGACCCACTGCAGCAGGAGTTGGATCGACCATGATAATTCAAGTGTAGTGCCAGATTAGCTTGGCGCCATCAGGCGCAAAGCCAATCTGGTACTACCCTTGAATTATCATAAGAGATCCATCTCCTGCTGTAGTGGGTCGGGGCTAAATGGATGAATACAGAGAAGAAACGCACACATACACACGCGTACAGTCGTCAGGTGACACCTCCAAAATGTGGGATATGCGGCCTTGGGCTTGAAGGTCTCAATACTCTATGTGAAAATATATTTCAGTACCTTCCTGTATGTCCGCCAATGTATGATAAAGGTCGAATTAGCAAATAGATACCCATCATGAAAAAACATTTCTCTACCGTGGCCTGACCCAGTGAGCAAAATGTCATCGGGCCAACGTGTGGCGCAGTGGCCAACAGCGGCCCGATTACTTTTAGCTTAATGAAGTGATATTCCTAGTTACAACTGTGCACGTGGATTTCATCACTTTGTACATCTTTATCTTTTCATCCGCCCAAGCTATATTGACTGAAAAGTTGTCCGCCTGTTTACTTCACGGCGGCAGCACTGTAAACGTTTGACTGATGTTATCGTCTGTGAATGTAACGCAAAGAGGCAACTGTTTGGCTCCAGCAAACGTACTGATGTCCAAACACAGATAAACCAAACTCACACATAGAAATCGACGGACTGAAACACACAAGAAATGTATCTGTAAAAAAAATTATGCGAGACAAAGCAGAGGATGACCCTCTGTGTGAGTGTGTGTGTGTGTGTGTGTGTGTGTGTGTGTGTGTGTGTGTGTGTGTTTGTGTGTGTGTGTGTGTGCGTGTGTGTGTGTGTGTGTGAGTGTGTGTGTGTATGTGTGTGTATGTGTGTGTGTGCGTGTGCGTGTGAATGAGAGAGAGAGAAGGGGGGAGAGAGAGAGAGAGAGAGAGAGAGAGAGAGAGAGAGAGAGAGAGAGAGAGAGAGAGAGAGAGAGAGAGAGAGAGAGAGAGAGAGAGAGAGAGAGAGAGATCCTTACAATGATCATACTGAACTGATGCAGAGGATGACACTACACTGCACTGATCTGAAATTAAATTTAGATTGTTGAAACATAAGCCAGGTTAATATAATTTCAAATAAGTGTTCATAGAAGTCAACCCGTTCCAAAAGTACTCAGCTCAGTTTCAAATCAATGTTCGTGGAAGTCAGACGTAGCCAGCTGGTATTCACAGTTTCAGGTTAGGAAGAATACCACGTAAAGTAGATAAAACACTGTCAGTAGTCTTCCCAAATTATTAGCACTGGCAGTCTCCCCTGTTCTCTTCATTTATTACAATTTCAGTGCATTGTCGGCCATCCCGTAAGTGTACCGATACAAACACAATCAGGAAAGAAGTCTTTGATCCGAATACAAATACCCAACAAAAGCAGCACGTGTAACAGAAGTGCTGTATGTAAATTATGTAAACATAAAGAAGGGTGGGCGGCTCAGATAAATTTCAGTCATTTCAGAATCTTCTCTCAAATAAAAGATGGTCATAAATATTGCTGACCGATTTTTATTTATTTATTTTTTGTTTGTTTGTGTTTGTCTTTTTAAGGTATACTGCACTATTTTCCGGACAAAATGATAAAGATACCAATCCTACAGTTCACCCACATGGCGAGGGAGCCCACACGAACTAAGTCCATTGACAAAAGTGTATTGAAGCATAAGCTTGCCAGCAAATTATTTCTCAGCATACTAACAGTTTTTCAACACGTCATAATTAACATGAAATTTGAACGGCTAAAGCACTTAGCCACAGTTGCATGAGCATGCTTAACTCCTGTGCAAGTCAATAAGCTTAGTAGCTTACAGATTTATATAACCCCTTCCCTGCCACTGGACGCAATTTTTTTCCTCTCCAGACTATAATGTTCATTCAACGACCAAACGCTGCAACCGTTAAAGGAATACGGATACAAATGGGTCTCCGCAAGAGGCATAGATCCTCATGAGCCCCCGCGACTGCGGGGGCCCATGAAGACCTATGCCTCTTGCAGTTAGCTTGCGTTCACCTTTTCTCGGCAGTGATGGGGTTAAGGTACGTTCATGCAACTGACTATGCTGGTAAAGCATGCAGTTCAACATTCGAATTTGCAGTTTCTTCAGACATTACAATTTTTATAGACAGCACAAGAAGTCCAAATGACAAGAGTAAAAACAACCGACAAGTCTGTAAACAGAAAATATATAAGTTTATGATGCGACAGTAAAATGACATGAATCAGAAATTGTTTTGTGCAGAGCATGTGATTAAGAAAATTTGATGAAAGCGAAAGAAACATTTTTTTAAAAATGGTACGGGAAAAAAAAAGCAGAGATAACAATGAAGCTCGTATGAAGATTCGGAACCTTCTTAAATGTTTCCGTATTTTATTAATCTAATAAAATGTTATCGATGTCTTTTTAAAGTTAAAGTTAACCCATTCAGCCCTGACGCACCACAGCAGGAGATGGGCCGACCATGATAATTCAAGGGTAGTGCCAGATTAGCTTGGCGCCTGTCGGCACCAGGCTAATCTGGCACTACCCTTGAATTATCATGGTCGATCCATTTCCTGCAACTGGTGCTTAGTCATTAGAAGACGCCTCCAAAATTTGGGAAATACGGCCGTCGGGCTGAATGAGTTAACAAGCCAAAACAAACAACAACAAAAACCCGCCAGCAAACAATTTTCATAGTCTGCTCCTTTCAGTTTAATTTTTTTTTCTACTATCTTTTCAAAATGTACTCAGGTTACACAAAGAAACGGAGACATTGCATTTTCATCATAATAAAAACACTGACACAGTGTTAGTATTATGTTTAAAATGAAAGGTCCTTCATAAAACAACGCAAATAAAGGAACACCGGCCAAATATTCATTGTCGATCGCTTCTGCACGGGCTGAACAGCAACTTGCTTCGACTTGTTGAACCTATTCGCATCTAAAAGTTGTGTGTTTCCCCTTCCCCCCCCTCCCCCCCCCCCACACACACACTTTATTAATAGCATCGACACTTTATATATGAACTAACTGTTAAACCAATAGAACTAAATGACTTCCATTCGATAAGTCATTTAGTTCTGGGAGTTTAAAACATTCTGCTCCAGGACCAAAATCCGCAAATTTTGAAGTTGCCCCCTGAAGACTGTATTACACTTCTGGAAACAGACCGAGCGTGATAGTTCAAGGGTTGTGCCAGAATAGCTTGGCACCTATGGGCGCCAAGCTATTCTGGCACAACTCTTGAACTATCACGCTGGATCCATGTCTTGCCGTGGCGTGTCGGAGTTGAATGAGCTAAGCGATAACATGAAACGTGATAAAGTGATTACCTGATCAAGGGACCGAGCTGTGGTGGGATCCGGCTCCACGTTCTTAATCAAGATTCTTGACTTGAACATAATTAATGTCTTGGTCCTTAACCCGCCGACAACTGGTAGTCTATAAAAGGCACTGTCTCCGTACTTTCGTCACACTATGAACTGCCGCGCGCCTCTGGGAGCACCCATGCACGTCTCGTGATCATGGCAACCGGCAGACACTAGGCATCTCTCAACCAAACATAACGTCCCCGCCTCCAACCGAAAGTCCACCAGCAAGAGATATACAGTCACACGATACCTTGGGCTTATGCGTATCTGTGCCGCTAAATAAACTCTTCAGTTTGCTTCCATGACGGGACGCAGTTCTACCGCAAAATGAGGCTGTTTTCACTGGTTAAGCGACAGACTGAGAGGGTTTCAGCGTACAAACATCAAATGAAACACAGGCTGTTCAGTCAGGTGTAAATGCTACAAACGACTGCTGATCAATTCCATTTTTGAAGTAGTTGGTGTCGACTTTCGACATCCAGGTACAGAAAGAGTCATCTGTCCACTCACACCTGGCTGTCTCGCTCGATTCGCTGCGGCGCCGGCCGCAGCCAATGGAGAGAGACAACCAGTGTGTCAACCAGGGAGACAACGAGGGAGACAACCAGTGTGACAACTACTGTGGACTATATCAACAGGACTCAACTATATCAGAGGCCGAAATAGCTCAGGCGGTTAAACGTCGGAGCAGGATAGCGAAGGGAATCGCCGGGTCGTGGGTTCGAATCCCGTCCCGGCCCCGGTAGCTGGACTCACAATTCAGGGGAAAAAAAACGGATTTGTTCCATAGCATGTCCGTTGAAAGGTTGGAGTGTGCCTGAGTTTATCAGTGTTCAGGTCGTACTCCATATTCAATAGATTTCTCTGTCCCCCATAACCCGCCCGCGAGGGCCGTCCATGATCACCTCGGTGCTGTGGACGTTAAACCCGAACTAACCAACCAACCATCAGAGGCCTCAATAATAATAGCTTAAGAACAACTGGCTGTGGAAGAGGCCTCAGTCGCAATAGTCCAAGAATGGTGAGTAACAGCTTCCTAGTTGTCTTTCGGTTCTGAAATGGGAGAGGGAAATTTAAAATTGCACTTTCACGCCGTGAATTTTCTTTCTTCTAGGGACTTGGAACCCATCATTTGCAAGAGTACGGAAATTATGTTTTAAAAACAAAGACATGGAACTATTAACCCCTTCTCTGACGAGAAATAGTTAATACGAACTAACTGCAAGAGACACCGCTCTTCATGAGCCCCCGCAGTTTTGCGGGGACTCATGAACACATATGCCTCATGATGAAACCACTTTGCATCCGTGTTCCTTGGACGGCCGGCGCTCTTTGGCCTTAAGGCCTTATACAAACGCAACCTGACAGTGAAAGAGCTATTCACGCTGCTTTCACAGTGTCACGGTCATGGACAACGTCAAAACGGTAACTCAGTTCGTTTAGCTTTGACATGTCTGATTGGTCATGCAACGGCACTTCTGACTGGATGCCACGAACTAATACGGATGGTTGGCTGACAAAGAGTGGTTTCTACCGTTTTCCTGACACTACGCATCGATTCGTTTGTTTAAAAAAAAAAAAAAAAAAAAAAAAGGAAAAAAGAAAAATAAAAAGAAAAATCGCTTTGAACGACATCATAATATAAACACATCCATGTATTAATGTTACTTTATAATCGTTACTGATGTTTGCAGTTAATAGCTAATTTACCAAGTGCTTATAAGCACGCACGATCTTCAAGATATTGAAAATTGATGTACTGTTTTATTCTCTTTGAATCTGGAAGTAGTTCTGCATTCAATACACAATCCAATCTTGCTACTTAAAACTGCAAAAGACATAGATCCTCATGCGCCCCTGCATAGCAGGGGCGCATGAGGATCTATGTTTCTTGCTGATCGAGCAGTTCTTTAAATTGAGGATGCTGTCTTGAGTAGAACAAAGGTAAATTTTGCGCGATAAATTACCATCGACTTCAGTTTTGCGGTCTTTGTTTCTTGCGTGACGTTTCGTTGTTTCCCATTGTTTATTCATGTTACTTTTGACACTGCAGAAACGAGCTCAATGGAAGAAGCGTTAGTTTCATAGCAACGGAGTTTAACATTTGTCAAATTTCCCAACTGTGCCTCTTTCTTGTTTTGTTTTATTTATTTTTTGTAGATATAGCAAGACATAAAGACATATTAAAACAAGATGAAGATTTCACCCCAAAGTCTACCGTATTGCTTGGAGCTTCTCGGAACATTCAGAGTTGTTCATATTTTTAAGTTTATCCTTCTGATCCATTTCCCTCCTCTAAGGCAACCTCTGAACAACACACACGCCGGCGCACATAAGTAAAGACGGGTACACGGCTCTTCCCGCCATCACTACGCTCTGTGGGCTCGACAGGAATTCTGAAGAAGCACGAGCAGCAAAATGACGTCACTATAAGCTTGACGTCATGGTATCGCTAGTCTCACGACGCTGTGTACACAGTGACGCATTTGATGTGTTACGTCACTCATCCGAAAGGCACGCAGCCTCTTCCAGGGCTGAACTGTTTTGTTCCACACAGCCTCTTCTAGGGCTGACTGTTTGATGGGAGTATATTATAGTGGCTCCAAAACTTGAGGTACAACGCTGGATTACGAACTCATTCAATGTCTATCTCCAATCTAGCTATATCCAAAATTCCAAGTGAACAGACCAAAAATTATGGACTCAAATGTTGGCCAAGCAACTTTATATAAACGGCAATTTTTCTCTTGAACGAGTCACCCACTTTGAATATGCTCGGAGTCTCTCCGAAATACATCTCGATCAAAACATTTTCTAAAGTGTCAGGCCTATACGTACAGAAACACCGGAGATACTCGTGTCTACACACGGCACACACACACACACACACACACACACACACACACACACACACACACACACACACACACACACACACACACACACACACACACACACACACACACACAAACACACACACACACACACACAACACACACACACACACACACACACACACACACACACACACACACAAAATGAACACACAAAACACACACACAACACACACACGGCGCTTCTCGCCAAATGAACGTTCAACAGCGCGGTTAGCGTAGCTAGGCATGACGTAATTTTTGTCGTGTTACTTCACTGTTTGAGTCTAACGTTTCCCACCTATATTCGTTATTATTATATTACTCACCCCCCCCCCCCTCCCCCGCCGCTGTCCCCTGTGCGTCTATTGTCTCTATTCTTTACTCATTCAGACGTACGGCATACGGATACGCGGGGTGGTGGTGGAGGGGTGGAGCGAGTTTGTTGTTGTTGTTGTTGTTGTTGTTGTTGTGTGTGTGTGTGTGTGTGTGTGTGTGTGTGGGGGGGGGGGGGTGTATGTGTGTGTGTGGGGAGGGGGGGAGTTGGGGGGGGGGGGTTGCAGTGTGGCGTTGCGGGATACGGGGTTGGGAGCTGAGGGTAGATTCTTTCTTCTCTCTATTTTTTTCAACCCCCTGCTGACGGATTTCTTCAGCCACTGCCCCAAAGACAACAGACATAGCCGTGACAGGTTCGTGTTAATGTTTCATTGTACAAAATCGTTCAACGTCCTTCAGAAAAAAAAAATCGCTTACGGGATCTGAAAAATCAATTCTGGAACATGTAAGGGTAAATTTTAAATCGGTCCAAATATTCTGAAGGCGCTGTTGAATCCATTAACCTATCCAACGCCGGGGCGCGATGAGCAGCACCCAACCGCAACTAACTAATAACGTAACCTTTCATTGTCCTCGCCAAACGCATTTTTTTTTTTTAACGGATGCCACACGCTACGCACAATTTGCGCGGATGTCCAGTAACTGTCTGTCAGGTTGTGTCTGACTAGACTAGAACTTGAAGACAATCATGGTTGAACAATTCGGATGTCATATCAGCTTGGACCTAGGCTCAAGGATAGTTCTGATCATCTTTGCGCCACAGGCGCCAAGCTGATCAGCGCTACCTTTGAACTATCACGATCAAACTATTTACCGCATCCGGCAAAGAAAAGTACAACATACTGAAATATTGAACAGACGTTCAGTTTTAGTTCCAATGTTTGTTTTGAACCTTGTAAGCATATAAACTCGCTTACCTGGTTTGAAATGTTGATATTGGTCTTGATCTGCCAAATCACCCGCAAGACTGCCGGAGCTCAGTTTTTTTTATTTTTTTTTATTTTTTATTTTTTTTTTTTTTTTTAAATTTGGGCTCTGAAACTGAGGCTCCGATTCCATGCACTCAAAATCGGTGACGCACTAACTTACCTATGGCGGTGACACATAAGATATTGTGGATCCTTACGCTATCGTTAAGTTCAAGTTCCCCATAGATCTCATGGCGGACACCGCAACTTTAGCAGACCCGTTTCTGGGGGAGAGGGTATTGAATCGCCTATCATTTTTCTTTGTTTCCAAAGCTACCGTTGTGCAGCCTTTTTGTTTCCTGAAGAAGTGTCTGCAATTTATGCAGATGTAAGTTTTCGACGGGCTCTTACTGTTCAGAATACTTCTTGCTGTCTCAGAAGTAATGTCGCATGAAGTAAAACAGTATCCGTCGATAAAACCATTTTTTCAGAGTTCTTCTGGTGAAGGTACTGCCACAGTAGGCACAAGAAGCCATCTCACACATACACGCACTCACTCACGCACGCACGCACGCACACACACACAAACACACACACGTACTATGGTAAACAACAATCAGATGAACTTGAAAACGCATTATCTTTATTGTCGTCTGCTCTTTCGATTCCGCATGCACGAGCTCTTTTCCATTTGCACGCGCGTTACTATTCTTACAATGGGGATCACATGACTGTTTCATGATTTCACCGTAAGTGTTTTTCCACCGCAAATTTACAAAATCAAGATGGCGTCCGGTCCCGAGTGGGTCGATTCGAAGATAAACGTCAAACGGTGACGCTTTGCTTCAAAGTTGCGAAGTACTTTCAGGTAGCAGAACAGCTTCGGACACAGTATAGCATTAATATTAGGCCTTATTTTCTTCCTCTTTTGTCAGGTATTTGTGCGCCACCACTCCTACAAGTTTTTAACATAGCAGGGACTCCAAGCGCTGAAACTTGGTATGCGCTTGGCCTACGAGCTCATGCGAATCTATGTCTCTTGCCGGTGAATCGTGTCCTCCGTTTCTCGGCAGTGAAGTGGTTAAATGAAGACGTTCACTGTGTGATAGGTGTAAAGACCAGCAAGCAAGCGCCAGTTTGGTCGGTAACTGCGTGAAAGTCGGGGAATTTGGACATTAATGCCTAGAGATCAGTGAAAGACTCCAAATTGTGCGCTGGTCTGTAATTTTGGACCTTACGGCCTAAGGTCGTAAGGTCCAAAATCACAGACCAGAAGACATTATAATATTAATTTTGTGACAACAAGCAGCCTCACGAAAGAGATGGTGTGAGCCACTTCGTTATTCTGCTTCAGGTCAGGTGAAAGTGACCACAGCCCGCGAAACACCAGTAAATTATTGACTTAGTTCCTATGGACGCGAAACGCAGTCTATCTTTGTGCAAAGCGAAATTGTCATTGTATTACCAATAAAATCTCGCTTTTCATGACAATGGACTTACTGTCTTTAGCCATTGAATGGCAGTGGTCTTCACGCCAGCCTGCCATAAATTGAGATCACAGCAAGATACGAATCTCATTGCATTTCTGGTTTCTTTGTCTAATTTGAAACCTTTTCTTTCACAACAACAACAGCAACAACAAAATTAACAACAACAACAGCAGCAATATGTTAGTCCGTACATTTCCGAAGCGTGGTTTTTTTCCCTGATGTTTTATCTACACAAAAACTATTTGTTACTGTCAAAATGCAAGTTCAAACAAAACAGTGTATTGCTTGAATTAATATCGTCCAGTTTTCTAATTTCATGCAACGATTTGTTTTCTTAACCCGTTCTCTGCCAACTGACGCTGATTGTGTTTCTGGAATCAAGACCCCCAGCCGTACCAGGAAAATGGATTCAAAGTATTGTCAGCAAGAGGCACAGATCCTCATGAGCCCCCGCTACTGCAAGATCGTGTGCACTTTTTCTCTGCAGGCTGTTTGTTTGTCTATTCGGTAAATAGTTCCTTTGTTTGCTTATTTGTTTTTATTTTGTCGATGTATTCCTCTAATTTAAACATTTTAAAGAAAACTTTGCTTTCACCATGCTCTGTAAAAAGACCAAAAAACCAAAAACAAAACAAAACAAAACAAAACCAAAAAAAAAAAAAAAAAAAACAACTACCACTAGAATGAAGGGTTCCGGTGAAAGAACAATCGATGTCTTCATGACATTGTTTTCAAATGAACCAATTACACGGTCCGTTGCAAGCATCACGGGGCTCAAACAGTTTCACAATCAAATTTGAGCCGAATCTCAATTCTCGCACAACGATCCTGTCCACATCCAATCAGCGACCCATTGTTGGTAGTGGCGAGTTTCAATGGATTTTGGCTTCAGCAACGCTACTGAAACATCTCGCTAGCCTTCTCTCGGGTACGCGACACGCTATTTCTACCATTTCATGTACAGCCTCAACTGATGGACTTCAGTCGACCATGACAGCTCAAAAAGATTCCCAGTACTTAGCAAATTATATAGAGAAGCGTCCATTAACAGAGTTCTAAGGACGAAATTCTCAGTTAATATGATTTTTAAAAAAAAGAAAAAAACAAAAACAAAAAAAAAACAAAACAAAACACACCACCACAATCAACACCATATTGGCTTTACTAGCATTCTTTAGCCAGTGTTTGACGGTTTTTCTTTAGTCAATGTTTTTAAACCACTAGCCTTCTTTGGCCAGTTTTGCGAGTTAATAATAATAATAATAATAATAATAATAATAATAATAATAATAATAATAATAATAATAATAATAATAATAATAATAATAGTGTGCAGCCTTCATAACAGCCGAGGGATAAAACGGCTGTGATGGATCAATAGATTCTGACACTGCCGTAGATCTGTCATGGTTGGTCAGTCTCCTGCTGTAGTACGTCAAGAGCTGAATGACTTCCCCAGTAGCAAAAGGTCTTTGGGCCGACGACAGCCGCAGTTGCCCCGCGCACAGCCGTGGCCCAAAGACCTTTGCTCACTGTGATATCTCGAGAGTGCAGGTAACGTAGAACGGCCAGTAGTTGCCCATGTGTTCACTTTTAAACAGCAGCCTTTAGATTCAAGCAAAGAGATGTGCATTGGCAATCAGCAGTAGCTTGAATTTTATAATTAACACTTTCACCGCCAGTGGATGCAGACAGTACTATTGAAATCGTGTCAATTCAATTTCAAAATCCCCAGCAGTCAAAGGAAAGTGTTTACAAAGTGAGACAACAACAGACGTGGACCCTCATGCGTCCCCAGCAACTGCTGGGGGGGGGGGGGGGGGAGTGGAGGGGGGAGAGGAGGGCGGTTCATGAGGCTCTATACCGCTTGCGGTTAGGTGGTGTCAGTTATTTTTTTCTCGGCAGTGAAGCGGTGGCCACAAACCAGATAGGTGAGGCTAGCGATGGTAGAACAGTACACATACCAAGGAGGAATTACTCAGCGCTGGACATACAGTTAGATCCCCTAACCCCTCCTACCAGGCAGGAAAAACACACATATACAAACAAGAAGGTGCACTACTAAATGTGCTCGGGTAAATACCCTGAAAGCCCACAGCAGATACACAAGACAATACACTAAAATGTAACGATACAAATTTTGCCTCGAGTTATATGATACTCACAAACCAGACAGATGAGTCTAGCGCTGGTAGAACAGTACACATACCAAGCGAGGGGAGGGGGGAGGGAGGGGGAGGGGGGAGGGAGGGAGGGGGGTGAATTACTCAGCGCTGGACATACACACAGTTAGATCCCCTGCCCCCTCCTATCAGGCACCCAATCACTAGCCCACATAAAAATACACAGGTAAAGGATAGGAGGGGGTGCATGTGCTGTGGGCTTTCCGGCAGGGTATTTACCCGACCACATTTAGTAGTGCAGCTTCTTGTTTGTGTATATGCTTCTTCTGCCTACTTCCTAAGTTCTAGGAAAAGACATGGGTTATAGGCTTGACCTGATGCATCCTTTTAAGGAATGTGTATGACAGTCTTGTTCTTTACCTGTGTACTTTTCTGTGGGCTGGCGATTGGATGCCTGATAGGAGGGGGCAAGGGATCTAACTGTGTGTATGCCCAGCGCTGAGTATTCACCCTTGGTATGTGTAGTGAAGGGGTGGACTGAGTCTGAGAGCAAAAGATACTGGCAGTGGAATAGTTTGAACGCCTCTAAACGTTTTTATTTTATCGCATGAAATCCTCAGGAAGAAATCATCAAATTTTGGTGATACCCTCTAAGGTTAAGGTCACAGTTCTTGAGACAGATCGGCCATGATAGTTCAAGGGTGGTGTCAGAAAAGCTTGGCGCTTAGAGGCGTCAAGCTATTCTGACATCACCCTTGAAATATCATGGTCCACCCACATACTGCCGTATCGAGTCAGGGCTTTATGGGTTACTTGAAGTTCCTTATAATGAAAATAATCAAGTGTTTAAAACAGTTATTTAAAAAAAGTTACATAGACAAATTAAAAGAAAAATCGGCTAACACGTAAAACATTTATTCAGTGCGTCAGTGCTGGCAAGAAAAATACTATTTCAAAACTCGATTTTAGGAAGAAACCGACAACAGCATAAAAAGACATATAGGACATATGATAATGAGAAATGCTGCCAAGACAATGCAGACACATCGTAGCAATGAGCAACAAATACCAAGTATGCGTGCTTTTCACGGTGGCGTGTATTAAGGAAAGATACATCGGAAGTACCTGTTGCAGCGCGCTCCTGTGCAGTATGGATATCCGGCCTACAGTGCGCACTGCACCGATGAACATGCGCCTGGCCAACATGTGCCGGCCCTGACTCATGCGGTAGCTATTACGCAGCGCGAGTGGCTGTGATGACGTGAACACACACATAAACATGCTTTTTAAGGGACTTGTTTAAAACATGAAAATAAAAACCAAAACCGCAGCGAATTTGGGATGTAAATGTCTAAGTGATTATATGCGTCATGAAGTTACAATAAGTACAGGAGAGACCACAACTTTTGCGTCCCGGCCCTGGTAGCTGGACTCGCAATCCAGGGGAAAAAAGACGGACTTGTTCAATAGCATGTCCGTTGAAAGGTCCTGGTAAATCAAAGTGGCACAGTGCGCCTGAATTGATACTAGGTCTTACTTCATAGGAAATAGATTTCCCCAACATAACCCGCCCGTCAGGGCCGTCCATTATCACTTTGGTGCCGTGGCCGTTAAACCTCGAACGAACGAACGAACGAACGAACCAACCAACCAACCACAACTTTAGACACTGTGCAGTATTTCATATATATCACAAGAAGGGTTATATCAAAATGTGGTTATTAAATTTATACAATAGTCTGAACACTCTTTGAAACAGAGACATGAACTTAATAAACATCAAGATTTTAAAAACATTGGAGTATTATTACTGTTGTGTTTTAACCTATTTAACTCCACGGCCGCATTTCCCAAATTTTGGAGGTGTCATCTAACGACTATGTACCAGTTGCAAGAGGTGAATCGACCATGATAATTCAAGGGGAGTGCCAGATTAGCTTGGCGCCTCATGGCGCCAAGCTAATCTGCCCCTACCCTTGAATTATCATTGTCGATCCATCTCCTGCTGGAGGGCGTTGGGGTTAAATGGGTTAATTTGTTTCTATCCGGCACTAGTTTCTCATGTTTCATATGCATATGACCAGCACTTTCTCTGCTTATCGAGCACTACTATGCAAATACATTTGTCTTTGATTCGTGGATATTCAGTGCCACCAGAAATGAGAGACGATTGACTTTGTATTATGTTGTATTTGTGTCCTTCGTGCACGGACAGGCGCACGAGGACCTATTAATTATACAAACATACAACAAGCGTCAGCTATTTGTGTGAAATGTCCGTGAGAAGTGAAAATATGCACGTGATCGTGTGCATTAGTGCGTGATCTGTCCAGTATTTCTGATCATAATTTTCATACTGAAAAGAAATGTGAGTTGTGAACATATCGTGACATATAGAGTTCATCTGTATTTACAGTCCCTATAAACCGTCTGTAAAAATCATAGAGTTTAATGATCCCTGCAATTAACCCCTTTACTGCCAGAGGACGCATGTTGTGTTTTTGCAAAATCATTGTTGTATAAAGTCAACGCCCAAGATCCCCAGCCGTCAAAGGAGCATGGATACACAAGTGGTGTCGTGTAAGGCGTAGATCCTCATGAGCACCGCAACTGCGGGGGCTCATTAGGATCTATACGCCTTGCAGTTGGGCTGTGGTCATTTTTTTTCTGAAGTTGACGGGTTAAACCTTTAACGACTTCAAATTGAGAAAACTTTAAACTGTAAATTACGAATTTACGCATATTTTATTATGAAGTCTTTGTTCATTCAACGACCAAAAGTCACAAAGCGTCCAAGGAACATGGATACAAACTGGTCTCAGCGAGAGCCATAGATCCCCATGAGCCCCTACAGTCGCGGGGCTCGCCAGAATCAGTGTCTCTCGTAGTTGCATCGTGTTCACCTTTTCTCGTCAGTGAAGGGGAAAACTGTCTCTTAATGTGGCATAGAGTCTCATGCAAGTGCAGGGACTCACGAGAATCTACGTCCCTTGTCGACCGAGATTAGACTCTGATCAGCGCGGTTTCGTTTGCAAGGAACGACTCCCATCAACGAACGAGAGCGAAATCACGGGGATAAGCAGCGTCTATCGTAAGCGTAGACGACACTCCAAACATCTCCAAGAGGCATGGATCCTCATGAGCCCTGGGGGCTCATGAGGATCTATGCCTCTTGGAGATGTTTGGAGTGTTGTCTATGCGTATATGGTGCACATCTGAATAGTGTCTTGGTTATTGTGACTTCGCTCGTCTTCTTGAGAGTCGTTTGTAGCAAACCAAACCTCACTACTGCATAGCCTTGTATAACTTACTTGTAATGATAAATCGTCCTCCCAGTCGTCTTGGTACGGCCTCATGTTCAGTGCAGACATCTCCAAGTCTTCTTCTTCATAGATTTTTTGAGGCCTCGCTTTCCTGGACGAAATTTCCGAGTCCTCGTAGATTTTCTGCGGCCTGTCCGAGTTATGTTTGTTCTTTTGCGGCTTTATTTTCATTAACGGAATGTCCGAGTCGTCTTTAGTGGTGTTTCGTGATTTTGTTTTCAGTGAAGATCGAACTTGCGAGTCTCCCTTGGTCTTTTGAGTTCCCCTTTGTCTTCCTCTTTGTGGTGATATGTCCGGGTCTTCGTTTGTCTTTTGAGTTTTCCCATTTTGTGTGGAAGTGTCAGTGTCTCCTTTCGTCGTTTGAGCTTTTCCTTTTGGTGGGGAGTCTTCTTTGGTCTTCGGCTGCCTTGCTTTCGGCGGCGAAAAGTCTGATTCTTCGTTGTCCTTAGGCGGTTTGTCTATCACTGGCAAAGTTTCAGAGTCTTTGGACTTTGTTTTTGCGTTCGAGTCTCTATTAATTGTCTTTTCGGGTTTTACTTTTGGTGGCGGGAATTCCTTCTTGTTGTCTTGCGGCTTTCCATTCACTTCCGGCTTTCCATTTCCCTTCCCTGTAGTCTTTTGGGGCTTTGCTTTAGGTCCAGATATGTCCTTGTTGTCAACGGTATTTTGGGGCTTTGCTTTCCGTCCCGCTATGTCCGAGTCGTCCTCGGTATCCTGAGGCTTTTCCATTGATGACGAGATCTCCGAGTCATGTGTGGCCTTCTGCGGCTTTGCGTTGGAGGGCGAGGAGTTCTTTTTGGTCTCTTGGGGCTTTCCTTTCCGTGGTGAAGCGTCCGAGCCCGCATTGTTCTTCCCGGGCATTGCTTTTGGTGACTTTTCTGACTCTTCCTGGGAGTTTTCATCGGTATCCTGCTGTCTGTCTTTTGCTGGCTTCACATCCGGGTGTCCTGCTTTCTTTTGGGGGTTTCCTTTCATTGGCGAATTCCCCTGGTTGAGGGCGGTCTTTTGGGGTCTTCCTCTTGGCGATGAATCGTCCGAGTCTTCCTTGGAGTCCCCATCGCTCTCTTGTCTTTTAGTCGCCGGCGATCTGTCCCTGTCTTCTTCGTTCTCCATTGCTGTCGGCGATGAGTTGTCCCATTTTTCTTTGGTAAATGTCTTATCGTCCGCCATTTTGGAAGACTGGACTTGGCCCCTGCGACTGCCTTCTTTCTCGTGTACGTTCGCAATGAACTAAATTAGCTCGCACCGTTTAGGCAACACACAGTAACCAACACACCACATTAAGCCGAAACAATAGTACAGGTGGTGCTATTGGAAAAGTGATGTGTGTGAGAATACATCACAGTTTGGGATGAATACGTTACGTATATGCCGTCCAATAGAAGTCAGCTAAACACTTTTACAGCCAGTGGGCACAGTTTTGAAATCAATAATTCAACGCCTAAGAGCCCAGACATCAAAGGGACATGGACATAAAGTGGTTTTAGCAAGAGACCTAGATCCACAGGAGCCCCCGCGACTGCGGAGGCGTCTAGGGATCTATGTTTCTTGCAGTTCAGTCGTTGTTCACATTTTCTCAGGGATTAAATTCCATGTGTGGGTATTACCATGTGACAAATTTGAGTTGGATGGGCGGATATAAGAGTTACAACCCTCTCTCCTGCGAAAACAGAAAAAGAAGAAGAAGAAGATGAACATGAAAGTAACGCGTGAAGTGTGTGAAGATGTTTGAGATGCTGAACAACTTGTGTGATCGTGTAAACTTTTCTTTTTTTAAATTTCAATTTAATAAGCAATTCAAGCTAAAATAATTGATAGTATTCAACAGTTTACTGATCAGATCGGCGTGACAAAACGGATCAATTGCTCAGAAAAACCTTGACGCTATATCGTTCAGCATTTTTGAGTTTGTTCTTTAAAAAGTGTGATAGCCTGAATCCATTAAGCGTATTAACTGAGGAAATACGGTCGCTGCGTTTTTCACGACACGTGCAACATAGTCGATTATAAACGATTGTAAAACAGCAGCCCGTTCACTGGCTGTGAAACCAATACTCAACTTTAATCGAATCTTTACCCTTTTGTGCTGGCAGCCTTCGGTACTACACTGGACAACGCCGCTAGCTGAATGCACAAACGTGAGGGGGAGGGGGCGGTCACAGTATAGTTCCGTTCGATCAAGACGGGATATCTTTTGCTCGGAAAGGCCCATACGAGATCCACCCTACTTATCAAAGAAAATGTTGTCTTGTGATACATAATAAAGTGTTTTGAATCTTGAATTGTTTTCTCAAAGAGGTCAGGTGAAAGCTGGAATGGATGCAAGTAGTGTCCTTAGACTGTGCTGTACCCCAGTGAAAGCCGAACCTTCAAACACGCACGCGGGAAGAGGACAGTTAATTATTAAAACGCCCATCGGTCCCGACTGAATCGCAGAAGTGTAAGCTTCCCAGTAATCAAAAGGTGTTCGGGTCTACGTCAGCCGCAGTGGGCCCGCGCACGGCTGTGCGCGGGTCCACTGCAGCCGACGTCGGCCCGAGGGTCTTTTGGCTTTCTGGTTTTGAAACGTACAGATCTTCGTATTCTTCGCGCAGATGTTTTGCTATATAAGCTTATTCAAGCGGTCGTTTTTGTCAATAGTTAGGTGCAATACATGTTATATTTTACCAGCTCTTCAGTCGGAGATTGCCTAGCGACAACTCCACAATAAAGCCTTATTTCTCTATTTATTCATGCGTTCATTTTGTCAATAGTTACCCAACAGAAAAACAGTCAACATGACAGTAAACAAACAACAAATAAAGCAGAAAGAAACGGATACTAACAGAAAGCCTAATGCTAACTAAGAAAAACGTGAATTCAGGGAATAAAATAAAATAATATAAAATAAAATCCAAAACAAAATATTAATACCCTACAAAGACAGAAACACGAAAAGAAAGGACAAAAATAACACTACATGCCTTTATTAACAGGCATAAAGATATATAATTCATTGGACTATACTATTCATCATTTTGTGGCAAAAGATGCCAGATTTTGTCTTGAAACAAAACAAAAACAAAACGGTCTATATGCAATTTCAGTTTGATCAAGATGATAATTTCAGCCCAGAGTCAGTCGTACGTATGAGCGCACATGCATTCTTAACAATTTAGCACAATTAATTCGAAACATATTTCATCATGAGCGGGTCTAATGAGGAAGACAATGACGGCTTGGTGAGAGGAAGAGAGTGTACTGGCGTCAATCCCTTTATTGTGAAATAACTGATTCTTACGTCACTGTAAAATACAGCTTTATGGTCATGTAACTAATGTTGTACGTCACTGTCCGGAGGACTTGTCACTATAGAACGTTTGTAGTTAGCACACACGTCGATAACAGAATGACGACTTCTGGTGTAAAGGCTGGACATATGAAATTTCACACCGTAATTCTCATCTAGTAGTGCATTAGCGAGTTCCTGAATTTAGCTGATCCAAAAGGATTTTTATTTTTATTTTTGAAAATGAATTAAGTTTCAGCTAAAAACTGAAGAACTACAAAGCTAGCCAACAGACTCATCCAATGTTTACCCCGAATGTAAATAAATCTAAAAACCATGTACAAAACTTTCGGACTCTAAAGCGGATCAACCGACTTCATCACACATGGTCATTTCTATTTAACGAGCACAATCCAGACCAAAAAGGTGAATGCCAGGCGTGTAAAATGCACAGAATAACCCAACAAGGAAAGAAACGCGCTTAGAAAAGACACTGTCTTTTCTAAGAGTGTTTCTTCCTTCGTTGGGTTTTCATATTCAATGAGTGCGTCTTAAAATTTCAGAGACATAATCAGCGCTAGCTCCTAGACAACAGCGCATACTATGGCATATATAGTTCTACTCACAAACCAGATAGGAGAGGCTAGCGCTGGCAGAATTGTACACATACCAAGGGGAATTACTCAGCGCTGGACAGACAAACAAACAGTTAGATCCCCTGTCCGGCCCCCCTATCAGGCACCCAATCGCCAGCCCACAGAGAAATACGCAGGTATAGAACAAGACGATCATCTGCATCCTCTAAAAGGATGCATCAGGTCTCGTATATAACCCATGTCTTTCTCCGGAACTTAGGAAGTAGGCAGGAGAAACATACATACACAAACATGAAGGTGCACTACGAAATGTGGTCGGGTAAATACCCTGAATTCCCACAGTAGATGCACAAGACTATACACAACAATGTAACGATACAAGTGTGCCTCGAGTTATAGAATACTCACAAACCAGATACGTGAGGCTAGTAGTGCACCTTCATGTTTGTGTATGTATATTTCTCCTGCCTACTTCCTAAGTTCCGGAGAAAGACATGGGTTATATACGAGACCTGATGCATCCTTTTAGAGGATGCAGATGATCGTCTTGTTCTATACCTGCGTATTTCTCTGTGGGCTGGCGATTGGGTGCCTGATAGGCGGGGGCAGGGGATCTAACTGTCTGTCTGTCCAGCGCTGAGTAATTCCCCTTGGTATGTATAGTTCTAGACCCCCAGAAAACAACTGATCGAGGACTTGTCCGTGGTTAAATCCACTGGCAGTGAAGGAGTGAAGTCAGAAATAATAAGTGTAATTCGATTGCTTGTTTTAAATTCCTGTATAAAATGTATGTTCAGTTGGCCTTCAATCGTCACTTGCACCAGCATTAGAAAAAAAGATGTCTCTTTCTGCGGAGCGCAGCGACTATACAATACATATGACATAACCATTCCGTCGTTAGCACTCTGCTGGCAGCTCATAAAAATCCGCTCCTTCTTCACGGCGGAAATGTACGTGCTACTGAAACCGGCATATCTCAGTATACAAAAGGTCATCAGGCTCACGTCAGCCTCAGCAGAACCGACCAACACACACAGGTTAGTGCGTGGGCCAGCTAAGCATGCTTGGGTTGACATCGGCCTGTGGACCTTTTGCTCACCAGCACGGCCTGGCTGATTTCCAACCTGTGTCAGTTGCTAAGCGTTGAGGCGCGGTGTCAGTCTTATCATTTATTCAATGCTTTCCGACTTAACCCGTATCATTCGGAATACACCATTGTGCGAAATAAGTTTGACTAAAATAGTTTAAGGGTGGTGCCAGAATAGCTTGGCGCCTCTAGGCGCCAAGCTATTCTGGCACCACCCTTGAACTGAAGCCATTGGTCTATATCCTTATATGTAAGTACTATAATGTAGCTTGCATATGGCAGTGTACAATTTTGAAGCCTTTAGCCTCGGGATGACATGGGTTAAGATGAACCGCCCCAAACTATCAATACTCTACACTGTCCGTGTTAGTCTCTGACCTAGCATCTTTACCTTGCAAGAGGCGTAGATTATCATGGGCCCCTGCATCCGCATGGGCTCATGAGAATCTATGCCTCATGAATAGCAGAGTTCTATGCGCATCCATATATATATATATATATATATATATATATAATATATATATATATATTATATATATATATATATATATATATAATATATATATATATATATATATATATATATATATATATATATAAGTTTCACTGTGGAGAAGTCGGTGAAGTCAGTACATCTCTGCTCGCCAAGAACGGAAGAGGACCAAAGAGTGTGAGGCTTTATTTTAACCACAACTGAAGGCGAAGAAATTAGCAAGTTTTGCCCAGTGGTCACAAGGTCAGGGGTGCGTTATCGTTGCATTTTCTTGCCCTGTGCTCTGACTGAAGGCACAGTTCTAGCAATGAGTTAACTAGGCATGATGTGGCTGCTAAAATAAATTCCAAACCGCCACACAATAGTGAAACTACCTTTGAACTATCACGGTCGATCCATCTGCCACTGACAGTAGGCTATGTGCACTGTTCATAGACAAATCCATATGCTGCAGAAAATCAATATTATTATGTGACTAAAGCAGCACTGCTTTCGATTTAACTTCATAACCATTACATACGACGCCAAAGCCAATTTCGCTGCCGAAAAAAATTGAACACCACCGAAGTGCAAGAGGTATAGATCCTCATGAGGATCTATGCCTCTTGCTGAAACCACTTTGTATCCATACTTCTTGTCTTTGATGTTGAAATAACAATGATTTCAAAAATACGATCTGCGTCCACCGGCAGTGAAGGAGTTAATCTGTTAACGTCTATCATTCTGCTATAACGTCTATCATATTTATAAACGCCCCCTCCTTCCCCGCAACCGCCCCCTCTTTCCCCCCAACCGCCCCCTCCCATCTGCCCCGCCCACCACCCTATCCCCTAAAGTCAATATTAGGCGTGAATGCGTTGCTGAGGCTGTTGAAATAAATTCCAAACCACAAGCTTATGTTACTTGACAACAGCACATCCTCTACTGCGCAGTGTCAAAAACAAAAGAGACCAGGCTATTTACACACGGACCCCGAGTGGATAAAATAATCAACACATTGAACAATGCTGGCACAATTTGTTCCCCGCAGGCAAACGGCAAACTGGGCCGAAATCGGCCGGATGGCCTTTTTAGTAAGGACTGCGCTCTTGAACAATGTTAGCGATACGTGGCTCGATGACGCTTCCGAATTATTTATTCGTTATGACCGACATTTTGATTTAGTTGTGCGATTCAATTACTTTTTTTGATTTGTCTCTGCGGCTGCAGGAGATAATGTAGATTTATGTATTTTTTGTGTGTGAAGTTATGTCTATTTTGTTTCAGTGTGTGTGTGTGTGTGTGTGTGTGTGTGTGTGTGTGTGTGTGTGTGTGTGTGTGTGTGTGTGTGCGTGTGCGTACATGCGTGCGTGCGAGCGCGAGTGCGTGCATACGTGTATGAGTGGCGTAGAAGATATTTTTCATGGGCGGGGGAGGGGGGTGAGGTGGGGTGGGGTGTGGGGCAGCATGCCGGAAATGTTACCTCCACAAAACACAAAAAACGGGGTAGAGGGGTGGTGGGTGGGGTGTCTTCAAAAGTATTTTGTCCTCCAAATAACAAATAAAATGTGTGTTTTTTTGTCTCAAAAAATATTTTCCATACTATCGGCGCGTGTGTGTGAGTGTGAGTGAGTGTGCGTGTGTGTGTGTGTGTGTGTTTTGGTGGCTACTCTGCCCCTTCCACCCCCCCCCCCCAACCCCACACACACTTTTTTTCATCGGGGGGACCACGCCCCTCTCCCCGGTTCGTACGCCACTATATGTGCACGTGTGTGTCTGACGTTAAAATTCTTTAACTCATTCAAGAAGCCCCGCATCAACAGCTGCGAAAGTGTCGTGTAGCTTTGCCAGCGGCAACGCTATACACTTCCACTACATACTTCACGCCGTAACACGTCCGCAGCTATTGATGCAGGTGCGCTCTTATTGAGGTTGATTTGGCCGAACAGCTCCCATTCAGTCCAGGAAAAGCGCAGTACGAGACCAGAACAAAGCATTTTGCACTTTCAACGTCGATAAAATTGATCGCAGTTTCGACTGAGTCAAATGGCACTTTCTTCTGTGTTACGGATCTTTGACTTGGAGCACAGACATTGGACGGCTGAGGGGGTGTATCGAGGAGACTGGAGTGATCAGGCAAAGAGTGATTGTTGCGTAATCGACCACCTCTGTAACTCACGGGGAGTGGGAAACAGCAGATATCTGTTATGGCAGATATCTGTTGTTTCCCACTATTCGTATTACAGACGTGGTCGATTACGTAAAAATCATTCTATGGCTATCAAACCTATAGCTATCTGCCGTTTCCCTCCACCCGTGTTACAGAGGTGCCATTACGTAACGACCATCCTATACCTATTTGCTTTAGCAGATATCTGCTGTTTCCCACTACCCGTGTTTACAGAGGTAAAAGATCACCCTATACCTATCATCCATTCATCCTATAGCGGATATCTACGGATTCCCACTACCCGTGTTACACAGTTCATCCTACAGCGGATATCTACTGATTCCCTCTACCCGTGTTACGGAGGTAATTGATCAGGTAACAACCCAATGCCTGTGGTGGGGCGGAGAATGACCAGCTGTAATGTCTTCCTAATGTCGTTTCAGTTCATATTTTTGTGTCATATATTTTCTCACTGTGACTTTAAAGTCAGACAGAAGACAGACAGACGACCAGAACAGACAGATAGACCGGAACAGACCGTAACAAAGAGAACAGTCAACACATAATAGGACAGCATTCAAAAGAACAAAGAAGTACCCAACGGAGAAAGAAACACGCTTAGAAAAGACGGGTACAACACAATTTATTAATATTTCGGGTAAATACCCTTTGTCAAAATAGACAAACAAACAAACATAGAGATTAGCCGCTACTTATCTTCAATGGCAGAAGGAATGTGGCAACTGAAGGAGGTGACGTAAAATAAAAGAAAAGGAAGAACAAAAGTGCGGAAAAAGTAAAAATGACGTCAACGAAAAATCGCGTAAGAGAGAGACTCGGAAAGAACCTGAACACGAGAGACAAGAGTGTGTGCAAGCACGTGCAGGAGCGAGCGAAAGAAAAGGCGTGTAGATGAGGCCAGAGAGAGAGAGAGAGAGAGAGAGAGAGAGGAGAGAGAGAGAGAGAGAGAGAGAGAGAGAGGAGAGAGAGAGAGAGAGAGAGAGAGAGAGAGAGAGAGAGAGAGAGAGAGAGAGAGAGAGCGAGACGGAGAGAGAGAAAGAGAGAGAGAACGAATGGGGAGTACCCTTGGGCACGAAGTAGGCTGAGTGTCTAATACACAAAGCCTGCTAAACACCAACCCGAAGGCAAACTTTATATCACCTTCAAGTTGAGGACTACCTCGGGGAAAAACGGGAGGACCCCGGGAAAAAAACCCCAGCATTTAGCACGGTACACAACAAGTAATAAGTCATGAAAACAAAGCAAAGAATCAAATTCAGTAAGAGAATATTGGTATAAGTGGAGAGTAGGTAGTTGTGAAACCGTCTTCAAGGGTAACTCAAAAAATAAGGGGGAGAGAGAGAGAGAGAGAGAGAGAGAGAGAGAGAGAGAGAGAGAGAGAGAGAGAGAGAGAGAGAGAGAGAGAGAGAGAGAGAGAGAGAGAGAGAGAGATGGGGGCGGGGGGGGGGGAAGGGGGGGGGAAGGAGTAAGGAGGAAGGGGAAAAAAAAAAAAAAAAAAAAAAAAAAAAAAAAAAGGGAGGGGGGGGGGGGGGCGGGGCGGAAGACAACCAGCCAGAGCCACCAACCCCACCCAACGGGCACCCACCAGCCCACAGAAAAACACACAGGCACGCAACAAGACGACCACATACATCCCCAAGGGATGCACACGATCGCCTCGCCCCAAAACCGCGTATCAAACCGTGAGCCGTAGACCCGGTGCCCGACAGGGAAGGGCAAGGGATCCAACTAAACGTTCGGCCAGCGCTGAGAAAGTCCCCAAGGGAAATGTACATATCAACCAGCGCCAACATCACCTAACTGATTAGTGAGTAGTAAATCAGTGAGGTAAAGTAGCAGACACAAGCCCCGCCCCCCCCCCCCTCCCTTTTTTTTTTTTTTTTTTTTTTTCCCCTTCCTCCTTACTCCTTCCCCCCCCCCCTTCCCCCCCCCCCGCCCCCATCTCTCTCTCTCTCTCTCTCTCTCTCTCTCTCTCTCTCTCTCTCTCTCTCTCTCTCTCTCTCTCTCCCCCTTATTTTTTGAGTTACCCTTGAAGACGGTTTCACAACTACCTACTCTCCACTTATACCAATATTCTCTTACTGAATTTGATTCTTTGCTTTGTTTTCATGACTTATTACTTGTTGTGTACCGTGCTAAATGCTGGGGTTTTTTTCCCGGGGTCCTCCCGTTTTTCCCCGAGGTAGTCCTCAACTTGAAGGTGATATAAAGTTTGCCTTCGGGTTGGTGTTTAGCAGGCTTTGTGTATTAGACACTCAGCCTACTTCGTGCCCAAGGGTACTCCCCATTCGTTCTCTCTCTCTTTCTCTCTCTCCGTCTCGCTCTCTCTCTCTCTCTCTCTCTCTCTCTCTCTCTCTCTCTCTCTCTCTCTCTCTCTCTCTCTCTCTCTCTTCTCTCTCTCTCTCTCTCTCTCTCTCTCTCTCTCTCTCTCTCTCTCTCTCTCTCTCTCTCTCTCTCTCTCTCTCTCTCTCTCTCTCTCTCTCTCTCTCTCTCTCTCTCTCTCTCTCTCTCTCTCTCTCTCTCTCTCTCTCTCTCTCTCTCTCTCTCTCTCTCTCTCTCTCTCTCTCTCTCTCTCTCTCTCTCTGGCCTCATCTACACGCCTTTTCTTTCGCTCGCTCCTGCACGTGCTTGCACACACTCTTGTCTCTCGTGTTCAGGTTCTTTCCGAGTCTCTCTCTTACGCGATTTTTCGTTGACGTCATTTTTACTTTTTCCGCACTTTTGTTCTTCCTTTTCTTTTATTTTACGTCACCTCCTTCAGTTGCCACATTCCTTCTGCCATTGAAGATAAGTAGCGGCTAATCTCTATGTTTGTTTGTTTGTCTATTTTGACAAAGGGTATTTACCCGAAATATTAATAAATTGTGTTGTACCCGTCTTTTCTAAGCGTGTTTCTTTCTCCGTTGGGTACTTCTTTGCATATTACACGCTTGGCAGTCACCTTTTTGGTCTGGATTTATTCAAAAGAACAGAATAAAACAGCACAGAAGATAAGAGAACAGAACAGAAAATCACAGAGCAACATAGAATCGAGCAACAACTTGACGAACAGCACAGAACAGAACAGCACGAATACAACAGAACAAATAGCACAGAACAGAACAAAGCAGAACAGAACAGCCGAGAACAGAGCTGAATAAACATAACAGAACAGACAGATAGACAAAAATAGGCGGCCAGATTGAAAGACAGGTTAGGTACAGTGAAATAGAAAAAAATACTGCGTACGGCATTCAACGATGACAGAGAAAGAAAGACAACTGTGAGTTTTTGTCACAGATTGGCTTGACGCTCAAAGAGGATTTGCTTCCCTCTTCCCTTTCTCAGCCCTCTGCGTACGGCATTCAACGATGACAGAGAAGGAAAGACAACTGTGAGTTTTTGTCACAGATTGGCTTGACGTTCAAAGAGGATTTGCTTCCCTCTTCTCTTTCTCAGCCCGCGAACAGCTCCACAGCTGCGTCTACATGCTCTTAACGCATTTAACCCCAGCGCCCTGCACTAGGAGGTGGACCGACCATGATATTTCAAGGGTAGTGCCAGATTAGCTTGGTGCCATCAGGCGCCAAGCTAATCTGGCACTACCCTTGAATTATCATGGTCGGTCACCTCCCGCAACTGGTACATAGTCGTTGAGGTGACACCTCCATAAGCACCAGTAACACCGCATTCGACAGCGTTACCCGCAATCACGCGTTGCTAAGACACAAAACAACTGCAACACCTCGTAAATTACAATTAAACCACTTCGCAGACCTAAATTGTGATCAAAGTATATTACCGCTCTCAACAGACGATCATTTCAAGTGATTTATCACGGTCTTTCGTGTCCTCTTTGTTCATAGCTTTTGAGTTGAGGGCTGTGTGCTGGTCTTTTCTGTCTAGTGATTTTTATTATTTATAATATGTCTGTGACTGTTTTATGCTGTGATGTGGCTATTCATTTCTCTCAATTGATTAACCCATTCAGCCCTGACGCCCTACAGCAGGAGATGGGCCGACCATGCTAATTCAAGGGTAGTGCCAGATTAGCTTGGCGCCTGTAGGCGCCAAGCTAATCTGGCACTACCCTTGAATTATCATGGTCGACCCATCTTCTGCAACTAGTCCAAAATTTGGGAAATACGGCCGTCGGGCTAAATGAGTTAATAGATTATTTGGTCGTGAATTGCACAGATGTAAATTGCACAGACGTAAACATATAACCGCTGTCACTGCAGCAGCCAAGCCGTTAGGCGCCAAGCTATTACGACACCACCCTTGAACTATCATGGTCGATCAACATCCTGTCGTAGCGTTTCAGGGCTCTATGGTTTAAGAAAGCGGACACCACCTTTGAGCTATCACTATCGAATCATCACCCACAGTAGTCGCATAGAATCATACAGTTATCAAGAATTTGTAATCTCAATGCACTTTCGAGTCGGCCACTGGACATAATGACTTATTATGAAATCTTCACCTAAACAAAACGTGAGCAAAAGACCCCAGGGACGACGCCGACCTTTTTACAGCCATGTTCGGGCCAGATGACTGCTGACTTCAGCCCGAGGACCATATACTTACTGGCTCAGTTACGGGTTATTGACGATCAATTTATTGTGTCGGGCCTCAACAGGCGACGCAATATTTTATCAATTTTCTTATTCCCGTCATTCAGAAGGGCCCCTTACTAATTCCTGTAGTAGCAATAAGCATAGATCCTCATAATACTCCTGCATCTGCATAGGCTCACGACTATCTATGCCTTTTCGACATCATTGTTTTCATTCGAAACGTGCCGTTATCCGGATACACGGCATAAAGCCGCGTCTGTTGATGCGGCACTTCTCAGACTATGATGTGTTCAGGTGCTAAGCTGAGGCTCTATTTTTCATGGTTACTCGCATTCAAGTGCGCTGAGAATTAAGCCGTGTTTCCATATAGCTATGCAACAGCGGTGCCGCAGTAAGCGAGGGCAAAAGAGTAGCTGAGCAGCAGGCGGAAAATCGCTTTGTGTGATTCCATAAAGCGGCGCGACAGGCGGCAGACGGCGCCCATATTCAGTGGAAAACTTTTACGATTTGTTGTTGAGTCCCGAGTGCCATGGCTTTCTTCACAGCGAAATCGCCTTCGAATCGCCCCATGCGATAATATTTGTCGCGCCGCTGTCGCCTGTCGCACCGCAATCGCGCCGGTATCACGTCTCGTATATGGAAATACTCCTCCTTTGTTTTTCTGCTTTCGATTTGTGTCCCTGTCGCCACCACTTTTGAGACGCTATAAGTCAGTTAGCCACTCTCCTAGTCAGTTATTGTGGCTTAACCCAACTTGAACTACTGCCAGTGTACGCAGATCGTATTTTAACTCAAGCAAGACTGACGTGCCGCCTCCGGATACGAGGCTTTAAGCCGCGTATCCGGAGGCGACACGTCTCGAATGAGTTAAAATCCTTGCGGCAATTTCAACGTCAAAACACCCCAGCCGCCGAAAGAAAGTGGATAACAAGTAGTATCAGACAGGAGGCAAAAAACCTCATGTGTCCCCGCAACTGCGGAGGCTCATGAGAATCTATACCTCTTGCAGCTGGGTGCAGTTCAATACTCCTAGGCAGTGAACGGGTTAACGCCGATGAGAGACGTACAATGTGTTCGCCTGTCTTATAATACTTGTAAGACGCCCAGGCTAATTTCGTTTCAAGGATCTCATTGTCAAGTCATTTTCACAGCTCAAATCCAATATACTCATACTGAAACGTGTTAAAACGTAAATGATTAATGATAGCTGTCATGGTCAGAAAAGGATCTGTTTGAGTTATGAGACCGATTTGCTAGCAATGACTTTATTTGTCTAGTCTGTTCATATGCAGAAAACCCCGTTAGAAAGACGCTCTGCCCTCGAAAGACTATTATAGACTGAACTCTTTAACTGACATTCTTCGATTGAGTAACATGGGTGTAGATGAAATAAACAAGAAGCACGGAACATCGTGAGTCCCAGCAGAGAGCGTTGGCTCATGCAGATGTATGTCTGTTTCAGATGGGCTGTGCGTGCAGCACAAAGTCGTCTGTTGACACACCTGGGATATATATATATATACTCCTGCATCTGCATGTATATATATGTTTTCCTCCCTACGTCACACGACCAGTCACTTTAGCGCAAACCGTACCACGTGACCGTGATATAAAAACCCTTGTAGCGAAAAATGGCGGACGTTTTGTAGCCCTCTCGATGACGCATCAGTCTTGGCCAGTTTTGTTCTATAAAAGATCGCCAAACGTTCTAAAGTACAAAGTTACTTAGTGTTGTTCGAAACGACAAGCACACTCAGTGCTGGAGACGGCAACGTCATGACATGTTTTAAATTACGTCAAAAGTCTATTTTGTACAAATGTATATTCCTTTGACGTCAGTCATGTCTGGCGTGATTCAGGTCGCAAGATGTCTTCTTGATTTCTTTTAGTGGAGGAATGAAAACAAATACGTTATTGGTCGGAGGGGTTCGCTGCACGGACCCTTGTAGGCCTGAGGGAGTTCAAAGGAATCATTGTACCCCTCAGGCCTTCGGCCTTCGGGGTACAATGATTCCTTAGACCTCCCTCAGGCCTACAAAGGTCCGTGTAGCGAACCCCTCCGACCAATAACTTATAATGTATATATATATATATATATATATATATATATATATATATATATATATATTATATATATATATATATATATATATATATATATATATATATATATATATATATATATATATATATATATATATATATATATATATATATATATATATATATATATATATACGTATGTACGTATGTCAGGTGGCATCGATCCTCATGTGGCTCAACAGAAAGGATGGTTGCCCTTTGCTGGTCCAATTTACTTTTTTTTCAGACAGATAACACTTTGAATCCATGTTGCTGGGACATGTACGGGGCTTTGGTGCTGAATCAACGAAGACTGCAGAAACACGGTCTGCGTCAGATCGCACTGAACGGGTTACCATAGGCGTTGGTTATTGTTCGTCCCACCGGCTATGCTAGTTTTATTTTCATAACCGTACATCCAATTTTGTGTTGATATGGCGTGGATAAGGTTAAAGGGTGCTTGATTTATAAATATCTGAGGCTAAAAGCTTCAAATTTGTACACTGTCATATGCAAGCTACATTATAGAACTTATAGATAAAGATATAGACCACTGGCTTTAGTTTAAGGGTAGTGCCAGAATAGCTTGGCGCCTCTAGGCGCCAAGCTATTCTGGCACTACCCTTGGACTATTTTAGTCAAACGTATTTCACACATTGCTGTATTCCGAATCATAAGGTTTAAAGAAAGAGGCGGTACCCTCTTTAAATGTGATTCATAACGCACTGACGCTTAGAAATAAATTTTCAATAGCGCACCACCCTTTTAAAATATTAACAGACCGCCATAAATTAAACACTCGTTAATCATATATAAATCCAGTTCTGGTGCTTTAAATTTGTTGATTTAATGTATTCCATCTGAGAGTGGTATAATGCGTGAAATATGGTAGGGTGTGTAGGGCAGGCTTTTTGTCTCAACAGAAATAGACAACGTGTTTAATATGCACACATATGAAAGGACAGTTTATACACTCCTCCCACAGGCAACTGCACAAATAATGAGCCTGAACGGGAGGCGCGAATTCCGATTATTACTAAATTCTCACTATAAATAATTGTCTAGAGCCCTACAAGTCGGTTTTGTCAGAAGCTCCTGAGGAATGGGTACTGGCAATCGGACACTTTTTCAAACCAATGACAGGCTGTCTTCACATAGTCTGTCATAGGTTTGAAAAAATAATAGGTCACAGGCAATACATAACGACAGTGATTTCTTTTTCAAACCAATGACAGACTATCTCTATAGTCTGTCATCCTTTGGAAAAAAAATCATTGTCTGTGTTTACTGTGAGCTCTGAGTCTGTGTCTACTGTCTACTAAGAAGCTTTTAAGGAATATGAGAAAGCTTCGGACACTTGTACATTTTGTACGCTGGTCTATAATTGTGTTTCTTACGGTACCAGTTAATGGCCCACTACAGCCGTAACTGTTCAAAGATACACTTCTGAAAAGGCCCCGCCACACTTGCCCGTTGTGCCCCGATTTTGAAGCCGATTCCGATCCGATTGCGATCGGATGACGTCATATATCCGATCCGATCGCAATCGGCTGGGAATCGGGTGTTTAGAAACTGCTCTATTTTTCCGATCCGAATCGGCCCCGATTGTAAGCTTCAACTAATCAGAGCGCGTCTCGCAAAGCACGTCGTTTCAGTTTGCAAATGGCGGAAGATCAGTCAACCACCTTGGTTGCCGATGTTTCGCCCGCCTCAGTCTTCCCGAATATGATGCAAAACTGCTGATAATGCAAGCACATCATCATCACTTTCCAAACTAGCAGCTATTTCGCTGAACAGGTACGACCTTGATCTTCGATTCAAACCGGTCGGCTAAATAAAGTCGGGGAATGTGTGGCAGTGCACACGTTTTTGCAGTCCGGTCCGATCACACTCCGATTCGAAACTGCTCAAGAATCGGCCTCAAAATCGGGCATGTGTGGCGGGGCCTTAACAGACGGTTACGAAACGCTACACACGGGTCTAGTTATGGTTCATTTATGGTTAATCCAGTTCAGCACACGTCGTTTTGATATCAAGTAATTTGACAATGACTCTACTCCGTTCTATAAATACAACGCTTTCAGTACGAGAAACAGCTAAAAATAGATTGACACGCAAACGGCTGGGCAGAATAAATAAGTGCGATTACGCGTGTACTTTTGCTGCGTGTCATAACTGCTGTTAATGTTCATTAGGTGTGTCGACAAGGCAGAACAAACACAAATGGCGCTGAAATGTGTCTTCAAATTTACGCGTAATGGTACTTTAATATGGTTCAAAACTACAGCACACAGAAACTAATGAAAGAACAAAGACGCAGTGGCATAGGATCCGGGAAAAGGGGTGGGGTGGCCCTGGCACCCCCAGTGAGAGTGTCGTTGAGGGTGTGCCGTGTGTAGAGTATACCCTGGCACCCCAATATTTTTGCAGAGAAAACAATTAAAAATTAAGAGAAGAAAATATAATAAGATTTTGATTGTTATTTTTAATCTTTTACGAGGTTGGGCTGTCGCTTGGGCGCCCCCCCCATCACCATTTGTTTTTTTATTGTCTATTGTCTTCACCGCAACCCTCCCCCCCCCCACCTCCCACCCCACCCGTTGTTTAATGTTTAGGAGTCTGAAAGTAACGTGAGGCACGCTTGCGCCCCTGCCCCCCAAAAAAACCCAAAACAAAACAAAACAACAACAACAACAACAACAACAAAAACCAAACACCAACACCAGCTAAACAACAACGACAAACAAACAAAACAAAAACAACAAACAAACCAAAAAAATATCTTCCTAAGCCACCAAGATGGTTGCTCACCACTAAGTTGGCAGACATACTCGGAGTCACGCATGTTAGTATACACATTTGCATTCAGTTTACCTTTGCTGAAACAAAAACTCTATGTACTTTTGTAATGCGGCTAAGTTTTCAGGTTCATTTGAGGTCACGTTTGTCTGTATACACTACTGCAATGCAGTTTCTCTTCAGTTGTGTACACAGAAGACAAAATAGAAAGTCTTGTCTTCGGGTGTTTTATTCGACTGAAAGCTTAGCGTATCCACTTCTCGGCCAAGAAATCCAAACATCATCCAAGTGCAAGAACGCACAGATCCCCATGGGCCCCCGCAAACGCGGGGCTCATGAGGATCTATACCTCTTGCGAGCTCTCTTTGTATCTGTATGTAGACTGGTCATTAGGCTTTTTATGGCTATTGGCAGTGTAGACGTTTATTTCAGAATGAAAGCAGTAAGGTAAAGACATCTGATAGATAAATAAAGAGAGCGAGAGAGAGAGAGAGAGAGAGAGAGAGAGAGAGAGAGAGAGAGAGAGAGAGAGAGAGAGAGAGAGAGAGAGAGAAAGAGAGAGAGAAAGGGGGGTGGAGGGAAGGGGGGGGGGGAAAGAGAGACAGACAGACAGACAGAAACACATACAGAGTAAAGGTTTATAACTGAATATTGCATTAACGACAACATATGGCAACACTGACAGGACAATCAGTTCTTGCTAAAACCAAGGCTCAACGCATAGGCATGGGATGATCATCGCGTAGTTGCTCACTTCTTAACACTAGTAGTAGTAAATAGCACCAAGGTAGGGCAGCAGTCGAGTCGCGTAATTTAGATTCACTCACACAAAACTACACAGTACACACTGAAATCCTACATTGAAGATTACCAGGACGTGAGAGCAGTAGCAGGAATTTGCTCCAGGTATTGCCCACAATTTTAAGTTTATGTCTATCTCACGGGCGATGCAACCTGTTGCACACACGATAAGGTGATATCGAAAATGGGACCGATAAAGACTAGATAGACCGTTTGACTCCTATAGGACAGTGGGGTGGAAAACTTGTTTTCAATTTGTGTACGAGACTAAGAAAACTGCTGATAAAGAATCGAAAACAACGAGTCCTGGGAATATTCCAAGTAGGATTATAGTGTGTTTGGTGTGGAAGAATCCATAAATCTATTACTATCATAGTAATCGACTTATGGAGAATCTAAATAGCGTAACTCGACTGCACGTTGGATTCTCTGATATGACCTGACCTTACCTTGGTGCTATTTACTAGCTACTACTGGTGTTTAGAGATCACCAGTTATTCACGATCATCCCATGCCTGTGACTCAATGCGCTTTCTTTGAACGCGAGCGCAGGGGAGGCGAAGGGGAGACAATACCTGTATTGATCGGGAGAGACATCTGAGATAGTCAAATCACTTCAAAATAAATTTAACGATTAACCAGTACAGCGGTATGGAGCAAGAAAAAAGGTTTCGGTCTGAACGCGGCCTTCGTTAGCCCGCGCACGGCTATGCGCGGGTCAACGAAGGCTGAGGTCAGCCCGTGGGCCTATGGCTTTCTGGTTACAGTGTCTCTGTTTGTGTCTCTGACTGTCTATATCTGTTTGTCTGGATTGTGTATGAGATGGTTGTTACTCAGTCAGTCAGTCTGTCAATTTGTAATTTCAGTCAGTCAGTCAGTCAGTCAGTCTCAGTCCGCCCGTCCAATCAATCAATCAATCAATCAATCAATCAATCAATCAATCAATCAATCAATCAATCAATCAATCAATCAATCAATCAATCAATCAATCAATCAATCAATCAATCAATCAATCAATCAATCAATCAATCAATCAATCAATCAATCAATCAATCAATCAATCAATCCACTTCCCACTGTCTCTCACATTCTGTGCGATCGCGCAGGTGTGTGTGTGCGTGCGTGCGCCAGTCTATGTGTATATTAAACATGTACGTGTCTAATGAGCGCTAACGGGCAAATTAACATAGAAAAGTTATCTTTATAATAGCTATAATGACGAGCAAACAGAAATGCGATATTTTTGGAATCATCAGTGTTTCCGATTATTCCTAAAATATCGCATTTCAGTAAAGTTAGGCCTAATTCGCGCTTCACTGAGAGAGAAATATTTATCTGTATGTCTATTTCGTAAAAGTATTTAACCAGAAAAATTAATTAATGTTGTTGCACTTGTCCTTTAATGTGTGTTTCTTTCCTTTTTGTGGAATTTCTAAAACCAGTATAGCATGTATGCCCACCAACATTCATATTTCCATTCAAGATAAGCAAAGTTCGTCAGCAAACCAGGACCATACGAAAGATCACAAAAACACGGCATGAATAGGCTATCTCTAAAATTTCTTCCACGAATGACATGTGTTCAAGAGGCAGTGATCCTCATGAGCCCCCGCATTTTCGGGGGCTCATGAGGATCTCTACCTCTTGCGCTAAGCTTCTGGTCGACCCAAAAATTATGTATTATCTGTCCAAAGTAGACCATCGGTTCGGTTACTGTAAGCTGACCCCGGCACTTTCATTCCCCGGCGAACGACATCTGTTTGTAAGAAGCACAGATCTTCATGAGCCCTAGACGTAAATCTATTACAGATCCAATTTTCATCTGTAATACACCTCACCAAAAGTTCACACGAACATACTTCAAGACAATACATTCAAGTTACTGCCAATGATAGACAATGTGCGTTGGTATGTGAATTTGGTTCTTATACGGCTCGACACATGATGCAAGGTGCAACATCACAGACCAGCATGCAATTCAAAATGGCTGCCCAAGCCGTATTATTGTTGTGTTCCAGTCTATGTATGTTTTCTACAGTATGTTCATTGGCGCCTCCGGAAACACAAATGGCGCTTGATGCTGCAATAGAACGTCTGGTGAACGAACAGATGGAAAACATGAAAGCAGAATTACTGAAAAATCTTCAGCAGCACATCATGCACCAAAAGCAGGATGTGGACAGTCTGGTCAGGCGATACGCTCAGCGCGCGGAACGGCAAAACAACCGCCGAATTCAAACTCTAGAGGTTCTCCTGAAACGCTACGCTCAAGAGAAGGCCCAGCTCGCAGCGCAAGTACGCGAGCAGGGAGACCTGCTGGTCAAACTACGGGAGGAGATACAGCGAGAGAGATCAGACCAAGAATACAACAAGCAGCGTATTGCATGGCTTGAGGGAAACGCGAAGAATTCTTTGACGGTAAGTGAAGACCAGAAAAATGGCACTGACGACCATTTTTCTGCTGTGAAAATCAGAATATCTCTCAACCGCAGGAGGCATAGAACCTCATAAACTCCCGCAACTGCAGTCGCGTGGGCACATGAGGTTCTATGCCTCTTGCTGGCTCCACTGAGATTGTGCGGTCATGCAGATCGGTGATCGGACTTTCAGTCTACAATCTCAGCAGGAAATTCTTTCGTGCCCACCGGCATTTAAGGGGTTGATTAAATTATAAATTTGATGACGTCACCACATATGACGGCTTCAAACCAGAAGGGATCTTGTAAAAGGAAAAATATTTTCTGTTTTCCTCTCACTCAATTGGTTTTTCACAATGGCAGCTATTTAGTTTTATCCGTAACCTTTCTTCAATGCTTCCTTCCGTCCTCTAAACTTTTGATGGACGCATTCTTGATTGATTGGTTGATTATTGGTGTCTGTGCAGCTAAACGGGAAAGTTGGTGAAAAGTTTGAACCAAACTGGAGTAAACAAACAAAACAAAGCCTTCAGAAAAGGTAAGCGATTATTTGGTTAGTTTAATCTGTGTTTGTTTGTTGTTTTTTTGTTGTATTTTTCCTTGTTTGTTTTATCCAGAGAAAGAAAACGACGTTGACAATCATGAATTTTGCCTATGCACTGAGCACTGGTGAGGGTGTGAGCTACAATTATCCCCGAAGTCAGCCGGGGTAACACGCTAAAATAATCAGGTTTCTTTTGCATATAACGATTCCCAACAACGAACGAGAGAGAAGTCAGACAGATAACCAGCTTGCGCCATAAGCATCAGGGGCGGATCCAGGGGTGTCTCGATGGGGCCCGACAGCCCTCCCCCCCCCACCCCCGTTTTCCAAACTGTCATACAAAAGAAATCCAGAACAAAACAGTGACTGTCAGGCGAGCATAAATTCATAACAACGAAAGAAACGCGTTAAAAAAGAACAATTACAAAAAAGTTGTGTTGAAATTATTCGATCTTTCTTGGTGTTTTCTTTTTGGGATTTTCTTTAAAATTGTACTATAATGTTGTAACCGTTCTCTCTACGCGTGTTTATTTATTTATTTTCTTTCTTTTGTTTGTTTGTTTGTTTGGGTTTTCTTATACATAATATTAGGGTTTGCAGAGGTTACGATTTTTATTTGTTAAAACGTTTCTTCTTTCATCTCGGGACACAGCACCTCTTTTGGCACTTTTTAAAAAGTTTAAAGTAAAAGGGCTGATCATAATTATCTACATGCACTTGTCCTTCTCTCCGCCTCCACCCCACACCCTAACAAAACAAGATTAATCTGGCACTTCTGATTCTTATATGGTGCTAATTTTCTTACTGAAAAGAATGTTCTACCTGGAGTTTCTGCAGGAGCAATCACCTTGTGTTTGACAACAACACTACACTACCAAGTACTCCTCCGTTTGAGGAACAACACAGCCATTTGTGAAAATTGTGATACTGCTCTATACACCCACAAACCTCCTCCATATGAGGAACACAGGGTCAGATCACAGAAATAGTCATGATCACTCATGATATATACATCTTACACTGACTGACGATTACTTAAGGGTTAGTTCAAGGTTGATCAAAATCAAGACATTTCACACCTCTCCTCTGGTGACACGCATCAATAACTACATTGCTACTCTGATGGCATGTCCACGGAAGACAAAACGATGCAATCTGTTTGAGGCTGGAGACCCACTGTGCTCAGAGAGTGTTGTGTGACAGGATTAGGGGACTAGCAATTACCTGTAACACCCGGGGCAGTCGGCTGCTGACCCCGGGGGAGACACTCACAGCGCAGTTGATTTCTCGCTTTCTGATCACAGTTGGCGTTCTATCTATCTATCTATATCCCGTAGTCTTGCCGACCGTTGGGGCACCACTGATGACTTGGCAACCAGCTCCCTCCATTCCTCTCTGTTCTCTGCCATTCTCAGCGTATCGCCCAGCTTCAGTTCTGTCCACTCTGAGATATTGTCCTCCCATCTTTTCCTCTGTCTTCCTCTCCTTCGTCCTCCTTGCACAGTGCCTTGCAGGATTGTTTTGGCAAGCCCTGCTGAAACGTGACATGCCCATACCACTTCAGTTTGTGTTTTCTCACAATGGCTAATAAGTCTTCATAGGGCCCGATGGCTTGCCTGATTCTGCTTCCCACTTCCTCGTTTGTGATGTGATCTCTGTATGAGATGCCAAGCAGCCTTAGAAAACATCTCATTTCAGTGGCTTGTATCCTCCTTTCAAGGTCTGCTGTGAGGGTCCATGACTCGCAGGCATACAAGAACACTGAGATGACTAAGGAGCGCATCAGTCTGATCTTGGAGCAGAGTGTCCTTCCATATGGTCTTCAATCTTGTCAGTGCTGTTGTTGTCTGCGCAATCCTGGACAGTATTTCTGGTTTTGATCCCTCATCTGTCACAATGGCTCCTAAGTATTTGAATTTCTTAACTGTTTCCAGTTTTTGGCCTCCAACCATGATTTCAGTACCAATGCCACTGGCGTTATTGGTCATCAGTTTGGTCTTCTCTGCACTGATTTCCATCCCATATGCAATGGCTGTACTATCCAGCTTTTCCACCAGCTGAGCTAGCTCCTTCTCTGTTCCTGCAAGGCCATCAATGTCGACCGCAAAGCGCAAGTTCGTGATTGTTCTGCCTCCAATACTGACAGTTCCTTCATGATCTTTCAGAGCGTCCGTCATGATTCTCTCCAGGAAGATGTTGAAAAGAGTAAGTGAGAGCAAGCAGCCTTGTCTGACTCCAACTGTAGTCCTAAACCAGTTTCCTATTTTGCCGTTGAAGCAGACTGCGCTAGTGGCCTTGTTGTAAAGGTTTGCTATGACTTTGATCAGGTTGGCATTGATGTTGTATAGCTTCATGGTGGACCAAAGGGCTGCATGCCACACCCTGTCAAACGCTTTCTTAAAATCCACAAAGACATGATAGAGGTCCTGCTGGTGCTGGAGGTATCTCTCACATAGAACTCTCAGGTTGAAGATCTGCTCAGTTGTGCTGCGCCCTGGTCTGAAGCCTGCCTGTTCCTCAGCTATGATTTCCTCTGCCTGTGGCTTCAGCCTGTTCATTAGGATCTTTAACATGACTTTGCTTGGGTGGGATATAAGACTGATCGTGCGATAGTTCTGGCATTGATGTAAGTTGCCTTTTTTGGGGAGAGTTATTATAAGTGATTGGGTCCATGGTGTGGGCCAATCCCCTGACTGCCAGATCTTACTGCAGATTGTTAGTAAGGCGCTTATCGTGTCTTCTCCCCCTTCTTGGACTAGCTCTGCAGGGATGTTGTCTGCTCCTGCTGCCTTTCCTTTTTTCAGCGACTTCACTGCAGCCTCTACTTCTTCTCGGAGGATGGGATAGTTGCCATTGTTGGTCACGGGTGGGTTGACAAGTATGCCGGGTCCCCTGCAGCTCGGTGGTTGTACAAATCTGAGCAGTACTCTGTCCATCTCTTCAGTATGTCTTGGTCTTCCGTAAGACAGTTGCCTTCACTATCTTGGATGATCGAGGAGCGTCCTTGTTTTACACTGGTCAGGTCTTTCACCAGCTGGTATGCTTTTTTGCTATTATTTTTGTTCAGATTTTCTTCTACGTGTTTACACTGATCTTCAATCCACTTATTCTTTGCCTTTTTCGTGCTTTTCTTGATATCCTGGTTAATTTCCCTGTATTGTTTATCTCCTTCTACCTCTGATTTCTTTTTCTTTACTTCTCGACGCTTGTCACATAGAACAAAGATGTCAGCTGTAACCCAAGGTTTCTTTGCTTGTCGGTGTTTGCCAAGGATCTCACTGGCTGTTTGGGTTACAACAGTGTTAAATGTGTCAATCAGTGTGTCCACGTCCGTGTCTTCTGCACCTAGAAGTAGCAGTGGTGCGAATTTTCCTCCTATCTTTGCCTGAAAGGCTTCCGCTACCTCTGGGTCTTTCAGCTTCTCGAGGTCAAACTTGATGCTGGTGGGACCCTGCTTGTTGACCTTCTTTAGGCGGAGTCGGAAGGTCATCATCACTAAGTCAGTTGGCGTTACACAGGCGTAGACTTAAACCTAGATGACTGCCACGTATGAGGATGCAATGCCATTCGTATCGCACAAAAAGAGGTAATGCTTTTCATGAGCCCCTGTGACTGAAGGGGCACATGAAACTCTATGCCTGGCTGAGGCACTGAGTTTGGCCCCGGTTCATCAATGATCGGACACTTTTCCACCGCTGGGGTTGACCAGCAGTCAGCAGCTTATTGCCAGGTGGCTGTCTCAGTCTGAGGATGCAATGAGGATTGTATCGCACAGCAAGAGGCACTGATTTACATGAGCCCCTGTGAGTGCGGGGCACATGGCACTCTATGTCTGCGTGAAGTACTGTGACAGGTGCAGGTAAGGAGTGCGAAGTGAGGATATTTGACTATAGGTCCATGAACACACTATGCTCACCCACCGATCCTGTGAGATAATTGTAAAATACGCCGTACAAGAAAAGAAGAACCATCGAATAGTAAAACACAACTTCCACTAATAACCATCAAAAAAAATCTTTTGTTGTCAGGGCTGACGGGGAGGGGGGGGGCAGGGCCCCCTGGCCACCCCCTCCCCCTGGATCCGCCACAGAGCATAGACAACACTCCAAACATCTCCAAGAGGCACAGATCCCCATAAGCCCCCAGGGCTCATAAGGCTCTATGCCTCTTGGAGATCTTTGGCGTGTTGTCAATGCTTGTGGCGTATGCTATAGTTAATCCACTCTCGTTCGTTGTTGGGAGTCGTTCGTCGCAAACGAAACCTCGTTAACTCATTTGATACGTGCCGACGCAGGATACACGTCTCGAATGAGTAATTACTCGCGCCAAAGTGTGCCCGGTTCCAACTGGCATGAATCACTTCGGCGTGTTACTCCCCTCACTCCGACCAACACGGCAAAGTAACTTTGGATCGATTTGGTGGTCGACATAGTGACCTGGCCTAGGGGTCAATCTTGCACGTCATACCGTGTGTAAAGACAAGTTATTAATATTTCAAAATAGACACAAAAACAAGTACACAATTTGCTACTTACCTTTTGATGCAGGCAAGTACGCAACTTGAGTAGCAAACTGTGTACTTGTTTGTACGTCTATTTTTGTTTTAAAACCCGCAATATTAAAATTGTGTTGTAACTGTCTTTTGTTAGCATTTTCTTCGCTGGATTATTCTGTGTAATTTTACACGCTTGGCAGTCACCTTTTTGGTATTGACTCTGTGTGTGTGTGTGTGTGCGTGTGTGTGTGTGTGTGTGTGTGTGTGTGTGTGTGTGTGTGTGTGTGTGTGTGTGTGTGTGCATGCGTATGTGCGTGCGTGCGTGCGAGTATGTGTAGATCAGACGACTACGGACCCCTGGAGCCTGTAGTGAATCAAATGGCCCAGCAGCTGAACAAGGTGATTGCGGACGTTCAGGTGCTGAAGAACGCTAACGTGCTGAACGAACTGGCCAGAGGTACGCCCCCCCCCCCCCCTCCTCAAACCCACCCCCCTCTCTCTCTCTCTCATTGAAAGTAGGAATAGTAGTTACTTTTTCAGGCATTTACAGAAAATATTAAACAAAGTTGTTTCTAATTCTGATCACTAAACCCTTCACTCCCAGTAGACGCAGACTGTGTTTCTGAAATCTTTGTTAATTCATCGCAAGTACTCGTCCTGTGAGCATGCATTCAAAGTGTTGTTAGCAAGAGGCAGAGATACTCATGAACCCTCACAACTGCGGGGGCTAATGAGGATCTTTGCCTCTTGCAGTCGGGTGGTGTTCGCATTTTTTCGACAGTAAAGAGGTTAAGTGTTAGAATGGCATTTGACTTTCTTTGTCCAGGCTCAGCGTACGTTCGTTGGGGCAGTACGACGTGCCCAAACTCCTCAGCCACCGTCTATTCAGGTGAGATAACCCAACAGAAACAGTCCGTGCAGCAACCCTTCACTTTCAGCATAAAATGCAACAGATGGATTGACCATAAAGATTGAAAGTATATTACACATAGCGCCTCAGTCAGTACCTGATGACGATTCTCTAGAGCAGTGGCTCTTGCCCTGACTACTCCCCCCCCCCCCCCCCCCCCCCGGCTTCCTCGCCCCTCTACCCAGGTCCTTACACCCACCCAATATGCTTGGAGAATAAGAAATGTATTTTGATTTTCGTGTTCAGTTTTATTTATTTATTTATTTATTTATTTGCTGCTTTGTGTGTGTGTGTGTGTGTGTGTGTGTGTGTGTGTGTGTGTGTGTGTGTGTGTGTGTGTGTGTGTGTGTGTGTGTCTCTCTCTCTCTCTCTCTCTCTCTCCCCTCCCCCGCCACCTCCCCCCCCCTCCTCCCTTACCCGTTTGAAATTGTTTAACCTCGAAGTTAACATCAGGCACGCTGGGTCCACCAGTGTGCCTATATATCAATATGGACTGTAAAATGAAGTGTAGAAAAGTCTTAGTTGAAGCAAGGCAACATTGAGAACCCACTGTATCGGCAAATTTGTGTTAGCCTTCTCTGGAGATCGCTTTAATTAACCCCTTGCCTGCCATTGTATAGTTGTGTTTCTGAAATACTGGTTCAGTCAACGACCAAAAGCCAAAGCCGCGCAAGAAACATGCGTATAAATTGGTCTCAACAAGAGGGTATAGATCCTCATGAGCCTCGGCGGTTGTCGGGGCCCATGAGGATCTATGTTTCTGGCAGTTCGATTGTGTTCACTTTTTCTCGGCAGCGAAGGGATTAACCCATTACATCCTGAAGCTGATTTTGTAACATTTGCTTATTGCCCTATGAAGGCTACGTTTCAGATTAAGAGGTAGATCAACTGTTTTAGTTCAAGGGTGGTGCCAGAATAGCTTGGCGCCTCAGGCGCCAAGCTATTCTGGCACCACCCTTAAACTATCAGTCAGATTTATTTCAAGCAATGGGTGTATCAGGATGATAAGGGTTAAGGAACGTATATTAGTCAACATTTCTGACACTTTTACAGGTTATGTGGGTGGTTCGTGGTTTGACGCGACTGGTGGTGCCGGCAATGCCCTATGCCTTCCACCAGACCCTGTTTTCGACAGCCACACCGCGCCAAGGTACGGTGTGGCCAGCCTGTACGGCTCTGAATACGAAACCTGCGACGAACCGAACTGCGACTTGACTGCTGAATGTGCGGTGTGTCGTATTGAACGCGCTACGTCTGTCATGGTGCCCGGTAAGAACATTTGTTGGCCTGGTTGGACACTGGAATATTCTGGGTACCTCATGACCGGCTATCCAGCTTATCACGGGTCTTCAGAGTACATTTGCGTGGATCAGTCGGAAGCGTATCTACCCGGTAATAAAGCTAACGACAACGGGTATCTGTTGCTGTACACCGTGGCTCACTGTGGAAGCTTACCGTGCCCTCCATACCAGGAAGGGAAGATCGTGCTTTGTGCCGTATGTTCAAGATAAAATCCTGTATTGTGGACACGGATACGTTTATTAAACTTACATGCACTCGGTGATGGACAAACACGTAAACAAATAGAGAGATCCACTTGAAGGGATCAATCTGCCCGTTAACCCCTTCTCTGCCATTGGATGCAGACTGCGTTTTAAAAATGTTAGTTCAACGCCAAACATGTCCAGCCGTCTACAGAACATAGGTACAAAGTGGTTTCAGTGAGAGGCATAGATCGTCATGAGCCCCCCGCAGCTGCAGGGTCCCAAGAGGATCCATACCTTCTAGCAGCTGGGTAGTGTTCAATTTTTCTAGGCAAAGAAAAAGGTTACAAAAAGAGGGAGAAGTGATGTAGCTTACGTGTTTGTGCAGCATTGTGTTAACTCATTGTACCCCAGACACACCACAGCAAGATAAAGATCGACCATGATAGTTGAAGGGTGATGCCAGAATAGCTTGGCGCCTATGGGCGCCAAGCTATTCTGGCATCACCCTTGAACTATCATGGTGGATCTGTGTCCTGCACTGCAACGCAGTCTTCAGAGGACGACTTAAAAAAATTGGGGATTTCGGTCTTGGGGTAGAATGAGTTAAAGTATGTTCGCAACGAACGAATCTCAACAACGAACAAGAGCAAAATCACAGCGGACAACCAGCTGGTACCACAAGCATGAAGTGCACTCCAAACATTTTCAAGAGGCCTAGATCCTCATAAGCCCCCAGGGTTCATGAGGATCTATGCCTCTTGGAGATGTTTTGAGTGTTGTGAAGCTGTACAAGCTGATTATCAACAACGATTTCGCTCTCGTTCGTTGTCAGTAGTCCTTCGTTGCAAACCTAACCTCCCTACTATCTAATGTAGTTCACGGATACAAGAAGATGTACATCGTAAAATGTCATTCTCTACTGGACGTGGTGAGTTGGCCGTTCATAAAGCGTAGGGAAAGTGTACGTCACTTTCGGGGTGTCCGTGTGTGTGTGTGTGTGTGTGTGTGTGTGTGTGTGTGCAAGGTGTGTGCAAGGTGTGTGTGTGTGTGTGTGTGTGTGTGCAAGGTGTGTGTGTGTGCAAGGTGTGTGCAAGGTGTGTGTGTGTGTGTGTGTGTGTGTGTGTGTGTGTGTGTGTGTGTGAGAGAGAGAGAGAGAGAGTGTGTGTGTGTGCAAGGTGTGTGTGTGTGTGTGTGTGTGTGTGTGTGAGAGAGAGAGAGAGAGAGAGAGAGAGAGAGAGAGAGAGTGTGTGTGTGCGTGTGTGTGTGTGTGTGTGTGTGTGTGTGTGTGTGTGTGTGTGTGTGTGTGTGTGTGTGTGTGTGTGTGTGTGTGAACCAAACACAAAACATGCCACCTCAAAAGAACTTGTCAAAACACAATTAAACAACAACCACCAAATCCTTGAAAGAAAGAGAGAAAAGGAGAGGATACAAATGAAAAAAAAAGATAATTAACTCTCTTAGTCCTGATAGAGTGATTTCCAAATTCTGGAATAGTCACCCAAAGTCTATGTAGCAGTTCAGGAGACAGAGCGACCTGATAGTTCAAAGTTAGTGCCAGACTGCCTTGGTGCCTGGGAAGGCGCCAAAACAATATGTCGCTGCCCTTAAACTATCATAGCCGACAATTGTAGGTATGCCGTGTCAGGACTAGAAGAGTAAACCCTTTTGCTGTTGCAGCGGTTTTAGTCGCGATGATTCCTGTAGGAATCATCGCGACTAAAAGCGCTACCGACAGCCAAAGGGTTAAACCATTTTTTTAAAAATGAAAAGCGTATGCTGTACTCACCCCGCGTCCATACCCCTTCCCCCTGAAAGGTACTCTCCCAGGCCGCCTGGTATTCCTCATCCGGGCATTCAATCCAATCAGGCGGCTCTTCCGGGCTCTCTCCGTGGTATCCGTCAGGCTCACGTGACCGCTGGCGTCGTCACTTCTCTCACTATCACCCTCTTCGTTTTCATCTTCCTCGTCGTCTTGCCCTTCCTCTTCGGTTTGCTCGAAAGCAACTTTCCTGTTGCCCTGGAACACAGAGACTTTGCGCGGAGATTCCACTTTACGATTCGCCGCCGCGGCCTCACCGTTGGATTCTTGTATACTGTAGAGGTTCGGCACCTGAGACTGTCTTCTGTTCAGCAGCTCCTCAGCCTTGCTCAGTACGTTCGCCCTCGTGGCTCGTCTGGCGTAGCGGTCAAAGGTCACGCCAGGGTCGTTATCGCCGCTGTCGTTGTGGTTGTCGTTGTCAATGACGAGGCGGAGGTAGGGCTGGCTCTGCGAGCGGCGGGCCTCTGGGGACGGATCTCGGCTATAGGAGGGTTCACTGTTGGGAGCGGAAGAGTATTGCTTCTGTGTGTGGCCACGGTTATGAGCTCTTTGATTTCTGAGTCGTAAGCTCTCCGGACTATCACTTTGTCTTTGCTCCGAGCCTTCAGTCTGTCTGTGTCCTGGTCTTCGAGAATCTTCAGCGAATCCGCCGTCTCTTTTGTAAATCTGTGAGTGTCTGTCTCGATTACGCATCTCGCTCGTGTCAGAATGCCGGTAAGGACGTTGGATTTGCCTCTGATCCGGTCGTCCATCTGGGCCGTACTCACCATGATCTAAATCTCGATTTCCGTCCAGGTTTCTTTCGTTTTCATCAGAGAACCTGTCACCGAGACGTCTACGGATGTCATCATCCGGGGATTGTCTGACGTCACGACGTCTGCCGGCGTCATCGTCTGAGTCTCTTGTGTGCCCTTCAGCACGCAGCCTTTCTTGTTCTTTCAAAAGTACTCTGTCCCGCTCCTGTTCCAAACGTAATCGTTCTTCTTCTTTTTCCAAGCGCAACTTTTCCTGTTCCTCCTCCAAGCGTCTCTCCTCCAGCGCCTTTTCGTGGAGCCGGCGGAGATGTTCCAGATTTCTCTCCACTTCATCATCAGAGTTACCTCCACCCAGGCGGTCTCCGCTCTCTCTTCTGTCGGGTGACAACCCTCCATCATCGCGAGAAGGGGACGGGTAGTTTTGTCGTCTGTGATCACTGTCACCATGGTAACCCCTGCCGTCATAGTAACGCCCTTCACTTGGACTACCTCTGTCACCATGGTAACCTCTGTCGTCACGAGGAAGTCCTTGGACACCGTTGTAGGCGTTGGAAGCACCGTTATGCATGTGGGAGTCTCCAGCGTCTTTCCCGGGAGCAGTCATTCTGTATGCATCTGTAAGATGGTAAAGTCCCAGTAAGCAAAATCCTCGGGCACACGACGGCCGCTGTGGACCCGCGCACGACAGTGCGCGGGTCCACTGCGGCGGTCGTGTGCCCGAAGATACATGTAGTATGGATAAGCACGCAGATAGCATAAAGATGGTTGGTTGGTTGTACATTGCTTAACTTCCCGACAGCAACAAGACTTTCTCACAGGACGTGCCTGCACTGCTTGTGAAAAAAAAACAACCCAACTAAACAGAATATTGAATGTATGTCGCCAGCCAGTCTAATACGCTAAATAAAGCCACGACCATTTAGCAGCACACATCCAACACTAAAACGCTGGCCTGCTAGTTTGTCTTGTCCCGACTCGATTTCTGTACCTTCTGGATCGGCTCCAGAGGGTGCAGAACTCAGCAGCACGGCTTGTTGTCAAGGCAAAGAAGTCAGACCACATCACACCCATCCTGCATTCACTCTATTGGTTGCCTATCACATCTAGAGTACAATACAAAGTTCTGTCCATCTGTCATACTTGTCTGTCTCCTTTTACTAACCCTGTCCATCTTTCTGAGCTTCTTCATTTGTACACACCTTCAAGACAGCTCCGTTCCTCAGCAGACATTAAACTATTACGCTTTCCGACTGTGAGAATTAAGTCTTTTGGCGAGAGGTCTTTCTCATACCAAGGACCATTTCTTTGGTATAAACTCCCACAGTCCCTCAGATATGTTGAATCAGCCAATAGTTTACGGCAGTCTTTAAAGACGCATTTATTCCTTTAAACGTGCATTCACCGTTATAATTTTTCGTTGTCAGTTACAACTGCCTAGTGTATCCGTTATCAGTTTTATAGTACATGTATATCTTTAGTGTGTGTGAGCATTTATTGTTAATGTGTGTTCACTCTGCTAAGCTTATTTTCCTTGTATATCTTTTTGCGTGAATGTGTATGTTAGGGAATATATGTGATGTAGGATGCAAGGTGTATGTATGTTAGTATGTCATTTGTACGGCGCCTAGAGCTTTTCTATCGAAAGTATAGGTGCCTTAAAAATATACATTATTATTATTATTATTATTATTATTATTATTATTATTATTATTATTATTATTATTATTATTATTATTATTATTATTATTATTATTATCTAATATCAAGAGCTACAGCAGCGCAGACAGTAGGGAGAGTTTTAAAAAAATACAGGTGAATGGACCTAGGGTAGACAGAAACACATGCCCCAGAACAGAGGGGAACACCCACCCTGTGGGGCTGACCAGGGTGACCCTGGGAACTAAAAAGTAGTTAATTGCACCCAAGTCCCCCAGGGCAGACCCGGGTGGGGGTTATTTGGCATAAAGAGGCATAAGCCATCGTATAATTTATTTATACCACGAATTGTTATGTAATATTAGTCCTTACCAACAAAATTTTTTACAGAGGTCTCAGACATCACTGTGCTTGATTCAACCAATACCCCCTCTCCTCCCCCCTCCCTCCCTCCCAACACCCCTAGCCCGGACAAAAAAAAAACAAAACAAAAAAAAAAAAAAACCCCAAAAAATAAACCCTCCACTTGGATAGGTCAACTACGTTGTCATAAAAATCAATTTGACTTAAACTTCCAGTTATATTTACTCCGTCCATAACCGCCGCTATTGACCGTTATCTGGTTGAACCGCAGAGTGGTGAGCCGCGGCAGCGGGGCTAGTTTCTGGCACAGCCGAATATTGCGATATATTGCACACAACGGTTCAAGAATTCATCATGAAGTAGATCTACACGTAAAGTGACTGAGTCTGGAGCCATTACAGCAAGAGACGGAACGACCATGATAGGTCAAGTGGGGTACCAGGATAGTTTGGCGCCCAGAAGCGCCAAGCTATCCTGGCAATATCCTTGAACTGTCGTAATCGATCGGCTCAAAAGTGTCTGAAACCATTTTATTCAGTCGATGTGTCTCCAAGACTGTAATGCAGCCAGCGTCTTCAAATGACAACTGGGAATGCGGAAAAAGTGATATTAGGCCTCAATTAACCCCTTCACTGACGAGAAAACTGAACACCGTCCATCTGCATGAGGTATAGATCCTCAATTGCTGGGGCTCATGAGGATCTATGCCTCGTGCTGAAACCACTCTCAGTGTCCATTTTCTTGGACAGTTGTGGCTTTTGGTCATTGAATGGACAGAGATTTCAGAAACAAAATGAGCAAAGTGGCAGGGAAGGGGTTACTTATTACCTGGTGGTGAGTCCCTGGACTGAAAGAGGGAGTCCCCCCGTCGATGTTGCTGCTGCTGTTGGATTCTCTGGATCAGTTGACTGCGGTCCCCCAAATCCAAACCCCCTGCAGGTGCCGGGGGCTCTGGCATGCCGTGGAAGCCTGGGTTGTAGGCACTGTATGGAAGTCTGTTGGCGTCGCCTATAGATGTCATCAGTGGTGCAAAAGTCACGCTCTTCGTCGCATCGTGGTTTCGTGTTCTGACTGGAGGTGGGTGTCCGTCGAAAGAACTGTCGGCTTGAGTCTCAGGACCTTTCCAACTGTCATGGTGGCTCTGGGCTGGAAGCTGAGCTGGGTTTGGTAAATAAACAGCCTGTGTTTGATTATAATATGAACTGTGGTTAGAGCTTAGAGCCTGAACTTCAAGTGTTCTGTGTGAACGGGTGCTCTGTGAACTACGAGGGCGTACGACTGTGAGGGTGTTACTGTGCTCAATAGGCAGATGCTTTTGTGATTTGTGGTTTGATTTCTTCCGGGCGTTGGTTCCTGGAGAATATGGTTTCTTCTGGGTGTTATAATACTCGATAGGTAAAGCTTGTTGTGTTTTGTGAACCGACTTCAGAGGTTGTTGTTCAGTTGCACTGAGAACAGGTGATCCTTTTGGGATGTTATAGTTGTTTAGGCGTAGATGTTGGTTTGCTTGATCCGAGTTTGTACCCAAAGTGTGTCTGTCGTTCCTGTTGCTATGGTCGTTCGAGTTTACAGAAAAATGTTGTGATGGGCTGTCGTAGAACGTGAGAGGCCGTGGATCGCTCTGGCTGTCTCCGTATTCAACGGCTAGCTGTTGTGATCCTGTGTGATCTTGCTTTGAATCCACACGCCCTGTTGTTGGGTCTGTATCCTGTGGCACAGAAATGGAGATGTTAACTTGAAATCCTTTCATATTGGGAACCATTGTCTACACCCAGAAGATTACGTTTTCGCGGTTATAAAACAGCACCATGTCAAACACCACATTGCCATAAATGTAGTTATTTATTTGGTTAGTTATTCGGGTTTAACGTCGAGCTGGCGACAAAGGCAACCTCACGGCGGGTCATAAATGTAAATGACGTGCAAAACACTCGGTATGCCAAAGACAACCAGGCGCCATCACCACAACTTTAAGGCAATCCTTTGGAAGTATATATATATATATATATATATATATATATATATATATATATATATATATAATATATATATATATATATATATATATATATATATATATATATATATATATATATATATATATATATATATATATATATATATATATATATATATATATATATATATATATATATATATATATATACTTCTTCATAAAGATCTATCCATCTTGTTGGTCTCATTTGCGTCCGTGTTCCTCAGGTAGACGAGAATAACTGGCAGGAAATTGAAGTATTTAGTGCGTTTGCAACGCTCATCAACCAAGTTGTTTTCTGATATAATTATTTTGGGAAGAAAGTTTTGATGCACGTCTTTGAGAGAAAGCGTTGACTTACACACACACCCGACTAACCGCACGAGAATGAATGTTGTCTACCGGACCGTTTGTGCCGGCTCAGGTTCGAGGAGCAACATCAAAGGATTTCGAGAGTTTCTGTAACCCACTTAGTTCCTCTCTGAAGTAGGTCAGACATAAAACAAAGCGTTCCCCTTAGCACTTGCATGGGAAACGTAGACTGGACACTACCAGATCTACGTCATTTGTGAGATGAACGTCATTCAGGGGATTGCAATTTTGCGTATGAGAGGATCAGGAAAGGTAGTTTTCAAATAATTTCCACACTCAATACATTTTAGTTCACAATAATTTACTGGACCTAATAATACGCGAGATCCGGGACAAACAGTTGGTTTTTGGGTGGATGCGTGCTTTGACCTGGTGAATAATGACATGACGTTCTGTTCTATAACAACATTCTACGACACTGATCAAGAAATATCAGTTTGGTATAAATAAAAAACAGCCTTTTTCATAAAAGATTCGCAGACTTTTCGCTGTTTAAAAAAAAAAATCGTAAGAAGTCGTGGTTGACGCGCATTGCAAACGCACTATAAACTCATGAGTGTCCACGGTCTGGCTCATGTGGATGGATGTATACATCCCTCTGGCCCACAGATTCTCAGCCTAACAAATGGAGAGCGACAGAAACACGAGTCGCGAAATCGGAGCGATAAAAACATCGCTAACCACACGGAAAACACAAATCGTCACTTTTGTTTATGGCACAGCCGATCGTTCTTCAGACAAATCACACAAATCGGTGAAACGGCAGACTGGCTTAGCGACTGTACTTCAAGGGTTGTGCAAGATAAGCTTGGTGCCAAAGCGCCAAGCTAATCTGGCCGCACTATACTTGAACTGTAACGGTCGACCCATTTATGTCAATTTCTGCCACGGTCCATCCAATCTCAGAAACTGATACTCGCTCGTGAAAACGCCTCCAATATGTTCTATCTCTAAAAATTCGTGAGCAGATTTGCTGTCGAGCAAATGCCGCAACGGAATCCGCGTCTCTAAGAGGAATTAATCAGACCATTTGCAGCCACATTGTGCGAGTAATCCTATCGTTTATTCAATCACATCTAAAACCCGTTGCCCACCGCCTATGAGGTAAGAGAGGTGTGAGTATGCAAATCCGAATAGCACCCCGCACGAGCACAGGCGTAAACAGATCTGAAGGATAGGTTTTTGGGTCTAACGGACCGGGAAAAAGAGGGTGGCCGGGAAGGGGGTGTTTTTTTTTGGGGGGGTGAGGTGGTGGGGGGGGGGGGGGTGAGGAGGGAGGGGGGGGGGGAACTCGTGATAATCTAAACCATTTGGAAATGAAACTTGGGTCTGATGCAGCTATGTCATTCATATTAACCTTTTTTTTTAAAACCTCCCCAAAACAACAAAACGACAACAAACAAACAAACAAACAAACGCAAAAGCCAAACAACAACAACAACAAACCTAACCACCTAATAAGAAACTTAAGAAGCCGATCGTTGATAAGCAATAGGCAGAGATTCTCATTAACTTCTGCAGATGCAAATGGAAGGTAGGACTAAAAACATTGCCTGGTCGTATACAACTCTGTGCCTACTGCAGACGGCAAGGGCTGGCTGAAGGAATGTCTTTCACAAAGGTATTGGATCGAAGGCAGGCCATTCAGATATGAATTGAATGGAAAATTCGAGACATTTTTTGAGTAATGAGATCGTTTGCTTAATGCAGAGTGATTTGTTTTGACTGGCTTCCTCACCCCTCTTCTCCCTACATCGCTAACGACCTGAAAGAATTTCTCCAAGGGTGCTTGGGAGGATTGCCGGGGGGGGGGGGGGGAGGATGGTGGGGGGAGGGGGAGGTGAGCGGGAATGGAGGTCTGTCATGGATTCACAGTGATTGCGTTTGTGTCATTCTCAAAAACCGCTATCGACAGACTAAGGGTTAACAAAATTGTCACGTAGCGGTCACAAAACGACTATCACGGGTCACGAGTTGGACCCATATCCTGCTCTGACCCCTCCCTCCTCCTCCTGTCTTCAACCATACGCAATATTGGGTGCAATTACCAACAACGTTCGCATGCACGAACTCTCTTCCTACTTCTCAATGGTTTGTCCTCGGTTGTCTTTCTTACACCTCCCACTCTCCCACTGGTTACAATACTGCTGAGGCTAACTTAACTCATTCTACCCCAGACACACCACACTAAGAGAAGGATCGACCATGACAGTTCAAGGGTGATGCCAGAATAGCTTGGCGCCTATGGGCGCCAAGCTATTCTGGCATCACCCTTGAACTATCATGGTCGATCTGTGTCCTGCACTGCAATGCAGTCTTCAGAGGACAACGGCAAAAATTGGGGATTTCGGTGTTGGGGTAGAATGAGTTAAAGCGATCTGCTCCATTTTCGATGATAACAACGGATTATCAGTATTGACTTGACTCAATTAAGACCTTTCTATTTATTTTCATGCCCTTCTTTTCGCACTCCATTTTGAGTAGGCACATGCAGAGGTCGTTTGACATCGGTGCGCACAACGTTCCTTCGCAAATATCTTCGCAAAGAAACATTTTTCTATATCTATCTTAAAACAAATATTATTCAGTGCTATCTGATGTCGTACGATTTTCTTTCAAGACACTCAAACAGTGTGCGGTCGTAAAACTTGGATTTTTAAAAAATGAAATGGATGATTTTACACCCGAAATGTGCCCCAGATATATTCGGCGCAGTATAAGAAAGATCAATTTTCACGTGAAAGACTAAGTGGATCATGTTATTAAGCCTAAAACAGCGCAGGCATAATACATCAAGTCTGCATGCTTGACCTCGATATCGAAATCTGGCCGTTTGCCGCCGAGGCTCTATTGGGGTATTGAAAATGGCTTGTTCTGGTCTTTTCACCAAATTTTTAAGACTCAAAATCAACTAATCACAGGAGGTAAGCAGAAATAGCCAATACAATTATTAGGTCAACTGGCACTAAATGATATTTGTTCTTAAAGTGTTAAAAGAAAAGCTGTTTCTTTTCGGAGATGTTAGGGGAAAAAATTGTGCGCTCCGATGTCAAACGACCTAAACCAAATCTTTCCACTGCCTTTTGACCGTAACAGAAGGAACTCTCCTGTGCACAAATGAGAAGAAGAGGAGAAAGGTCTTTCATTTTACGACATGTAGACTTCGTAATTAAAGCTAGTCATTTTGTCCAGAAGAACATTTATAAAAGAGATATTGCGAACTATTAAACTTTTAATCCCTTTGTCTTATGAGGTCAGTTTGACTGCCGTAGTATGAAGGACTTTTCTTCTCCACTTCTGATTTTTACCGCGGAGCACCTTGCTTAGTGGCTGGCGCAGGATTAAGCTCACTCATGCAAATGGTCTAAGGAGCAGTAGAAGACCTCTCAAACGGATTGTGAAAAGAACGGTAGAAGTCTTACTTGTGGAATTTTAGTCCTTTGGCAGTCGGTAGCGCTTTGTGTCGCAGTGATTTTCCGAAGGGAATAATAGCGACAAAAAATGCCACCCACAGCCAAAGGTTTATCAATTAAAGCACACAATGGAGCAGAACTTTTTCATTCATTCAGCCTTGACAATTACAGCGGGAGTTTGTGGCAACGCGTTTGTTCCAGTTTAGCAACAGGCGTTACGGTGTGTGTGTGTGTGTGCGTGTGTGTCTACGTGTGTGTGTGTGTGTGTGCGTGTAGTGTGGTGTGGTGTGTGCGTGGGTGTTGCGTGTGTGATGTGCTGTATTGTGCGTGCGTGCGTGTGTCTGTGAGTGTGCGTGCGTGTGTGTGTGTGTGTGTGTGTGTGTGTGTGTGTGTGTGTGTGTGTGTGCGTGCGTGCGTGAACTGCTCTCAGATAACAGAAGCAGTCGTTTGATACAGACCTCAAAGGCGTAATCGGGAATTAAAATCAATACAGATGAAAAGAAACAGAACACTGCCCCTCACGTGCTTAATCAATTAACCCCCTGATTGCTACTGACGACACCGCACGGCGGTATCGTCAGTAGCAGCCACGGGGTTAAGGAAAAATTGAATCAGTTCGGTAGAGATACCTCTTCCATGACAAACAAAATCAATCATGAGTGAAGCGTAATCCATACAATAACAATAATTTTGGATGTAGAGTCGGGATTAATCGGGGGTCGGGGGGGGTCAGGTGTCGGGGGGGGGGGGAGGGGGGCTTCCAAGCCAAGAGAAGTCTGACCCAGCCATATCGGCCGAATTCGGCCCGATGTTCTTCAGAGTTCTTCCGCCCTACTTTACATAATTAACCTTGTTCTAGGTGAGATATGGCTCAAGAATGTTGTTATATAGGGGAAACAAGTAGGGATAAAAGGCCCAAGGTGGGGATGAGGCGGTGTTGAAGGGGGGTGAAGGAGGGTGGGGGGGGGGGGAGGAAGAGAGGGGGAGGAAAAGGTATGGCCAACTGAAAATCCGGTCATCGCACTTCAGAGGTGGTATGGTTCCTCTCCCCGAATCCCGGGGGGTGGGGGTGTGTGTGTGTGTGTGTGTGTGTGTGTGGGGGGGGGGGGGGGGGTTAGCTGGTTAGTTCGAGGTTTAACGTCCACGGCACCGAAGTGATGAAAGACGGCCCTGACGGGCTGGTTATGGGGGACAGGGAAAGCTATTGTCCATTTAGTACGACCTGAACACGCGCATTGCAACTGTGCCACGATGATTTACCAGGACGTTTCAACGGATATGCTATTGAACAAGCCCGTTTTTTTTTCTCCCCAGGATGGCAAGTCTAGCTAGCGGGGCCGGGACGGGGACACGAATCATGGGTTCCTGCGCCACTGCTTATAATATGCACAAATAAACGATGCAAGTCAGGCTTTTCGCATAAGAAATCGATACCCAGTCATGTCGTAACGAGGCAATTTCAATGAGCGAGTTGTAATCAACAGAATGATTTAATTCATTCAGCCCTACGGCCGTATTTCCCAAATTTTGGAGGCGTCATCTAATGACTATGCACCAGTTGCAGGAGATGGATCGACCATGATAATTCAAGGGCAGTGCCAAATTAGCTTGGCGCATGTCGGCGCCAAGCTAATCTGGCACTACCCTTGAATTATCATGGTCGACCCGTCTCCTGCTGTACAGCGTCAGGTATGAATGGTTAATAACAAAAAAATCGGGTCTCTACTTGTGCGAGATGCAAAGATCCTCATCGCGGCGGCTCAAAAGGATCAGAACCTTCTGCTGGGGGCCAACGCCGGGCTCATGAGGATCTATGCCTCTTGCCGCTGGGTGGTGTTCTATTTTCCTCGGCAGGTCTGTTGACTCAATGCATCTGAGGTATTATTTTGGGTCTTTTACGTTATCCTACGAGAGATCTCAATACAAACCGAAGGGAATGTTGACGGGAAAAAATGTTGGAAAATGGCCAGAGCAACCAATAAAAGATATTGACTTTCAGATTTCTGTAATGGAACGACAATGAAACAGCCATTAGTAATCAGTGTTGATGTGCAGATTACGAAAAATAATTCTGGTTTCCGCGAAACAAACGAAGAAACCTCAGTGCCGTCCATTCCCTCACAACCTGAACCTGTAGCTCAGCAGGAAATGCTAAACACCGCCTTGTGAAAAAAGGCTCGGAACACATGTTCTGAACAAATCGTAAAAAAGGGAGACAGCAGTAACGTTAGTTACGAGGTTGCATGTTAACACTATCGACCTGTACAGACTGAGGGAGATGCATCAGCCATACTAGTTGTGTAGTCAGCTTGACGCCACGTATCGGCCAGGCAATTTAAGGGTGGTATCAGATTAGGCAAGCTAATCTGGCAGTACCCGTGAACTGTCATGGCCGATCGATCACACATATTTGCGTCCTTACAGTAGCTTGTGTGATAGATGTTCATTTTTGTGTTTACGAACATACCGACTTTTCGCAGCAAAGCGAGACCTCTTAATGTTTTAACGATTTCGATTCTCGATGTTGAAAAAGAAGGCGAGCATGATCAAAATCGGTGCGATCGACGGAAATTCTGCACATCCGTCCTGTTTTAGAACCAAATATAATACCCTACAAGCCAGGCAACGTAAATATTTTACGATTTCGACAGGCGATGAGGGTTGTGTCAAGTATTGTCGGTGCGATCAACAGAAACCTGGTCACGTCCATGGCTTCGGATCGATGGTAGTTTGTGTGAAGAAGGCGAACACAGTTGGTCGTAACTGTGTGACAGAGCGAACTTTTGAACTTCTTGTGACTTTAACCCCTTCACTGCCACGAATAAGAATCAAAACAACTGCAAGAGACATAGATGCTCATGAGCTCCCGCGTTCGCGGGGGCTCATGAGCATCTATGTCTCTTGGCTGACACCACTGTGTTCAGTCCTGGACGGCTTTCGGCTCTTTCGCATTGAACTTTTGCAGATTTCAGAAATACAACCTACGATCGGTGGTAGGGAGGGGTTAATGGTAAGTTATACGTTTCATGAGAGAGAGCGAGAGAGAGCGAGAGAGAGAGAGCGAGAGAGAGAGAGAGAGAGAGAGAGAGAGAGAGAGAGAGAGAGAGAGAGAGAGAGAGAGAGAGAGCGAGATAGAGAGAGAGAGAGAGAGAGAGAGAGAGAGAGAGAGAGAGAGAGAGAGAGAGAGAGAGAGAGAGAGAGAGAGAGAGATGTGCACTGGCAATGTCATTTTTGTGTGTTACGGCACTACGCCGTAACTTCAAAATCAAACAACAACACTGATGTTATGCAGGTCAAATTATTTAACATAACTCCGTATGCTCACAAACCAGAATAGGTGACTGAGGCTAGCGCTGGCAGAATTGTATGCATACCAAGGGGAACGACTCAGCGCTTGACAGACAAACAGTTAGGTGCCTGATAGGTGGGGGCAGGGGATCTAACTGTTTGTTTGTCCAGCGCTGAGTCGTTCCCCTTGGTATGCATATAACTCCGTATGGCTTGCTGAAAGCCGCTCATAAAATAAAGAGAGTCAACCGTAATCAGCCACCCCCGCTCCCCCATCCTTCTCTTTCATACACACGTACCCGTCTTCTCTCTGGCCCACTTCCTACACACCCCGTCTACATATCCCGGCCCCGACAACAATTCTGCGGAGATAAAAAAAAAAAAAATTAAGAAAACGAATATATCAAATACATACATTGGAAACTGCGAATAACAAGGTGTAGGTTAACTACTACAATTACAAACACAGATATTAAATATCAACATTTTCATGGAGTTTTTTTTTCTTTCTTCTGAATGTGAACAATCGATATTGGTGCTTTAGTGTCAGAAGCATTTTATAATTGTATTCGATCAACGCTGAATTATATGCCAAGCGTTGTAACGACCTTGCGTCTTGAAACCCACTCTGACTGTTCTTCTGTGTTCGTTCAACGGTGGTCAGTACTGGAACTCCGCATCACTCTCCCACTGAGAAAGGACATAATTACTTCGGTCATTTCGGTCACTGAGGAAATGACTGAGAGTTTCAGGGCGCGAAGTATAGCCATTCTCAACGCACTCACTGTAGAAGACTTATGACCATTGTAGGCATATTTTAAACGGAAACGAAAAAAACACACACACACAACAACAAAAAAAAAAACCCAAAAAAACCCCCAAAAAACCAAAAAACACACATTTTCACCGCAAATGAAAAAAAAAATTTCTTGTCAAGAATCTTTATCTGTTATTCCATCATGTTAGCAGTACGCAAAAGGCAATCGGCCGATGTCGTCCGCAGTGGGCCCGCACACTGTCGTGCGCGGGCCCACTGCGGACGACATCGGCCCGGTGCCCTTTTGCGTACTGGGTTCGGTCCCTGAAACTCCCTCAGTCATTTATTAAAGAAAATGGCTGGAAGTTTTAGAACGCGAAGTCTGGCCGATCATAACGAATCCTGATGTGGAAATTATGACCATTCTCGAAACATTCACGGTTTAGGAAGCTCCCTCGGGAAAGTTCAGTGCGCAGTTAACTCATTCGAGACGTGCCGCCTCTGGATACACGGCTTATGCCGCGTCTCGAATGAGTTAAGGTATGGCCGCTCTCTGAAACCGATTCACCGTTTGCTGTCAGGCTACTGGTTTCAAAAGCATTGCGAGTCTGTTCGCCCCTAGGTGTACACTCGTGAATGTTTATTCCATGCTGATTTCTCTCGGATCACGGCACGACCGATCGATAGTGTTATTGTTTCTCCTTCCTCTCTCCTGCAATCGAGTCCTGTTTGGTTTTTGGTTTGGCGGGAAACAGGCAACAGCGTCATGCAAACTTCACATTAGTCAGCGGTAAAGTCATAGAAATAGCAGACTTTTTTTTCTTATCTTCTTTTTGTTTGTATCCATGGCACTTCAGATGATTTTTTTTCCTTCAATGTAGTTGCCACCTATGCAGTACTTTGACTTTATGCCTATGATCCTTAGCGAGGTAAATTTTGATTTCACCCTTTTGTACAACTATTTCTTGTTTTAAATCAGCTTTTAAGCCTAAGCAGTTATTAAAAGAACTAATCCTGGATGTGAATAGGGTTAAACGATGCTACAATATGTGTCCCAAATTCTGTTTAAAATTCTAAATCCTGACCTAAAAGGTGACCGCCAAACGTGTACAATGCAGAGAAAAACCCAAAGGCGAAAAAAAAAACCGCTAAAAAAAGACAGTTACAACACAATTTATTAATATTTCTATTTCAAAATAGACAAACAAACAAGTGACAAACAATTCATTCGCCACTTATCGTGAGAGAAAGCAGTCTATTTTGTTTGTCTGTTTTGAAGTATTACTAAAATGTGTTGCAACTGTCTTTCTAAGCGTGTTTCTTTCTCCGTTTGGTTCTCCTCTGTCTAAAATTGTGATGTCTTTCCCAATAAACCAATGTCAGCTAGTGGCGCAGTGGATAAGGCGCCTGCCACCAATGCCAAAGGTGCGCGGTTCGATACCGGGTTCCGGCGTTGGACTTTTCTCCTCTGGTAAGTGTCACCGTTAATTCGGGCGGACCGTCGGGGGTTCTTTCTCCGGGTACTCCGGTTCTTCCACCCCCCCCCACCTCCCACCCCCCACACTTTGGTACCGGTCTCAGGCCACTTTACAAATTTCAAATACAAGCGATAAAAAATCTCTGTAACTTCAGTAGCTGACTGGCCCTTCGTTTGTCTTGTACTGTGTTTGTCTTAAATGGCGTAAAATCCGTGTCTGTTTCGTGAGTGTGTGAGGGTTTCAGGCGCGGCGCTTTGAGTCGATTTCCCCAAAATTGAGAAAAAGCGCCTATATAATAACAGTATTATTAGTATTATTATTATTATTAGACCCTAATCAGTGTCAAATATTGAACACCAATGACAAACCACACCACCCCCCGCCCCTCCCCCCCCCCACCCCCAACCTCCCTCCTCTCAACTCTCCGTGTCATGACATTACATACACTCTCCATGCTTTACACACTTTACACACTGACAATACATTGTACCGGTAAACCTATCCTGTATCACTGCAGAAGCTGAAAGCCTACCCAGTAAACAAAAGATCTTCGGGCCGATGTCGGCCGCAGTTGGCCCGAGCACAGCTGTGCGCGGGCCAACTGCGGCCGACGTCGGCCCAAAGACCTTTTGCGTAGCACTGAAAGCCTATCTAAACCTGAAGTGCTCAATATATCAACAACTATCTTATCTAAAGGATTGGGGAAGGTCTTCGAATTAGGGGCTATAAAGTGTCCGTAATTCTCTTTCGCTTTCAAGGCCAAAAGTTTCACATTTCAGAAGGGGGATAGCACAATGGCAGTGCATGAATTTGCGAAATACAGAGCCAAAGGGGTGTAAAAATGCTAGAAAATAACTAACACAATAGGAAAAACAAAGATAAAGCAATTCACTAGAAATTAAGAAAATATCCCAACAAAGACAGAAACACTCTCACAACGCAATTTATTAAATGATCGGTTTAAAACACTTTTGAAAAAGGACATAAAGATAGAAATAGCGCATTATTTTTTTTAACATTTAAACCCTTTTAGCCCCAACGCCCTAAAGCAGGAAATGGACTGACAATGATAATTCAAGGGTAGTGTCAGGTTAGCTTGGCGCCTTCAGGCGCCAAGCTAATCTGGCATTACTCTTGAATAATCTTGGTCAATCCATCTCCTGCAACAGGCACGTAGTCGTTAGGTGACACCTCAAAAATTTGGGAAATGAGGCCTTAGAGTTAAATGGATTAACTCATTCTACCCCAGACACACTACAGCAGGATAAGGATCCACCATGATAGTTCAAGGGTGATGCCAGAATAGCTTGGCGCCTACGGGCGCCAAGCTATTCTGGCATCACCCTTGAACTATCATGGTCGATCTGTGTCCTGGACTGCAATGCAGTCTTGAGAGGACAGGGGCAAAAATTTAAGGATTTTGATGTTGGGGTAGAATGAGTTAAGCGAGAATTGTGACAATGTGAGATTTTATTTTTTATTTTAATTACACGCTTGGTGGACACCCGTTTGGTCTGGATTTAGTAATTTACTATTGCTTCTTTTTTTTTTTTTTTTTTTTTTTTTTTTTTTTTTTTTACAAAGTAAACACACACAAAGGATAGTTAGCTGCTTACCTATTTGTGATACCAACTTTACCACAGTTTGTTACTTTACCCTTAAACTACATGTATTGTTACTGATTCATTGCCTGTTGCATTGTTTCATGGCTGCATATTGAAAGGAACTTTTAATTTTGGGCGATCCAGAGTGTGATACTTAATCCTTTGGCTTTCGGTAGCGTGTTTGGTCGAGGTGATTCCATCAGGAATCACCTCGACCAAACGCGCTACCGACAGCCAAAGGGTTAAGAATCAGGTGTGTGCAAAGGCGAGATTTAGGGCAGGGGGAGGGAGTGAATACAAATACCTTAACCCAGTCACTGACAGTGGTCGTAGATTGTGTTTCTGAAAGGTGTGTTAATTCAACGCTGAACATCTCAAGACGTTTGAGAAGCGCGGCTACAAAGCAGTGCTAGAATGAAGCAACGGCGAGGGCTCATCAGGGGCGGATCAGTTACCTCGAGGGGGTGGGGGTGGGGGAAGGGGTTCCAACTTTTTGTTTGGGACCTTCAACCTGATACAAAAGGCCTCCCCCGACGCTAGACCTTGCTTCCGGGGGGGGGGGGGGGGGGGTGCGTGTGTGAAAACTCGCCAAAATTTTTAAACGTGGTGGGGGCGGGGGGGGGGGGGGGCGGGGGGGGTGGTGGTCTAAACACCCAAAAACGGGACTTTGTTATAGCATTTTTTAGATAATTGGGTCGGGGGGGGGGGGGGGCTCCGGAACCCCTGGAACCCCCACACCCCCAAGATCCGCCCCTGCTCTTTTCCTGTTCTGTTTTTTCACGACAGGAAATGAGTCAACCCACTTAACCCCAAGGCCGCATCTCCCAAATTTTGAAGGTGTCCTAACGACTATGTACCAGGTGCTGGAGATGGATCAACCACGAAAATAAAGCCGCAAATGAGTAAACAGAACTCGGACAGGCCGCAAAAAAAATCTACGAGGATCCGGAAACTTTGTCCAGAAAAGCGATTCCTCAAAAACTCTACGAAGGAGAATCCTGGGCGATGTCTGCACTGAACGTGAGGCCTTACCAAGACGACTGTACGGCGAGGACGATTTATCATTACAAGTAAGTTATACAAGGCTATACAGTAGTGAGGTTCCGTTTGCTACGAACGACTCTCAACAACGAACGAGAGCGAAGTCACCATGAAAAGACACTATACAGATGTACAGTACCTATGAAAATACGCATAGACAACACTCCAAACATCTCCAAGAGGCATAGATCCTCATGAGCCCGGAGGGCTCATGAGGATCTAAGCCTCTTGGAGATGTTTGGAGTGATGTCTATGCTTACGATAGCAGCTGCTTATCCCCGTGATTTCGCTCTCGCTCGTTGATGGGAGTCGTTCGTTTTAAACGAAACCGCGCTGATCAGAGTCTAATCTCGGTCGACAAGGGACGTAGATTCTCGTCAGTCTCTGCCCTTGCATGAGACTCTATGCCACATTAAGAGACAGTTAACCCCTTCACTGACGAGAAAAGGTGAACACGATCCAACTACGAGAGACACTGATTCTGGCGAGCCCCGCGACCGTAGGGGCTCATGGGGATCTATGGCTCTCGCTGAGACCGGTTTGTATCCATGTTCCTTGGAAAGCTTTGTGACTTTTGGGCTTTGAATGAACAAACATTTCATAAACAAAATATGCGTAAAATCGTAATTAACAGTTTACAATTTCTCAATTTTAAGTCGTTGAAAGGTTTAACTCTTTCGAGACAGATTTAGAATTCTTTCCCTAAATTTGCTAAAACGTTTACATCCTCATCTTTATTTCAAATCTGTGTAAATCTATATCGAAAGTAGCATTAATATGTTCTGTGTTACTGGTAAAACTGGTATAGACTTGAAATCTATATTGCAGTTTTCTATAGCATCTGACATAGTTACGTATAGGTAAAAGATACGGGATGGTTTGCGCTCTCTTTGGGAAATCCACATCTGCGTCTAAAAATATGTCTTCTCGAACTGAATTTTTGACGGACAGGTTTCGGACAATGTATTTTGCAGTGGCTAATTTACGTTGGTCAGATACGTTGGTCAGGTGTGTGTGTGTGTGTGTGTGTGTGTGTGTGTGTGTGTGTGTGCGTGTGTGTGTGTGTGTGTGTGTGTGTGTGTGTGTGTGTGTGCGTGTTGGGGGGGGGGGGGGTAATCTTGCACTACCTTTGAATTATCATGGCCGATCTATACCCTAGTATAGTGGGTTGGGGCTAAAGAATTAATTAAGTGCATAACCAAATGTATAATATAATACTACTAATAATAATACTAAACTAATAATATTGATAATGATGATGATGTTAATATAATAATAATGTTAATATAATACTAATAATAACAATGATAATGATACAATAATACTAAACAAAGTCAGGGAGGTGTGTGTGTGTGTGTGTGTGTGTGTGTGTGTGTGTGTGTGTGTGTGTGTGTGTGTGTGTGTGTGTGTGTTGGGGGGGGGGGGAGTGGAGTGGGAGAGAAAGAAATCAATCTACACGAGTTGCATTGAAGTCAGGCACGTCTGCTCAATCGCTATTGCAGCGTGCACGTCGGCCACTCGAGACGACAGAGCTTTTGATAAGATCATACGACACTCCGGTGAAAAGAACACACATAGGCAATGGAGATGAAACTTCTTGTCAATTCTCGAGATTTCACGTTGTTCACGGAAAGAACACGATAGGCGTCAAATAATCTAGCACCAGCCCTGCTGTTATTTGGCAAAAGCCAGTATGTACATTTTTCCGAAAAGCCAGGTTTTCATTATGTCCAGTGTGTCCGCTTTTGTGAAAAGCGATATTTTCATTCTGTAACAAGGAAACTCGCGCTTTTCTGAAAACGGACATAGTGTCCTTTGCCAAATAGCGACAGAGCCTTGAACTATTCAGCCCTGTAAAGCCAAGAAGACAGTAAGTGCATTTTTTGTGAAAAGCAAGATTAGCATTGTGTTACGATAAAAATCTACCTTTTCACACAAATGAACTTGCTATCAGGAGTCTAGTTTTAGGAAAAGCAAGATTTTGATATTATAACAATGTAAATCTCACTATTCATAAGAATGGATTAATTGCCTAAAGTTTATTTTTGTGACAAGCAAGATTCTCATTGATTTACACTGACAATCTCGCTTGTTACAAAACAAATGGAAACTGTTCTCCGTCTTCACTATGCAGTCCTATGGTCTATGTGTTTATTGAACTGCAATCAAGTCCTCAGACACTAATCCTATACATTCAGAACTTCGATTTTAGGGATCAGTGTGTTTTAGTTTGTCTTTGGAACGGGAGTTCAAAGTGGTGTCAGCAAGAGCCATAGATCCTCATGAGCCCCCGCAACTGCGGGGGCTCATGAGGATCTATGTCTCTTGCTCTTGGATCCAATACAGTTTTCTTGGCAGTGAAGGGGTTAAGTTAACACGAAAATCGAAACGCGTCACTAATGATCACGACCGGGAGACTACTCGCATTAGCATGTCTGTGATATTGTGAAACACACGCAAAAGACGGGCTTGTTGGCAGAGTGTGCATTTTGACACAGAGACAGCGCAGGCAGGTAGATCTGGAACTAAATATGCTTCATGAAGCTTGCTCCAACATGCCTGTTTCATGACCGTAGATAATATCACACACTTTCTTTATTATGATCAAATTATTCCGCACTGCAAGACGCCGCAGCGTTACTGATGCGCACCATTAGTTTTCATTGAGTATGTAAAATCCAGCCCAAAATAGTGAATAACAAACGTTTTACTTCTTCGTTACTATAAGATAAGTGAAGACCATGCAAAATGTAAGAGGTATAGATCCTCATGAGCCCGCGCATTGCGGGGGCTCATGAAGATCTATTTTTCTCGCTGAAACCACTCTGTATCCGCGTTCTTTGGACAGTTGGTGATCTTGACGTTGAACTGACAAAGAATAAATCTGATGTCAAAAACAAGGCATGTGTCCCCTGGCAGCGAAGGGATTAAAAAGCAATACAACACACACAGTTTGGAATGTACAAGTGTCTGAGATTTTCAAGGCGGAAAAAATCATTAAAAATCATAGTTGCTGATCTTTCTTTTTTGTGAGTGTGCTTACTTTATGTCATACTGAACAGCAAAAAATCATCTGAAGCATTTCAATGATTCCGATTATTCAAGTCATGTCGCATTTATTCGGCTCGTCAGTATACATTCTTTAGTACACTGACGTATAAAGCGGATGACGCATGAGAAGAAGAAAGTATTAGTAAATGCGTTTTTACATAGTTTTTTTTTTTTAATCCAACATAGACAGATGCACGCCTAGAAATGACAAGTACATGTACAACACTATGTGTTGTATTTGGCCGTTCTATGCGCTTTCTTCGTCTGGGTTTTTCTTTATGAGGGTTTTCTGGGCATTTACACGCTTGGCAGTCACCTTTTCGGTCTTGTTTACATAGTTTTATAGAGAAAATTCCGACAAAGAAGAAACACGCATGTAAAGGACAAGCACAACCCAATTTATGTGCTGTGCTTTTCCTTTCTAAGCGTGTTTTTCTTTGTTGGGATTTTCTTTGCAATTTTGTGCACTTGGCAATCACCCTTTCTGGTCTGAATTACATAATTTTATGCCTTGTCTTTGTCAAGGGCTGGAGATTAGGTGCAATAAGGAATGGGAAAGGGAACTAATTATTTACGTATTTGCCCAGCGATCGAGTGAATGCCCTTCGTATCATTCTATACCACGTCATTGCAAGCTTTTTGACTACAGCCATATTAACACCCACTGTCCTGTTTACTACTGTTTACTCGCTGCCACGAAAGGAACAGTGAACGCAAACCAATCACCCCAGTGAGCAAAAGGACCACCAGGCCGACTGTCGGTCGTAGTTGACCCGCGCATAGCTGTGCGCGGGCCAACTACGACCGGCAGTCAGCCTGATGACACCTTTTTTGAGCGAGCGGTCATACAAACAAATTCCAAGCTAACACACGACACCGGGTCATACAAACAGTATCCAATGGAGGTACACCTTTTCAGACACGGAAAGCTGGCAGCACAAAACAGCCCATACAAATTCGACAAGACAAGACCGGCACAAAAATACCCCGGCGTCTAATCTCCTAGGCAAAAAGAAATGCCTAAAGAAGCGGAACCCGGGTGGGGATGACACAGAGTCAAAAAGTCGGCTAAAATCTTAACTCATTCGAGACGTGCCGCCTGTGTTCATTCAATGACCAAACGCCAAACAACATAGAGACACTTGAAGTGGGTCTCGACAAGAGACGTAGATCCTTATGCGCCCATGAGGATTTATGTCTCTTGCAGTTGGGTCACGTTCACTTTTCTCGGTAGTGAATGGGTTAATCGCATTGAGTCCATAGGTGGAAACTTCAAAATATGGAGACTTTGGGGAGTAATTAAGTGTTGTCCTCTGACGACTGCCATGCAAACAGCTCCGGAGAAAAAAATCGCTCGATCAGGATGGTTTAAACCCTTGACTGCCGAGAACATGTAAACATAATCCCAACTGCAAGAGCCGTAGATCCTCATGACCCTTCTTAGTTGCGGGGTTTCATGAAGATCTATACTTCTTGCTGACGCTACTATGAATCCATGTTCTGGCTGGGGCTCTTTGATGTAGAATTAACCCGTTCAGTGCCAGCGGACGTACGCTGTGTTTCTGCAAGCTTCGTTCATTCAGCACCAAAACGGCCCAGCCTTCCCAGGAACCTGGTTTCAAAGCGGTGTCAGCAAGAGGACTAGAGCCTCAAGCCCTTGCATCTTCTTCAGATTTCTAAACTCTTGTTCTTCATATACCTTTGGTCATATGCACCTGGCAAATCCAATACCCAGATCTATCCGCATGCATTCAACGTCCTCGACAGATCCAAGGACTGATCAACAATACCTCAACGAGTTTTTCCTACTGAGGAGAAAACATTTGCTCAGATACAAGCAACAGGCATGGATTCTCATGAACCCCTGCTACAGGAGGGGCTCATGAGAATCTATGCCTCTTGCAGATGGAAAGCTTTGGCAGTGGGACTGCGAATATGGTAAAAGTCAAACGGGAGCTGTGAAGATTTATTCGCCGAGAAATAGTAGAGCCTTTCTCTGGGTGACGAAAGTTAATGGGACGAAGCCTTGGCGACAGGCGAGTGGCTGGAGATAGCTTTGTCGATATTATTTTCAGCTTATTCGTGTCTTGATAGTAGTGCAGTGTATGTGATTCACCTAGCTACGTAATATGGAATGGTATTTGTTGCTTGTAGAACGAAATACCAAATCGATAGGGCGAAATACCAACTCAATCAATCAATCAATCAATCAATCAATCAATCAATCAATCAATCAATCAATCAATCAATCACTCAATCAATCAATCAATCAATCAATCAATCAATCAATCTACCATGCCCTGTCGCGTAGCTATATATATATATATGAAAACACAGCTGTACGTCTGCCCTCTGAAGGCAAATGATAGTAAAAGACAGTATAATGAAAATGTTGCTTTTTCACAAAATGTATTTATTGTCTTTTCGCCTCTACAGGGCATACTGTATATTGATTGTCCGATGCCCACTCCGTCTGATTAACACTCGAGGAGATCGGACCAGTCTGAAGGGAAATAAAACAGCTGGGGCTCATGAGGATCATCAGTTGCCTGAACGTGCACCGGAAAAGGTTTAAAAATGCGCCTGAAAACGAGCGATCCAGAAGTTCTCACTCTTTCCGTCCTTCACAACGAAATCATTATACACTTTGATCTTTGAAACTCAAGGGCCCAATACTTTCCATTTAATCCTGCTCTAATCCACTTCATACATTTCTAGCAAAGTTTACAGCACAAACACCCAGTAGGCTACGCGCGGGTAGTTTGTCTTCAAGACTTTTACATCTGCGGGAGATATTGATTCATGTGAGCCGGGCTCATAAGAATCTATAGAAAAGTTTGCACAACTCAGTTCTGTCATTAAACCTTTCTATAGTCAAAAGACATAGAGTCACATGAGCCGCTGCAGCCCGCGGCTGCAGGCGCTCATGTGACTCTATGTCTCCTCCTGCACTAATTTTTAAGTAGGCTTCTACAGAAGTAATTTTTTTTCGGTCGGGGGGGGGGGGGGGTGGGGGGGGGGCGCTCCGGGGTGAGATGGGGTAGGGGTGGGGTGGGAGGTTAAGTGCAGATTTAAGAGATAATAGTGTTGAAATGAAACAAAGTCGAGTTCAAACGCCTCTTAAGCGACAAAAAGTGCAGCCTTCAAAACAGTCAAGAAATCGTTGGGTAATTTTAGATTGTTTTATTCACGGTGTATAAGCCTGGCGTCAGCTGCTCATCAGTATATTTCACTAACGTGAACATCGTACGCCCTTCTTTAAGATCGCGTTTTTAAAACTCTATACTGAATACATCGTGTTGTCATTTAAGGTAAATTGTGTGCAGTTCTACTCTAAACACAATTATTTTCGTGAGATCCTGCGGAGAAAAAAAAAACTGCTTAAAGCGATCTGTTCCACTGAGGGTTTTGCTAAATTTCGCCGAAACAACGGATTCACAATTTTGTCTTGACCCAACAAAGAATCCTCTATCCTCCTTTTACCAAGTGAGTATGCCCACGTAATAGTAATTACAAAAAGTCATTGTGTTTATGACATCGTGAACTATTAACCCATTTTTTCCCTGAAGCAGGTCGCTTTAACTCATTCTACCCCAGACACACCACAGCAAGATAAGGATCGACCATGATAGTTCAAGGGTGATGCCAGAATAGCTTGTCGCCTATGGGCGCCAAGCTATTATGGCATCACCCTTGAACTATCATGGTCGATCTGTGTCCTGGACTGCAATGCAGTCTTCAGAGGACAACGGCAAAATTTGGGGATTTCGGTGTTGGGGTAGAATGAGTTAAATAAATACATTGTGAAGCACCCTGTTCAGTATGCTGGGCTGTGATTTTGGACCTTACGGCTTCGAGCAGTAAGCTTCAAAATCACAGACCAGCACGCATATATAAACAGTTGTACTAAAACTCAAACTAGACAATCCTATGTGATCATAATAACTGCAGTTATTGCAGTTCCGCATGCAAAAGGAATATCTTCTGAAACCATGCACAGCAATAGTTTGATCATGGTTGATCCATCTACTGATGCAGTGCATTAGAGCTGAAGGGGCTAAAGAACGACGAATTGACTTATTCGTGACATGCGCCATCCGGATACGCAGCATTTGCCGCGTATCCGGATGCGGCACGTCTCGAGTGAGTCAAATAAGAATTCCTCAGTAACCGAAACAAGGGATACACAAATCGCGCTATCTGTAAGCAAAGTTCAAGAATTAAAATTAATTTGTTGGCCACAATGAAGATCTTTGTCTTTGTTTGTCTGTACACACAGAGATTGATAAACGAAAAAAAAAAAAAAAGAAGCAAATAACTTGAGACAAGTACAACAGGAGAGCCCGCTCCAAGGTACGGTCGACTTCGCTTATAATGCAGTCGAATGGAACAAAACTCGGATATAACAACATTTGTTCTCAAAGATCCCGAAGATGCATATTCTATGGAAATGACTACGCTTATAGGAAACTCCGGCTTAAGTAGCAATTGGTAAGCATATTTTATTAATAATAATAATAATAATAATACATAGTTTTTGTATTGCGCTGTTCTCCAGGAAAACACTGGACTCACTGCGCAGTACAGTTACGTCTGTCTAGTTCACTGTTATTCGTGTAAGAAGTAGACATGCAACATCTTAAAACCAACAGATAACATTCTCAATTAATTTTGTATAATCTCTTAAAATCCACATTCAGTTCAGTCTGAACAAAGTAAAAAAAAAAAAAAAGTTTTCCATCGAGCAAAAGCTCCTCGGGGCGACGTCGACCTTGGGTTGGCCCGCGCACAGCCGTGCGCGGGCCAACTCAAGGCAGACGTCGGCCCGAGGACCTGTTGCTTACTGGGCTAAAACGTTTGGTTACCTGTCGGTGTCAGCTTGCGCTTGCTTTGAGAATGCTCTGTGTCGTCTGCACCACGTCGGTATACGCTGTTAGGACTTTCACGTCACGCGATGAGGAAAACAGCACTCCGAGGAATAGCACGAACATATCCAGGGGAAACAAGGCGGGCTTGTTAAGTGGCATGTCCGTAGAAAAGGTCCTGGTAGCTCAAACAGGCACAGTGGCAGTGAGCCTGAAATGATCAGAGTTCAGGTTGTACTCCGACATAGGCAACAGCTGTTCCTGTCCCCCATAACACGCCCGATAGGGCCGACCATTATCACTCTGTTGCCGAACCCCGAACTAATCAATCAATACGAACATCTTTTTGGTCTGCGCATACTTCAAGTCAGAAATGTTTAATCATCAACGCTGATACGAAATTTCACTAGTAACACTCGCGGTTGCACGATTCACACACACAGAGAATAATCACATTAACCCATTCACCATTGCAACACGGAAACGCATTGATCGACTATAACAGTTCAAGTGTGATGCCAGAATAGCTTGGCGTCTTGAGGCGCCAAGCTATTCTGGCACCACCCTTGAACTGTATTGGTCGATCTGATCTGAGTACTTTCCTCCAGACAGAAATTTCAGTTCATCAACACTGATGAGAAGTTTGACTTTTAACACTCTCGGTTGCACGTTTCACACACAAAATGATCAGATTTAAGGATTTTCTACCTTAGGGCTTAAAAGCTTAAGTTCTCCGCTATCGACACGTGTTGTGATCCGCTCGTGAAATCACTCATTCGTTCTAACCTACGTCCTGATCGACACGAGTTGTGATTTAACTATGAAACCACTGATTTCGCCTACAAGTACCTGTCGCCCTGCGAAGAGCACAACAGAGGCAAGACTGACTGTCACGTCAATAGAAAGGGATCATATCCCACCATACTGTTCACCAAGCAGTCACAGGACGAACACCTAAAGACCTCCTCCGCTCGAGGACCATAGAGGTAAGGTGAAACTTCGCTAATAAGAAGGTCGAATATAACACTTTTATTCATAGGTCCCGAATGCACTGTGTCAATGTAAATTATTTCGTTAATAACGATCTTTGGGTATAACACCACACAAATTGTGTACCCCCGTGCGGCTGTGTTATATAGATGTGCATGATCAAGATTTTAGGACCACGAACATTCACTCTCTTATAAATAAACTACTAATAAATTTGATTAAAGTCTCTTCAAGACGATCCGGTTTATTATGCTCGTGATCCTTGGACCACGTACTAGGAGGGAACGGAGATGTAAACAGACACAAGCAAAAGGTACACATCTTCATTAGCCCCAAGATCCCCTAGAGTTTATGAAGATATACGCCTTTTGCACAAGGGCCAGCGTGGCGCTAGCATCACCACCTTCAACAACAACGATAACAGCAACAGCAACGACAACAAAAACACTACTGGTGATTTCCCCAGCTCCTGTAGAACCGTGATAATATAAATAATATAGAAAATGTAAATCAGATCGAAGCATAAGAGGCAACCAAATATTTAGCAAGAGGCATAGATCTTCATGAGCCCCCGCAACTTGCGGGGGCTCATGAAGATCTATGCCTCTTGCAGACGTGCGACTAAGTCAGCTAAGTCTGTGCTCAAGAGAAAAAGAAAAAAGGATATGATAGATCGATCACACAGAGACATGCAGCCTTTGTGCGAGTATGAATAGAAAGTGCACGCAGCAGGGTTTGATAAACTATCAAAGGAAGCGAAGATTACACAAGCCAGTAAGGGGTGTGTCATACTGGAACGTGAAAGGTCTTTTGCGAAGCAAGGTGCAGTGTCGTGTGGTGTCACTGGCGTATGGATCTATTTATTCTCGCTTCCACTTGGATTCTCTTGTTAACTCCGAAGCCTTCTGTGGGTCTATTGACCATGGCATGCTGGAGTCCAGGGTACCCTCGCTGGCAAGGCAGAAATCGCATAGGGCCTACGGATGGGCAGATCAGACGTGAACCTGTGAAAGCATTTCCAGGAACAGAGCAAAGGGCACTGCACAGTGGGTCGCCTGCATAGCAGAGGTGTGGAAAAAAAAAGGCAGTGAACGTTGGGCATGCTTGAAAAGACATGAGAGATTCATGAACCAGACCAATATTGGCACAATACAAGTATCGAAAGGAACTCTGGGAAGACTTATGACGGGTGGGGTAAAGTGCGTATGGGCCTTCTCAAGCGCAGAGAACCCATCCTGACCAAATGTAAATAGAACTGAACTGTTATCTAAGCCATATCTAGCCACAGACAGTGAAATATCACATGATATCCGAGCCGGATCTATTCATACATAACATTAACAGAACAGGAACAAAGCGCACAGGGTTTTGTTGGGGTTTCATTTTGCATTTTCATTGCTCAAAGTCTTGCGGATCGGAATTTGTGTGCTGTCTATGATTTTGAACAGCACGGCTTCACGTCGTAAAGTCCGAAATTACAGACAAACATTGATTATCATTAACCCCATGCCAACCACTTAATGCATATTTTGTTTCTGAGTTCTTTGTTCATTCAACGGTTAAAACCCACAATCGTCCAATGAACGTGAATACAAATTGGTCTATGCAAGTGGCATAGATCCTCATGAGCCCCCGCAGTCGCGGGGGCTCATGAGGATCTATGTCTCTTGCAGCCGGATCGTGTTCACTATTTCCTCAGCAGCAAAAGGGGCCTTATCACTATAGACGATATGAATAAATTAAACGGCTATAAACACGTTTCACTAAATGTTCTCCGGAATATTTACAAATTTTGAAAACTTCTAATGAAAGTCATGAATATATCTATCACGTTGCGACACCTGTCACGTGGTCACAAATCACAATAAATCGTTAGCCGTTGAGTCTGTAATCACAGGCCAGTGGCACACAAATTAATACCTTGACCTCGGTAATTCTCGCAATGTTTACGTTACTAACCATCCATAAAATGCAAGGTCACATTCTAATATGGCCCTGAATGAAATTTAAATCATACATTGTGGGAAGTTAATAACTATACGTGCGCCAACACCAAAGTGAACTTGAATAGAAATAACATTTGAAAGACCCAAAACGTAAATTTTATAAATGTTAAATGAAAGCTTTCACTTTGATGCGGCCCCTGATACTAATTGAAACCTGAACCCATGAAATTTAATTGATATTTGAACTATACATAATGTGAAATGTTCCACTGTGAAGTCAAAACTTGTACCACGACTGTGTCCGCTAATACATATATACATTGTGTGACAAGGTTTATAATATGAAGTCAAAACTGTGACTTCGATGTGTCCGTTATTACTTTTTTACTACCTGACCCAAAGACTTAAATAAATTTTGAACACGTGTGGGCCAATGTTTTAACCCATTTAGCCCCATTGCACTACAGCAGGAGATGGATCGATCATGATAATTCAATGGTAGTGCCAGATTAGCTTTGTGGCTTATGGCGCCAAGCCAAGCTAATCTAGCACTACCCTTGATTTATCGTGATCGATCCATCTCCCGCAACTGATACACCAGTCGTTAGGTAACAACATCAAAATGTGGGAAATGCGGCCTTGGGATAAATGGGTTAACAGAAAGAGAAGATAATTGAGCAAAGCTTCAAAGCATAGTTCTCTCACCCTCGACGGAAAGGCTTGCAGCCACTTTGCACGAATGTAATTTTACATAACTCTGTCTGCTGACTGTGACACAGCGGTGTTAACACTTTCACTGCCGAGAACAAGTGAACACGATCTAACTGCATCAGTCATAGATCCTCATGTGCCCCCGCAGTTGTGGGGACTCATGAGGATCTATGCCTCTCGCTGACGCCACATTGTATCCACGTTCATGGGATGGCTGGCGCTCTTTGGCGTTCTGAAACCCCAATCTTCGACCACTGGCTGTGAAGGGGTTAATATATTCAGCGCGATGTATGAAGCTTCTGTAAGGCTTATGAGCTCCTAAAGTCACAAGGTCACATGCAGGAAGGTCTACTTTTTGAGAATGATCCTTTGCATCTGTGTTCTCATACGGGGCTAGAAATACAACCAACCGCTGGACTGAGCTGTGTGTGGTGACGAGGACAACAGGGCAAGGTGTCAGTTTACAATATCCCGCTAGCCTAGCTGGCGTGAAAGGTTTAATGAACATTTAAATCGATCTGCTCCTGGGGGGGGGGGGGGGGGGGGGGAAGGGGGGGGGGGAGGGGGGGGGGCTAGGGGGGGGGGGGGGTGGCATTGATTGTTACAAATTGCCGGTAAAACGGATTATCAATGTTGTCTTGCCCCAACTATGCCTTTTCTACCCTTCCTTTTACAATCCATGATTATAAACACGAAGCTGGTTTTCCGCTGCGCCGAGCATGATTGTCTCATTGGACTCTTTGTTAATTAACTCATTCAGCCCCGACACACTACAGCAAGACATAGATCGAGGATGATAGTTCAAGGGTGGTGCCAGAATGGCTTGGCGCCCATAGGCGCCACGCTATTCTGGCACCACCCTTAAACTATCATGCTCGATCTGTCTCTAGAATTGTGATTTGATAGTCCTTCAGAGGGCAACTTCAAAATTTGGGGATTTCGGTCCTGGGGCAGAATGTCCTAAACGCCAAAAGAACCCCAGCCGGTGAGCATAGACTCAGTGGCGTCAACAAGAGGCATACCCAGCCTGCAAGCCCATGAGTACCGAGCTCGGGCCGAGGCGGGCCCCAGATAGCCACAGGCAATCCACTCAGAGCCCGCATCGGCCCCATCTCGGTACTCATGGGCTTGCAGGCTGGGTAGATTGTTATATGAGCCCCCGCACCTGCGAGGGCCCATGAGGATCTGTTTTTACTCGGCAGTGAGAGAGTTAGCAGTGCTCCTTTAATGTTAACCCTTTGGGTGCAGATAGCTGTTTTAGTCGTAATGATTCCTTGAGGAATCATCGCCTCCAAAACCGCTCAACATTTAGAGTATGGAATTTCGAAAAGTGGTCGTAAGTTTTGAAAAATTGTGCAAACACATTTTTGCTTGTTTCTCAAAATCACGCCAGTAGTGGTATGTTTGGGTGAAAACTTTGTCCATGCTAATTGTGCAAACTCCATAGCCTTGGAAGAGTTAATCCCCTTATTCCACCCCACCGGTAGATAACAAGTACATAGTTGACGTGTGCGGCATAATATACACCACTCACCACTCATGGGGCGGTCCGTGGCGCAGTGGTTAAGGCGCCTGCCACCAATGCCAAAGGTGTGTGGTTCGATACCGGGTTCCGGCGTTGGACTTTTCTCCTCTGGTAAGTGTCACCGTTAATTCGGGCGGACCGTCGGGGGTTCTTTCTCCGGGTACTCCGGTTCTTCCACCCCCCCACACTTTGGTACCGGTCTCAGGCCACTTTACAAATTTCAAATACAAGCGATCAAAAATCTCTGTAACTTCAGTAGCTGACTGGCCCTTCGTTTGTCTTGTACTGTGTTTGTCTTAAATGGCGTAAATCCGTGTCTGTTTCGTGAGTGTGTGTGTTGGGTTTCAGGCGCGGCGCTTTGAGTCGATTTCCCCAAAATTGAGAAAAAGCGCCTATATAATAACGGTATTATTATTATTATTATCAAAAAACAAAAAACCTTTACAATAATTTTGCAGACCATATTTCTCTAATGCCTGATGATTTTTTTAAACTGTGATTGCACCAACGAAACACGCATTTGTCTGTACAGTTCAGCAAGCTGCATTCGTTTCCATTGAGTTTCGTGTACTTTACAAACCAGTGAACTTGACACACCCGAAATCAAAAGTTGCATGGTAACATTTTTATTTGAGGCACGTTGTTTTCGGTGTGCACATCAACCGTTCTTAAATCTGATTTCGCAGCTTAAAAATGAAATAACGGGTGTATGAGGGGTGTATGATGGGTGACAGGCACGCGCCCACCAAGCACAGCAGACACTACCTTTCAACTACCAAATACTATCGATCGTGACAGTTAAAAGGTAGTGTCCAGTTAGGGTCAAAGTACGCAGGCAGTGCCCTTGAACTATAATGACTTTACCATCTCCTGCACATAGATGGCAGTGCTTGCAGCCCCAATAAACCTAACACCACGTGTGGACTGTTGCTACAAGTACTGTGTTGAGTACCGGTGGCTGCATGCATAAGGGTATCAGAAAAGAATGCAGCTCACCGTTTTTGTTGCTCTGTTTGAAGTATGTATCCATGACTGCAAACACATCTCAACACAAACCTTTATAGCTAGAAAACAGCTCAGATTAGTCCATTTTTGTAATCGTCTGCATACAACAATACAAGCCGCCATGACACCTGAATGAGTTACACTCAATAAAAACTTGCATTTGTGTGATGAAACGATTCACACATATCAAGCCTGAAGTCGTAAAATTGCAAGTGTATTTGCAAATACATACCAACTCTCCACAAAATACATCTGCACCTTCGCAATGTTTATTCACGGCGTTCTTTGGTACCATTTTAATAAACTTTTGTAAAAACTGCTCACCTCAGGTTTAAATATAAGTTCAAGTTTCCTACTATCACAGCGGACCCAATAGCACCGGGTCAATGCGGCTGAATGGAGATCGAAAGGTACGAGGTTCGATCCTCACCGGGTGTCGACAGAGAAAGGTCATGGCAAATCTCCAATAATAATACCTGGACTGTCCGGGTATCAGAAATAAAGGTCAAAATGGTAAACTTGGTTATATACGAGAAAGGTCAAATGCAACTTGGAATGAAAAGGTCAAATGCAACTTCACATATAAAGGCCAAAGGTGATAGGTTAAAAAAAACTTGGCGTGTAAAGTTTAAAAGTGGACCCTGAAACTTTGAGGTCAACCAGGGGCAGATATGGACAGGGTGCTGTGCACCCTGGGTAGGTATGGACCAGGGTATTGTGCATGTGGACCCTGTGAGGTATGGACCAGCAGGCTGTAAAAGGTTTGAACTGAGACCAAGGGACTGTGAACCAGGGGAGATATGGATCAGGGGTATGTGAACCACGAGGAGGTTTGGATCAGGTACATAATAAAACGGCGGATTTTGCTACTTTTGGTCATTTTTATTAGTTTTTCAAATGCTGATTTATAATAATAACCAGACATCCGCCCCACAAACATACTATTGTTGTGTAAGGAGCATTTCTGAAGCTGAGACAAACAAATGGACACTCTGCTCCATCCATCCGATGCTACGTTCAAGTTGATACCTTTAAATTGAGGAATAGGTGAGAGTTTCTTGCAAATAGTTCCACGCTTCTCGCTCAAAATGATTGTATGTGTATGAAAGAATAAGGCAAAAGGTTCTCATATGATATTTAATGCGAAGTTAGTTCACTTGCAAGGGAACACACTCGCGACTGAACCCAACTCAAGGGGTGTGCGTGTTTCTTTCAGACCACAATAGAAATTATTTTATTTTAAAAATAAAGACGCTTCCCTTTAAAGAAAAATGAAAAGAAAAAAAAAAACGACCTCTTACAATGCGAAATCACATTTGAGAAGTTTTCACCAAACAGATGCGTGCGAAATAACACGCGCCTTAAACGAAATTTTCACACTGCAACTTTGGACTTTGGGGGTGTCGCGCTCACAGGGTTGTAACTTAAAACTCATTCTACCCCAACACCGAAATCCTTAAATTTTGCCGTTGTCCTCTGAAGACTGCATTGCAGTGCAGGACACAGATCGACCATGATAGTTCAAGGGTGATGCCAGAATAGCTTGGCGCTCTTAGGCGCCAAGCTATTCTGGCATCACCCTTGAACTATCACGGTCAATCCTTATCTTCCTGTGGTGTGTCTGGGGTAGAATGAGTTACCCTAAAGGAGACACTACAAAAACGATTGCAGTTTGCGGGGCACTGTAATGTAGCACTGTAAAGAAAAACGAACAAGCCTTTTGTTCATGCAATACGAATCACAAAATCTGCATGTATTTGAAAAATATGAACTGCAGAACTTAGTAAAGTTTCTTTTGATACGAAGTGTATGTGTAAATATACCAATTTATGGAAATTTGCTAAGGCGGCCCTTACGGTGCCCAGTGTGTAATCACAGAATATCAGCATGAAAGTGTGCAATATTTTCTCATAAACCATTCTAGATGACGCTCACCATATGTGTGCTCGTTTGTGATTTTTTAAAAATTTTACGGATGAACTATCATGGCCGATTTATCTCCCGCTGTGTGTTCGAGCGCATAACCCTTTCGCTTCCACTGCACGCAGATTGTATTCATTACATCTCGCCTAAAGGCCTTTCTTTTAGTCTGGCTGGCCAGATTTCTTACACTTCCCGCAGTCAGATGGCCGCCTTAGTTGCCTGCGCGACGTTAAACTAACTAACTAACTAACTAACTAACTAACTAACTAACTAACTAACTAACTAACTGAACATTGTAAATTCAACGTTAAATATTTTTAACCAGTACCGTGAAAGGAGCATGAATACAAAGCGGTTTCAACAAGAGGAATATATCATCAGGAGCCCCCGCGACTGCGTGGGCTCATGAGGATCTATACCTCGTGTTGCTGGGTGGTGTTCAATTTGTTCTGGGCAATGAATGGGATACGGACATCGCCGAAATTTGGAATGACAGAGACGCACCTTCTAATAAGCATTCTTATAGCTATCCCCAGCGCGCAAAGGCTCAAGTGGCCGACGTCCGCCACTGTTGGCTCGCGCACAGCCGTGCGCGAGCCAACAGTGGCCGGCGACGGCCTGTGGACCTTTTACGCACTACGACATATCCTCTGACACGCAGTTTCTGAACACGCTTTCCGTTAGTACACAGCAAACAAACGATGACCCAAAACTCAGGCCGTACGAAGACCATAACTAGCCTCTTCAACGCCATTAAACTGTCCAAACAACACGGTTTCGCCTTTTCCTGCCAGTGACAAGGACCCAGATTCGGGTCGAGTGATGCTCATGCTCCATAAGCCAAAAGTCAAAGAAGATACGCCGCTGAAATCTATTTACATTCGTGCCAATAGGTCAGATAAGTGCAGTAAAATTTACAGGAAAATACGGGGAGATAAAACGTAAATAACGGCAAATAAAGGTGAACGAAGGCAAATAACATTACAGGTAAAATTAGGCTTTTGTTTGGAGTTTTCTTTTCTCTGAAAGAAAATTCCGAACAAAAACCTATTTACCATTACTTGTTTCACACGCTGTAAGATGGCCTAAGTCGCCTGCTCGACGTTAAAGCCCAATAACTAACTAACTTATTTCGCCTAGTCCACAAAAGGAAAGAGACATCCTTTTAAATGAGGCTGGCAGTAAGTTTGTAAAGCAAAGGTCAGCAGCAAATGTGGTTATTTTCTAGAAGATTGTATTTTTCTTTCTTATATACAGTGTTCGAGCTAGGGGGTTTGACAATCGGTATTATTCTGTCAACAAAACTTTCTGGTCAAAATAGCAAACATCTTAAAATCGGTCTTGCCAGAATGGTAAATTTGGCATTTTTAATAACGATTTTCGGTATCCCTCCCGGTAGACGATGTCGATTAGAAAAGAGAAATACCGATTGCGGATACATCCGCAATCGGTATTTCTCTTTTCTAATCGATATCGTCTACTGGTTGGTACATTATTTTCAGGTATTTGCCTTCAAAAACCGGTAAACTGCCGAGAATTACCGGTTAGAGCAAACATTGCAAGGCAGCTATCTAGCCTATTTAGGAACTGTCATCCTGGTTTTAGGTACTTTTATCTATTTTATGTGTTGCATTGCAGAAAAAAACCAGTGTTCCGCAACGATATTTGTTTTCGTGCAAAATGACGAGGACATATACATGTTCAAAGTTAAAAAAATTCGATGTGTCAGTGTGTGTGTGTGTGTGTGTGTGTGTGTGTGTGTGTGTGTGTGTGTGTGTGTGTGTGTGTGTGTGTGTGTGTGTGTGTGTGTGTGTGTGTGTGTGTGTGTGTGCGTGCGTGCGTGCGCGTGCATGTGTGTGCGTGCGTGCACGCGCGCGCGTGCGCGCGTGTGTGTATGTGCGTGCGTGCGTGCGTGCTTGCTTGCGTGCGTGCGTGAGCACACAATTAAAATACTACTCACCGTTTTATTTATCCACTTTTCTTTCCAGCACTGTCTCACAACCAAAGTCCCATTATCAAAGAATATTTCCAACACACAAGATGATCTTACATCAAAATATATCTCCTGACAAGAACTGGTGGCATGTCTACTTGTACACTGACGTATTCTACTGATATCGATACCGAATACAAATACACATTCTCGAATAAATATCTTGTCACAAGAACCAGTAGCGCACACCCTCACACAGCCACCATTGCTTATCAACTTATCACTTTCGCTAAATCATTTACGACACCTGAAGATCAGGCAACACACCCAGACATTCTTCTTCTTTCTTTTTTACTGTCCTAAGTCTACACTGAATAGAAACCCTGACAGAACCTCGCCCCGTGTTTATATCTGCAATAGGCATAGATTCTCATGAGCCCCTGCTGTCGCAGGGGCTCATGAGAATCTATGCCTCTTGTTGGTTACGGTCAGGTTTATTTACCTCCTCAACCTGAGGTGGAAACTAAAGGGTTAGCTGTAGATTTCCAATAGCACAACCAACTTTTGTTTGCGTTCACTTCTCTCTTTCACTGCCAAACCAATCCATTCACTGCCCCAGGAGAATCTGTTGACAGATATATCAGACGTTCTGTGGCGTCTCCGCTTTTCAATAGCCACGAAGGGGTCAACTTCGCTAAATCTTGGTGAAAATCATCCAAAAGTGTGTTGAACCTGCGAAAATCTACCTGGCGTGAAATCTACAATGCGAAAATCTATCCGGCTTCAATTCACCCAGGCAAGGCAGCGGAGAATCCGCCTAGTGCAGATTTGCGCTGCCGCTATATTCCACCCAAATTCAGTTCTCAGTGGGTGGATTGAAACTACTGTAGATTCACGCTGGGTGTGTTGGGGCTTTGTAGATTCACAGACACACTGTCACTAAATAGGAATTGGAGCAGCGCAAATCTACCTCGGTCGAATTCACGCGGGCTATACTGAGATTGTCTCTGGGTAGTTTCACGCTGATTAGATAAATTGACTTCACAATTTAGTGAAGTTGACCACTTCAGCTTTCCCCTCCATACATCATCATCATCAGTCCCTTGCCCGAACTGGGCGTTGGGGGGACTGAAAGGCAGCAGCAACAGACAGTGCTCTCCACTGAGTTCTATTTTGGGCGGTGGCAAGCAAGTCTGGCATCTCGAGTTCGGTCCATTCTTTTATGTTTGCGACCCAACTCTTTCTCTGACGACCTCGCCGACGACTTCCTTCGAGAGTGCCTTGGAGGATAGTCTTGGACAAGGTGTTGTGTCGGGTCACGTGGCCAAACCAAGCAAGCTTGCGCCGTTTCACGGTTGCCAGAAGGGGTTCATGTGGGCCCACCAGGGAAGTGACGATGCTCCGTACATATTCGTTGGTCTTGTGCTCGCGGTACGAGATGCGGAGCAACTTCCTCAGGCACTTGTTCTCAAAGGCCTGGATTTTCTTTTCTGAGTCTGCAAGCAGTGTCCAAGTCTCACAGCCGTAGAGTAGAATAGACACTACGAGGGACTTGTAAAGCCTGTACTTGATGGTGAAGCTGATGGAGTTACTTCGCCATATCCTGTCCAGCCTGGCCATTGCGGATGTTGCTGTACCTATCCTGATACGGATCTCTGCTATGCAACTACCGTCTTTGGACAGGGTGGCTCCCAAGTACTTGAAGCTATTGACCTCTTCTAGCTTCTGGCCGTTCATGTGAATGTTGCTGCTGCTGTCGCTTGTGGTGTTGATCATCACTTTGCTTTTATCCGTACTGATCTCCATGCCATAAGAACCTGCGCTACTTGAAAGTTTGTCTGTCAGGTTTTGGAGCTCACTATTGCTGCCTGCCATGAGGTCAATGTCGTCTGCGAATCGAAGATTGCACAGGGATCTGCCACCAATAGAGATTGAAGTATGGTGGTCGTGGAGGGTTTCCTGCATGATCTTCTCCAGGAATATGTTGAAAAGGACAGGAGAGAGCAGGCATCCTTGACGGACACCGATCGTCGTCCTGAAGAACTCGCCTGACTGATTGTTAAGTAGAACCGCGCTGCATGCGTTCTTGTAAAGCGCTTCTATCATTTGGATCACTCCCTCCTCTATGTTGAACGATCTCATGACTTGCCAGAGTCCGTCGTGCCAGACGCGATCAATACATACATGCTCCTTAATCGGAGGAGGCATCAAGGCGCTCAGTTTACAAAGTGCTGTCATATCTATCTATATCCACTTTTATATCGCCCGATCAAGAAAAGCGCACAAGTCAGGACAAATCTATAGTTCAGCGCGTTGTACTCAAAGCGCCCATACAAACGACGCGTCCCTTGCTCAAATAGGTCTGCAAAGTTTGACGTATATAGTATTGATACACCTTTTACAAAATACTCGCTGTCAGCGGGTAGGCTGCCAACTGCAAGAGGCATAGAGTCTCATAAGTCGCTGCAGCATGCAGGGGCTCATGAGAATCTATGTCCCTTGCGCGGAAATAACTGGTTTACAGGTTGAAGTAAACGATTGTGAACAACTTGAAATAGGCACCTATCACATAAATTTGACCTCGTCATGACATCGTTTTGAACTGCAAGAGGCATAGATCCTCATGAGCCTCTGCATCCGCAGGAGCTCATGGGCATATGTGCATCTTGCAAACGGTTCCATTTACATCGTGAGAGACTCGGGGAGTGAGCTATGTGGAGCTAAGCCGTGCAATGCCAGCTCACGCAGACTGTGTTTCTGCAATCTTTGTTAATTCAAAAATGTTCCAGGAACATGGATTTAAAATGGTGTCAGCAATAGGTATAGATCCTCAAGCCCCCCGTATGAAAATATATGCCTATGCAGTTCGGTGGTGCCCCCCACCCCCCACTCCCCCCTCCCATCTTTCCGCCCTTGTCCACTCAGCTAATCCCACCTTTTTCGAATTAAAACCGGTGTGTGAACTAGTCTGCCGCAAGTCAGTCTGTCGTCGCCGTTGGGCGGTCTTCTCATTTTCTCGGCACTAAACAGGTTAACTGTACGCCAGTTAACAAAATAGGACCCTCAGTCAGTGTGGCCGTGGCGTCCCCTTTAACAAGACAGTAAAAGGAAATCGCGGCCTACAGATCGTGCTACAGCCGATAGTGTTGTTTTATTTTTTTCTTGTGTCGTAGGCAGTGACTTCTTTCGGGTAACGCGTTTACTACATAGCGCCAGCTGCAGGAAAATAGATTACATCAATGAATGGTTAGATTTTTAAAACAAATGTCATGCTGTCTTGTTTGATCTTTCTCGCGCGACTTGTTTACAATGTTTACCAGCTGGTACCTCCATGGGAATCGACGGGTGATTAAAGTGATATTCCGAGCGTTAATGACGATAAAAAGTAATATTAACAGCAACCACAACAACAAAGATCCCATCTAAGTACAGTCTTCTTCGCGTATTACAAGGTCGGGTGTAACTGACAAAAATCGGATATAACGACACTTTTTCAGGGATCCCACAGCACTTCTTCTATGTAAACTACCTCGTTTCTGTATAACCAACTTCGGATATAACAACAAGAAATACTGGGTCCCGATATAACAACAAAAAATACTGGGTCCCGATATAACAACAAGAAATACTGGGTCCCGATATAACAACAAGAAATACTGGGTCCCGATATAACAACAAGAAATACTGGGTCCCGATATAACAACAAGAAATACTGGGTCCCCGATGTCATATATCCGAAGCTTAGTGTGTGTTAACCCTTTTAGCCCCGGGACCCTGCAGCAGGAGATGGATTGATCATGATAATTCAAGGGTAGTGCCAAATGAGCTTGGCGCCTTCAGTCGTTAGGCAACACCTCCAAAATTTGAGAAATGGGACCTTGGGGTTAAAAGAGTTAATATTAGTATTTGTCTTCTTTCAGACTCGGCTTTACACTGTTTCTCATTGGCCTATCTCTACGTCTTTTTCCCCTGGTTATCCGTTCTCAAAGCAACGGGAGTCTCCTTATGAATGGTACCAAGGTAATACAGATAAGTCGACTCAAATTATCACAAGTTAAGGGCTGGCTTAACTGGGCGAGACAAACCCGAACCATGTCTCGGCGAGACACCCGAGACAGTCAATGCGAGATACCCGTTCCACCCGTTTATTAGGTTCGGCACGTCTGATCTTGTCTCGGAGAGTTCGCCGAACATAATAAACGGGTGGAACGGGTATCTCGCATTGACTGTCTCGGGTGTCTCGCCGAGACCTGGTTCGGGTTTGTCTCGCCCAGTTAAGCCAGCCCTTGACACGTTTGCTCGCTCAGCAAATTTTGTCCCCACATACGTCACTGGCCAATCACATTTCTCAGTACAAACATACCCTGATCTTCATTCGGTCAAGCCTCTAAGCAAATAGTTGTGCGTGCTGGCCGTAGTCGAAACGGCGAAGAAACAAAAAGCTAGATATAAAAAAGAAATTGAGGGGGTTGTACAACAAAAAAGCTATAAGCACGCGTAGCGCTTGGCCTGTGGTACCAATTTCGTACAAAAGAATAAATGAAACGCGTTAAATTAGAAATACCTTGAGAGAAATTCCAGGCGAATGCAGTTAGCGCGTGGTTGCTGACTGACACTGAGTCGGAAGTATTACGATTTGCGACTCCTGAATCTCTACGTCACACTTGGTGTTCTCTCAAAGGTACACTTCACGTTTTTTTTTT
>BTPG01000001.1:192066074-192078574 GCA_036245525.1 Semisulcospira habei | reverse complement strand
AAGTGGTCTGTCGTTTTCCGAGAGTTTTGCAAGCTCGGGATACGCAGTTGACAACTCCGTCAACTGAGTTACGAACCGATTTGACCCACTTAGGGGCAGGGCCCAAGCTGGGTCCTGTAGTCCTTTTAAAACACGCGCTGGGCAGGTTTTTCTCATTGCACCTCAGCTTTAAACGGTTTTATTGTGAACATTAGACTTTGGTAAATCCAGATATCATGAGCCGTGTCGGACAATCCCAGTTGTGTTTGCTATCCCCGAGAGCGAAATGATAGATATAGGGCTCGGAAGCTGACGTCATCACGCTAGTCGTGGCGGCCATCTTGAGAGGATACGCGACTCATGCACTCATCGCTGTCAGGACAATGTCAGGAAAGTCCTGACCTGCTATAGGCAATAACAGCGTCTTGCAATCACCATAGGAAACCGCTAACCAGAACTTGTTTTTGTTTCCAAAGAGGAAGACATAAAGAAAAACGTGTTGAAACACTTCTGACTTAGTCGCTACTATTTGAAGTCTATCGTATCCTCTCAAGATGGCGGCTGCCGCCATGGCTTCGACGCTCCTAGGCAACGCGGGGAACTTCCCGAGCCCTATTGACCTGTTGTGGCCATCGATTAAGCACTTCCGTTGTGTGTGTTGACCGGAGTGTAACGGCATTTTGATTCCAGAGTCTTGTAGTGTAAGTTTTACCCTTTCAGCTTTCAAGCACCACAAGATGTGAACACTGAGACTATGATAATATATCAAGGGTGGTGCGAGGGGAAAGTGTGGGCCTCAAGCTACTCAGACGGCCTTTGATAGCAAAACAGCCTCAGGAGTTGACACAGCAAATCGATACACGATTATAGCAAACTGCATGTCTCGACCGAGGCCGGTGTCTCCATGTAACACAGTGGGCACCACACGGGGGAGGGATTCGAAGTTCGGGCAAGAGTTTCGTCCCCCTGACTCGGAGCGTCCTAGTGACGCTCCGAGTCAGAGGCACGAAACTCCCTCCCCTTTTGCTTACACTTGATGCAAAAGTGCGTGGCGGCAAACGGACGGATAAAGGATCAGTTTAGCAGACAAACAACATCCGAGTTGAGTCTGTGGCCGGATCCGTGACGCGCTTTTGTGTAAGGAATAATTGCTCGTATGTCCAAAATCCCAAGTTTGGTAGTTATCCTCCGAATACACTACATTTCAGAATAGCTTGGCACCTATAGGCTATTCTGGCACCACCCTTGAACAATTATGGTCGTTCCATGTTTTTGTGTTATCAAGAACGATTGGTCGAAAGTCTTTGATTTAACTGGTACGCGAGGACTTTCTGGTGATGAGAAGGGCAGTGGGGTGGGGGGGGGGGGGGGGGGTGACGGGGTTGGGGGTATCTTCTACGCATGAACATTCCACCTTGAACACATTCAAGACACCAAACAGAGACGGAGACAGATTGACCATGATCGTGAAAGGACAGTGCCAGATTGCCAATCGTCTGTTTGTTGAAGAATCAACTGCCTGTCATTATGTCACATCTGAGTTAAAATTACGGCATGCGTGTATGCAATTAACCAGTTTAGCTCTGGCAGACAAAAGCGGCTGGAAACTCTTCGATCTAACCTTTAAGTTCAAGGGTGGTGCCAGAATAGCTTGGCGCCTTTAGGCGCCAAGCTATTTTGGCACCACCCTTGAACTAGCATGACCGATCGGTCTCCTGATCTTGATTTAGCAATTTCGACCTGCTGCGCTTCAGTGTGCTTAAGCTCTCGCATTAAACGCCCAGCAAAAGAACTGTATGCCGCCACGAGTTTGTTTTTGTTCTGCGGATTTTCCACTTACCAAAGTAAACAAAGTAGCACAAAGTTAATACAATAATAGTTTGGACATTCCCGCCGTATGGTAGTAGAGGGCTATGTAATGGAACGAGGAGAGTGTTAAATTGGAGATAGCAGTTGTTTGTTCAGACGATCGTTCATAAAACCACAGACATAGAAAAGACATATTAAATTATTTTCTACTTCTGTGCTATAAAACTGACACAAAAAGGTAGATTTAGGCCTACATTTGTAGAAAAAAAAAGGAAAAAAAAAAAAAAAAAAAAGAGCACAATGACACACACACTGACACGCACGCACACACACACAATTTAATTTATACACAAAATACACAGATATGTCATCATACACACATGCATACGTGAGACGGACACACAAAAGACAGACTGGGATCCATTGTGCAAAAGGCAGACACACCTGCACAAACTCACACACATAGTGACACGTACACATCTATATGTACCATAAAGACATGCAAGTCATACACATTCAAACAAAATTGAGGCAGACGCACGCTGAAAGAAAGACTGGAACTCAGTGTGCAAAAAGTCATCGGTACAACATCAGCCACCGATGGCCTGCACACTGGTGCATGCGGGCCAATATCGGTCTAATGACCGTTTGCACACTGGGGAGACACACACTGAAGGTTTCTGTACAATGATTTTAATTTTGATACGACGGAACATGTAAAATGAAATAATGTTAGCAGTAATAAAATCAGTTTTGTTAGAATGAGCTCCATCCACCCATAAAATAAAAAGTGCTTCTGTTGGCATCAAAATAAAAAAAATAAATCCTTATATACACAACAAAAACGCCCGTTACAATTACCACATTGGACTTCTTTTCATTACATATAATTATCAAACTTTTGTTGAATCTGGACTTTCCTTGTTGATACGAACAACTAAAATATATTTTAGCAGAATCCTAAATTCCTTAATTATTAATTAAAGTGACCCTTTTAGGCAGTAAAGAGTTAAAAGTTCACAATATCTCCTTTACAAATGCTCTTAATTAATCTTAGAATGTCTTACAATAATGCTGGACAAGGGCTGACTTAACTCTTAACCCATTTAACTCCACAACCACATTTCCCAAATTCTGGAGGTGCTACATAAAGACTACGTACCTGTAGCTGGAGATCAATCGACCATGATAATTCAAGGGTAGTGCCAGATGAGCTTGGCGCCTTCAGGCGCCAAGCTCATCTGGCACTACCCTTGAATTATAATGGTCGATATGTCTCCTGCTGCAGGGCGTTGGGGCAACATGGGTTAAACTCCCACAATTAAATGACTTCCATTCTACAGAATGGAACTGTACACAAACCAAGGGGAATCAAACAGTTAGATCCCCTGCCCCTGCCTATCAGGCACCCAATCGCCAGCCCACAGAGAAATACGCAGGTATAGACTAAGACGATCATTTAGGATGCAAATGATCGTCTTAGTCTATACCTGCATATTTCTCTGTGGGCTGGCGATTGGGTGCCTGATAAGCAGGGGCAGGGGATCCGTTTGTCTGTCCAGCGCTGAGTGATTCCCCTTGGTTTGTGTACAGTTCTGCCAGCGCTAGCCTCAACTATCTGGTTTGTGAGTACAGAATGGAAGTATTTTCAGTTCTGGGATTGTAAGAGTTACATTGAGGAATGTTGAATGTGGTAAAATGAAACGATTTTCTGCTTTTTGTCTCCTTTGTACACAGGAGAGTTCCTTCCGTTACGCTAAAAAGGCTGCGAAAAACCGCTGACGTGTGTGTGGCGCCTACTAACATGATTGTAAAAAGAAGGGTAGAACAGTCTTTGTTGAGACAAGACAACATTGATAACCCGTTGTATTGACTAATTTTAGCAATCAAGCCTGCTATGGAGCAGATCACTTTAACCCATATCCTGTTGAGGCTGAAAGCTTCAGATTTGTGCACTGCCATATGCAAGCTACATTATAGTACTTACAGATAAGAATATAGACCAACGGCTTTAGTTCAAGGGTTGTGCCAGAATAGCTTGGCGCCTAGAGGCGCCAAGCTATTCTAGCATTACCCTTGAACTATTTTAGTCAAACTTATTTCACACACTCGTGTATTCCGAATGATAAGGGTTCATAAAAGCATCAGACTTACATGTGCAGCGCATTCTGCTGTACAGTAACGCAACCACCTTATACATGCAGCAGCCTGAACTGTTTACAGTACTTTTGGTTGCATGGACAATGGGGTTAACCCTCGGACTTTGCATCTTAAAAGCATGTCAACAAACTGTGCCCAGAAACAAAAGTCACAGCCTAATTTAGTAAAAACATGTAGTGCAATCAACACCAATACCTGTTCAAATGAAATTGTGCTCCATATGGTCAAAGACATTGAAAATGGTATCATACGAGACATTTCTTTCCTTTGGTGTACACGTCAGAAATTGCACTGTAAATGCAGCAAATCAAAACTGGACTATGTGAGATCTTTACAGGAATGAGTGTGCCAACGCCCATACTCCCATACAATACACACATGAGCATGCACACACACACACAGGCACATCAATACACTGGCAGTATTATTTGTACCCTTAACCCCTTTCCTGCCAAGAAAAAGTGAATATGATTCAACTACAAGAGACACAGATCCTCATGAGCCCCTGCAACTGCGGGGGTTCATGAGGATCTATGTCTTTTGCTGACACCACCTTGTACCCATGTTCCATTGATGGCCACGGCGCTTTGGTGTTGAATTTATAAACAGATTTCAAAAAATGAATCTGCGACCAGTGGCAAGAAAGGGTTAAACCCCTATTGCAAAACAGTCACCGAAGATGGTCAATTCTAATACCACAACCATTGAAAAATATACAGCATCTCCCCATGGGTGACCATCACAATTAAACAAGAAGAATACAGAGTGAACAAGCCCATCCCTCATTCAGTCCATCCAAATGCAAGAGGCATAAATCCAGATGAGCCCCTGCAGTTGCAGGGGCTCATGAGAATCTATGCCTCTTGCTGTCCACAAATGGTTTCACCTGTTTCTCAAATTGAGGGCGTTATTCTGGAGTAGGCGCATGACAACTGTTGAATGTAAAAAGGAATTTATGCAAGCTAAGTACATATTGATAAAAAGGAATTTATTCAAGCTGTAAGTACATATTGGTAAGTGCATGAAAAGCAGCTTTTGCTAATGTTGTCAGAACAAATCACATAATAAAAATGTTATGTAAACAATTCACATACACAAATAACTTCAAATTCAGATGTCACAACAACAAAAAAGCAATGCAATGTAGTTATCACTGCCTCCCCATTTTCCCTCCCCCAAGAAAAACAATGACAACAGCATCATGGTACATATTGCCACCATATAGTTCTAGTCATCTGCTCACACCTGACCAAGTTGTATTGCAAATATCACAAAGATTAAATCGTTGGACGGCCTATATGAAGAGTCACTTGAATCCTAGCCGTCGGCGCACAAGCATAGTACTGTCGGCTCTGCGGCTAAACCAAAGGCACACCTTTGGGGCTCAACCCTTTAACCTTACCTTGCAACTTGCTTTCATCAAAAGTGTAATGCAAACACAGCAGAACATGACAATTAATTATGAGGTTCACTCATTTTGCTTATTATAATAAACAAATAATATATAAACCTATATGCCTTCACAATCTTGTGTTTGGAGAAGCATCATCTACTGGCAGTTATTGATTGTCACTTTCACTCTATCGTACGATAAAAACATACACAATCCTTTCTCATGGTACCCGTTTGACTTACGTCTCCCACTGACAGCAGCGACTTTATTGGATTAACCAGTTCAGTGCTGGAAAAAATTAAACAGCACCCAAATGCAAGAGGTATAGATCCTCATGAGCCCCTGCAGTTGCAGGGGCTTATGAGGATCCATACCTCTTGTTGACACCATTTCGAATCCATGTTCCTTGAACATCTAGGGACTTTTTGTTGATGAACTAATGAAATTCTGCAGAAACTCAATTTGTCAGCTGACACTGAGACTGAACAGGTTAAATCAATCACCAAAAATCAAGGGCAGTGCCTGATTAGCAGCTTAGCACCTATGCAGGCGCTAAACAAAACATGCACTAATTCTTATGGTCACTTTCACAGTTGCTCTGTTCCCAGCAGCTGTCCTTTCTGCGTCAGTGTATTGCGATGTATTGCATGAAAAATGACAAATACTTGACATAGTCACAAAACCTGAGAACAATAAAAAGTGTAAGCTATTTTGAGAACAGACTGTCCATAATGAGCACTGTCATTGCAACTACATGCGTCCCACATTGGGAACCTCCCTCCATCTGGTCAAAGCGGATGAAGAGAGGTAACAAGTGTGTGCTGTGGTTGAAAATGCACACTGGTTGCCTACCTTGATCCACTCCACATGACACCGAGTGGATCAAAGGCAGGCAACCTGTGTGCATTTTAACTCATTCGAGATGTGCCACCTCCGGATACACAGCGTAAGCCACGTGTCCGGAGGCAGCACGTCTCGAATGAGTTAAATCATCCCAGAAAGATAATCAGTGTGAACATGTATATCACCATAAACATTACCTCAAAACATTTAGCAGATCAGCACAAATCTGAAGATACTCCAATTTCATTATGGGAGAAGTCATCTTGTGGACAAAATTACCACACTGTGTTCTAATGCTTCTAAATGTATTACATGTACATCCAATCTGTATCCTGGTTCACCTGTGAAAAAATCAAAGCCGGGGAAAAGTATAATCTGCAAAAAATCTTTTGGAGGTAGAAACTGTAAATTACTTTCGATCTGAGATTTTGTGTCATGGACAGTTGATAATCTGTCAAACTGGACTGATGCACTGAGCAAAACCAAACCATCAAAATCAACACCAACTCACCCCAGCCCCCACCCCCCTTAAAGGGGATTAAGGGAAAAGAGCACCCCCTTCTCCAAACAATGGACAAAAAAAAAAAAAAAAAAAAAAGAACCCACCCAAAAAAACAACAAAACAACCAAACAAAAAACAAACAAACAAACAAACAAAACCACACCAACAAAACAAAAACAAAACACACCAAACCAAAAAACAAACAAACAAACAAACAAAACAAAAACACACAAGAAAAACAAACACCTAACCCTGTAGTCAGCAAGAAACCCTTTTTGTTGCTGCTGCGTAGTTATACAATTGAAGCAACATATATCCCTCTGACAACAGATTCCATCTCTGGAAAAAAGTGAGTGAAAAGGAAAACCCTCATCAAACATTTAAAATTATAACAAAAAGCAACATTGCAGTGTACTTATATACATACCCAATATCTGATTACTGCTGCACTGACAAAGTCAAAATGACTAAGGTTATTATTATGTGCCCAAGTATGGCAATCTCCTCAATATCCAGACAAAAAAGAAGCATACTGCCAAGTGTATGAAATGCAAAGAAAATCCCAACAAGGATTGATTGATTGATTGATTGTACATTGCTTAACGTCCCGACAGCAACAAGGCTTTCTCAGGACGTGCCTGCACTGCTTGTGAAAAAAAATAAACAGAACATTGAATGTATGTCGCCAGCCGGTCAAACACGTTAAATAAACCTAACACATGGGGCCTAAATAAAGCTAAGGCCATTTAGCAACACACATCCAATATCAAGAGCTACAGGCAGTGCAGACAGTAGGGAGAGTTTTAAAAAGGCAAATACAGGTGAATGGACAAAGGGTAGACAGAAACACATGCCCCAGAATAGAGAGAAAAACCCACCCTGTGGGGCTGACCAGGGTGACCCTGGGAACTAAAAAATACCTAACCCCACCAAAGTCCCCCAGGGCAGACCCGGGTGGGGGCCCAACAAGGAAAGAAACATGTTTAGAAAGGTCAAATACAACACAGTTTACAAACTTATTTAACCCTAGGCCGCAGTTCCCAAAGTTCCCTAACCCTTGTACTAGTTTCTGGAGATGGATTGACCATAATAATTCAAAACGTTAAACCTTAAACTTTAGGGCTTAATGTCTTTTGTCCATCACAAAGGTGATTTCAAAGACGGGGCACTGAAAAGAGGTAGGATAGTGCCTACATTAGCTTGATGCCTAATGGTGGCAAGCTAATCTGGCACTACCCTTGAATTGGTCGTTCCATGTCCTGCTGTTGCGCATCAAGGCTACAAGGAAAAAGTTGTCAAAATGGAAAAGACAGAAATACAATGCAATATTTATCTTTCTTAGGTGAAAAGTGGACTTCTTACAAAATACAATAAACTACTTATCTTTCTTCTAAACTTGAGGTGACACCAAAAGCCTATGTACCAGTTGCAGGAGATGGATTGACCATAATAATTCAAGAATTGTGCCAGACTGTGCCAGATTAGCTTGGTGCCTAGCTTATCAATCATTTAACACTACCTTAACAGTAACAGGAATCACCGTGACAAAAACCGTTACCGACAACCAAAGGGTTACGCAAACTGACAAAAGTGTGCATGTGTGATTTTGGATCTTACGGCTTGAAGCCGTAAGATCCAAAATCACACACATGCACACAGGCAACTGTAAACCACATTCCTAGCTCGTTTATGAAATAAACAGTCCCACCATAAATATCCAGTATTACTGAAATGATTGCCTGAACAGTTGCAACTGTGGGCCTTTTACAGAACTTAGACCTAAGTCACACACCTAATGAAAGTGCAGGTCTGTGACTATGGACCTTATGGCCTGGAGCCATAAGGTAAAAAAAAAAAAATCACACAACAGTGCACACACATATATACAGTCCTTTGTTGGTGTATACAACAATCAAATACTTCCTATTTTCGTCCGTCAGCCCGCAAGAGAAAGAGGCTCTATGTGTGCCCACTACACAGAGGATGTATGCAATTCATTAGATGGCAAAGTAATGTGTGTGCTTGTCTGTGATTTTGAATCTTAATGCAATCGGCCATAAGGTCCTCTACCAAAGAGCAGCACAAATTTACAGTCATTTTATCAGTCAGCACCATGAAAAATAAATGCACTCACCTAGAGTTAAAATTTTGTGAATGCAGCTACTGGTGGCTTCAAGCCCAGAGGGCTTAACCCATTTAGCATCAAAAGCCCTACAATGGAAGATGAATGGACTATGATAATTCAAGGGCTGTGCCAGATTAGCACCAAGCTAATCTGGCACTACCCTTGAATTATCATGGTTGATCAACCTCCTGCAACTGGTACATAGTCGTAAGGTGACACCTCGAAAATTGGGAAATAGAGTCTTGAGGTTAAATGAGTTAGTTTCCATCAGAGAGACTTTTTTTTAAAAAAGTTGTAAACCCAATGTGCAAAATGTTATTAAGCTGACGTTTGCTGAAAATGGCCTGTGCACGGCAGTGCGCGGGCCAATGGCAGCTAACTGGAAATGGGAAGTTGTTAGTATCCAGTTTTTAGTTTGTATTTGATCATTACTGCACAGACTGACAAAAGGACTGTAAATTATGTTTCCCTATTATCTCATCGGCATCTTTATTCACAGCCTCCATAAACTCTTTCAATATACACATTCCATCACTGTTCAAACCATGAAGGCAAAGTCTACAAAGGGAGGTAACATCTTTTCCATTGTAAAGAATGCGCACAAAGTGGTCCCTCTTACCGCTGTTTTCCTTGTAGAGTTCAAACACTAATCGACTGGCATATTTTGGCCACTTGCCATCATAAAGTCCTAGTGCTTGAAGCATTGGTGATATGGTAATGTCATGACCAGAGAAGAGAGAAAATTTGACTTCTGTAAAATTGTTTGCGACGTTCATCATATCTGTTGTGATTTCCAGCAAAAGAGATCGCATAGCTATGCGAGAATACACATCAAATTTAGAGTCCGCAGCAAGACTTTTGCCATCACTGTCCAGAAGTGTCCACAGATTCTTCAACATAGCCGCAGTGACGCACTTGCCATTTTCACCACATGGCAGTCGCAGAGAATGACAGGCGTGTCCTTGGAGCGTGTCCATAATGGCAGCTGCATATGGAAGATGTCCAATCTTTTTATCAAAGACCTCAGCGACAGGACCTACCACATGATTAAACTGAGGGTTTTTCCTGCCACGCATGTTGGGTGGTCTTTCGATGGCATTTTTCATCTTCCCAAGCACATTGCAGCAGGTCTGTGGAATGAATTTAGAGTGGCAAAACACGGTGTCTAAGGACCCTTTGATGTCCAACTTTGTGATGTCAAAACGAGGAAGAAAAGAGTATAGAAATGCAACAGCGCTCTGATATGTCCTAGAATACTGCGTACACCACAGATTTAGCTGCTTGCTAGGATCAAATTCCTGTCCAAACAGATTCCATTTCATCACATATTTCTCCTTTAGTGCCAGGCCGTTGTAAAGATGCTGTAAAGCCCCCCGCCCTGTAAGCTGAGAGCTGCTGCAGTCTTTGTGCTGTGGAAACAGCGCCCACTTAGCAAAATGGCTGCCAGGTGGCTGCTTGTCCTTGTGTACTGCCATGTCATACATGAACCTCCGCAGTTCGGGGGTTTGCTTCAAAGCCTGTCTGTTCATGACACAGCCCTCCTGAGGCTGGGATCGAGGCACATTGAGGAGTACGCTCATGGGAGTGCGGTCCCCATGGCGAATGACAACATAGACTGATACCAATGTGTAGCCAGGTGGGGCGTCCCCTGAAAACACAAAAAGCTCTGAATACAATCATATACAGTTTCAACAATACATGGGGTGGTGGGGGGAAGGGGGGGGGGGGGGGGCAATGAGTATTATATGTAAGCTTTATCAGTTTTTTACTGCCTGTGCTTTTCTTCAAAGTATGTCTACAAACATCATTGTGTGACTGTAAGGAGGCTTTCCACTAAGATTTAAAATTGTCAATCATGGGGACGGACAGCATGACAAAAATCAGTCCCAGGAGCTCTACAGTCCGTCGCATACTTAAAACACAGCAGGGATAAGTTCATTTTTTTCTCAAGATTTGCCCATCCTGGGGATGGACGGCCTTTGATTTTTTCCCGTCCCTGTCAAAATTTGTCCCAAATACGGAGAATTTTCCGTTAACTCCTTACGCCCTGAAGATGAAATTATCAAATTTTTGTAGATATCCTCTGAGGTCTATATAAACAGTTTTGGAGACAGATCGACCATAATATTTCAAGGCTGGTGGCAGAATATATAAGCTAATAAGCTATTCTGCCACCAGCCTTGAAATATCACGGTTGAGCCACATCCTGTCGTTGTCTTTCAGGGCTTTATGGGTTAACAGAAAGCCTGTAAGGAGGAGGGCCGACGTTACAAATGGCAGTTACTCAACTTACTGTCAAGGTTCATGAAAATTACATTGTTGGATCACTGCTGCCCACACTCAGTCTCACTTGTTTTCTAGAATGAAGGCATGGAGTACCCCCATGCATTCCCCTCATTCTAGAAAACAACTGGAACTGAGTTCCTGAATTCTTTTCTCCAAGCGGGAGGGAAACAACGTCTCTTCAACACTATCTCCAGAATTGCGGTAAATTGAGGTGTGAGTTCATTACTGTCTCAACTGCATCAACCACCTTGTACAAGCAGCCACTGGGTATTGTGTACCAACAAAAAAGGCAAAAGCCTAACATGTATGACTGATCCACATGTGACCTTGACCTTTCTGACATGTCACAGAAATAAGCAAGTGTGCAAGTGACTTAAAATACACCTACAATCCATGTTTTCTAAAATGTACGCATTTTTCACAAATTTGTCAACCCACCGTGAACCTTGACCTTTGTGATGGGTATTTAAACAAAATTAGTGTGCATAGGAAGGTCTCGTAATCAACTACCTTTATGCCAAATGTGATTGAAAAGTTTGCCAAAACTTTGATAAAAACTACAATTCTATCCAAAATTTACATTTTCATACATTTGCCGACCTCTTGTGACCCTTGACCTTCCTGAGGGGTCATCCAAATTAGTAATCATAGATAGGCCTTACCATCATGTATCTCAATACCAAGTTTGGGTTTGAAGTTGAATATTTGAGAAAAAACAGTTTTTGTCAAAATATGGCTATTTTTAACCTATTAGTATTTCTGGATGACCCTTGACCTTTGTGATAGGTCAATTAAACTAGTATGCATTGGAAGGTCTCATCATCAGCTACCTTTGTGCCAAACTTGGTTGAAAAGTTTGCAAAAACTTTGATAACAACTACAGTTCCTGCAGCAATCACCTTGAAAAAAATACCAACAGCCAAAGGGAGAAGTTAAAAAACTGTCTCCACTTCTTACCTTCTTCTCCACTGTTTTCATCTGTAGGAATGTTGCAATACTCAGCCACTCTTGCCACATTCAGCGGATCACCAGACATCGTGTCATTCCCTATGGAATCACTATCCAGCCCCTGATAAATCGCATCCTCAGCCCTCTGACCAGGCAGCCTGGCTTGGAATCGCACAATAGACTGGTCCCCACGTAAGTGACGCTTCGCAGACAGTGGCTCAAGGTCATCCTTCTGTAGTGAGACTATGAATATAAACAGATTATGAATGAATGCCACTGCATAGCTGACTTTCAAATGCTACTGAAATGTTATTGCTGATAGATACTCATGAAAAAATGTAACCACTTCAGAGAAAGTATATAGGAGATTACAACGACACCCATTTAAGAAACAATTGATTTATTTAATCCTTTCCGTAAATAAACAAACGCACTTGACCAAATTCATTTAACAG
>BTPG01000001.1:192035447-192066054 GCA_036245525.1 Semisulcospira habei | reverse complement strand
GGTCAAGTGCGTTTGTTTATTTACGGAAAGGATTAAATAAATCAATTGTTTCTTAAATGGGTGTCGTTGTAATCTCCTATATACTTTCTCTACTTCACCAACACTGAATACATTGTAAATTCAATGGCCATCAAAGGAACATGGATACAAAGAGGTTTCAGCAATAGGCATACACCCATATGAGCCCCCACAACTGAAGGGGCTCATATGGGTGTGTGCCTATTGCTGAGGATCTATGCCTGTAGCAGTTGGTAATGTTCAAGTTTTCCGGCAGTGAAAAAGAAAAAGTATAAAAGTAGTGAGAGGATTTGTCAAGAATGACTGACATGGGATGTGCAATGAATAATCTTGTGAATATATTCAGCTAAAGACAATAAACAAAAAAAGAGTCTGTGAAGGAAATGTTCTGCTGTGAATGTTCATCAGGGAGGGCTGAAACCACCTGCCCATTGCCAAATGAAATTATATTTCTTATCCCATTACATCCTGAGACTGATTTTGTAAAATTTGCTAATTGTCCTATGAAGGCTACATTAAAGATTAGGAGACAGATCAACTGTTTTAGTTTAACTAAGGGTGGTGCCAGAATAGCTTGGTGCCAGAGACGCTAAGCTATTCTGGCACCACCCTTGAACTATCAGTCAAATTCATTTCAAGCAATGGGTATATCAGGATGATAAGGGTTGTTGGGCAGGGTAAAGTCATGTTTCTGAGATTCCACGTGGTGAATGCAAATTTCACAATGCATGCACAAACAAAACTGTTCAGGCTACTGGAAAAAAACTGGGCTCTCAGATTTAACCTATTTAGCCCCAAGGCCACATTTCGTAAAATTTGGAGGTGTCACTTTATTTGTACCAGTTGCGGGAGACAGATGGACTATGATATTACTCCAAGGGTAGTGCCAGAATAGCTGGGCGCCTCCATGTACCAAACTAATAATAATAATAATAATTACGGTATTTATAATGCTCTTATCTTATAATAATTATAACTCTAAGCGCGCACTCACAACTAGGGTACGCATACGCACGCTTTAGACGACTCACACAATTCAAGGGTAATCTGCCACTACCCTTGAATTATCATGGTCCATCCATCTTGTGCTGTTGGGCATTGGGAATAAATGGGTTTACTTTGAATTTGGATGGTAGTCCGAATGGGAACTAGGGTTCTACAACATGATACACGTAGGTGCTACGCGTGACTACCAAAAGTTACATGTACAGTCACCAATACCAACTGACAATTTATAAGCCTAAATTGGCTTTTTAACTCCTTCACTGATGAGAAAAAGTAAACATGACTCCACTGCAACAGACATAAACCTTCATGAGCCCCTCCAGTGGTCTCATGAAGATCTATAGATTCCTCTTGTTGGCATCACTTTTTATTCCTGTTCCTTGGACACTTGGGGCTAGGCTCCTAGGCACTGAATCAACAAAGATTTAAGAAACACAGTCTGCCACTGCAGGCAGTGAGAGGGTTAAAACTGTGACAAAGGATACAGAATGAAGACTTTAAGAGTGAGATTCATGAACTTGAACAAAGCACTTTACCCCCCTTGTGCAAGCAGCTGCTGGTATTACTGCTGGCTGCATGAGCAAGCTGGTTAACAATAATATTAACCCATTTAATCCCAAGGCTGCATTTCCCAATATTTGGAAGTGTCACCTAATGACAATGTCTCAGTTGCAGGATATGAATCGACCAAGCTAATCTGGCACTACCCTTGAATTATCATAGTCATCCATCTCCTGCTGTAGTGCGTCGGGGTTAACATACAGAACATACTTAGTCAATCCTGAGCTTACCCTAATAGCGCCAAGCTAATCTGGTGCTACCTGGTTGAACCATTTAGTGCTGTAGTGCATGGGGGCTAAATGGGTTAACATACTGTGTGCTCAGTCACATACTCAGTCACTCCCGAACTTACCATATGTGTACACTGCAGCGCACACCATCAATGCAACAGCAACTGCGATGATCTTTGTTCGTCGCAATACAACTATTCTCAGCATCCTATACATTCCCATAGTGTTCATCTGTTCTAATGCCTACTGGTGGAAAGCAGTGTGTGATTTAAACATTCTCCGCAATACAGTGACCACTGAGTGAGGGCAGAGTGCCTATGCTGCTATTGAAGCCTGACAGATTTTATACTGAGAAGATGAAGAAGCAGACTGCACACAGTTTAAAAATAAAAATTTCATCTTAAATAAAAATCATTAATGATTGAATGTTTGTTCCAGTTCAGACAAAAATCGCTGATGATTTAAAGCTCAAGCAAGTTGTGACCAATCAACTGTGTACGTGATGCAATGACAGTAACATAATTGGTGAGGGGCTGGGAGTGGAACAGGAGCAGCACAGTGATGTGTGCACCAGCAACTGGTGTGAGAATCATGCTACAAACTGGTGACCTGGAACAGACAAATGCAACAAAAGATGTACACATTCACCCCTTAACCCATATCATACTGAGGCTAAAAGCTTCAAATTTGTACACTGCCATATGCAAGCTACATTATAGTACTACATTACAGATAAGGATATAGACCAATTGCTTTAGTTGAAGGGTGGTGCCAGAATAGCTTTGCACCTAGCTATTCTGGCACTACCCTTGATCTATTTTAGTCAAACTTATTTCACACACTGGTCTATTCTGAATAAGGGTTAACATCTTCACTGCTGAGGAAATAGGAACACCACCCAACAGCAAAAAGCAAAGAACCTTATGAGAGTACCGAGACCACTCAATTGTGGCTAATTTAGTTGTTTGCCTCATTTGGCAGCCTGGCTCCAGTACGCATTTACATGCTTGTTTTTGTACTTGTAGATCCGGCTTTTTAGCAAACAATTATTAAAAAAAACCAACAACAAACAAATAAATGATTAAACCCATGAAAAAAAAAACCACAATTTGCAGCAAATGTCAGTGAAGGGGGTAAGATACAATGACCGCAGACGGATCAACCTACCACGACAGTTAATGGTAGTGCCCAAATAGCTTAAATTTCAGCAGTCCCCTTGCACTATCATGACTGACTCATCTGCAACAGAAGCTGGTAACACAGTCCAAATCTTTGTGAAAATCGTTGTCCGGTGTGAATGACTATGACTATGAGTGTAGAGGATGAACAGCGCTAGGTAAATGTGAATAGGATCTGAGGACTGAACAGCGCTAAGCAAATTATGTGATTAGGATTTGGGTACTTGATGGAAATGGAACATTTATATATGATCAGCGCATTATTGTTCGGAATGTCGTTCATGTAAGTTATTTTTAACTGCAAATAAAAACGGCAAATGTATACTAACCTTTATAATTAAAATGCTAAAGAGAAAAAAAACACCTTCAGGTCTGAGAAAAAATCAATCGACGATTCCCATGCACGCTGCGCGCTAAAATCGTCCTAAATCGCACTTTTTAAGGCAGAAAGCTAACTGAAATCATTTAAAGTTATTTTCTGTGTAATTATTATTGTTTCTGGCTCCACAGACATAAAAATCGAGTTATCTTACCGCAAGTAGGGCTTGCAGAAAGAAAGGCAGCCATCTTTAAGGGGAAAGTACTCTGACTTATGTTGCTATCTCATTGGAAAAATCTGCTAATACTTTCCCTTGCTTGTAGGGGGTGGGGGTGGAGGAGAAGGGGGGGGGGGGGGGGGGGGAGGGTGGGGGGAGGGGGATGAGGGGGCGAGGGGGCGGAGGTGCGGGCGGGGTGGGGTGGGGGGGGGGTAGGGGGGAATAATTAGTTATAAGTGGAACGACCAGCCATACTGAGTACACACTGTGAAACAGTGTTTTCCTTTGGTTAACCAACGAACACACCTTTGGGTTTGTGACTGAGTAACATATTGGCGTACAGCATAGGGCCGTGACGAGTCAGTGTCAGACTTCCACAAAAGCCTTCGTAAACATTCAGTTTAGTTGTTTATTTGTTTTTTTTAAATGAAAAAAGCGAGTTCAATCACTTATGAAGAACGAACGAAACGAACAAACGAACGAACTTGACGAACCACTAAACAACACCAACGACACCAACAACAACAACAACACCAACTATCACCATCATCATTATTATTATTATCAATATTATCATGAACTCTGTGACACAGATAAAATCATGAAAACTGTGACGGAGCCACCTTTTTGGTGGTATTACTACATGTATTATTATTATTATTATTATTATTATTATTATTATTATTATTATTATTATTATTATTATTGTTATTATTATCAGACTGAGTGACACATACAAAACCGCATCCATTGTTCGCTGGATTAGCTTGAATCCTCTTGTGCTTACCGATTGCCCAGAAGCCGGACAGGCAGGACAGCACTGTCAGAAGGACCAGAAGTCGCGGACGCAGCTTGCGTTTGATAATCATCATCACTCATAAACGAGGATCGCACTTTGACAGAGTGTTGTTGTTGTTGTTGTTGTTGTTGTTGTTGTTGTTGTTGTTGATGATAATGATGATGATGATGATTATCTTGTCAAGTTGTAGGTGATGTTGTTGTCTTTGCCGTCCGTCCTTATTCAGTCAAGGCAGTTGCCGCTAATTGTTACCAGCTGACTGCAAACATCTGCGTCATACACGGGGCTGACCGTGGCCGTGTTGTTTAAATGAAGGTTGACCGGCCAAGTCCACGCGTTCTCAGTTGCTTCCAGTCAGTGACCACCAGTCAAGCTCGGCTAGTCCTGATTAAAGAAGAAAATCATTGATACTGAATACAGTACGAAGCCAATATCCAATAATTACATGATGCTATTTTAAACCCTTTACTGCTGGACAAATTCGAACATGTTTCAAAATGCAAGAGGCAAAGAACCTCAAGAGGTCTCAGTTAAGGTTCTTTGCCTCTTGCCGAGCATGTGCGGGGGCTCTTGAGGTTCTTTGCCTCTTGCTGAGCATATGGTGGGGCTCTTTAGGTTCTATGCCTCTTGCTGAGCATATGGTGGGGCTCTTGAGGTTCTTTGCCTCTTGCCGAGCATTTGCGGGGGCTCTTGAGGTTCTTTGCCTTTTGCTGAGCATATGGTGGGGCTCTTGAGGTTCTTTGCCTCTTGCTGATCAAATGCGGGGCTCTTGAGCTTTTTTTTTTTTTTGCCTCTTGCTGAGCATGTGCGGGGGCTCTTGAGGTTCTTTGCCTCTTGCTGATCAAATGCGGGGCTCTTGAGGTTTTTTTGCCTCTTGCTGAGCATGTGCGGGGGCTCTTGAGGTTCTTTGCCTCTTGCCGGACATGTGCGGGGGCTCTTGAGGTTCTTTGCCTCTTGCTGAGCATATGGTGGGGCTCTTGAGGTTCTTTGCCTCTTGCTGAGCATGTGCGGGGGCTCTTGAGGTTCTTTGCCTCTTGCTGAGCATATGCAGGGGCTCAGTCTTGAGGTTCTTTGCCTCTTGCAGACCGTATTTACCTATGTAGTTCCTTGGACGCATGAGACTATTCGGTACTGAATTTGCCATGCTTTCAACACACATTCCGCGGCCACTGGCAGTGAAGGGTGTTAGAACATGAGCGTACACAGTGATGAAATTGACGTTTTACGTCACTCTCGTAGAACTAAAATGTTACGTATAACAGGATCAAACTTTCTTAATTTTCCAGCTGATTTTCATACTCAGAACTATTTGGTCATAATTTGAGGTGACCTAATCCTACCCGAGAACCAGGACAAACAGCAGGCTTATGTAAATACCGTTTATGAAAATCATTAGGGTATTAATGAAACGATTGCTTTTAAAAAAACAACCCAAAACAACAACAACAACAACAACAACAAAAACAACACGATCAGTGCCGAGATAATTTGAACATACCCACCTGCAAGAGGTATAGATCCTCATGAGCCCCCGCAGTCGCGGGGGCTCATGAGGATCTATGCCTCTTGCTGACGCCACTTTAAATCCATGTTCCTAGGATAACTGTTGAACTGACGAAGACTGCAGAAACACAGTTTTCTTCAACGGGCACTGAACGGGTTAAGCCCGTTGTGAAAATAACCCTAATAAACGCTGTGTTGAAAATCACAATTTGGCCTAATCCGGCATACCCGAGAGCTACTGAGAAGGCAATTGTCTTAACTCATTCAGCCCGACGGCCGTATTTCGCAAACTGATTTCGGAGGCATCATCTAATGACTATGCAATCAGTTGTAGGAGATGACAGGCGCCAAGCTAATCTGGCACTACCCTCGAATTATGATGGTCTTCTGCTGTAGTGCGCCAGGGCTGAGTGGGATAATGACTTTTTGCGAGCATGTCAATCCTGTCCTGTACACACTCTGTACAGTGTACTGCTGGACTGTGTGTCTGTACTTTTGCACATTAAACAGATTTATTTTTTATTTATAATTTTTATTTATTTATTTTATTTATTTATTATTTTATTTATTTATTATTTTATTTATTTTATTTATTTATTTATTTATTTATTTATTTGGGGGGGGGGGAGGAGGGGTGGGGTGGGGTGGGGGGTGTATTGGACAAGGAAGTTGTAATTTTCTGGGTATGATAAAATTGTTCTTTCAGGGAGACAATAAACAAAAAATAGTTAATATATCAATAAATTAATACAAATGTGAAATAAAATACATTCAAATAAATTTAAAAGATGTAAATGTTTCAGTTTAAAATTAAAATAAAATAAGAGTAATAATATAAAATAAATTTAGAATGTAATGACTTCAGTAAAAAAACAGAAAAACAAAGAAGTGTAAATAATAGCACGAAATAAAATATAATAAATAAATAAGCGCATAATTAAAGTCATAAAGACACAAATAAATAGATACACATACTGAGTATCACTAGCTAACTAGATACATTAATACTAAATAGTCAATAACTAACAAACGTTTTCCCCCCAAACTATGCTAAAATAAAGCGTAATGATCGTTGAACAGCAGAATAATACAACGAAATAATCGGAAACAACTGAAGAGGCACAAGTTTGGTAGCAGTTCCTTCTTCCTCTTACTAAAACCTAACCCGTCCGTGCCTTGTGTTAATCGGCTAAACATCGTGGACTTCGGCCACGGCTAGTGGCCATGTGGCGGCAAGGGTCGCAGTGGAGTGATTTGCCAGAGGGGGACGAGGCGCGTGCCGTCCCCACTGCGGTGGTCAGTCACCAAACAGGCGTGGTCTGTTGGGGGGAAAGGCTACTGGTAAGCCATATAGTAGCTTGTCATGATCGGCTGTATCCGTCAGCGTTACCTAGCGACTGCTCCCGTAATTCATCATTTATTCAAAAACTCGGACAGTCCGGCTGTGCTCTGCTAAAGGCAACGGACAGCAAGTGCACGGCTTTTGTGAAGATCGAGATTTTCATTGTAATACAATGACATCTCACTTTTCACAAAACTGTACAACGTCGTTTGCCTTCTGCAGAGCCAGGCTATACACATCCAGTGCCTGTACCGTAAATCCTTGAAAGTTGGCGCAAAGATGTATAATGACAAGGTCCTATCCACAGGCAAGAGGCTTCCCAGTACGCAAAATATTATCAGACCGAAGTCGGCTGTAGTGGGCCCGCGCACAGTCGTGCGCGGTCCCACTGCAGCCGACTTCGGCCCGATGGCCTTAATGATAATAATAATAACAATAATAATAATAATAATAATAATAATAATAATAATAATAATAATAATAATAATAATAATAATAATAATGTACATTTTTATAGCGCTTAACCTCCAACTAATGAGGCTCTAAGCGCTTTACAATGACCAAAAATCACAGAACAAAAAGTACAAGAATGTAAAATCTACACTAAATGCCACAGCTAAAGTGATACACATCAAAAGCGCTCTCTCTCTCTCTCTCTCTCTCTCTCTCTCTCTCTCTCTCTCTCACACACACACACACACACACACACACACACACACACACACACACACACACACACACACACACACACACACACACACACACACACACACACACACACGCACGCACGCACACACACCGTTACAAGAACAGGTACTGCCAAGGACTGCTATAGCACTGACCATCCATAAAAAACGGTTTATGTACATCTTAACTTGTTTATGCATAGAAAGAAGATAGGTCTTGCCGCAAGTAAGACCTTTCTACCCTTGCTTTCACAATCCACGTGACTGACTAGGCACATCTACTCGAGGTTTTCCATTGCCTTATGAGCAAAACAGAAGGAACTCTCATGCGTAAAAGGGACATGCAGACTACATAATTTAAGTAACCCTACAGTCCAGCGTTATTATAAGACACACTAAAAACCTTACAAAAGAGATATTGTAAACTATTAACCCTTTACTGCTTGGAGCAGGTTGCTTTAAGCTATCAATGTGAACCTATTCATAGGTTCACACTAATAGCTTAAAGCGACCTACTCCAGGTGTATTGTATTACTGTATTGTGTCATGGCAGAATGACTTACCACTGAGAGAAGATAAGTGTAGTCTAGGACCCAACAGCTATGGACGGCTGACTGACTCCGCGCTAGATAAGTTCACCGACAGCCTCGTTTTCAGCTGCAATCTGTTTTCACTTCCGGTTGCTAACGTTTCAATGACCGATGTCTTTGCTAGTGTTACGCGTCGTTTGAAAATCACGATTTTTGTGTCTTTATTTAGCAATCTGAATTTTTTTCTACCATACGTCGATAGGAAAATCAGTCGAGTTTATAACCCTGTGTTTAGATTTTTTGTCAGCCATTTCTGAAACCCCTAAACCAGACTCAACCACAGTGTGTTCCAAAATGAGTGACATTGACACTAGTAGTGACAGTCCCAGAGCTTCGGTAGTTCCTAAATCAAGAGCAAGGAGGGCGCACAGTACAGGAGATTATTATTATCATATTATTTTCCGCATATTTGTTTTGTAGTATAGGAGCGAAACACACACACACACACACACAGACAAATTGTAGTACAGTGAAATTTTTTTGGACAAATTATTTAGTTTTGGCACAAAAAAAAGCTTTTTTTTTGGAATTTTGTTTTGAAAACAGCCTGGGTTTGAGAAGGTTATGCTGATTCTGTAACCAGTGTGGTTGCCTTCATGTCGGCCTAATGTCAAACTGGGGATTTAGTTTTGGGATAGGTGTTTGTGTTATATTTCAAAATACGTGTAGGTAACGAGTATTACAAGTTGTTCTTTCGTAAAGTGTGTGTGTGTGTTATAGTGTGTGTGTGTGTATGTGCGTGTGTGTTGTATTGTGTGTGTGTGTGTGTGTTGTATTGTGTGTGTGTGTGTGTATTTAATCAGTGTTAGGGTATTTTTTTACCTTTATTTATTGTTTTGCTTGGCACTGTATGGTTTCTGAATTGTTTTATTAGAGATATTATTAAGTATAGGTAAACATTGTTTTTATTACCAACATATTACTTTTTATATGTGTGTTAGTACTTAGAACTTTTAACGTTAAGCTACTTTTAAACATTGTTTGTTTATATTTTAGGTTTATATATAGGTTATTTCGTAATTATGCGTGTGAGTGTGTGTGCTTGTCTGTATTTGTATTTCTTTTAAAACATGTCTTTTCATATATATATAGACTATTTTTTATGATGTTTAACGTATTTTATCTCATAATGTTATCATATTGTTTAAATATTTTATCCTTGTGTGTGTATGCGTACGAGCGCTTAGAGCAAGCTATAAGTTTGGTTTTGCGCTTTATAAAATAAATTATTATTATTATTATTATTATGTCCAACTCCAAGTCCAGCCTGAAAATCAAAACAAATGGAAGTCATTTGAACTTCAACACAGCAAATAACACAGCAAAAGCATCGACACTGCTAATGCATCAACACAGCAAATACATCAACACAGCAAACACATCAACACAGCAAATACATCAACACAGCAAATGCATCAACACAGCATAACATAGCAAAAGCATCAACACAGCAAATGCATCAACACAGCAAATAACATAAAAGCATCAAAACACAGGAAAGCAAATACCATCAACACAATAAGAGCAGATAACACAGAAGCAAATAACACAGCAAAAGCATCAAAACAGCAAGGTGAATAGCATCAACAATGCAAGGTTAATAGCATCAACACAGCAAGCAAACACGGGAAGGTCACCCACTCACATAGAAGAACAGTACACGGTCCAACGCGACGGGGATAATTCGGGATATTGCCGAATTTTATATAATTATGAATTATTCAGTTATTGCTGATTAGATTGCAACATGCAGCAGCAATTTGTTTACACAAAATAAGAAATTGCCCTATCAACATCAAAGCCAAACAAGTTTTCATAACATTGGCGAATTCCCACGTAGTGTCCAGATAGCCTGACCACAGTGCTTCGTTTTCTGTCTGAAGTGGAATGAATATATATTTTTTTTTAATGCTGTGTCAGTCTGGGATACCTGCAAATGTACTTAAGTTCTCACTTGATGGAATAAATCATAACTGTTTGAACAGTTTACTGTTTTACTTACCATGAGAATTCGCTCAACTGTAGCGTCCATTGCGGTAGCAGACGTACCGGAAGTAACTACAGCGGTCAGTCGCTTCGGTCAGGCTACGGTAGACTCTGTTAGTGGCACAACGCGTGCGCGCTGAGTCAGTCAGCCGTCCATAGCTGTTGGGTCCTAGGTGTAGTATATACGGTGGGTGCCTCTGCACACTTGTGACTCTGCAGATGTCTCACTGTGTTTGACATTTGTGTCTTGTTCAAGAGAGGTCGCCACTAGGGCAGTCACACGAATTTCCTAGTGTCAGTCAGATGAAAGACATAGGATCTGTTCATTTTTGGACGTGCGGCATATTATTAGCTTCGTGAGATGTAGGGACGCGCCGAATGAACAAGCGCACAAACCCGTTCTCCTAGTCTACTGACGTCAGTCAGTTACATGAGTGAGCATAGTCCTGCGCCAGCCACTAAGCAAGGTGTTCCGCTATAGCTGAGTACCTTGCTTAGTGGCTGGCGCATGACTAAGCTCACTCATGCAGCTGGCCCCAAACACCCTGAGGTAGACATTCCCAAATGTATTGTCCTCTGAAGACTGGATTACAAAAAAAGTCAGGTCGACAATGATAGTTCAAGGGCGGTGCTAGAATAGCTTGGCGCCTATAGGCGCCAAGCTATTCTGACACCACCCTTGAACTATCATAGTCAAATGCAGTGTCTCCGAAGTGGATGAATCTAATTAATTATATGACTTACTAACAGTCCCCGATGTGTTATACAATCTGTATATGGTTTGTAGGCAAGCGCGAACCCACCGACCTTAATTATACCTCATTACGAGTTGCACGCACTCGGCCATGCATACACGTATTATTCACCTCTTCACAGCCGAAAAAAAAAAATGAAACAGGATCCAGCTGCAAGAGACATTGATCCTCATGAGCCCACCGCAGTTGCAAAGGCTCAATTGGATCGATGTCTATTTTGTATCCATGTTCCTCGGGACGAAGGAAGTTCTTTGGTGCTGCGTTAACGAACGTCAGAGAAAAAAAAAAAACAAAAACCCTGCGACTAATGGTATCAGTTGAGGGGTTAATTAAACAGACAAAAACCGCCCACGCCACAGCTTAATAGGCGAGTCTAGCTTCTTGTACGACAAGTCCTGAATGTTTCATGCAAATAGTATCTAATTTATCTTGTTATTGTCGCGTGTTAAAGGATTAAGTTGTAAACGAGTGTAGCCTACTTCTTGTATATTTCCACTCCTGAATGTTTCATGTAAATAGTGTCTAATTTATCTTGTTATTGTCGCGTGCTCCAGGTTTTGTGAACGGAAATTTCGGACCGACACTGTTTGTCTCCCTCGATTCGATACCGTTTTCAGCGGTAGCGAATCGAGCGAGACAAACAGTGTTTGTGTCGGACTGCTTACGCTCCTCGCATATTTATGTAAGCAGATTCATTAAACATCAGGAGCACGCACTGAGTGACATGTTTCTAACTGGAAAGGAAATGCCGTTTGTTTATTTTTATTGTCACCGTGAAGAAGGAACAAGACCGACGCTTCTTTTCCCATTGTTTGTTGGTCCAATTTTTGGGTTAAGGGCATTATGATCAGGGCCGGACCTGGGAAAAGTCGATGGGGGGGTTACAGATTCAGTATAAAGCGAAGGCGCGAAGCGCCGAGCCTTCTAGGGGGGTCCGGGGGCATGCCCCCCCCGGAAATTTTTTTTTCAAGGATGCAAAATGGTGCAATCTGGTGCAATCTGAGCCTTGAAAAAGCCATTTGTGATGGTCTGGGGACTTTGAGCTTTTTGAACAATCGAACTGACAAACTCTGGGGTACAAAAATTATCACCTGCCCCTCCCTTAAAAAAACACCCACCCACCCACACACACACACACACACACACACACACACACACACACACACACACACGCACACACACACATTTATTTATCAACAGAGATGTTTTGTATACTATTATTATTCACTACTTTTCGTTGATCGTTAACGGTATAAAGCTTTACCTTGTAGTTTATGAACATCAGGGCCCTGCTTTCACTTTCAGTCTTGCTGCACTAGGTTCCTCGGCATTAGTACCATTTGTGAATTGTATCTTCTGGCAAAACAGTTCACTGCCTCTTTGAAGTCAATATCAACATCCCTGTGCACTTTCAGTAAAGCAAGTGCATTGAGTCTCTGTTGCCCCATTGTAGAGCGCAGGTAGTTTTTCAGGTTGCGCAACTGACTGTTTGAACGCTCACACTCGGCAGTAGTGACAGGCAGGGTGCAAAGGTTCTTTAGGATGATGAACAGGTTGGGATAAAAATCCCTTTCACAGTGTTTCAGTGCTTCTGATGCCGTGGATGGGATGATAGCTGTCGCATTCTCAGCAGCACTTCGCCATTTGCAAACCCACCGTTGGTATTCTGCATCAAGGGTAGCGTTGTCTGGTAGGTCAGACTCCCACAACATTGCCAGTGTCTTCACCCCTTCTGGAACCTGCATGAAACCATCCTGGTTGTCTATTAAAGTGCTTGGCACCAGACAGAGACCATCAACTGCTAGGTCAGCATTTTTGAACCTCGAGTCCAATTCGGTTGACAGGTGTTCCAAGAAAGGAATGGCAATGCTAATCTTGAAATATTCTTCTGGAGTGGCCGCAGGTTGGTTGTCACGGAGAGTCTGGCGGGATGCTTGACGAGGAACAACAACATCAGTTGTCAAAGCATTTGCCATTTTGCTGACTTCACCAAACCAGGCAACGAACGCTGTGTCGACATCTCTTCTAATAGAAGACATGCAGTTACTGACCTCTTTGATTTCCCTGTAGGCATCGACAACATCTTTTGTTCTTTTCTGGAGCTTCACTGTCAAGGGTTTTAAGTAACGCAAACAATTGCGGACGACAACGAATGCAACGAGGAAAACACTGCTGCTCAAGGTGTGGAGAAAGCCAGTTGCCTTGGTCAATGTCTCACTGTCCCAAATGTCACTGTCTTTACACATTTGTCCCAAACAGTCGTGAACAACCAGGAAGAGAGATGTGTAAACCTCCAGTGCTTCATGTTTTTCTACCCATCTTGTTCTGCACAGATCAACAAGCTTTGTCTTTGTCGTGTCAGGCTGAGATGCTTCGATGGTATCTTCAAGTTTTCTTTGTCTCTTTGGAGAGTTTGAGAAAAACAGTGACAGTTCCCTCAGTGCTCCCATCATGTTCTTCACTGCAGGCAAGCCGCATGCTTTTACAATGCAGAGACTCAAGCTATGGGAAGCACAGTGAAAGTACAGTGCTTTGTTGTTCCTTGCTTGAAAACGTGCCTGCACTCCTTTAAACTTTCCTGCCATGTTTGCGGCCCCGTCATAACCTTGTCCTCTAACATTGTTGAAATCAAGCCCCCACAAGGCCAGACACTCAACAATCTTGTTGTAAAGTGTTTCACCTGTGGTATCTCTGCACTGGACAAAGGCCAGGAACTCTTCACGAACTTTCAGACTTCCATCGACGAATCTCAATATAATTGAAAGTTGTTCCCAGTTTGAGCTGTCTGTGACTTCGTCAGCAAGCACGGTAAACTGTTTTGCTGCAATAATTTCTGCAAGAATCTTGTTGCGGATCTGATCACCAAGAACCTCTATCAGTCTGTTTTGTGTACTTTTTGAAATGTATATGGCCTTCTTATCGCATGTATCTAGAAGTTTCCGGAGAGTTTCATCTCCTGCATTGATGCACAGATTCAAAAGGGCATTGAAATTGCTTCTGTTCTCACTCTGAAGAATGCCATCATCACAGTTGCCCCTCAGAGCTAACTCCTGTCTTCCACACACTTCAACAATCCTGAAGAGGCTTGTCAGAACTTGTCGATTTGCAGCGATGTTTTCTGCATTTTTCTGATTGATTTCACTGGCGATGCTCTGCTCTGGTTTATCCATGATTGTCAAAAACTGCTCTCCATTTGCCATTGCATCTTTGTGGTGTTGTGATAACGAGTGCTTTTTGATCTGACCACAGGCTTTATTCCAGTTCTTGCATGGCGTCTTCACAAACTTGCCCAGGTTTTCAGTAGACTTTGCAAATAATAGGCAATACTTGCAGTAAGCCCCATCCTCGAAAGGAGAATACACAAGCCAGGAGTACTTTTGCAACCACTCATGCTGAAATTTTCGGTTCTTGTTGTTTATCACTGTTGTTGGAAACTGAAAACCAGGTGATGGTCTCCAGTGTTGCCTTAGAAGATGCTCCTTGTCACTGTTTGACAGTGAAACGACTCGCGTGTGTTTCTTGAAATTGACTTCACCAAAATCGATATTTTTGTTGCTGGTGATCTGAGAGGAGAAATCTGAAGAGGAGTCAGAAAGCAGGCTCACATCAGGCTGGTTGGTCATTGGCATGGCAGAGGATTCAGAAAGCAGGCCCCCGGCAGGCTGATCAATGCTTGAGGAGGAGTCTGAAATACAAATAAAAGCTGGGTCTATGAGAAGTCTGAAATACTAAAACGATTGTGTGTGTAACTGTGAGAGAGAGAGAGAGATTCAATGATTCAATGATTCAATGAAGCTTTATTTATCAACGGTTGAGGCATTGACATCGTCACAGACATAGCCATTTTTCAAACCTGCCGTTGCTACAAAACTACGAGACAAAATACAAAAAAAAACTAAGTATATAGTTAAATGTAAATGAAACTGACAAAAACATTGCTAGTTTAGGGAAAGAAAGTCCCATGACAATCTCACACACCTAAACTGACACACACACACACACACACACACACACACACACACACACACACACACACACACACACACACACACACACACACACACACACACACACACACACACCATCACACACAGAGTTTGTAATTGGGAGCATACATAATCAGGGTTACAGGGCAGTATATATTTCACAACGAAATGATTACGACTGCTTCGAGAAGTACTTGAAGAGACTGATTTTGAAACGGGCTAGAGAGGAAGCGGATTTTACATAATCAGGAAGCGTGTTCCAAGTCTGCGTTCCCGCGAATGACAAACTAGATTTGTATATATCAATTCTTGTTTTGGGGACTAAGAAAAGTTGCCTAATATTACCAAGCCTAGATTCCGACTTAGAGAAAAGAGTTGTGATATATTCTGGTATTTTCTGTTTCCACACTTTGAACATAAAAATAGCCTTATTGTATTTGAAGTGGTCTTGCAGCGGCAGAAATCCTATTTTGGCGAGTTTTTCTTCTGTTGTGAGTCGTGGGTCAGGAAGGATTAACTTTGCTGCCCTTCTGTGTAACGAGTTGAGTCTCTTCAAGTGGACTTCACTGCATCCATCCCACACCGTTGACGCATAATCAATATGAGAACGTATGTGAGCATTATAGAATAGTTTGCGCGTGTCCGAGTCGGTGTAATATTTCAGTTTGGACAACATGAAAAGATTTTTGGCTACCGTTCTGCATAGAGTGTCCGTATGAGCCTTCCACTTAAGCTGACTGTCAATTGTAATCCCTAGTAGGCGGTGTTCATTAACGTGTTCTATTTGCCTGCCCTTTAATAAAAGGTTAAGTAACAGGGGTGCTAACTGGTGTTTTTGACGAGTGGCGATTATCATAGATTTGGTTTTAATTGGATGAACAATCATAGAATTCCTGTGACACCATTCAGACACTTCATCAAGACTATGCTGCAAGTTGGAAGAAATTACTTGTATATCTTTGTTAGTCATATGAATGGAAGTGTCATCAGCAAAAAGATCACATTGTACGTTCTTGCAAGTTATATGAAGTGGCAGGTCATTGATGAATAGACAAAATAATAAGGGACCAAGCACGGATCCTTGGGGAACTCCATACTTTATATCTTTTAGAGAAGAGTAAGATCCATTCACTAGAACTTTTTGTTTACGATCAGTTAGGTATGATTTAAAAAATGCAACTACTTCTGTACTATTCAAGTATTTCTGAATCTTTGTCATTAGAGTGGTGTGATCGATTAGGTCAAAGGCCTTTTTAAAGTCTAAGTAAACGACACCTGTTATCTGGGATTTGTTCATTCCATGGAGCCATGCGTCAACGAGGCGCGTGAGTGCAGTGTGGCACGAGTGTTGTGGGCGAAATCCGGATTGAAAGGGGTGCAGGAGCTTGCGGTTTTCTAAGTAGGCAAGCAGGTGTTTGTGGACATGCCTTTCAAGCGGCTTTGATAGAACTGATAATAATGAAATCGGTCGATAGTTGTTAGGGTCAGAACGATCTTTAGTTTTTGGAAGTGGAATGACTTTAGCGTATTTTAGTTTGTTAGGGAAAGTATGTTGCTTGATACAAAGGTTGTAAATGTACGTAATAGACTCTACTATGTACGGCAGGGATAACTTAAGTATTTGGGGGCTGATGTCATCAGGCCCCGAAGACTTTTTATTTGGTAGTTTACTAATGAGCAAACCCACCTCATGAACTGATAGCAAGGGAATGCTGAAGGGGTCTGTGTCCTCTGTTCTGTGTTTACAGAATTCAGAAAGCAAATTAGAACATTCATACTTACTGCTATTAATTGAGGCATTTAGAGTTTCAGCGACTGAAAGAAAATGATTATTAAAAGTTTCGGCAGTAAGACTGCTGGGAATGGTTGTTGAAGTGCCAGGGCAGCCTTTAGTTAGAGTGTTTAATAGGCGCCAGATAGTGGAAGTATCCTTACTGTCTTTTACTGTGTCACGGATTAACCTTTTCCTTGCCTCTCTGATCATGTACTTAACACGGTTACGTTGTTGCTTGAATTCAGGAAATAGTTTTCGACTACGCAGATCATCTCTGAGCGCCATCGCTTGCATTATTTCTGGGGTTAACCATGGAGGAAGAGTGTTTGATTTAACCCTTCTCTCACGAAGGGGTGCGTGTTTGTTTAATACAGTTAGAAAAAGAGTGTACCAAATAGAAAGGGCAGTGTCCGGGTCATTGGAGAGAAGTACATCGTTGAACGGAGTATTATTTAAATCAAATAGGAATTTATTATGGTTAAAGTTCTTGAATGATCGATATGTTATGGTTGTATGGCCGTTCTTCTTTGCTTTCGGAATCTTTTTTGACCATGAACAAACAACTGGATAGTGATCACTAACACTTAGATTTGAAACCTCAACATTATAGACGGCTTTGGGTTTATTAGTGTATATGTGGTCTATAAGTGAGGACGTATTCTGAGTAATTCTGGTGGGCGATTTTACTAACTGGACTAGACCAAACAATGAAGATATTGTATCCCACGCAGTGTGATTCTTAAGGAAGTCTATATTAAAATCTCCCATGAGAAGAAGGTCAGCCTTTCTTTTGCACGCTCTATCAAGGATCTGACTAAAATGGTCATACCATTCAAAAGTGGCGGCAGGGTTTCTGTAAAGGAATCCAACTAGTAGCGGTGTCGATTTAGGGCATTTCACTTCCAACCACAAACACTCTACGTCTGCTGTTTCCAAGTCCAAGCGTCTATGGACTAAATGCTGAATGGAGTTGTGAATGTAGACAGCGATGCCTGTTTGACCTGGGGACGAGGGGTCTCTCCTAGTCAAGGAAAAATTAGGAATACTAATGGCTTCATCGCTCACACACGAGCTAAGGCGCGTCTCACTAAGCCCAAATAAATGAAACGGTGTGGGATTGCTAATGTAGACAGATATATCGGTTAGTTTATTGTACAAATGAAAAACATTGAGATGCCCTATTCGCATAACTTTCAAATTTATGTCTATTACGGAGTAAGGCAAATTTGTACAGAACAAACAACAACAACTACAAAGTAAAATGTCAAAAGAAGGAAGTATACGTTGAGATTATTAAATGAAACAGCACAAATGCCTATGTATATATAAAGCTGGTAAATGGATAAGACACAATGAAATGATTTAGCAGACTCGTCGGCAGGGAAATAATGCAACTGCTCGAACATCAAAGTCCCGATAGCAAGTTCAGTTAGGCGTATCAGCCGCACACGAGCACAATACTGGCCGGGGTTTGGTAATCCGCTTTCAACTCGATACTGCTCAGCGAAGTAAAGCGGAGACACAGTTATCACTGGTAAATTGAAGCTTGATTGAATCGTCTTGATTCAATCGAGTTTCCTTCACGCTGATAGTCTGCTGGTATTCGAACAAGCACTGACTGACCTCGTATAAAACACACAGAGTACTCCGACACAGTAGTAAACTAACGGATCAATGATATTCTAGTCTCGGAGAGACTTTATCCACGACGAAGAGAGAGAGAGAGAGAGAGAGAGAGAGAGAGAGAGAGAGACCTGCAACAAGATAATTACATTTAAAGCATATATATGTCTTCGTTTACACACTTCAGTCAAGCTTAGATATATATTTATGATCTGAAATAACAGCTTTTCTTTTTAGACCCCTCCCCCCAAATGATGGACAAAATCTTTGCTACCTTATGACTCGTAGAGTCTTCTTCAGGCTAATGATAGCCAATGGAACCCACCAGTCATTTTGTTTAATATTAATTATTAAATTGAAACACTCAATCACGTATCAATTTCAGGTTGTATTTAATTTATTTTATTTTTTTTTGGAGAGGGGGGGGGGGGGGGGGGCAGTAAATTATTCACCAACACTGCTTTTACTTGTTCCCATGTCACTGTTTCGAACTCCACTGCCAGTGGTCTCACTTTGGGTTGATTTTTGTCTCTTTCGAGGAACTGCATCATCTGCCGTTTAGAAAAACAACTTTTATTATTATTATTATTATTATTATTAAAAGTTTTCTTATATAGCGCTTACCTGTAAACAGCTCTAAGCGCTTTACAATTTACTCAACAACAACAAACAAAAAGAAAAAACAAAGACATAACATAAAAATTAAAACATGAAATTATCCTAAAAGCAACAACAAAAATGTAAAATAAAATAGAACCGTCTTTTCAACATCTTATATATGATTATGCATTGCAGGTGTTAACACGTCTACTACAATTTTATAATAATAATTTAATATAAAAAAAAGAAAAACAGTGGTTTTCTGACTAGTTCTTAGCTTATTTTAAATTTCATCAACAAAAGGCCTAAGGGTGAATAATCTTATTTTGTAGCACGTTGTTCACAGGCATAGGAACTGTTAACAAATTTGCTGATTTTCAGCAGTTGGCAAAATTTCAGCACATTTTTATTTTCCATTTTATTATGTAAAAAAGGCAGTGGTTGGGATGCCGTCATGATGGCTTCTTGTCGTTCCAGAAACCGAAGTCGTCATGACGGTTTCGCACCCGGAAAGGCTATGTTGCCGTCACAATTGATGGCGACGCTGTCAACAAGTGGCGTCAGATAGGCTATGGTTTCCATAGTCAGCCATCAAGACGGTTCTGTTTTGCTCTCCGAAGAGATTTACGTCACAATACATAGCTAGTAAGCTGCACTAGTGATAACGATACCTTATAACTTAGCCCTTGGTTTTGTTATTGAAAACGATATTTTGCCGTCCAAAGATTTTTTTTTATAAATATAAAAGCAATATTGATCATTGATGCCGATATCTTTATTTTTTAAATTGACATTTTTAAAGTTATATATCATAATACTTTGTGAAATAAATTTTAGGCTATGCATTACTTTAATTGTTACCTGTTTTGGTATTTTAATAAGTGGGGCTGTTTTATATCTATGATATTCATTATATGCAGCTAGTATCAGCTCCTACAGCGTAGGCTACACTCACATGAAGGAAGTACCGGCGCCATCGCCACGTGCTCATTTGAATCGAATTCGGAATGGGTGAATTTTACCTAGTTCTACTGACTACATTTCTTTTATGAGACAAAATTGGATTTAAAAATGTACCCACCTTCTGAAATGGAGCTTGATGAAAACCAGCATGACAGTTGCCTACTGCCATCAGCATCTGTTTTTTTCAGTTTCGGCATTTTCGAGGAGACAGCAAAAGTGAAGTGTTACCAAAGAAAATAGATCTAGATTTAAACTTCCCCCCACAAACCTTAATGACGTCAGACGTCTTTTCACTGATCTTTGTCGGAAAGACGTGCACTGAAGGAGAGCAACTCTTTTGGGTACCTGGTTGATTCAACGGAAATCCATTTCAACGATGTTTTTGGACGATTCAATGATGGTCGTTTCAACGGATGTTCGTTACAACGAATTATCATAATTATCAACTTAGCATCTTAATTAATCTTTCTAAAAAGTCGTTTTTGGGGGATTAGGGCTGTATCAAGGTGAAGGCGCTGGAAGAGGCTTGCGGCCAGAACAAGAAAATATGGCTGCATTTACTAATAATAGGGTTAGGGGTTGGGTTACTTGGTCGTTTCAACGGGAAAACGTTTTGGACGTTTAAAGGGATCCCTTGAAATGGATTTCCGTTGAATTGTCTATAAATAACTCTTTGTGCCTTGGATTAAAGGTGACTAAAAACTGCAATGTTTTAAAAACAATAAAAAAAATAATAAAACTTTGGAACTCCCTTTGCATAAAAAAAATTCACTGTTTTTTTTTTGTTTTTTTGTTTTTTTTTAAAGTTGGGAGGGGGGGTTCCGGAACCCAGGTAACCCCCCCTGGGTCCGGCCCTGATGATTATAGGGTCCGGGGGAAGGGTATATTTTTTATTTCTTTCTTTCTAGTTTTATTAACTGGTAATATGGTGCATGTTACGATGCACTTGATTGGTGAAACACATGTACGATAATTATGGTGCCTTTAAGCCCTTCAGTCATTGCAAGTGGACTTAGATTGTGATTTGGAAATCATTGTTAATTCAACGCCCAAAAGCCCAAGCTGTCAAAGGATCATGGATACAAAGTTGTTTCAGCAAGAGGCATAGATCCTCATGAGCCCCCGCAACTGCGAGGGGCTCATGTGGATATATATCTTTGGTAGTTAATTGGTGTTTAGAGTTTTTTTCGGCAGTGGACTGGTCAAAATGAAAGATACCGGTTATACTAACTTTAACCCTTTAGTAAGACAAAAGTAAAACAATTTAATTGGTATAACGGAAGCCATTCATTGGTAAAACACAAGTGCGTTATTGTTCTTGTATATTATGTGACTGATGATGCCCTTAACTCATTCTACCCCAACACCGAAATCCCCAAATTTTGCCGTTATTCTCTGAAGACTGCATTGCAGTGCAGGACACAGATCGACCATGATAGTTCAAGGGTGATGCCAGAATAGCTTGGCGCCCATAGGCGCCAAGCTATTCTGGCATCACCCTTGAACTATCATGGTCGATCCTTATCTTGTCGTAGTGTGTCTGGGGTAGAATGAGTTAACTCATTCGCGGCCAGCCGCATCCGGATGCGCGGCATAAGCCGCGTATCCGGATGCGGCTGGCCGCGAATGAGTTAATGATGCAAAACAGACGTACCTCATTATGATACCGGAAACGAAACAAAAGATTACATTTGTGTTGATTTTCACTGATAACATTAATAGAAGTTATGATGCCTTTAACTGGTAAAACAGATGAACATTGTGATGCCTTTACTGAACCGGTGAAACAAATTAAAATTGTGATGTCTTTAACTGGGAAAACAGCTTAAAATTATGATGCATGTGACTAATAAAACAGATGAAAATCGCGATGTCTTTACTGGTAAAACATATTAAAATTGTGTTGCTGGTAAAAATAGATGAGAATTATGATGCACGTAATTGATAAAACATATAAAGCTATGATGCCTATAACTGGTAAAACAGATAAAAATTGTAATGGGTTTATCTGGTACAACATTTGAAAAATTATATTGCCTATCACTGGTAACACAGATTGAAATTATGGTGCCTTTAAATTGGTAAAATAGGTGGAAGTTGTGATGCTTTCAGTAACTGGTATAACAGATTGAAATTATGGTGCCTTTAAATTGGTAAAATAGGTGGAAGTTATGATGCTTTCAGTAACTGGTATAACAGATTGAAATTATGGTGCCTTTAAATTGGTAAAATAGGTGGAAGTTGTGATGCTTTCAGTAACTGGTATAACAGATTGAAATTATGGTGCCTTTAAATTGGTAAAATAGGTGGAAGTTGTGATGCTTTCAGTAACTGGTAAAACAGATTGAAATTATGGTGCCTTTAAATTGGTAAAATAGGTGGAAGTTATGATGCTTTCAGTAACTGGTATAACAGATTGAAATTATGGTGCCTTTAAATTGGTAAAATAGGTGGAAGTTGTGATGCTTTCAGTAACTGGTATAACAGATTTAACATTGCTCTGCCTTTATAAAAACAGAGGAAACTTTATCTTGCCTTTAACGTGTAAAACAATTTAAAATTGTAACTTTTGATACCTTTAACTGGTAAACCCGCTGTTAGTGATGATACCTGAAAGCATGCCACTACGATAGCAGACCATCGCCATTAACTCATTCGCGGCCAGCCGCATCCGGATGCAGCTGGCCGCGAATGAGTAAACCCATTTAGCCCTGGCGCACTACACCAGGAGTCGGATCGTTAATGCTAATTTAAGGGTAGTGACAGATTAGCTTGGTGCCTGCCGGCGCCAAGCTAATCTGGCACTACCCTTGAATTATCATGGTCGATTCATCTTCTGCAACTGGTAAATTGTAGTGGGAAATGCGGCTGTGGGGTTAAATGGGTTAATCTTTTGACCGTTGCTTATGATACCGTTCGACGGAAAAGGTGCGTGCAGTTAGACGGCTTTTCCGCGGAGCGTATCTTCGACAGCAGTAAAGGGTTTTAAGGTAGAATGCGTATGTTAATAACGTGAATACCATGATTGTGACATGAATAACATGAATGTAGTTATTTCGTAGAACAGTAAACCCCTTTACTTTCGGGGCATAACACACGTCAAACTTATCACACATATTATTGTATAGCGCTACGGAAGAAAGTAATATCTTTAAATTATATGACAAAATGACCATCCTCCCCCCCCCCCCACCCCAATCAAAAACAAAAAAGCCTCGTATTTTAACTCATTGGAGATGTGCATCATACGGATACGCGGCTATTCGCCGCGTATCTGTATGCAGCGTGTCTCCAATGAGTTAAGTCATCATAATACATCAAACTCGAGAAACATCTGTGTGCAGTAAGTCAGTTACGATTGCAAACAGACGTTCACGCACACGTTTGCTTCATGCGCGCGGCAGCAAAGAACACAATTTTAAAATGTACTGAGCAGCAACAGAAATGCAACATCATCAGATGGAACCACCGAAAAAAACAACAACAAAAAACAACAACAGTGTTTCCGATGATTGCAATGATGTCGCATTTCTCGTGCTCCTAGTAGATAATGTGTGCAGGGCTGTGAAAATCACAAGAGCCTCAGTGGCGCACATTATAAGTTATTGGTAGCAGGGGTTTGCTACACGGACCCTTGTAGGCCTGAGGGAGGTCAAAGGAACCATTGTACCACGAAGGCCAAAGGCCTGAGGGATACAATGGTTCCTTTGACCTCCAGAAGGCCTGCAAGGTCTGTGCAGCAAGCCCCTGCTACCAATAACGTTTTTGTTTTCATTCCTCCACAATTTTCGTAAAAGAAATCAAGAAGAAATCTTCTGACCTCAATCACGCCAGACATGACTGACGTCAAAGGAATATACATTTATACATAATAGACGTATGACGTAATTTAAAATATTTCATGACATGGCCATCTCCAGTAGAGTGCTTGTTGTTTCGAACAACACTAAGTAACTTTTACTTTAGAACGTTTTGTGATCTTTAATAGAACAAAACTCGCATCCAAGATGCGTCACAAAGAGGGCTGCAAGAAGTCGACCATTTTTCGCTACAAGGCTTTTTGTAGCTCGGTCATGTGGTACAGTTTGCGCTGAAGAGATTGGTCGTGTGACGTAGGGATGAAAGCGATAAATATTGTTGTTTTCATCCCTACGTTACACGACCAATATCTTTAGTGCAAACCGTACCATGCGACTAAACTACAAAAACCCTTGTAGCGACAAATGGCGGACTTCTGGCGAGTTTTGTTATATAAATGATCACCAAAACGTTCTAAAGTAAAACGTTACGCATAGTATTAGTGTTGTTCGAAACAACAGGGACACTACTGGAGACGGCAACGTTATGAAAGATTTTAAATGACATCATACGTCTATTATGTATAAATATATATTCCTTTTCATGTCTGGCGAGATCCAGGTCGGAAGATTTCTTTTTGATTTCATTTTACCACAACAGTGGAGGAATGAAAACAAATACGTTATTGGTAGCAGGGGCTTGCTGCACGGACCTTTCTAGGCCTTCGGGAGGCCAAAGGAACCATTGTACCCCTCAGACCTTCGGCCTTCGGGGTACAATGGTTCCTTTGACCTCCCTCATGCCTACTAGGATCCGTGTAGAAAATCCCTGCTACCAATAACTTATATTGTATGTTGCACATTAGTCACACCGCCGTAAGATGGCCTTAGTCGTCTGCTCGGCGTTAAACCCAACTAAATAACTAAATAATTAACATAAAAAAATGTTTGTGCTGGTCTGTGTTTTTAGACCTTACGCACAGATCAACACAAATATGAATTTACCTTTCGGTTTTGTGAAGTATAGGTGAAACAGTCTTTGTCCACCGTATTAGGGGTTACACCGGGAACAAATCGTGCCTACTGCGGACCCTGCAAAATAGACATGTCTCGTTCGTACCACGCTCCGCCGCAGCGCACAACCTCTGCCGGCTCGTAACAAAGCTCTCAGCTTCGGCCTAGTGTCAATTGCATGCACGTTTCGCAAGTTAGTATCGTATGCATGAAGATGGCCCTGCCCAAGTCTATCCTACTGACAAATGGATGAGCATCCAGGCGGTTCCCCGTCAAATATGACAACACAGTGCTAAATCGGTCTGCCTTTCATCGTCCGATCACGCCCAGGCGCAAAAAGTTTCACAAGAGAGGTCACAGCCACGTGCGCTTTCGACTGAAGTGCTCTGTGCACACCGGCGCTGAGGACCACTCAGTTGAAAGAAATTCGCACAGGTTCAAAGACGGGTGTGTTTTTTTGTTTGTTTGTTTGTTTTTTTTAACTTTTTTTTTTTTAATTTGTTTTTTGTGTGGAACGAAACCGTGTGCTGGTGTGTGTGATTTTGAAACCTTCCAGTTGTAAGGTTAGTTATTAGGGTCGGTTTTACCCTTTAACTTCATGAGCCCCCTTTCCCATTCCTCCCCCACCCCCCCCCCCCTGCCTCCGGGAGACTCAAAGACCAAAGAGGCTGGTATTGTAGCCACTAGGCACCCCCCACAATTTAGTGAATCTTCAAATTTAACTCCTTCCATGAAACTGGTCGAAACTGCGTTCCTGAAATCCAGGATGTCCAAAGCCGCCGTCGATGCAGAGTGCGGCCAGCAAGAGGCATAGGTCCTGCGGGGGCTCATGAGGATCTATGTCTCTTGCGAGTGCATTTTGTTGACTTCTTCTTGACCTTTCTTGAGTTGACTTCTTCTCGCCTATGTACTGGTTAGTAACTACTGGCGTTTACCCACGACTTTACCAAATGGAGGTTTCTCCTTGGAGGGTTTTGCAGTCCGGTGCTGGCACGGAATCTCAGTCTGAACAGAATGATGAATCAGTAGATAACAGCGATACTAACACTGAGCACAGTTTTCATCTGAATGTTCCAATGTGCATCGCTGTCGTATACAAAGTCGCTCAGTCTGCGTTATTAACTCCTTGACTGCTGAGGAAAATTCAGCAAGATCCAAGGGCAAGAGACATAGATCGTCATGAGCCTCCGCAGTTGCGGTGGCTCATGAGGATCTATGCCTTTTGTTCACACCGCCTGGAATCCTTGTTCTGGGGACGGCTGTGGTTCTTCGGCGTAAAGATTTCAGAAACAAAGCCTGCGCCAGCGAATTTAAATTTGTGTAGTAAAAAGCGATATTTCATTCATTGTTATACAATAAAAAAAATCTTGCTTTTCACCAAAATGGACAATGGTCAGCAACTACATTTTGTGAAAAGCGGAGATTTTCATTGCAAAAACAATAAAAATCTAACTTTTATAAACAAGATGGGATGAACCCACAAATTAACTTCTACATGAGAGCTGTCTTCGCTGTCAAGGGTCTCTACCGTTTTGTCTTTGACTTGATTTTGATGTTGAAATATCTCCTTTTGAAAAAGCCTCGGAGATGTGCCAATGTGTCATAGTGAAGTCTATAAGGGGCGCGCGCAGTGCATACGCGTCATTGGTTTGTCAAACGTCATTTGCCATGACGTATTTTGTTGGTTTTACGTAATTTTATATTTAACTAGAATTTCACGGTGCAATTCCAGAATTTGTGTAAAATCAGGTTGACTTTACTACTACATGATATACTAAATGGCACCTGCATGCTCTTCTGAAAGCGCGTCGATGTGAGCGTATGCGTATGCGTGTGCGTGCGTGCGTGCGCGCGCGCTCCATTAAACATCCTCAAGAGGTATAGGTGTTCATGCGAGAGAGAGAGAGAGAGAGAGAGAGAGAGAGAGAGAGAGAGAGAGAGAGAGAGAGAGAGAGAGAGAGAGAGAGAGAGAGAGAGAGAGAGAGAGAGAGAGAGAGAGAGAGAGAGAGAGAGAGGTCATATTTAGAGTATGTCTGCGTGGTGACGGAGTCGCTTCTTGTACGTCACCGCCACTTACTCCAAATGTCAAGGATTTTTTACTGCTTTAATATTTTTCATAAAAGAATTAAGTTTTACTAAAGAAGTTGAAAAGGTACATAGCTGGCTAACGAACTCATCCAATATCTTTCTCTAAACTAGCTACATCCAGAATCTCAAGTAAATATGACAAACATTACGGACTCAAATCTGGGTAAACCGACTTTCTATAAACGGTCTTTTATGTCCGCAATGAGACACTCAGTTACAATATGCTCGGAGGCTGTCTTAACCACCGCTTGAATAAAGTATTTCGCCAAGTTTCAAGCTTGTGCGTACAGCAATATCGGACAGTCTCTTGTTTACATACATACACATTTACACACACACACACACACACACACACACACACACACACACACACACACACACACACACACACACACACACACACACACACACACACACACACAAACACACACACGCCTGTATGTGTGTGTGTGTGCGTACGTGCGTGCGTGCGTGTGTGTGTGTGGCTATGTGTATGCGTGTGTAAATGTGTGTGTGTGTGTTTGTTTCCTCGCGTGCGTGCGTGTATGTTTGAGTGCATGTGTGTGTGTGTGCGTGTGTGCGCGTGCGTGCGTGTGTGTGTGTGTGTGTGTGTTTGTGCGTGCGTGCGTGTGCTTGCATGCGTGCGTGCGTGCATGTGCGTGTGGGTGTGGGTGTTTGTACTTTGGCTCTTGGCGTATTGCGTGTAGGCTAGCCCACGCACGCCGGGTCACCCCCTCTACTTGTTTGTGAAGCGTAAAATATTGAGTGCATGTTACCATGTATACGTCTTTTTAATTACCCCTTTCTGACATGCAAAGTAAAGCTTGCCCTGGATGTGAAATAGGTTTCAATCATCTGTGCTCAAAAGTGCACATATCTTCGAGATCTAGAAGCCAACGACTCCCAGGTTGGCACTTGATTAAAACTTTCATGAGCAAAAGGAACAAACTTTTCAACACAGCCACGATATTAACTTCCCATAATGCCTGCTGGCCGGAAGATACGCAGCCCTAGAGCGAAAACTCGACCACGCTATGAAGATTAACTTCACTGAATTGCCGCGTGTCTGGACGCGGTACGTCGCAAAAGAGTTAACCCATTGTACCCTGATGTCTAAATCCCTAAATTGTGCAGTTGTCCGGCCCCGTCTGAAGATTGCATTACAATTCCGGAGATAGATCGACTATGATAGTTCAAGGGAGATGCCAGAACAACTTGGCGCCTATAGGCTCCAAGCTATACTGGCACCACCCTTGATCTAACATGATCTATCCAAATCACTCTTGCTATGGCGTGTCAGGGTGAAAGCGATCTGCCTAAATCTATGAAGGGTTAATACTTCGCAAAGTCCCATCTATGAATGTTCTTACAATTAGGCTGGACAAAAGGGTTAACTCTTTCGAGACGTGCCGCATCCGGATTCGCAGCGTAAAGCCAGGTCCATATGTACACACGGCGTAAAGCCGCGAATCCGGATGCGCCACGTCTCGAAAGAGTTAATTATGAACTTTTGAAAGTCTCTTAATGAAAGACTACTCTGCTCCTCTTCTCCTTTGTACGCAGGAGAGCTCTTTCCCTTACGCTCCAAAGTCAGTGGAAGACATTTGATACGTGTGCCTACTAACTTCGACTGTGAAAAGAAGGGTATAAATGTCTTAGATGAGGCAAGGCAACATTGATATCCCTTTGAATCAGTGAATTTTACAACCAAAGCCTGCCATGGAGCAGATCTACTGAGCGTCAAGCCTTTGTACACTGGAAACTATACAATATATACAGACGAGCAAAAGAAATGCGACATCTTTGGAATGATCGGAAACGATGATTCCAAACATGTCGCATTTCTTTTGCTCGTCAGTATATAGTGTCCTGCTGATGCTGGGCTGGTAAGAACTGCGAGTAGAAGATTTGGCTCCTGCGGTGAAATTAATATTTCATCCTCTTTCTGCTGCACCTAAGAGTGCGGTTTTTTTTTTTTTAATAGAACGATTTCATTTGCATTGTCCAATGGAGAAGCTTGATCAAACGTGACACTACCCTTGTTTCAAAGGCGCCCGTCACTATTGCGCTGATAACTAGCTTGTGCTATAAACATAGACAACACTCAAAACATCTCTAAGAGGCATAGATCCTCATGTTCTCCGGAGGGCTCATGAGGATCTATGCCTCTTGGAGATGTTCGTCTATGCTGGTTATCCGTCGTGCTTTCGCTGTAGTTCGTTGTTGAAAGTCGTAGGTTGCAAAGGAAACCTAACCATATGCTATTCCCAACCTATCAGTCTTTCTAAAGTGCATTCAAGCAATGAGTTTAATATTAAAGCGATCTGCTGCAGGCCGGGATTTTATAAAATTTGCCTATACAACGGGTTCTCAAAGTTGTCTTACGCCAGCTAAGTCTTTTATACCCTTCCTTTCACAAAGAAGGTAAGCAGACACACGTCAGTTAAAGAGGTTTACGGCTGCCCCTGGCACGAGTTAATAGAGTTCTCTTGAATACAAAGGACAAGGAAAGCAGAGGCGTCTTTCATTTTGCGTCAATCATTCATTAAGTTATCCCTTTTGTGCAGCATTATCCCAATGACACACCACAAACATTTAGAGGTATATATTGAGGAGATGTTTCAAACTATGACACTGGAGCAGGCCGCTTCCCAATGCGCAAAAAGGCCTTAGGGCCGATGTCGGCCGCCGTTGGCTCGCGCACTGCCGTGCGCGGGCCAACGGCGGCCGACGTCGGCCCGATGGCCTTTGCCCACTGAGTTGATGGAAGACTCTACGTTTCCAGAAGTGCAGGAAAACTGGGTTAATAGAACGCTGAACTGAGAAACCCCACAATTAATTAACTTTTAATCAGGTAAGACTAAACACCGACTTCGTTTCAACACCTTCAAATGTAGTAATGACTTTGCAACTCTGGACGGTGTAGTCTATAAAGTGTCTGTAAAGACTACAGTTCGATCGACCGTGACCCTTATGCAATATTCTTGAGCTGTCGCTTTACCCCAATTTACCCAGATGAGCTATTTCCGTAAGTTGGTTAGTCAGAGTGAGGGAAATCAAAGTCGCCCCCAAGATAATGCGGTGCCTGGGAGCTGTCAGGTCTGACCGCCGCATTTTGTTATCGTGGATTTATATACTGAAGGGCAAACGAAATGCGACATTTTTGGAATCATCGGAAACAGACCGACGAGCAAAAGAAATGCGACATTTTTGGAATCATCGGAAAAATGTCGCATTTCTTTTGCTTGTCAGAATGTTACGTAGACTTTTCAAGACAAAACAGTACATACAAGACCCACGGGTCGATGTCTGGCTTAGCTGGCCCGCGCACAGCTGTGAGCGGGCCAGCTAAGCAAGACAACTGCTCGAGGGTATTTTGCCCATCGGATATGTACTTCGGAACCTGGGACTAGCCCACGCGCTTTTGATGCCGCGACATACTGCATTAAGTTCCTGTTCCGGACGCTCATCCGCAATTATTTAGGGCCAAATCGCGTGTTCCTGATCGCTTGATTGGCTCCCTCTTTCGCTTGAACGCTTTCACTGCCAGACTGTGATTGCAACGCCCAAGAT